>CM077160.1:18150073-19350073 GCA_039583875.1 Platanthera guangdongensis | reverse complement strand
TCAAAATCCGCTATAAACAAAAGTGCTTGCCCTAGGGGATCTCGCAAGACTTTATACAATAGGTTTACATACCTAGGGTCGTCCAAACTTTAGGAGATCGATGTATAAAGGTACGTACCTAAGGTTAGGTTGGCTAATCGTAGGGTCAAAGTTGGAGATAATTAGTGTGAATTACATATGGGCACACCACTGCTTTCGCTAAGTCAGTTTGTCCGCAAACTGACTAATCAAATGGGGGTGGTACCAGTGTTGTATGACTTCTATAGCTGACGATCGTGGCAAACTGATACCATTAGTAAGACCCCCCCCCCCCCCCGGATTTCAAAACACGGCAAGAAGGGGGTCTTATGCCCAGAACAACTGCCTTGGGGTAACATTAGCACATGGGCTAACCTGTACCACAAGACGTCTATTCTGCCGGCTACAACCAATATTAATAATTATGCCAAACCAACCAAAATATAATAAAGATAAGTCAAATCCACACAAGCATAATAGTCCAAAGTACATCAAATAAAGAAGCTAAAACATGCTTCTACAGTATCAGATTACAGCTAATAAACGCCCAACGAGGCTACATCAGAGGCACTCAACACTTATATCGGTAACTAATGGTAGCGACGGTAGCGTCCCTTCAGGCCCTGTAGTCCAGGCCTGGCTGTCCTGCTGCAAAGTCTGCGGCTACTCTACCTACGGAGTGACCTCCTAAAAAGGAAGACGTAGCAACCGTTAGTCGAAAAGACTAAGTGGCTTCACATCCGCTCTCCCGGCGACTCCTCAGCACCGGGCGAAGAAAGGAACAAGGGTACAATATATAACAAGTAAGGTAACAGGTACAAGCAGGTGGTAATAGCATAATAAGATTAACAACATTTTAATCTAGCAGTTCTACAAGAGGTATAAAAATCATCAAGTACAAGTAACTACAGCAGGAAAGTAACTTAACTTATAAGGATGCTCATACAAGCTTATAAGTTAAGAATCGATTTACATAAAGTAACTCATCGTATAGGAGTGCCCATACAAACTTATACGATGAGAATCTTGTTGTGCAATATAATGTGATGATATCTATGCTATGCAATGATTACCCATGATCACACACATGCACCCGCTATGTCGACACGGACTTGTAGTTCCCACTTTTCGAGCAGGTAGCTAACCTCTCAGGCATCAACCGCCGTGGCCAGGCGGCGACAGTAGAGCAAGCTTATTTACTACGAAGTGGGCATCCACATTGCTTCACTTAGGCCTCTGTACGCCTCAATGCTAAGAACACAATAGCGGAGCCAATGTGTACTATGGCCCAGCGGGAGTCTCGGGTAGATGTGCACCGAGAACCAAGCCCAGAACTGGCCTTGTGTGACCCGGAAGGGGCCTCGGAAGTAAGCACGAGGACCCAGCCCAACCGTTCACTTGGTATGGAAGGAGCCCTAGGATGTGAACACCAAGGACTAAGCCCAACCGTCCAAAGTCTAACTATCAACTCCCGCCGGTGTGACGAACGGCGAACCCGTAGACCTGCCACACTATCCTTAACCCAGGATTACGACACCTCATGTCGACTCACACTGCATGCAATTCCACATCACCGTGGCATGTAAGGAGCCTCGGAGAAAGCACGAGGACCAAGCCTAACCATCCACTCAGCATAGAAGGAGCCCCAAGAAATGAAAACCGAGGACCAAGCCCAACTGTCCGACTTTGACTCAACTCAACGCAATCCCAACTAGTGACGGTCAACACCACACTTACACTCTTCCACAATTCTACCCGTAGGAAGATGACACTCTAAGCATTGGACTACTAAATTCAATCTGTTAAATAGTTAATCACATGGCCATAGATTATCTTCCAAACCCAGAATTTAAGTGCAGAATAAATCTGGACAGCAACTTCGACCGGAGATTCCCGAAGCTACAAGAATTCAGTGAAGGCGTGTAACCCCTCGATTGAAAGGCCTTTCCATGGGTTACAAATGTTCAGACCACAACCCAGATTCGAAGTATCATACTTGAAATCGGCTTTGAAGTCCGCTGCGTACAGAACACAATTTCTGCATGCAGGATTTATCGGATGTCGTATTAGTCCAGACTTTTCTATAGCTACAAACTTCTCCTGAAGTCGTGCAACCACTCGTTGGAAAGTTATTTTTAAGGGCTTCCACTTTCGTGTTTAGTTGAAAGTCCAGATCTTGACATATCACACCTCAAAATGACCAAGTAGATCGTTGCGCGCAGAACACCGATTCTGCATGCATCTTAAGGCGGAATGAACGGCATCGGTTCATCTTCCTGTCAAGTTGATCTTCCAAAATCACCTCAAGAAATTCCTCCTCCCTTATTCACCCTCATGAGGCCATGAATCTTCACGAAACCATCCCCCATCTTCACATAGAAGGTTGGAGAGGTTGAAGACACCACTAACCTTAGAGCACAAGCCCTAGAACGGCCTATTCCTAAAGAAATCATCATCTCGCAAGTCTAGACTCTTTTGAGTTGACATCTCACCTAGATATCTACAGATCTAGCACCAAGGGAGAGGGGAGGAAGTTCACCTCATTTTCGGCGTTTCCACTATTTCCGGCCATGGATCTTGTAACTATTCTCGGCGGCATCTTCTCCTTCACGGCGGCGGCGGATCTTCTCCTCCAGGACTTGCTCCAGCAGTTTCTCCCTCTCTACAGAAGTTCTCTCAGAACAATGGCAGGAAGGAGGAGTGAAATGGCTAGGTTTTTCATAAACCTTGTAAATGAAAATTGACACGGGTAGGGACACGCCTGTGTCATTACCCGTATCCTGCTCGGGCAAAGCGTCAACGACAGTTTAAGTGTCAGTTTAATACTCGACACGAGTAGGGACACGCCCGTGTCCCTACCCATGTCCACATGATACGGCCGTGTTCTCTGGACGTGTCCTCCTCTGGACACGCCTCGTCGATCTCAACTCGATGCACACGGGTAGGGACATGCCCGTGTCTCTACCCTTGTCCTTCTCGGGACAGACTTCGTCGAGCGTTGCTCGACACACACATGGGTAGGCACGCGCCTGTGTCGCTACCTGTGTCCTTCTCGGGAACACTTCATCAAGCTCCACTTGACACACACGGGTAGGGACACGCCCGTGTCTCTACCCGTGTCCTTCTCGGGAACATTTCGTCGAGCTCCTCTCGACACACACGGGTAGGGACACGTCGTGTACTTATCGTGTCTCCATGCACATGGGTAGTGACATGCCTGTGTCACTACCTGTGTCCTTCTTTGGACATACTCGAGTCATCGACTCGTGATCCAGCCTCACACACACGGGTAGGGACACGCCCGTGTCTCTACCCATGTCCTATACTGGATTGATTTTTGAAAGAAATTGTACCTAATCACCTAGAGGGGGGGTGAATAGGTGACTTAATCTTTTTAAACTTTTAGGCAGATTATATCACAGATTTCACAGAACTATAAACAGCATACACAGCATCAATCACATACACAGAGTACACACAGTTTTATAGTGGTTCCCCAAGGTCTGGGTACATCCACTTTCCCCCTTCGCCGATCTAGTAGTGTACTAGATTCGGCCAAACTTCTCCACTATACCTCAAATCCTCAGATCTTACACTCAGAACCCCAACCAGGTTCCTACAACTCAGGCCCAAGGCCCTACCACTCAGTCTTCACAAAGACCTACACTCAGCCTTCAACAAGGCCTACACTCAGCCCTCAACAAGGCCTACACTCGGAGAAATGGATCTCCTACACTCAGGCACACAGGCCCTACCACTCAGCCTTTATAATTTCAGGCTTACAACTCAGATCCCTAAGGATCCTACAAGAAATTAAAGTTACAAAGTATAAACCTACAACTCAGAATAAGAGAGAAGAGTTGACAGGTTTCTTGATGAGTTCTTGGATGAACTTTGCTGAGATCAACCTCCCTTGGCTTCCTTCAAAGCTTCTTGAATTTAGAACACAGTAGGGTTGATTCTCTATGCAGCTGATCTTCAATCACTGCAACTTAAGATTCAGATCTCTATCTGAAACTTTTCTTCACAGCATGGTTCAACAGTTGTCTTCTTTGAAGGAGCTCTCTCTCTCCAACTACTTAGATCTTCACTTGAATTGATTCTTCAATGAATTGCTTGATCATCTTCTTCTGTTGACAGAATAAGCCTTTATATAGGCTTTCTTCATGGTGACCGGCTGATCCGGTTTCTAACAGCTTTCTGACAGCTCTGACAGTTGCAGTACACCGGCTGGAATGGCAGCTGTCAAGTCATCCAGTCACTTCTTGAATTTTCTGTAACTGTCTGAAAGTGTCGAGACAGTCAGACTTTAAGTGTCTACACTTATATACTAAGTGTCGACACAAGTTGACTAAGTGTCGACACTAGCCTTCATGGTCTCGGCATAACTCCTTGTGTTGTAGAATTTGCTTCTCGACACTGCCTCTTCAACATGTGTCGACACTGATATTGTGTGTCGACACAACTCCTTGTTCTTTAGTACTTAGTTGAATTCTTGTAAGTGTCGACACAACTCCTTTGTGTCGACACATCTTCTTGTGTTGATACTCGCTGAGTGTCGACACATTTTCTTAGTGTCGACACATGCCTTCTGTGTTGATACTTGTTGAGTGTCGACACATTTTCTTAGTGTCGACACTTGTACTTAGACTTCATGGAAATTTGCTGAGTGTCGACACAGCCTCCTAGTGTCGACACTTTCTTCATGTGTTGAGACTTTTGTTGTGTGTCGACACTGATCCTTTGTGTCGACACATTCTTCATGTGTTGAGACTTTGGCTGAGTGTTGACACATCTCCTTTGTGTCGACACTTGTACTTAGAATTTGTTGAACTTTTGTTGAGTGTCGACACAGCCTCCAAGTGTCGACACTTGTACTTGAACTTTGTTGAAGTTTTGCTGAGTGTCGACACAGCCTCCAAGTGTCGACACTTTCTGATGTCGACAAAGTTCCTCTGGGTGTCGACACTACTTCTAAGTGTCGACACTGCTTCTCTGGACATTTCTTCATTGAGTGTCGACACAGCCTGTATGTGTCGACACTTTCCTTCTGGTGTCGACTCTGCATCCCTGGTGTCGACACAATTACTCCAAGTGTCGACACTTCTTCTCTGGGTGTCGACACAAGTCTTCTTAAGTGTCGACACTTTTCTTCTAGGTGTCGACACATGGACTTAGAAACTTTTCAGCTTTCCCTGCAAATACTTAACCTGCACAACTCAACTCAAAACACATCAAATACATTTTGATGTATATCATTGAGTAGGGTGAGGCTTCTTCAAATCAGGTACATTTATTCCAATGTACCCAACAATTTCTTCTCCCATTCACAAGTGCAGCCCAGTTGCCAGCACTCCCCTGAACCCAAGTCAACTCTGCTGACTCAAAATGCATACGAGGTGTCTAGTGCGAATCGGGACGTTACAGCTGACCCACTTCTAGACTTTCCCTTGGCTAAGTGTCCACCACACCCGCCGACTCAGCGTACCGACGTCGGTGTGAATGACCGTCAAATACCAAATACCCACAACTTTTATGCACATGAAACCATGAGTTCTCGAGCCATCGGCTCCCCAGACTAACCTGTCCATTTCCACATCCACCGAGCTTACCGCTCGACCAACCTAACCAAACTAACCTCTCAAAGTATCGGGGTGAGTGAAAGTGAAGTCCTTGTTTATTGATAATTACTCTTGTATTCATCTTAGTCATACGGTTTAGATTAACCTCGGACTGCCCAGGGCATTCCCTTTGAAGGGATCTCAGGGGCACTAGGAACTACGATGGGTTGAAGGCAAAGCTCCATTTCGCAAGGCACTTACTACTATCGGTGACTACCCAAGTTCAATCCCCTTTAATGTTACCTAAATCTATCCCTAATGTATTTGACTTCCTCTCTCTCTCTCTTCCACAGGGAAGACAATCTTTCATCGACCCCGAGCACCACTTAACACCAGTCAAACAGGTTCCCTCAACCTGCCTTCCAACGGTGACCTTACTCATTCTCAACCAGACTAGGTTCACCAACTACCTTTTTTTCCCATAACTGGTTTCACACATTATTCAACTTTTATAATTTCTACTATGTGCAGACCGACTAACCTACATGATGAGTATATGTAGTGACCCCTTCAATTATTCATCCAAATGCCTATAATTATTACTGGGGGTCTGTCATGACATATTTAGGCTAAATTCAGAAACTTATAATTTTCCTAATTAATTGGCATTTATTAAATATTTCCCAAAATTAGACCATGGGTTGTTTTGAACATGAAGTACTGGAATTACTTAAGATATGGTCACCCAAGAATTATGAACACTATATTATGCCAAATAACAGATATTATCAAATTTCACAAATTTTCATATAAGTATTAGTCCCTAATTATTTAATTCAAGATAATTGCAATAATTAAAGGTAAAAAAGAAAGTACCACCAAACATTATCCAAAAATTACACAAAAAATATCAGAGCTTAAATATAATCATAAAACACTACTGACTAAGTTTCAAACAATTCCAAGGTAAGTAAGTTATATATAAAAATACTTCACATATATCACTAATAGGGCACTATGTGAGTAAACATACTGGTAATCTCTTCCAAACTACGTGAAATAATTTTCCAAGCTTTAATATGCCCTAAAAGTTTCTCTGGCCAAGTTTCATAAGCTTCAGTGAATGGTTAACTCAAAATAAATTCTTGAATTAATATGGTAACTAGAAATGTTGTGAATGAAGTATGTAAATATTAATCCAAAATTTACACTAAAATTTCGAAAACTTATTAGAAACAATATATGTTCAGAGCCTAACTTTCAAGATCATTCATGGTCATATGATTAGGTAATAAAATCATGATCAAAAGTGCACTAATTGGTACTAAACAATTTTCAATTGATTAGAGTTGTGTGCATGTGTCTAAATGTCATCAAAATTCTTCCTATGGCTATTCCCCACCCTAAAATCACATGGACTAAACTTCAAGTCCATACAAGGACATATCACCATATGTCCTTCACAAACCCTCAAAGTTCAACCTTTGGGTTTGAACTATGGTCCTAGGGAAAATCCACCCTAATCCACCTCAAACTCCAAGTGAGGGTGTTTTAACTGACATTGAGGCTCTAGCCAAAGTACCAACCTCTTTGGGTGAGAATTGGCTCTTTCATGCCCCAAGCACCCTTATGCCCTAATTTACCCTTAAGGGACCAAACTTGATCACACCAATACCTATTCAAATCAACCCCAAATGGGCTAAGATTTTTATCAGTGATATGTAATAACCCTAAGGACCATCCACCAAAATTATGGTGAGTTATGAGGTCATTAAACCCTAAAATTAAATAATACAATGATTATTAAATTTCTACAAAAACTATAGAACGTTTTTCCAAAAATTCCCATTTTTGGATATGTCAAATGTATAAATAAGTGTGACTCCCTTCCCAAATTTCAAGTCATTTGGACAAGTGGTTTGGTCAGGGCACTCAATTTAATCTCTGACTAGCCTTATGTATAGTCTGCACCATTTTGAGTGTTGTGGTCAGACTGGTGTCCCAAATTGGTTGAAAAAATAAAATAGACTTCAAGACCTACAATTTTTATGTTGGTCATTTTTTCATCAGGGGGCTCTAAGTATTTTAAATATTTAATTCTACCTACTTCCAATTATGTAACAAAAAAAGGAGATAAAAATGAAATTACAAAATCATCAGCGCACGAATCTTGGTGCACAGATGGACGAAATCCCATCATTTTCTTCCTGGTGCCAACAGCTAGGATTGGCCGGTCCTGGGCTGACTTTGCTTGCGATTTCCAGGCCACCCGCGCCTCTTCTCGGTCGGCCACCGCCACCACCACCTTCGTTGAGGTGGTGGCTGGCGATTGGCGGTGGTTGGCAGGCGGGAGGTGGCCGGAACAGTAAATGGTGATTGGATTTTAAAGCTTGAAAATGAGCCTTTTGGCCAGCCGATCTGTTGAAACTGAAAAATGGTCTCCTATGAAGTTCACCCTTGGGGAAGGGGTGATTGCGCACCTACTTCACTCCTCCAAGCAAAATAACAAGGGAAACAAGGAAAACCTGACCCAAGGGCTCGGCGGGGTGGACCCACCACACACCCGGAAGATCTTAGAGCGCTTACCCTCCTTAGCCAAAGGCCGAGCTAAGGTATCCTCAGAAAGCGCTTGAGTGACAGAGCAAGAGAGCACAAGAAGCATGCTTTCTGAGGTACCCTTTGGGTCCTATTTATAGATTTCTGAAAACAGCCTACAAATAGCTAGCATCCGCTGTCCTGAATTGTTATGTGTAGTCCAGGTTGGCCTGCCAACAATGTAACTCCACTGTTCTGAAAGGCTATGGGCAGGCCAGCCGGGGCAAAATATTAAAAAGTACCTCATAGGCCTGGGCGAGCTCGGCCACCCCTGAAGATCCTCCTCATCTGCTGTCTGCCGAGCTCCATAGGGTGAGTGCAAGCTGGCTACTGTGCTCGCCCTTTGATTTTCCTGCATTAGTCGAGCTCAGCTCGACGAAGCCCGGGCTTAGCTCGGCGAATGTCGAGCTTGGGGTCGACGAATGTCGAGCTCGGCCTTCAGATTTCCTTGCCGAGCTCGCCTGCTGCCTTCAGATTTCACTGCTGAGCTCGCCTGCTGCCTGGGTGATCTGAACCGGTCAGTCTGGTTCCTGGCGACCTCACTTGTCGGATACGAGGTTTTACACAATCCCCGTTATTTTTGAGCTTGGCAAAGCTCGGAAAGAAACATCCAACCCCAAGTGTTCGGGGAGTGCGTGGTGTACCAGAGGGAATCTTCGGGTGGGGTCCACCTGCGGCTATATATATACACCTACATACCTGCCTGACTCTTGTCATTCCATGTGTTCTATCCCTACCTTGATACCGATCCCAAAGGAGATCCAAGAGCAGCTCGCGCGGGTTCGACAGACCTCAACTGCTCGCGTGGCCTCCCTGACTGCGGTTCCGCCCGCTGTACCGCAGGGTGGCTCGGCCGAGCCTAAATCCAAGAGGGTGAAGCCATTTACTCAAGCGGCCAAGCCCATTTATGATGACCTGAGAACCACCTTTGAGGATGGGACCGGCTCCTCCACTCTGCCTGCCCCTGAAAAGGGAAAGAATATTGTTGACCTCTACAACGACCCGGACAGCCAGCTTGATGGCATGGGGGCACCACACCGCGAGACCCCACCCGCGAGACAAGACCACACTGGGTGACTCGTGATTCATAACTCCGAAGAACCATACCCGGGACCCGTCCCCTCCCTTTGGAACCTTGGGGGTGAGCTCGCAAAAGCCGAACTCGCCGGTGCGCGCTCCCTCCCCTCAACGAGCTATTGTGACCACGGGGCGGGTGTGGAAACCATCCCCATACCGGGATTCGAGCTCCTCCCACTGGGAATGCGCGGCCCAGGCCGCGGGAAGTACTTGCGGTTTGTCCCTCCCCGCACCTCCTTGGAGTTGCCGAGCTCGTCAGGTAAACTTGGCCTTGAATTCTTATGCAATTTTCCAGCACACCTCCCCTTGCTGATATTTCTGTCTTGACAGCTCTTCCCAGCCAATACGCTACCGAGAAGTCTTCACGGGCAGCCCACTACTCTCCCCTACCCTCCCCGAGCTCGCTGGACTCTTACCTAGGTCCTGAAGTGGAGCAAGGCGAGCTGACGAGGAAGGGGGTAAAGCTTTTCAAGAAACTTGTGTGCGGGTTGTGCGAGGTGCAGGAAGTCAACGGGGCGTTACAACGCGACTAGTGCGTCTCGCTGATGAGGTGCGAAGTGGCCAGGCTGGCAAGATAACGTCTCCTTCCCGGCTCCTGGATGAGATAGACGGCGGCCTCTCGGTGGCGCAGATGAATTCGGGGAGGATCCGCGAGCTTCTCCGCGTGTGGTGGTCTGGGGGACGGGGGATGCGAGGCCGGGGTAGATAGAAGGCGGCTCCCTTGTCGAGCCAACCGGCACTCACCTCCTGGTTTCCCCCTGCCCGCGCGTCCCTTATTCTTATTCCTGAACTTGACTGTTGTAATAAATAACTCAACATTCTTAGATGTGTGGTATTCAAATAATAAGTATATTGCTTTTTTATTTAACTTGGCGTGGGATGGAACGCGCCGACATTCGGCGAGCTGGGGGTTGGCGAGCTGGGACAGCGAGCTGGGCCGATTGGACAGCTTGACCACAGATTTCTTTTTCTATAAATAGTCCCCCCCCCCACCAACCCCATACCTCACCTTAACTGCCTTCTTTTTCTCTCTCTTCACATGCCCCTTATCTTTCGCATTCGCGCTCTACCCCTTCTTGCGAGCATGGGAAAGACCAATCCCGATGCCGACGGTCGCACCAAATGTGCCCAGCACTTTAGAGACTACTGCTTCTTTAAGGGACACACAAGCGAGGCCGAGCTCGCTGAATTTGTTGGCGACCATGTGCTGCCCGGCTTTGAGGCACGCCGGCCCAGGGAGGGGGAGGCCATCAACACCTTCTATGACGACTAACTCGCGTTCCCCATCTCGCACTTTGAGGTGGGGTTGCGACTCCCCCTTTGGCCGGAAATCCGCCAAATCTTGAAGTACTACGGCGCGGTGCCTGCGCAACTGAACTCAAACGCAATCGCCATGATGGTGGCGTTCACGAGCTACCTCCGGCGAGAGAGGATAGAGTTCAACCTGACGATGTTCCGGAAACTCTTTTCTTACAAGGCGATGCCGGATGATGTTGCCTATTTCATGGGCTCGCTGATCAAGGTTCCCGAGATCGCGAACAAGCACCATAATTGGATGATGAAGATCGCCTTCATCAAGGGTGTGTCCTTCTTGGGTTGAGGAGTTGGTGGTGTGGTCGACAAATTTTGGTCGACGATCGTCGAGTGGAGAGTACACGGCCTGTGACACGGGCGTATCACAGGGCGTGTTCCTTGCATGATTGGGTGTGTCCCATGGCTGTGTCCTTCTCGGGTTGAGTGAAGGTTGTGTTGTGCGATGTACACGGCTGGTAGACACGAGCGTGTTGGGCATGACACGAGCGTGTATGGTGTGACATGAGCGTGTCACACGGCCGTGTACTAGTTCGATTTGAGTCAGTTGTCTGCCGCTTAAGTGACACGGCCTGTGATACGGGCGTGTCACAGGGCGTGTCAGGCTGTGTTCAGCATTTTTCTGTGTAAATAAGGGCCATCCATTTCCTTCTTCTGGATCCAAGGGTCTATACTCCTTCCATGTGGATAAAGTCCGAGGAATGAGGATAAAATCCCTTCATTCTCACCCTCTTCTTCTTCTCATGCTCAAAGAGAGTGAAAGAGAAAGGGAGAGCTAGGGAAGGAAAGGAGAAAGGAGAAACCAGCTGCTGGAGGAGCTGCGGAGTGCGGAATCAAGATCCGAGATCGGATTCGTGAAGGCAAAGCCGAGGCGGTGACTTCCATCCGGCTACTTCCTGGCGCCGAAGCGATCTTCAAGGATTACGATCTCCTTCTTGGACATCAAAGTCCTTTCTTTATGCATGTGTATGGGATCCTCCACCAAGAGGTGGACATCGTAAGTGATTCCTTGGTTGAGTCTGCATCTAGAGCCGGAAGTGTGGAGTACGACATAGGCATGTTGTGTGAAGCCCGTCTGGATAGGTAGTCTGGATTGGTGATAATCATGGGTAAACTGGAGAAGACTCTGTGGATTTGATGTTATGAAAGGTTTATGCTTTGTTGAATGGATGAATGGATGGTGATTGTGGATGTATGGAGGATTTGAGTGAGCTCCTGATTGCGATGAGTGATCAATTGGTAGCACGTCTAGGGAGCGCGGATAAACCCGGCCTGCTACACCACTAGGGTGGGTTGATTTGGATAGATGAGGGATCGATTGGTGGCAATGCCTGGGGAGCCGAGTTAAGCCCGGCTTGCAGCACCACAAGGGTGGGTCGATCGGGAATAGGTGAGGGGTCGATTGGTGGTAATGCCTGGGGAGCACTGATAAACCCGGCTTGCCACACCACGTGGTACGGGTCGATCTGTAACGCCCCGAAACTCAAAGGAGCGACGCGGGACGTTTTGGGCCAGTTTTGGGTTCTGGCTGCAGGCACACGGCCTGGGACACAGGCGTGTCCCAGGGCGTGTCAAGCTTGTGTCGACACTCAGCCGGGAAGTCGACACTTTGGTCTCGACATTGTGTCGAGACTGGGCACACGGCCTGCAACACGGGCGTGTCGCAGGGCGTGTCGACCCGTGTCGACACTTAGCCGCGAAGTCGACACTCTGCTTTCGACGAAGTGTCGAGACATAGCACACGGCCTGCGACACGGGCGTGTCGCAGGGCGTGTCAACCCGTGTTGACACTCGTCCCGCGAAGTCGACACTTTGGTCTCGACATTATGTCGATACAGGGCACACGGCCTAGGACACGGGCGTGTCCAAGGCCGTGTCATCAGGTCGACGATCTTCGCTCGACAAAGTGTCGAGTGTCGAGACCATGTACACGGCCTGGGGTCCAGGCGTGTTGAGGTGACACGGGTAAGTACACGGGCGTGTCCTAGAACCCGTGCAGTGCTCGGGTTGATTTCGGAGAAAAATGATGGGGGTACACGGCTGGCCACACGACCGTGCTAGGTGGAACACGGGCGTGTCAGCTCGAACACAGGCGTGTTAGATACCCGTATGTTGTTCCAGGTGATTCAATTTTGACGGCAAATGAGGCACACAGCCCTGGACATGGGCGTGTGCCAGGCCGTGTTCGGTCCAGTTTGGGCATTTCAGTGCCGAATCAAAGCCGTTCGTTTCCTTATTTTGAGATCCAACGGCGGGGGGTTGTTCCTAAAGGGATATACCCAGGATTGGACTTAGAAACCCTCACTTTTCTTAAGTTATCATCTTTCTAAAACCTTAGAGAGAGAGAGGAGAGCCAAGGAAGGAAGAAGGAGCTATATCCCGCCATTGGAGGAACTTCGGAGCTCCGAATCGCTAACCGACTCCAGATCCACGGAGGCAAAGCTAGTGCGGTGCTTTTCATCCGCTTACTTTTCAATGGGGCCAAAGAGGAACGCTAGGGTAACGATCCTCATCTTGAGCATGAGTAGCTCTCTTTCTTTGCATAGGAAGCCCGCTCTTGCAAGTTTGCGAAGAGTTGGAGGCACTCCTTTGGTTAGATATGTGAAGTCCCCGTTGTTTACAGTCCGTAAGCGAGAACGGACATATACATGATGTGTGAAGCCTACTCGGACGTGTTGGTCTGGATCGGTGATGTTTCATTGCATAAATGCCGAAGAAAACTCCGTGCTATGGATTGTTTTTCGGGTTTTCTACGCGGTAGATTGCAGCAGGGAGCCTTGTGGACTAACCCAAAGGTGCACCCGGAAAACTGGGCGGATACGAGATCTTGCCAACTTTGTGGCCTGAGAGCCAACTTGAACATAACTGGGTTATGTGACTTGTGATGGATATGGGACTCGGTGGAAGTTTGACCCGCGCAAATGGCTTAAATTGTCGTTGCGATGTGAGCACGGGTTAGATGGAACCGTACTCGTTCTATGTCGTTCGGTTAAAGAGACCTAAAGGCATGTGGCACTTGCCGTTGACATAGATTAGGGTCTTCGGCGGTCAATGGCTTAAATTGTCGTGACCCAGGCCATGAAGACAAATTGCTTATAGGTTTGGTCGTCAAAGTGGCGGTGGTGAGTCTGGAATGTCTATGGCTTTAATTGACGTGACATCGACCGGTTCACCGAGAATGTGCCCTGAGAGCACGGGGCGTGTGGCCGTGCGAGCCAACGTCTGTGATAAAATGGCTATATATATATATTGCTTGCTTATGCTAATGAAATGCAGGGAAGGAGCATCGCCGCCCCGAGTTGGGGGCGGGATCGTTATACTTTGGTCAGCATTGCTGACCGTTGCCTTGTTTGCCACTGTGCGGTGGTTTGTTGTTTGCATGTGCAGCTGGACCAAGCGGTCAATAGCGGGCTAAAGCCCGAATGCGAAGCCGGCCCTCGAAGGCCTAATTGGAAGTGTTTACTGCTTTATTCATGTATGACCGGCCTGCGTGCCGTGGTTTGTAAAACATGTAATATCAAGTGAACCATATTTGTAAGGCCTTAAGGCTTGTACTGGTGTATTTTGTAACATTCCTATTTTGGTAATTAGTGGACATTCATGCTTTAATGCTGGGTTCTTTGTTACAACTTTTATAAACTGCTTCCGCTATAATGCTCTGTGCAGGACGTTGAGATTAGTTGGATGGTTTCCATAAGTAACCACCCGGTCTATCTGTAGTATATGGCGTCGGGCCCCGGCCGGACCTACTGCTATATGCTATGTGACGGATAGGGGGTGTTACAAGTTGGTATCAGACTACTGGTTTTGGTCGGGCTTAAACTGAATTCGTGGGCAAATTCTTTTTAAGGAGTGGTGAGCACATTGTGTGCGTCATCGTTATAATGGTAAAAGAACCCATGAATGTCCACTTAGGAATGAAAATACTCGTTTTTGAGGAACCTGCGTGTTCCTATAATTACTGTTTGCAATTTTATTTGGTCGCTTAACGGTGTTTTGTACCACTATAGGTGACCAGAAGTGGTGTTGGGCCATCAGAACGCCGAGTTTCTGAGGCTAGTAATGCACCGGATGTTGCTCCCGCAACACCTCTATCGGCAGAGAACATACGATTGGTGGCTGAAGCGGTGTTGGCCGTGATAAATGCGCAGCCTGCAAGGTAACCGCAGCAGCCCGCTCCTGGGATGGAGCAAGAACCTCTGCAAGAGGCTGAGCCGAGGAGAGTGGAGCAAGTGGTTGTGGAACCGGTGGTGCCAAGGAGGGCAACTGAGAGGCAGCTTAAGCATGTAATGAGCTTTAACCCTCCGTTATTCTCGGGGTTGGGAACCCCATCTCAGGCTGAAGACTGGCTCTCCAGGGTGAAGAGAGTCATGACATCAACGGAGATGGAGGAGTGGCAAATGACCACCATCGCTACGTTCCTTCTGGACGGTGAAGCGAGGATGTGGTGGGAAGGATTGGAGCTGCTTCATTTGAGAGGTAGACAACTTATAGACGTTCTGATGGAAGAGTTCTCTGGATTGTTCTTATCAAGATACCTCCCTTCTACTCAGAGGATTTCGATGGAGAACGAATTTCTGAAGTTGGTTCAGGGTGAGAGGAGTGTGGATGAATATCTCCATGAGTTCACTCGTCTGAGTCATTATGCTAGCTCCACCATCATGGATGAGGAGCGCAAGACTAATCGCTTCTATGAAGGCTTGAGAGATGAGTTGAGATTACTACTTTCGGGGCCGATGACGCAGGGTTTCTTGACCTTGGTCAATACTGCCCGGTCCTTGAAGAAGGACATGAAGAATGTGCAAGTAAAGAAAAGCTTGGGTGATAGGAAATCTGAGTTTAAAGTGCCGACTACTTCAAAGTCCGGCTATCGGAGGTCTTTCAAGAAGCATAGGACTTCGGGTCCAGCTCCTTCTGGCACTTCTAGGGCGACTACGGGTCGGACCCCGGGTGCGTGTTTTACTTGTTGCAAGACGGGGCATTTTGCCCATGACTGTTGGAGCGGACGTCCTAAGTCCGAGAGAAGGTCAGTAGCTACTTATGAAGAGAAGAGAAAGGCGGTGGAGTCGACCGCATCCCATTATGCTCCGGCCCAACCAAGGGTCTACAATCTTGGCCAACAGGAGGCCATCAAACAGGCTGATGTGGTGACAGGTACGGTTTAATTTATAGCAAGTCAATTTCTTTAAATACTTGTTATGCACATGTTACCTTACCACTGCTTGTTTAGGATTTGTATTGATTTGTGAAAATCCGGCACGAGCACTCTTCGATACGGGAGCTTCACACTCCTTCTTGTCCGAAGGATTTATATCACGCATCGGAGTCCTTACTTCGATGGCGAAGGATAAGTTGGATGTGTTGTTGCCCAATGGGTGTTCGATGCGAGCGGATAGGATCTGCGATTTTAAGATTCGTATTGGGGAGCAGGAGTTCGACCTGCGGGCGTCTTTACTTCCGTTAGTGGAGTTCGACGTCATATTTGGCATGGACTGGCTCTCGGAGCAGCAGGCCCATATAGATTGCGGTAGCAAGGAAGTCAAGCTGGGAGCAAGTCGTAAGACGACTTTTACGGGCTTAAA
Source organism: Platanthera guangdongensis (assembly GCA_039583875.1). Lineage (NCBI taxonomy): Eukaryota > Viridiplantae > Streptophyta > Magnoliopsida > Asparagales > Orchidaceae > Platanthera > Platanthera guangdongensis. Next base: position 19,333,929 of record CM077160.1, on the reverse strand, counting down.
GGGGTCGAGCAAGACGTTGATGTCTGCTCTTCAGGTGGTGAAGGCGGTTCGTGCCAGAGCAGAACTGTTCTTTACACTAGTGGAGGTTGCAAAGCCGAAGCCCGCGTTGGATTGTATTTCAGTGGTATCAGAATACCCTGATGTGTTCCCCGCAGATCTTCCTGGAGCCCCACCTCAGCGGGAGATAGATTTTATGATTGAGCTAGTGCCAGGTGCAAAGCCTGTGTCACGATCTCCTTACCGGCTAGCGCCTAAGGAAATGGCGGAGCTGAAAGTTCAACTACAAGAGTTCTTGGAGCAAGGGTATGTGCGCCCGAGTTCTTCGCCTTGGAGCGCACCGGTCCTCTTTGTTAAGAAGAAGGATGAAAACTTGAGGCTATGTATTGATTATCGGGAGCTAAACAAGTTGACGGAGAAGAACAAGTACCCGATCCTCCGGATTGATGATCTTTTTGATCAGTTAGTCGGGTCGACGGTGTACTCGAAGTTGGATCTCAAGGCTGGGTACTATCAGCTGCGAATAAGGGAGAGTGATATCCCGAAGACAGCGTTTAGTACAAGATACGGGCATTATGAGTTTACGGTCATGCCGTTTGGGCTGACTAATGCGCCGTCAGTGTTCATGGATTTGATGAACAGGACTTTCAGGGAGTACTTGGATCATTTCGTGATCGTCTTCATCGACGATATTTTGGTGTACTCGCAAAGTGAGGAAGATCACTTCAAGCATCTTCATTTGGTGTTGGAGACGCTAAGGAGAAATCAGTTGTATGCCAAGTTCTCGAAGTCTATGTTTTGGCTATCCTCAGTGGCGTTCCTCGGGCATATAGTGAGTGGAGAGGGTATTACTGTGGATCCGGCGAAGATTGTTGCGATACGGGAGTGGCCTGAGCTTGTTACGGTAGCGGAAGTCCGGAGTTTTCTGGGGCTTGCCGGCTATTATAGGCGCTTCGTAGAGAACTTCTCGCGGATAGCGTTACCTCTCACTACTTTGACGAGGAAGGAGCATAAGTTCGTTTGGACGCCGGAGTGCGCGCGAGCTTTTGAGGAGTTGAAGTGTCGGTTGACCACGGCGCCTGTGCTGAGTTCGCCATGTGGGACCGAAGGCTATGAGATTTATAGTGGTGCTTCGGGCAGCGGTTTGGGTTGCGTGCTACTGAAACACGGAAGTGTAATAGCTTATGGCTCGAGACAGCTAAAAGTGCATGAAAGGAACTATCCGATCCATGACTTGGAGTTTGCGGCCGTGATTTTTGCCTTGAAGCTGTGGAGACACTACTTGTATGGTGTGAAGATTGATATCTACACTGATCACAAGAGCCTGAAGTATCTCATTGATCCGAAGGATCTGAATATGTGGCAGCGTAGATGGATGGAGTTTCTAGGGGACTATACATTCAAGATCCACTACGTGCCTGGTAAAGGGAATGTGATTGCGGACGCGTTGAGTTGCCGAGCCCCAGCTCAAGCCAATTGGCTATTGGTGCATGATGAGCGGTTGGTGCGGGAGTTGGAGGCGTTGGAGATTGTTTGTGTGGACATGCAATCAAGTGCTGAAGCAGTTCTGAATTGGACTGAAGTCCAATATGACCTGGCTGATCGTATTCGGCAGGCTTTGGATATGGATGCTCATATGAAGCAGTTCATGGTAGAGGCTCTGGATGTGTCAAATTCCCAATTCGTCGTGGAGGACGGATTACTTTAGAAAGACGGTCGTCTGTGCGTCCCAAGTGTGGGCAATTTACGGGTGGAGTTGTTGTACGAGGCACACCATACCAAGTACTCGATTCACCCGGGGAGCACAAAGATGTATCGTGATGTGAAGAAACTGTTTCGGTGGCCGGGTTTGAAGAAGGATGTGGCGCTATACGTAGCGAAGTGCCAAACTTGCGCCTTGGTAAAGGCGGAGTGCCAAAAGCCGGGAGGATTTCTTAAGTCCTTGCCTATTACGAAGTGGAAATTTGACGACATCTCTATGGACTTTGTGCACAGTTTGGCAAGGTCGCAAAAGGGGAACGACGCCATTTCGGTGGTTGTTGATCGATTAACGAAGGTGTCGCATTTTATTCTGCATAGGAAGGATGATCCGGTGGAGAAGTTGGCAAAGCTTTATGTGGTTAACATAGTACGGCTTCATGGTGTGCCCCACAGCATCGTGAGTGACCGAGATGGGCGGTTCACGTCCAACGATTGGAGGCTAGTGCAACAAATGTTGGGAACAAAGTTGAAATTCAGCACAGCCTTCCATCCGCAAACGGATGGGCAGACCGAGAGGGTCAATAGAACCATGGAAGACATGCTCCGCATGTGTGTCTTGGATTTCAGAAAGTAATGGGAAGACCACCTTTATTTGGTGGAGTTCGCATACAACAATAGCTACCAAGCGAGTATTCAGATGGCGCCTTTCGAGGCCCTATATGGTAGAAAATGTCGCACGCCGTTGTCTTGGTTAGAAACGGGTGAGTCAAAGTTGTATAAGCAATCGGAAGTGGAGGATGCTACTTCTTTTGTGAGAACCATTCAGGAGAGGTTGCTTATCGCTCAGGACCGGCAAGCAAAGTACTATAATGCCAAGCACAGGAACGTGGAGTTCGCTGTGGGCGATTATGTATACTTAAAGATCAAGCCGTTCAAGGGTGTCTCGCAGGTGCGGCGATTGAAAAAGCTAAGCCCGAGGTACCTTGGACCGTTTGAGGTTCTGGAGCGAGTTGGTGAAGCGGCCTATCGATTGAAGCTTTCAGTAGAGCTTAGTGGTTTACACGATGTATTCCACATTTCGGTGCTTCGGAAGGCGGTGCAAGATCCTACGCAAGTGCTCGCGGTTGATCGAGTGCCGGTGGATAGTGGGCTAACGACAAAGGTCAAGCCCGTGCGGATTGAGGACTCGGAGGTCAAGCGGCTACGCATTAAAGAGATCAGGATGGTCAAGGTCCGGTGGGACAATTGCGGTCGTGAGGAGCTCTCTTGGGAGCGAGAGCAGACTATGCTTGACGAGTATCCGGATTTGTTCCGCTCAGGTACAAATTTTGGTTTTGTACATATCTTTCCTTTATATAATTTCGAGGACGAAATTCTTTTAAGAGGGGGAGAGTTGTAACGCCCCGAAACTCAAAGGAGTGACGGGGGACGTTTTGGGCTAGTTTTGGGTTCTGGCTGCAGGCACATGGCCTGGGACACGGGCGTGTCCCAGCGCGCGTCAAGCTTGTGTCGACACTCAGCCGGGAAGTCGACACTTTGGTCTCGACATTGTGTCGAGACTGGGCATACGGCCTGCGACACGGGCGTGTCGCAGGGCGTGTCGACCCGTGTCGACACTTAGCCGTGAAGTCGACACTCTGCTTTCGACAAAGTGTCGAGACATAGCACATGGCCTGCGACACGGGCGTGTCGCAGGGCATGTCAACCCGTGTCGACACTCGTCCCGGGAAGTCGACACTTTGGTTTCGACATTGTGTCGAGACAAGGCACACGGCCTAGGACACGGGCGTGTCCAATGCCATGTCATCAGGTCAACGATCTTCGCTCGACAAAGTGTCGAGTGTCGAGACCGTGTACATGGCCTGGGGTCCAGGCGTGTTGAGGTGACACGGGTAAGGACACGGGCGTGTCCTAGAACCCGTGCAGTGCTCGGGTTGATTTCGGGGAAAAATGATGGGGGTACACGGCCGGCCACACGGCCGGCCACACGGCCGTGTTAGGTGGAACACGGGCGTGTCAGCTCGAACACGGGCGTGTTCAATACCCGTGTGTTGTTCCAGGTGATTCAATTTTGACGGCGAATGAGGCACACGGCCCTAGACACGGGCGTGTGCCAGGCGGTGTTCGGTCCAGTTTGGGCATTTCAGTCCCGAATCAAAGCCGTTCATTTCCTTATTTTGAGATCCAATGGCTGGAGGTTGTTCCTGAAGGGATATACCCGGAATTGGACTTAGAAACCCTCACTTTTCTTAAGTTATCATCTTTCTAAAACCTTAGAGAGAGAGGAGAGCCAAGGAAGGAAGAAGGAGCTAGTTCCCGCCATTGGAGGAGCTTTGGAGCTCCGAATCGCGAGCCGACTCCGGATCCACGGAGGCAAAGCTAGTGCGGTGCTTTTCATCCGCTTACTTTTCAATGGCGCCAAAGAGGAATGCTAGGGTAACGATCCTCATCTTGAGCATGAGTAGCTCTCTTTCTTTGCATAGGAAGCCCGCTCTCGCGAGTTTGCGAAGAGTTGGAGGCGTTCCTTCGGGTAGATATGTGAAGTCCCCGTTGTTTAGAGTCCGTAAGCGAGAACGGACATAGGCATGATGTGTGAAGCCTACCCGGACATGTTGGTCTGGATCGGTGATGTTGCATTGCATAAATGCCGGAGAAAACTCCGTGCTATGGATTGTTTTTCGGGTTTTCTACGCGGTAGATTATAGCAGGGAGCCTTGGGGACTAACCCAAAGGTGCACCCGAAAAACTGGGCGGATACGAGATCTTGCCAACTTTGTGGCCTGAGAGCCAACTTGAACATAACCGGGTTATGTGACTTGTGATGGATATGGTACTCGGTGGAAGTTTGACCCGCGCAAATGGCTTAAATTGTCGTTGCGATGTGAGCACGGGTTAGATGGAACCGTACCCGTTCTATGTCGTTCGGTTAAAGAGACCTAAAGGCACGTGGAACTTGCCGTTGACATAGATTAGGGTCTTCGGCGGTCAATGGCTTAAATTGTCGTGACCCAGGCCATGAAGACAAATTGCTCATAGGTTTGGCCGTCAAAGTGGCGGTGGTGAGTCCAGAATGTCTATGGCTTTAATTGACGTGACATCGACCGGTTCACCGAGAATGTGCCCTGAGAGCACGGGGCGTGTGGCCGTGCGAGCCAACGTCTGTGATGAAATGGCTATATATATATATTGCTCGCTTATGCTAATGAAATGCAGGGAAGGAGCATCGTCGCCCCGAGTTGGGGGCGGGATCGTTATAATTTTTTCAGCATTGCTGACCGTTGCCTTGTTTGCCACCGTGCGGTGGTTTGTTGTTTGTAGGTGCAGCTGGACCAAGCGTTCAATAGTGGGCTAAAGCCCGAATGCGAAGCCGACCCTCGAAGGCATAATTGGAAGTGTTTACTGCTTTATTCATGTATGACCGGCCTACGTGTCGTGGTTTGTAAAACATGTAGTATCAAGTGAACCATATTTGTAAGGTCATAAGGCTTGTACTGGTGTATTTTGTAACATTCCTATTTTTGTAATTAGTGGACATTCATGCTTTAATGCTGGGTTCTCTGTTACAACTTTTATAAACTGCTTCTGCTAGAATGCTCTGTGTAGGACATTGAGATTTGTTGGATGGTTTCCATAAGTAACCACCCGGTCTTTCTGTAGTATATGGCATCGGGCCCCGGTCGGACCTATTGCTATATGCTATGTGACGGATAGGGGGTGTTACACGATCTGCTCTGGTTGTGTTTGTGGATGCTGTGAGGTAGTACCTCTGAGTGGTATGGACGGGATGTCGCCATACTGCGGGACTGGTGGACTAGGATTGAACCACCCAACCAATAAGTGAAGAACCTCTGATCGACGGTGTACGACTGGGATATCCGGTACACCAAGAAGGTGCCCTGAGTGCACGGAGTGTATGGTGGATATCGGCATTTGTGATATGATTGTGATTGGTAGATTTTCTAGATTGATAGCTATGATGATGGTAATGCATACAGGGAAGGAACTGCTGCCCCGGGTAAGGGGTAGGGTCGTTATAAGTGGTCAGCTAAAGCTGACCGTTACTTTGTTTGCCGCTCTTGGGTGGATAATGAATTGCAAGTGTTAATGCTTGAATGGAATTGAGCAGAATGGAGGCTTGTTGCTAAAGGCCCTTGAAGGCTGTGTGAAGAAGCGTGTTTGGATTTCATGTGTGGTCGGCATGCGTGCCGATGTATGAAAATGTATTTGTGTAAAGAGAAACCTGTAAGGCCTTAAGGTCATGTGTGGGTGTGTTGTATACATTCCTGTTATGATATATAAATATGGAGTTTGTATATTAGTGGACATTCACTGAGCTGAGTTCATCTAACATAAAATGCTGTGCTAGAATGTTTTGAGTTAGGGTACGAGTAGATTTTTATTTCCACACGTAATTTCGCCGCTTGTCTGTGGGATATGGTATGGGGCCCCGGCCGGACCCACCGTTATATTCCGTGTGACGAGTGCGGGCTTTACAAACTGGTATCAGAGCCAGGTTGAGATTGTTTGGGAGGAAGAACATAAGTGAACTCATGAAAGTCCACTAGGAATGTATTCCATGCACGTAAAGTGCGTGTGTGTGTAGTCAATGTATAATTACTGTTATAATATGGATGATTAATGGTGTTTTGTACATTGCTAGGTGGCGAGGAGTGGTGCTGGGCAGTCTGAGCCCCAGCGGTCCGATGAGAGTGCAGCACCAGTTGAATCGTCTACGCCTCCTTCGGCGGAAACCATACGGGTGGTGACGGAGACGGTGCTTGCAGTGTTACAGGCATAGCCTACTGGGTAGGCAAGGCCTGTAGGGGTGCAAGTTTGGTCGGGTGCAAGGCAAGAGCACACAACAGTTGCGGTGGACAAGTAAGAAACGGATGAGTCCTTTAAGCACTTTATGGAGTTTTATCCACCTACGTTTGGTGGGGTGACTTCCCCAACATAGGAGGAGGATTGGCTTGCAAGAGTGAAGCGGATCCTGACGGCAATCAGGACTGTGGAGGAGCAGAAAGTGACTTTAGCCACTTTTCTGCTGGAAGGAGATGCGAGACTGTGATGGGATGAGATGGAAGTGCATCACTTGGTAGGTCGAGGTTTAGCGGAGGTCTCAATGTATGAATTCTCCCGATTGTTTCTTTCCAAGTATTTGCTAGTGTCGCAGCAGATTGTGATGGAGAATGAATTCCAACATCTGGTGCCGGGGGAGACTGATATAGATACATACCTGCATGAGTTTACCAGACTAGGGCGATATGCGGGGTCTACCTTCGAGGAGGAAGCGCGAAAGACAAATCGCTTTTATGAGGGACTGCGGGATGAGTTAAGGTTGGCACTCCCGAGTTCGGTGAACCAAGGCTTTCAAGCGTTGGTTGATACAGCCCGTGCATTGGAAAAGGATTTGAAACTGGTACAAGAGAAGAAGAGACTGGCAGTGGAGAAGTCAGAATTCAAAGTGGCGCAGTCGGTGCAATCGGAATTTAGAAGACGAGAGAATAAAAGGTTTAGGCCTGTTGACTCAGCTCGGTCGACTGTTTCTTCAGGGGTGACCTATGGGCAAGGACGTGTTGATACACGTATATGTTATAATTGTGAGAAGTAAGGACATATTGCAAAATTTTGTTGGAATGCCCCTTTCGGCAGTGAGAAAAAGACGGGTGCGTCATATGAAGAAAAGGGTAAAGTAGTGGCTGAGTCATCTGCATCCCGGATGCAACCCGATTACATAACATGGAAGTGCAAGAGCCGCAAAGCGCAATTGGTGAAATTCAGCCATGAGTGTTTAACTTGGAACTTCAAGAGCCGATAAAACAATTGTTGCAAAATCAGGCGGCTGAGCGGAAGTAAATGTCTAATAGTGATCTGTAGCCCTTAGTTGATGTGAATACTGATGATGATCCTCATGTACATATATGTTATATGGTGTATATGTTATGTAATGTTGGTGCACACTTGATGTAATTAACGTGATCGATCGAACGATCGGGTGTATATATATAATGTGTTTGACTATCGATCACTAGATAGAATTATGGGTGGATGTGCATATGTGAGAGAGTTGTATATATGTATGTGCTGCAGGTGTTGTTTGGTTTATGCGGTGCTTTGGGGCGAGACAAGCTGCGGCCTCTGCACTCAAACACGGCTCGCTTGATGTGAGCATTCGGTTGCTTATGGTATGATGTCATGAAGTGCATTTTGGTGCATGTCTGGAGGTGAGCCAAATTTCGGGGACGAAATTTTTTGAAGGAGGGGTGGATTGTAACACCCCAAAGCCCATTTTTGGTTCAGGTTTGGGTGACACGGCCTGGGACACGGGCATGTCCCAGGGCATGTCCTTCTTGGGTTGAGGATTTGGTGGTGTGGTCGACGAATTTTGGTCGACGATCGTCGAGTGGAGAGTACACGGCCTGTGACACGGGCATGTCACAGGGCGTGTTCCTTGCATGATTGCGTGTGTTGGTGGACACGGGTGTGTCCTGGTGCACACAGCTTGGGACACGGGCGTGTACCATGGTTGTGTCCTGCTCAGGTTGAGTGAAGGTTGTGCTGTGTGATGTACACGGTTGGTAGACACGGGCATGTCGGGCATGACACGGGCGTGTAGGGTGTGACACGGGCGTGTCACACAGCCGTGTACTGGTTATATTTGACTCGGTTGCCTGCCGCTTAAGTGACACGGCCTGTGACATGGGCGTGTCACAGGGCGTGTCAGGCCGTGTTCAGCCTTTTTCTGGGCAAATCAGGGCCATCCATTTCCTTCTTCTGGATCCAAGGGTCTAGACTACTTCCATGTGGATAAAGGCCAAGGAATGAGGATAAAATCCCTTCATTCTCACCTTCTTCTTCTTCTCATGCTCAAAGAGAGAGAAAGAGAAATGGAGAGCTAGGGAAGGAAAGGAGAAACCAGCTACTAGAGGAGCTGCGGAGTGCGGAATCAACATCCGCGATCGGATTCGTGAAGGCAAAGCCGAGGCAGTGACTTCCATCCGGCTACTTCATGGCGCCGAAGCGATCTTCAAGGGTAACGATCTCCTTCTAGGACATTGAAGTCCTTTATTTATGCATGTATATGGGATCCTCCACCAAGAGGTGGACATCGTAAGTGATTCCTTGGTTGAGTCTGCATCTAGAGCCGGAAGTGTGGAGTACGGCATAGGCATGCTGTGTGAAGCCCATCTAGACGGGTAGTCTGGATTGGTGATGATCATGGGTAAACCGGAGAAGACTCTATGGATTTGATGCTCTGAAAGGTTTATGCTTTGTTGAATGGATGAATGGATGGTGATTGTGGATGTATGGAGGCTTTGAGTAAGCTCCTGATTGCGATGAGAGATTAATTGGTAGCACGCCTGGGGAGCACGGATAAACCAGGCCTGCTACACCACTAGGGTGGGTTGATCTGGATTGATGAGGGATCGATTGGTGGTAATGCCTGGGGAGCCGAGTTAAACCCGGCTTGCTGCACCACAAGGGTGGGTCGATCGGGAATAGGTGAGGGGTCGATTGGTGGTAATGTCAGGGGAGCACTGATAAACCCGGCTTGCCACACCACATGGTGTGGGTCAATCTGCTCTGGTTGTGTTTGTGGATGTTGTGAGGTAGTACCTCTGAGTGGTATGGACGGGATGTCGCCAGCCTGCAGGACTGGTGGACTAGGATTGAACCGCCCAACGAACAAGTGAAGAACCTCTGATCGGCGGTGTACGACTGAGATATCTGGTACACCAAGAAGGTGCCCTGAGTGCACGGAGCGTCTGGTGGATACCGGCGTTTGTTATATGATTATGATTGGTAGATTTGCTAGATTGATAGCTATGATGATGGCAATGCATACAGGGAAGGAACCACTGCCCCGGTTAAGGGGTAGGGTCATTATAAGTGGCCACCTAAAGCTGACTGTTACTTTGTTTGCTGCTCTCGAGTGGATAATGAATTGCAGGTGTTAATGCTTGAATGGAATTGAGCGGAATGGAGGCTTGCTGCTAAAGGCCCTTGAAGGCCATGCGAAGAAGCGTGTTTGTATTTCATGTGTGGCTAGCCTGCGTGCCGATGTATGAAAATGTATTTTTGTAAAGAGAAACCTGTAAGGCCTTAAGGCCATGTGTGGGTGTGTTGTATACATTCCTGTTATGATATATAAATATGAAGTTTATATATTAGTGGACATTCACTGAGCTGAGTTCATCTAACATAAATTGTTACGCTAGAATGTTTTGAGTTAGGGTACGAGTAGATTTTGATTTCCACACGTAATTCCTCCACTTGTATGTGGGATATGGCGTGGGGCCACGGCCGGACCCACCGTTATATTCCGTGTGACGAGTGTGGGTATTATAGTTACATGACACCGAGTGACTTCCAGCCCTGTTAGCTAGGTGAGAGCCTGACAGCGGGATCCACTCAGGTCCATACCTGACACCGAGTGACTTCCAGCCCTGTCAGCTAGGTGAGAGCCTGACAGCGAGATCTGCTCGGGGTCCAAGGCTGACACCGAGTGACTTACAGCCCTGTCAGATTGGTTAGATCCTGACAGAGGGATCTTCTCGGGGTCCATGGCTGACACCGAGAGACTTCCAGCCCTGTTAGCTAGGAGAGAGCCTGACAACAGGATCTGCTCGGGGTCCATAGCTGACACTGAGTGACTTCCAGCCCTGTCAGCTAGGTGAGAGCCTGACAGCGGGATCTGCTCGGGGTCTAAGGCTGACACTGAGTGACTTCCAGCCCTGTCAGCTAGGTGAGAGCCTGACAGCGGGATCTTCTCGGGGTCCAAGGTTGACACCGAGTGACTTCCAGCCCAGTCAGCTAGGTGAAAGCCTGACAGCGGGATCTGCTCGGGGTCCATGTATACTTTGTCTTTTTGTATAAACGTTTACGACAGAATTGGCATGTCAAAGAATTTCATTAAGAATCAAAACACCACTTACATGTTTTAAGGAAAAAAGTGCTTCAAGTCGTCGCCACTGCAGGTGAGACTTAGGGTCTCGCCCTCCACATTTTGGAGTCGATACCCTCCTGATCTCAATGCCTCTTTTACAATAAACAAACCTTCCCAACTAGGGTTGAGCTTCCCCATGGTTGCCGACCTCCCTGCTGCATCAACCTTCTTCAGCACCAAGACTCCCTCTGCAAACTGTTTGACTCTAACGTGCTTGTCAAAATACTTGGCCATCCTCCTCTTCACCTCTTCTTGTCAGATGGCAGAAGGGTCGTGCAGCTCCTCTACCACGTCAAGAGAGAGCCGTAGCTCTTCCTCGTTCTCGGCTTGCCATTCCTCCCTGCCTTCCCCTGCTGTGATAACTCGAGGTGTTTGTACTTCGAATTCCATGGGGAGTGCTGCATCGCACCCATGGGAGAGCTTGAAAGGGGTCTCCCCTGTCGCTGTGTTGGGGGTGGTCCTTAGGGCCCAGAGAACCGCGGGAAGCTGCTCCACCCAGCCCCCCTTCAGATTTTTTACTTTCTTCTTTAAGAGGTTAACAATGATCTTATTGGCGGCCTCCACCTGCCCATTGCTCCTAGGGTGGTGGACCGAGGCGAACCTGAGGTCGATCCCAAGCTGTTCACAGAAACTAGTGAACTCCGTGCTGGCGAACTGGGGTCAGTTGTCCGTGATAATGGCCTGGGGCAGCCCATTGCGGTAGATGATCTCCCCCCAAACAAATTTTCTGATAACCTGAGAGGTCACCTTGGTCAGTGCTTTTACCTCCAACCACTTAGAGAAATAGTTGATCATCACCAATAGGAACCTCCTTTGCCCACTGGCCTGGGAGAACGGACCAACCAAGTCCATCCCCCAAATGGAAAAGGGCCAGGGGCTGTGATACTCTTGAGTCGTTGAGTCGGCTGTAGCTGGAGGGGGGCAAACTGCTGGCATTTGTGGCATCTTCTTGTGAACTCTATCACATCGCGGCTCAGGGTGTGCCAGAAATACCCTTGCCTGACGATCCATCCTTCCACGGTCTGACTTCCGTAGTGACTCCCACACTCCCTGGAGTGGACTTCTTCCCCCTCGGCCACGCAACGGGCCAACATCCCCGAGAGAGTCTTCTTGTACAACTGCCCATCCCGGAGGAGGTAGTACACCGATTTGTACCTGAGCTTCTTCTTGTCCACCCCCTCTGGATACTCTCCCGTGGAAAGGAAGGTCGTGACCAGGTCCATCCATGAGGCCGCTGATCTATCTCCATGACCTCTCCCTCTTCGATGGAAGGGCAAAATAGGTTGGTGATAGTCCCCTCCCCCCTCCCACTCGGGGACCATACTTTGCTAGTTGGTCGACCTGCTCGTTCTCCTCTCGGGGCACGTGTCGGATGGAGAAGGTTTCAAACGTGCCAATGACCCCCTTTACTTTGTCTAAGTATAGCCGCAGGGTAGGCTCTCGTGCCTCAAATTCCTCGCTGATCTGGGAAGCCACCACCATGGAGTCGGTGAGGACCTCCACGTCTAACACCCCTAGCTCCCTGGCTAGGCGTAGCCCTGCTATCACGGCCTCATACTCGGCTTGATTATTTGTGATGGGGAAGTACACCTCCACCGTTTGTTTGATTCTAGTTCCTCGGGGGCTCTCCAAGATCACCCCCACCCCCAGGGAAAGCCTCCTTGAGGCTCCATCTACCTTTACCTTCCATGGAGTCGGACGAGTGACCTCTTCCTCCGCCACCTCGATCACATAATCGGCCAAAAAGTCGGGCATCGCTTGAGCCTTGATCGAGAGGCGGGGGATGAAGGAGATGTCAAACTTGCTCAACTCCACCAACCACTTGGCCAGCCTGCCAGAATGCTCCACCCCCTCAAAGATGTTACAAAGGTGATGGTTAGTCACCACTCGGATAGAGTGTGCTTGGAAATAGGGTCGAAGCCTTCAGGCCGAGATGACTAGGGCGAAGGCCAGCTTTTCTAAAATTGGATACCGGATCTCGGCCTTCCTCAAGACCCGGCTCACATAGTATATGGGGAGTTGTTTCTTCCCCTCTTCACGAACTAGGACAGAGCTTAAGGCATCTGCCCCGACCCCGTGATACAAAAACATGTCCTCCCCATCCTTTGTCCCTTGGAGCAACAGAGCCCGTGTTAACTACATCTTGAGGGCCTGGAATGCCTCCACACACTCCTTGGTCCACTCGAATTTTTGGCCCCCTCTTAGTGTTTTGAAGAAGGGGGAGCACTTCTCCCCAGCACAGGAGAGGAACCTGCTTAACCCAGCCAGCTTCCCTGTCAATCGTTGCACCTCCTTAGTATTCCGCGGCAATCCCAGCTCCACGATATCCTTCACCTTATCAGGATTTGGTTCGACCCCCGCAGGGGTTAGGAGGTGCCCCATGAACTTCCCCCTGCTGGCCCCGAAGACACACTTCAGGGGATTTAGCTGCATTTTGTAGTTGCACAGGGTGGCGAAGGTCTCCTCTAGGTCCTGGAGGTGAGAGTCCACATCCTGACTCTTGATCATGAGATCATCCACGTATACCTCCAGGTTCCTCCCCTTCTGTTCTTTGAAAACCCTGTCCATCATCTTTTGATAGGTCGCCCCTGCATTCTTAAGCCCAAAGGGCATCATTTTATAGCAGTAGCACACATCACCTGTGATGAACGAGACGTCCTTGATGTCTAGGGGGTGCATCCTGATTTGATGAAAACCTGAAAATGCATCTAGAAAACTCATTAAAAAAAACAAACGGCTGAGTCAACCAACGCGTCGATCCGAGTCAAGGGATAACAGTCCTTAGGACAAGATTTATTAAGCAAAGAGAAGTCGATACATATATGCCACCGGCCATCTCCCTTTTTAACCATAACTACGTTAGATACCCAGCCGAGGTATTGGATCTCGGACACGAAGCCGACCTTGAGAAGCTTTTCCACCTCCTCTCTGATGGGCTCGGCAAGTTTGTCTGTGTTGGACCTCTTCTTTTGTTGGACGGGTCGTGCTCCCGGGTCCAAGTTGAGGCTGTGGTAAGCCACATTCACATCAACCACCGGCATCTACTAGGCGCTCCAGGCAAATATGTCCATGTTCTTCTGGATGCACGTCAGTATCCTTCCTTGAGCCTCTGAGGTCAGCCCTCCGCTGACGCAGACCTTCTCCACCTTGCCTTCATCGGTGAGGTCCTCCAGCTCCACCACCTCTTCTGCCGCTTCTAATCGGGACCGCTCCCCCCATTCTTCTACATCCCTCTCTTGTGGTACGAGGACATCCGCCTTCATCTCTTCTTCCACGGCCATCGCCTCGGCCGACTCCTCCCGATATCCTCCTGCGACATCAACCTCAGTGTAGCTCTCCACTTCCAGCTCCTCTCTGCCAACTTCCAGCTCCGTCTCCTCCATCCTTTGCTCCATCTCCTCAGCCCCCTCTTGCCAAGAGATGGAGTTCACGGCGGTGACGTAGCATGTTGGATTCCTAGTAAGATTTTGGCTAGGTTCACTAAGTTAGGATCATGTGACCCATAATGTATAGCAAGGGTCATAGTTGTGTCCTAGAGTCTAGGCAAAGTCCTTAGAGTCAACATCATATGGACCAGCTATCAACAAGACTGCCAGAGACTCAAGACTTAGAAGAATTCAAGACTCTGTAAAGTGAGTTCGACGTTCGTCGAACTCAGGTTGACGATAGTCATGCTCAGCTCGACGATCTCAGAGCAACTTCTCTGAGCTGAGCTCGACGAACTTAGTACTCAGATCGACGATAACTTGGACACTACAACACTTAAAGTTCAGAAAACATCAAGATATTCTAAGTCCTTAGTATTAGACTTTGGTCGACAAACTTAGTTCTCAGCTCGACGAACTCTATTCTTTGGTCGACGAATATTTGGACTACTACAGCATTATGTCAAGACTATGTTCTCTAGTCTCAGGTCGACAAACACAGTTCTCTGCCCGACAAATTTTGGATTATCTACTTCAACAACTTAGAACCAGAAGACTTGTGTCGACACTCATAGTATATATCGACACCAACTGAGTCGACACTAGAAGAACTTGTGTCGACACCCAGATCATCAGTCGACACTTTTGAAAGGTTGTGTCGACACCACACAGAAGACTTGTGTCGACACACAGGATATCAGTCGACACCACCTGTGTTGACACCAGGAGTAATTGTGTCGACACAGAATATTTGACAACTCCAGAAACTCAGCTCGACGAAATCAAATCTTAGGTCGACGAATTCTGGAGACCTTAACTTCATTTCAGACACAACTGTGAATTTTCTAAGTCCAGAATAGTTACTGAACTCCAGTCGACGAACATAGTTACCAGCTCGACGAACTTCAGACACAGAAAAGGCAAAGTTTATGAAGTATATAGTTCTGTTATCAGATCGACGATCTTGGAACTCAGCTCGACGAACAGAAGTTAGCTGATCGACGAACACAGCAACTCAGCTCGACGAACTGTGGACTCAGCTCGACGAATTCTGTCATCAGTTCGACGATTCCAGACTTAGCATTTATTCCATTTTATCCTCAGTCTATGGCAATAATTTCTGAACGATTAATGATAAAATATTCTCTGAATATTATCGTTGGACGGTACATTAATCACGGCTTTCATCAGAATTATTGTTTTCCATTTTTTCAAGAGACAGTTGGGGAAAGAAATTAATGCAGTTTATTTTCAAGGACCGCCAGCATTGATTGTCGCAGAAGGTTTCAAATTTTGAAAGGAAATTTCCTCAGAAAATATAAAAAATAGTTTTTTCTCTCTTTTCTGACATAAAGAGAAAAAGATAGAAAGCAAGAAAGTAAGAACAATCAGTACGAGAGCAATTGCAGAGACACAGTATACACAGACACAGAGATTTTCAATCAGTCTGTCTTCAACAGCTTCTCTGCTCCTTTCACAAAAGCTCTGATACAAAAAAGAAGATGTGTTCTCAGAAGAACAAAAATAATTATTCAAAATCAAGAGTCTTCTTACTTCAACCCTCCAGGACTTCCAAGGACAACAACTACTAAATCTGTCAAGAACATCCTGCAGATCAAGGCTAAAAGCTTGAAGGTCTATCACCATGCAGCAAGGTTTCAATATTTCCCTGAACCATTTAATATCTCAGGGTGAACCATTTGCTACCATCAATATCCACAAGTCTTCTCTCTAATTGTTGACAGAGAAGACATAATCAACTCTGTTACCCCCACTGTGTAAAGGGTTGTCATCTCCCTTCAAAAGTGATTCCTGGTTACAAGTCACCTGATTAAAAGACTTGGGGATTTGGTTTTTGAACACCTGATCAAAAGCTCATTGGTGTTAGGCACCTGATCAGAAACCTGAGTGGATTCCTACCAGGGTGGTAGAAGAGTGGATGTACCCAGGTTGGGGAAAAACTATAAATTTCTTGTGTCGTCTGATTGCCCTCTTTCTTATGTTTTCTTGCTGTGGATGTGGTTGTTAGTTTCTGTGCTTTTTTATTGTGATTTATTTACTACTGCACTTACACTAATCTGCATTATCCAGCAGATAATTTTATAAAACTCTGAATACTCTATTCACCCCCCCCCCCCCTCTAGAGTATTCCTGATCTAACTGCTCTCTTTCAATTGGTATCATAGCAGGTTCCTTTGGTTGTACAAGCTAACCCTTGAACCAAAGATCCTTTGTTAGATCTAAATCTTATTTTTATTTCCATATTAGATTTATATACACAGCTATGGGACAAAACAAAGATTATGCAAGCACCATACCTCCAGTTTGCAACCTTAACAGGTTTGCCATCTGGAAGGCAAGAATTAAATTGTACATGAATTATATTAATGAGGATATATACAACTCTATTTTGACAGGTCCCCCTCAAGCTTCAACTTCTGCAACATCTACAAACACTACTGCAGTTCCACCAACTGAGTGGACTGAGGCCCAGAGGAGAGCACAGATTGCTGATGCCAAGGCAATGAACATATTGGCTCAAACTTTGTCATATGACATCTTTCAGAAGGTGGCTGAGTGCACCTCAGCAAAAGCAATCTGGGATTCACTCAACTAAATGGTTGTTGCCTCAGCAGATGAGAGGAAAGATAGAAGATCAAAGCTCATCACACAATATGAAAACTTCAAAAAGGATGAAGCAAAAATAGTTGAAGTGATGTACAACAGACTTAGCTTCATCATTAGTGAGCTAAGGACCTTAGATAAAGAAATCACCTTGACTAAAGTAAATGACAAGATCCTAATGTGTTTCCCAAGCTCATGGGACACCAGGATCTGGCCAATCAAAGAGGCTAGAAGCTTGAATGAGATTTCAACTGAATCTCTACTGGAAAAGCTCAAATCTTATGAGCAGTTAATCAAGTCCTCTTCCAGCAAGCACAAAAAGAAGGACAAAGTATTTGTGGCTGAAACATGGAGTGAGACTGAAGATGAATCCACATCTTCCAGCTCCAGTGAAGAAGAAGAGGAGGCCAAGGCAAAGGAAGTTTTCCTCATGGCAATTGATGCAAGCAGTAGCAGATCATATACAGATGAATCTGATAATGAAGAAAACCTGTCAGCTGAAGATCAGGTATTAGCATCTTATGATTTTGAATCTGATGAATTTAAATTTGAATTTAAAAACTTATGCTTAGATTTGATAAGCTCTGAGAAGGAAATCAAACTTCTCAGAGATAAATTAAATGATCTAGATAAAATCATTACTGAAAATGCAAGTCTATCTAGTAAACTGAAATCTGCAAATGAACAAATTACTCTTCTGAAATCAGAACTTAGCAAAGCTAAAATATTAGAAGAATCATTAAATGGCAGAAGTTTGAAATTGCTATATATAACCAACACAGTAAATGCTAGAACTAATAACTGCAGATTAGGATTAGGAGCCACATCTAGTGAACCAACCCTAATCCAAAGGAATCATCATTCAAAACTTGTAAATTTTATTTCTGGTAAAGGAAAAAAAACACTGAACAAGTATATAAGGTTAATAAAGTTCTTGAACAAATTGAAGCTAAGGACAAAATTAAAAACCAGAAGAATAATAAAACTAACAATGTTCAGCAGTTATCGTCGAACTCAGATCGACGATATATGAACAGATCGTCGAACTCAGAACAACAATTTCTGAACGCAAACTTCAGTAGTAATCATTCTTTGATCTACGATCGACGATATCAGTATAATTCGTCGACCAGAGATCAATGATTTTGGTGCCCCGAAAATGATTCTTTTCATTCTTCGAGCAGAGATCAAAGATCTCATCCAACATCGTCGAGCTCAGTTCGACGATTCCACTAGAAATCATCGAAAACTAAATTCTAATAGAAACTTCAATCCCTTTAATTAATGGATAATACTACCAAGAAGATATCATTCTAAAGGTTACAAGAATCAACCTGAATGTTCTTATATTTCCAGTTATAGTTATGTAAATCACCAAGGACCCAAGGTTACCTGGGTCAAAAACAATTAGCTATTTTTCTTGCAGGAAAAGAGCTATCCAGCATATAATCAACATTGGTACCTAGACAGTGGTTGCTCCAAGCATATGATAGGGAGCAAGGACAACTTAAGTGATTACAAGTCCAAGCTGGGAGCAAAGGTTATCTTTGGTGATTCAAACTGTGGCCAGACCAAAGCTTACAAGAGATTCAAGGTCTATCAAATGGATGTGAAAAGTGCATTCTTGAATGAAGTACTCAAGGAAGAGGTGTATGTTGAACAACCTCTAGGTTTTATTTCTTCAACTCATCCCTCTTATGTTTATAAATTGCATAAAGCTCTCTATGGTCTAAAGCAAGCTCCAAGAGCTTGGTATGAGACTCTAGCCAGCTTTCCGTTAGAGCATAAATTCATTAGAGACATTGTAGATAGAACACTTTTCACTAGACATCATAAGGATCAAATACTGTTAATACAAATATATGTGGATGACATAATATTTGGGTCTACTGATTCAAAATTGGGCAAGAGATTCTCTGATCTCATGCATTCTAAATTTGAAATGAGTAGCATGGGTGTGCTTTCCTACTTCCTTGGTCTCCAAGTGAAGCAGCTCCCTGATGGCATCTTCATCTCCCAAGCTAAGTATGCTAAAGAGCTTATCAAAAAGTTTGGGATGGCTGATGCCTCAGCAAAGAAGACACCTATGGCTACAAATACTGTAATTGATTCAGATGCACATAGGAAACCTGTGGATTAGAAACTATATAAGGCCATTGTTTGATCCCTGTTATACCTTACAGCAAGCAGACCTAATATCATGTTTGTCACATGCCTTTGTGCTAGGTTCCAGGTGAACCCAAAAGAATCTCACCTTATTTTCCTAAAAAGAATTTTGAGATATATAAAGGGTTGTCCTAGTCTAGGCCTATGGTATCCCACAGAATCAGAATTTGAGTTAACTGGATACTCAGATGCTGATTTTGCTGGATGCAGGGTGGATAGAAAAAGTACTTCAGGAACTTGCCAGTTCCTGGGTATGAGATTAGTATCCTGATTTTGTAAGAAACAGTCATCTGTATCTACCTCAACTGCTGAGGCAGAATACGCAGGTAGTTGTTGTTCCCAGATGCTGTGGATACAAAATCAATTACTAGACTATGGTATCAACTTAAATAATTCAACTCTACTTTGTGATAACACAAGTGTTATAGCCATAGCATAGAATCCAGTCCATCACAGTAGGACAAATCATATAGACGTTATGCATCATTTCATAAGAGAGTGTGTAGACAAAAAAAAATTAATCTTGTCTATATCTACACTGATTTACAAAGGGCTGATATATTCACCAAACCTTTGGATGCGAGAAATCATCTCTTTTTTATAAATCAGCTGGGAATGATCAATGGAGAAGACTTAGTTTAGTTTAAGTCTGCACTCGACAAATTTGCCAAAGTTCGTCGAACGGAGCTCGACGAACTATGGAAAGTTTGTGAGATATTCGTCGAACACAGGACGACAAACTCTCTGTGAGTAAAGTTCTTTTCGTCGAACGGAGATTGATGAATTCACTTCAGAAAACTTTTGTCGAACGGAGCTCGACGAAATGTCTTCAAATCTTCAGACAGAGCTCGACGAATTATTTGACTATTAATTATTTCGTCGATCTCAGGTCGAAGAATGTCTAAATTTTTGTGGAACGGAGTTTGTCGCTTCATATTTTGGAAAACCTTATATCTAAGTTTTTCTTCGACCTCCGTTCCATACTTTCTGTTCTCTTGCACTTGATTGTCGTTTGTCTCTCTTGCAGGTGATTCCAGTGGCTATTCCAGCAGGTGCCCTAACCGGAATGAAGTTTGACACGGGCTTTGACGTCGACTTCGAATCCTTTCAACATTCAGACCCAATCTTTCTGCATATACTGGAACTTCTGGAGGAATAGAAACTGAAAAATCTGATGTCAACCAGGATAAAGCTGTCTACAACTGAAATCCGAGAGTGGGTTTATACATCTACATCAAAGGAGAACACTATGATCGGAACAATTGCGGGTAAATCTGTATCTTTATCTCCCGATGTACTTACTGAGATTTTTTGATTCATTAATGGTGAAGAACAGTTAGAAATTGATTCAGACGAATATGATATGATGTTGAGTTTAATGGGATATACTGGAGATAATCCCAATAAGTTGTTAAAGAAACATATGTCTGCCGAATTTAAGTTCTTGGCAGATATTGTAGGAAAGGTCTTGCTGGGCAAGCATACTGCCCATGACTACATTACCAGACACCAGTTTATGGTTATGTGTGCAGTGATTAATAAGAAGGAAGTGGATTGGGCTCAAATCATATTTGATTTGATAAAGAAAAAGAATAAAGAGAAGGAAGTTTGCTTTGGAAGGATCCTAGGGATCTTCCTAAAAGAAAAAGCTGCAGAATCCCTGATCTCACAGACCATATTCATCAATACCAGCAAGAGGCTCGCATGCATCTTGTTTGGACGATGGGAGAGGACCATCACTAAGCCGTCCAATGCTTCAACCTCTTCTACCCCAGCTTCTGAAAGCACCGGGGCTGTAAGAGCCACTCCCCACCCTGATGAAGTGATCACTCCACCCTCATCATCTCTTCCAGCTATTCCACCTACACTTCCACTAACAATCCCAACCATCTCTCCAACTCCACAACCACAACAACAACACTCTACTCATGTTCCTACTCCACCTATATCTCCACAAATTGATCTTACCGAGATCCCATCTTCAACCCTTCAGGAAAACCACCAACACCACCTGATTCCCCCCATGACACATATATTCCCTCAACACCACCTTCATCTCCTCTTCCACCTCACCTATCCTCCATTCCAACTTTTGAAATTCTGACATCTCCTCCCAATTCTCCTCCTCCTCCACATTCCTCCACACAGGATATCCACATGTCAGATGTGCCTACTTCATTATCCCCAACATCTATCATTCATCCATATGTTTCTACTCCCACACCAACTAAACCATCCACTGCTCCAACATTGGACCCCTCCACCATATCTTTTATCATTGCTATCATCACACCCCTCATAAAATCTATCATAGCAGAGGCCATTATACCTCTTGCTACCTCTATATCTACTCTAACAACTCAACTTTCTGCTTTCACTACTGGCCCCTCTTTATTAAGGGGCCTGGCTCTACTATACACTGAAACCAGGCAGGGGGACATGCTTAATGAAGAAGTTGCAGCAGCTCCAGCAGTAACAGCAGTTCAAGCACCAGCTCCAGTAACAGCAGAGGAAGAAGCACCAATAGCAGATGCAGATTTTATTACTGATGATAGAGATTTACTTGATTTGATTCATTTCATTGATACTGGCATGGACCTTGATGAGTAAGTCCCTGAAGAGACAGTTGCTGAAGACATTCCTTCTATTTCTGAATTCATAATTAATCCCACAGTAGACTTAGTTGATTTATTAAAAAGTTTTGATACTGTCTTTCTGAATTACATTCCAGCAGTACCTACTAAGCCATCATTGGCTATTGTACCATATACTTCTCCAATCTCTCCAAAAGTTGCTAAGCAACTTAGAGATAGTTTTGTTCCTTCAAAGCCATCAGTCATACCATCTCTAGAAGAAGTTATTTCTATTCCAACATTTATAATGGATGACTCACCTATGCCAAATTTGGATGATTTGATTTTGGCTGATATAGAAGAAGAAAGTAAGGCAGCTGCTGAAAGCACTGTCAGAACCAGTTCTCCAGTCTCTCCTATGGCTTCTTCTCCTGCTCCTGTTGAAGTTTCTGCTCAAGTTCCTGAAAAGCCAATCATTTCTGCTGAGGATCTTAAAGCACTCAATGACCTATATGATAACCCTCAGGGATCAGATAATGATAATGATGATGATGAGGATGAGGAAGATGACTCAGATGATGAACTGAAAGAAAACGGTTGTCAACCTAAATCACCTAGAGGGGGGTGAATAGGTGAGTTGTGCGTCTTTTGCGGAATAAAAAATAATTAGAGCACAGCACAGAACTATCTACCAATATCACAGACGACACAAGATTTATAGTGGTTCCCTGACCTTGGGTACATCCACTTTCCCTCACCGATCTAGCAATCAACTAGACTCGGCTACACCACTATCTCGGATCAAAAATCGATCCTACCCTCGGAACAAAGTTCCTACAAACTCGATCGAAACAACGGGATCTACACCTCAGAAGATAACACTTCCTACAAACTCGGAGTGAAAAAAACTCCTACACTCGGAGAAACTTTCTCCTACAAGATTAATAAAGTTTTTAGAAAAGTTATACAAACAGTAAATCCAATCAGATCTGATGAAACGGCCAGAATCTTCTTCTTATGAACTTTGCAGCACTTTCAGAAATCGGTGAAGAAAATCTCGGCCCAGATCTGGATCTTCTTTGCTTTTACAGAATCAGAGAGAGAATACGAACAGTGATGTCGATATCGATCTGTAACTTTCTTCAGAATGAATCCTCTGAAATTAGAAGCAGTGGCCGGAGAAGATGGTGGCGGCGGCGGCTTCCGTTCCGTGAAAAACAGAGAGAGGAGTCGGCTGAAAAAACTTTCTTAAAATAAATTGACAATGAAAGCTTAGAGAATACTTAGGGTTTGTCATTTTCTGATAAGACTTTATATAGGAGAGAATAACGGTCATAATCGGTCATAATGATGTACACGTGGACCAATCATGTCGCGTGATTTGAAAATCCCATCAGAAAAAGACTTAGATAAAATTTCAGGAAAGTTCAGCCATATATACGAGTAAGAGAAGAGCTACTCGAGTAGTTGAATAACTACTCGAGTACATGAAGGAGAACATACTCGGGTATATAAAGATAGACTATTAGAGTAGGTAGAAACCAACTACTCGAGTAAGCAGATAGAACTACTTGAGTATGTATAGTGACTTACTCGAGTACATGAAGGATCTACTCGAGTACAAGAAAGGACTACTCGAGTATATTACATAAACTACTCGAGTACATGAAGGACTACTCGAGTGGAATACTTGGAATAATTTCTGAAGACGTCAGCAAGCAGCTACTCGAGTAGTTGAACTAAACTACTCGAGAGGAATTGATCTACTCGAGTACGTGAAAGTTCTACTTGAGTAAAAGACTTAGAAAATTCTTGAGTTAGGAAAATTACAAAGTACACGAGTGAGACATGATCTACTCGAGTATGTATAATGAACTACTCGAGTATGTTTCTATCTACTCGAGTATGTGAGTGTACTTACTCGAGTATATGAGTGTATTTACTCGACTCCATGACTTAGAAGAATTTTATTGTTGGAAACTATTTCTTCTAATGTAGTCAACTTCCAATTCTTTTCCCAAGGTCCAATAGCTTGAATATGAAGTGTATCCCAATAGAGAGACCACACATGAGTCAATACCTTGGAACATGCAATGAGGGATTACATTGCACAGTTCCTGTGTTTGGTGACCCACTGTGGACTGACAATGGTCTACACTTCCCAGTGAAATTCCTGCAAACATATAACTCAACCCAAGCATCAAATACAACTTAATTCATCTTAGTTCCAGGGTGACTTCATCAAATCTGGGTTAGTGTGGATGTAATACCCAACAATCTCCCCCTATTTGTTGATGTCAGAACCCTTTACACTAAGGTGAATTATAGACATAAAAGAAACTAAGTAGAAAAATATGAGTAGGTAAGCAATAGGCAATGAAAAAGATAATTAGACAGAAATTTAGAATTGTATATATGTAAATTTCCAAAAACATCAAGTCTACAACTTGTCATTTCAATCTCTCAACATCTTTTAGGTTGAAGCTTAGGTTTGCTGCTTTTCCATCTTTTCTTGTTGTCTTCTTAGATAGCTGAAAGGCTTAGGGAAATATTTGGGAGGCCTTGGAAGAGCAACAGGATTATTTCTCCCAAACTCTCTGTCATGGATCTTCCTTTTTAGCATTGATTTCTCATATAACTCCCATTCCTGGGAACTGTAGTGAATGTTCATGTTCTCATTAAGATCCATAACTAGTCTGAGTGTGTCCAAAATTAGAGACTTGGAAGTTGGAGAGCAAGCTTCAGCATGTTCAGGAGATCTAGTAGGAGCAGTCCTGCTAGCAGAGGGGCATTCACCATACTTCCTTTTCTTCTTGTAGGTTTTAATCTCTGGAGGAGCTTTGAGGAATATATCAGCAGGGTCTTCTTCCCAGCCTGGAACATAAGTATCTGGAGGAGTAACTGAGTCTCCAGGTCTGGGAGATAAGGTAGGTTGTAGAGGAACAGCTGGGGCAGTGACATCTGTAGCTAGAGGGTTGAGATGATGGGGAATGATGTTGGGGTTAACTGCAAGGTCTGGCAGAATCTGATTGTGCATCCAGACCGCAGTATCATAGGTGTGAAATTTGACACTCTGTATCTGGTCTAGCACATCATCATGAATGGTCTTCATATGAGCTTCCCATACATCTGACTTCTGAGCAGCAAATTTTTCTACTTGTTCTTTGAGTTCTTTGACCAATCCCTCCCCCTTTCTGATTTCAACAGATAGTTTCTCTATGGTGTCTTCTTTGAAAATGCCAACTTCTTCACAGATTTTCATTTTGTTAGATTCATTTCTCTTGTCTAGCTTTATCTGATTGTTTGCCAGGGTGACACCTTGTTCCATAACATTTCCAACACTAGTGATAGTGTGGTCAAAGGCTTTGCCACCAAGTTGAAATAAATACTTGAGCTTGTCAGTATTATGCTGAATTTCAGCAAAGCCTCTGCCCATCTCAGTCTCGAGAGCAGTTACCTTGTCAGTTACTATCTTTAGAGAAGTATCAAAATAATGTCTTTGTTCTTGAAGAAGAATTGTAATATGTTGCAGCAAATCTAAGGAGGAAGAGACTGGAACAGCAGTAGTAGAGGGAGAAGCAGGAGGGAGAGAAGGAGTTACCAAAGGAGCTATTTCTTCAATTATCACAGAGCTGTGAGCTCTGGAGGTAGGAATGTGAGCAACCCCTTCTTCTGTATCCAGAGGGAGAGAGAATTCTAGATTTCTGAGAGGGGCCTCAGCTGGCTGAGGAGAAGGCTCATCAGAAATACGAATGGTGTCTTGTTGGTCTTTGAGGGCAGCTGGAGATGGTGCTGGAGTCTTGGCTGGAGAATGTGCAAGAGATTGTGCTAGAGTGGAGTCTTTGTGACATTCAGAGGATGGAGCTGGAGGATATAGAGGAGGAATAGGCATCACTTCTTCAGAGAGCTCTGCAATCATAGCATATATAGCAGCAGCTGTGGACAAAAGAGATTCTTGAGGTATCTGATCTGAAGGAGTGGCTGGACTTTCTGGAGTATGAGGGAGGGAAGAAAGTGCTGGCTGAGGAGAGGGCTGCCTGACTTCGATAGAAGGAGCAGGCTCCCCCTCACTAAATGCACCAGAGGAGCTGGCCACATGATGAGGAGAGGGATATGGAGTCCTGTCCTCTATAGATGGAACCTCTGGAACTTCTGAGATCTTTGCAGCTTGGGCAGAATTCTGTAGCTTGAGTTCCCATCTCTGAATGGAAGAGATGGAGACCTTCTTCATGTGGTGAAGAGAGGTCCCTTTGGAGAAGTTGAAGACCTCAGGATTTGTTTCACGGAGGAGCAGAGAGATAATTCTGGCGTAGTTGGGGGATTTTAAACTGTCCTTGATTTTATCCAGAATCAGCATACCAAATTGGTATTTCTTTTGGCAGATAATTGCTTGCATTATGTCGAATAAATATGATGGAATGTCTCTTATGGAGTTTGTCTTGCACAGTAAAATTTTCCCAATAACATCAACCAGAAATTTGCCTTCTGCATTCATGTCTGACCTTTTGAAGTACTGAGCATCAGTTGAAAAGACACAGTATAGGGCTGTTCTGTCAGAGTCTTCAGCAACTAAGTGATATTCTTCATCGACAAGCGGCAATCGGAGAAGCTGAGAGACAGAGGTCTTGGTGAGCTTAATTTTCAAACCCTTCACTTTGGATTTCAGGACTTTTCCATTCCTTTTGACCTTTAGATTGGAAAAGAATTCGGCAACTTCTGGGAATAAAATTCGGCAGGGTTCCTGGAGGATGAAGGAGAGGCCGGCGGTGTCGAGAAGGATGAGAAGGTTGTGGAAGTCATCTGAGAGCTCTTCAATACCTGCGGTAATGAGTTCTGATCCGACGCCTATCTTGGAATAAGCGGCCATGGCTGCGGTTGACTGGAAGTGGTGAGGAGGGAAGCGGCTCTGCAACAGCGACAGAGTAAGAGAAATGGCAGAGGGTACTCGAGAGAAAGAAATGATTTCGTGTAGGTTTGGGTTTTCGGAATTTCATATATATAACCCTAAATTACATCTAATTAATTTAAAGCAAATTAACTAAATGGAGGGAAGAGGCGGCATTTACCCTTGGGTTGCGAATAGAACAAATTTCAAAATCTGGCAAACACTACACGAGAGATATATAGACTACTCGAGTAGGTAAGTAGTTACTCGAGTAGGTCTTCAGAAATTACTCGAGTAGGTAGAGAAAAGTACTCGAGTAGGTAAGTTGGCAGTGACTCGAGTAGGTGAATTAACATACTCGAGTATGTCTTATACTTCTCGAGTCAAACTTCGAAAAATTTAGAAAATTTAAATATTGACTAACCCCTTGGAATTTCTTGCTTCTTAGACATCCAGCCTTCTTTAGTCCTCTTTGTTGAGCATTCCAAGTTCTGTTTTGAAGAAAGAGAACTTGGTCTCGACCAGCGGCTTAGTGAAGATATCTGCAACTTGCATGTCTGTGGAGACATATTGGAGATCTATGTCCCCAATGCTCTACATGCTCCCGAATGAAATGATACCTTAGCTCGATATGCTTTGTCCGGCTGTGCGAAACCGGATTGTTGGCTATTGCAATTGCGCTGGAAGAGTCGCAAAACAGTGGGATATTCTAGAACTTCATGTTGTAGTCTTCGAACTGATTCTTTATCCAAAGTAACTGTGCGCAGCAACTGCCTGCAGAGATGTACTCTGACTCGGCCGTTGAGATTGTGACACAGTTCTGCTTCTTGCTACTCCAGGAGATTAGCCTTCTTCTGAAGAATTGGCAAGTCTCTGAAGTGCTTTTCCGGTCGTCTTTGCTGCCTGCAAAATCTACATCTGAAAATACAATTAGTTCGCTGTCATTACTTCTTGGGTACCATAAGCCAAGATTTGGTGTGCCTTTAAGGTATCTCAGGATCCGCTTTGCAGTAGTGTAATGACATTCCTTAGAGTTCACCTGAAATCTAGCACAGACACATGTTGAAAACATTATGTCAGGCCTACTAGTAGTAAGGTAGAGCAAGGATCCAATTATGCTTTTTTATTTGGTTTCATCAAAAAGTTTCCCTTTTTCATCCTTCTCCAGAGACATAGTTGAGCCCATTGGAGTCCTCATAGAGGTTGCGTTCTCCATTCTGAATTTCTTAATTAGCTCTTTGGTGAACTTGGTCTGTGACATGAAAATTCCATCTTCAGATTGTTTCACCTGAAGCCCTAAGAAATACTTCAGCTCGCCCATACTGCTCATTTTAAACTTCTCTTGCATAAGTTTTGAGAACTTTTTGCATAGGTTGTCGTCTGTACAGCCAAAAATAATATCGTCAACATAGATTTGCACTAGCAAAATCTTGCCTTTAATTTCCCTAAGAAATAATGTCTTGTCTATCTTCCCCCTTGAGAATTTGTTCTCAAGTAGAAAGCTAGACAGCGTCTCATACCAAGCTCGAGGAGCTTGTTTCAGACCATATAGGGCCTTATGCAGGAAATAGATGTAATCAGGGAAGTTAGGATCAACGAAACCTGGAGGTTGTTCCACATACAATTCCTCATTTATGTTACCATTTAGGAAGGCAGACTTCACGTCCATCTGATAGACAGTGAAGCCTTTGAATGCAGCATATGCTAGGAAGAGCCTTATTGCCTCCAGCCTTGCCACTAGAGCATATGTCTGGTCGAAGTCAATTCCTTCTTCTTGACGATAGCCTTTAGCGACGAGTCTGGCCTTGTTCTTTATGATAGTTCCGTCTTCGTCCATCTTGTTCCTATAGACCCATTTTGTTCCAATGACGTTCTTTCCTTTGGGTCTTGGAACAAGCTTCCAAACATTGCAGTGCTTGAACTGATTTAGCTCTTCTTCCATTGCCATTATCCATGATGGGTCTGAGTTTGCTTCCTCAAATTTCTTTGGTTCAACCTGTGAGAGAAAACTCAAATGAAGATTCTCATTAGTTGTAGCTCTTCGAGTTCTGACACCATCCTGGGGATCTCCTATGATCTGGTCCATGGGGTGATCCTTCAGATGTCTGAGCTTTAGAGTTCTTGCATCTGGATTATCTTCAATCACTGGAGTGATTTCTTCATCCTGGATGACTTCTTCATTTTGATCATCAGCCTCTCCAATAGGAGGAGTGGTGATCTTAATGAACTTCTCGCCTTTGTCTTCGGACGGATCATCCAAGCTAGTTTCTTTCAGCTTTTCACCTGCATCTTCAATGAGCACACTAGACGGATTGCTTTGCAGCAAGCTCGTCTCATCAAATACAACATGTATTGATTCTTCCTCCACCAGGGTTTTTCTATTAAATATCCTATATGCCTTACTATGGCTACTATAGCCTACAAAAATGAAAGAAAACGGTTGTCAACCTAAATCACCTAGAGGGGGTGAATAGGTGAGTTGTGCGTCTTTTGCGGAATAAAAAACTAATTAGATCACAACACAGAACTATCTACCAATATCACAGACAACACAAGATTTATAGTGGTTCCCCTCCCTTGGGTACATCCACTTTCCCTCACCGATCTAGCAATCAACTAGACTCGGCTACTCCACTATCTCGGATCAAAAATCGATCCTACCCTCGGAACAAAGTTCCTACAAACTCGATCCAAACAACGGGATCTACACCTCGGAAGATAACACTTCCTACAAACTCGTAGTGAAAAACTCCTACACTCGGAGAAACTTTCTCCTACAAGATTAATAAAGTTTTGGAAAATTATACAAACAGTAAATCCAATCAGATCTGATGAAACGGCCAGAAAGCTTCTTCTTATGGACTTTGCAGCACTATCAGAAATCGGTGAAGAGAATCTCGGCCCAGATCTGGATCTTCTTGCTTTTACAGAATCAGAGAGAGAAGATGAACAGTGATGTCGATCTCGATCTGTAACTTTCTTCAGAATGAATCCTCTGAACTTAGGACTAGCCGGAGAAGATGGTGGCGGCGGCTTCCATTTCGTGAAAACAGTGAGGAGTCGGCTGAAGAACTTTCTCAAAATAAAATGACAAGAATGCTTGGAGAAAAATTAGTGTTTGTCATTTTCTGATAAGACTTTATATAGGAGAGAATAACGGTCATAATCGGTCATAATGATGTACACGTGGACCAATCATGTCGCGTGATTTGAAAATCCCGTCAGAAAAAAACTTAGACGAATTTCAGAAAAATCCAGCCATATACACGAGTAAGAGAGGAGCTACTCGAGTAGTTGAATAACTACTCGAGTACATGAAGGAGAACATACTCGGGTATATAAAGATAGGCTACTCGAGTAGGTAGAAATCAACTACTCGAGTAAGCAGAAGGAACTACTCGAGTATGTATATTGACTTACTGGAGTACATAAAGGATCTACTCGAGTACAAGAAAAACTACTCGAGTATATTACATAAACTACTCTAGTACATGAAGGACTACTCAAGTGGGATACTTAGAATAAATTCTGAAGAAGTCAGCAAAGCAGCTACTCGAGTAGTTGAACTAAACTACTCGAGAGGAAGTGATCTACTCGAGTAGGTGAAAGTTCTACTCGAGTAAAAGACT
The DNA here is from genome assembly GCA_039583875.1 of Platanthera guangdongensis. Lineage (NCBI taxonomy): Eukaryota > Viridiplantae > Streptophyta > Magnoliopsida > Asparagales > Orchidaceae > Platanthera > Platanthera guangdongensis. The sequence continues at coordinate 19,303,981 of CM077160.1, read as the reverse complement.
TAGAAAATTCTGGAGTAGGAAAATTTCAAGGTACACGAGTGAAACACGATCTACTCGAGTAGGTATAATGAACTACTCGAGTATGTCTCTGTCTACTCGAGTATGTGAATATACTTACTCGAGTATAAGAATGTTTATACTCGAGTCCATGACTTAGAATAGTTTTGATGAGTGAGGCCTTTAATGCTCGGGTATAATGGGTGATCTACTCGAGTATATAGACATGCTACTCGAGTATATGACTACATCTACTCGAGTACATGACTTAGCTACATGAGAGATACACTTAAGTACTCGAGTATAAGGTTTCTTTACTCGAGTAAATTATACCCAAGTTACTCGAGTAGTTATAGACCTTCTCGAGTAAAAGACTTAGAGAATTTTTGTTCTTGGAAAACTTTTTCTTCTAATGTAGTCAACTTTCAATCCTTTTCCCAAGGTCCAATAGCTTGAATATGAAGTGTATCCCAATAGAGAGACCGCACATGAGTCAACACTTTGGAATATGCAGTGAGGGATTACATTGCACAGTTCCTATGTTTGGTGACCCACTGTGGACTGACATTGGTCTACACTTCCCAGTGAAATTCCTGCAAACATATAACTCAAACCAAGCATCAAATACAACTTAATTCATCTTAGTTTCAGGGTGACTTCATCAAATCTGGGTTAGTATGGATGTAATACCCAACAATCTCCCCCTATTTGTTGAAGTCAGAACCCTTTACACTAAGATGAATTATAGACATAAAAGAAACTAAGCAGAAACACATGAGCAGGTAAGCAATAGACAATGAAAAAGATAATTAGACAGAAATTTAGAATTGTATATATGTAAATTTCCAAAAACATCAAGTCTACAACTTGTCATTTCAATCTCTCAACATCTTTTAGGTTTAGGCTTGAGTTTGCTGCTTTTCCATCTTTTCTTGTTGTCTCCTTAGATAGCTGAAAGGCTTAGGGAAATATTTAGGAGGCCTTGGAGGAGCAGCAGGATTATTTCTCCCAAACTCTCTGTCATGGATCTTCATTTTTAGCATTGATTTCTCATATAAATCCCATTCCTGGGAACTGTAGTGAATGCTCCTGTTCTCATTCTGATCCATAACTAGCCTGAGTGTGTCCAAAATTAGAGACTTGGAAGTTAGAGACCAAGCTTCAGCATGGTCAGGAGCTCTAGTAGGAGCAGTCCTGCTAGTAGAGGGACCTTCACCATACTTCCTTTTCTTCTTGTGGATTCTGATCTCTGGGGGAGCTTGAGGGGAAGATATCAGCAGGGTATTCTGGAGCATAGGAGTCTGGAGGGTCAACTGTATCTCCAGGCCTGGGAGAGAAAGAAGGTTGCAAAGGAACATCTGGGGTAGTAACATCTGTAGCTAGTGGGTTTAAGTGATGAGGAATGATGTTGGGGTCAACTGCAAGGTCTGGCAAGATCTGATTGTGCATCCAGACAGGAGTGTCATATGTGTGAAATTTGACACTCTATATCTGGGCTAGCACATCATCATGAATGGCCTTCACATGAGCTTCCCATACATCTATCTTCTAAGCAGCAAATTTTTCTACCTGTTCTTTGAGTTCTTTTATCAAACCCTCTTCATCGACAATCGGCATTCGGAGAAGCTGAGAGACAAAGGTCTTGGTGAACTTAAGTTTCAAACCCTTCACTTTGGATTTTAGGACTTTTCCATTCCTTCTGACCGTGAGATTGGAGAAGAATTCGGTAACTTCTGGGAATAAAATGCGACAGGATTCCTGAAGAATGAAGGAGAGGCCGGCAGTGTCGAGAAGGATGAGGAGGTTGTGGAAGTCATCTGAGAGCTCTGAAATACCGGCAATGACGAGTTCTGATCCGACGCCGAACTTGGAAGAAGCCGCCATGGCTGCGGTTGACTGGAAGATGTGAGGAGAGAGGCGGCTCTGCAACAGCGGCGGAGGAGAGTAGGTGAATCGGCAGAGTAGGCGAAGCGGCAGAGGGTACTCAAGAGAAAGAAATAATGTCGTGTAGGTTTGGGTTTTCGGAATTTCATATATATGACTCTTAAATTACAGCTAATTGATTTAAAGGAAGAGGCGGCATTTAGCCTTGGGTGGCGAATAGAAAGAAATTTCAAAATCTGGGAAACAGTACACGAGAAAGAGATAGACTACTCGAGTAGGTAAGAGGTTACTCGAGTAGATCGTCAGAAGTTACTCGAGTCAGTCTGTAGAAAGTACTCGAGTAGGTGGAGAAAAATACTCAAGTAGATAAGTGACTTACTCGAGTAGGTAAGTGACTTACTCGAGTAGGTAAGTAGGTACTCGAGTAGGCACACTCTTATACTCGCGTAAGTAGAGAAGAGTACTCGAGTATGTCAGTTGTTACTCGAGTAGGTCTGCCGTGACTCGTGTAGGTGAAGTCACATACTCGAGTATGTCTTATGCTTCTCGAGTTGAACTTTGAAAAAGTTTAGAAAAAGTAGATTTTGACTAACCCCTTACAATTACTTGCTTCTTAGTCATCCAGCCTTCTTTAATCCTCTTTGTTGAGCATTCCAAGCTCAGTATTGAAGAACGAGAACTTGGTCTCGTCCAGCGGCTTTGTGAAGATATCTGCAACTTGCTTATCTGTAGGCACATATTGGAGATCTATGTCTCCATGCTCCACATGTTCCCGGATGAAGTGATACCTTAGCTCGATGTGCTTTGTCCGGCTGTGGGAGACTGGATTGTTGGCTATTGCAATTGCGCTAGAGGAGTCACAGTACAAAAGAATATCCTTAAACTGCAGGTTGTAGTCCTCGAACTGATTCTTTATCCATAGCAACTGTGCGCAACAGCTGCCTGCAGATATATACTCTGACTCGGCCGTTGAGATTGCGACACAGTTCTGCTTCTTGCTACTCCAGGAGATTAGCCTTCTTCCGAAGAATTGGCAAGTCCCTGAGGTGCTTTTCCGGTCGTCTTTGCTACCTGCAAAATCTGCATCTCAAAACCCAATTAGTTCGCTGTCATTAATTCTTGGGTACCATAAGCCAAGATTTGGTGTGCCTTTAAGGTATCTCAGGATCCGCTTTGCAGCAGCGTAATGAGATTCCTTAAAGTTCACCTGAAATCTAGCACAGACACATGTTGAGAACATTATGTCAGGCCTACTAGCAGTAAGGTAGAGCAAGGATCCAATTATGCTTCTGTATTTGGTTTCATTAAAAGGTTTCCCTTTTTCATCCTTGTCCAGAGACATAGTTGAGCCCATTGGAGTCCTAATAGAGGTTGCGTTCTCCATTCCGAATTTCTTAATTAGCTCTTTGGTGAACTTGGTCTGTGAGATGAAAATTCCATCTTGAGATTGTTTCACCTAAAGCCCTAAGAAATACTTCAGCTCGCCCATACTACTCATTTCAAACTTCCCTTGCATAAGTTTTAAGAACTTTTTGCAGAGGTTGTCATCTGTAGAGCCAAAACTAATGTCGTCGACATAGATTTGCACTAGCAAAATCTTGCCTTTTATTTCCCTAAGAAATAATGTCTTGTCCATCTTTCCTCTTGTGAACTTGTTCTCAAGTAGAAAGGTAGACAGCGTTTCATACCAAGCTCTAGGAGCTTGTTTCAGACCATATAGGGCCTTGTGCAGAAAAAAGACATGATCGGGAAAGTTAGGATCAACGAAACCTGGAGATTGTTCTACATACACTTCCTCCTTTATATTACCATTCAGTAAGGTCGACTTCACGTCCATCTGATAAACGGTGAAGCCTTTGAAAGCAGCATATGCTAGGAACAACCTTATTGCCTCCAGCCTCACCACTAGAGCATATATCTGGTCGAAGTCGATTCCTTCTTCTTGATGATAGCCTTTAGCGATGAGTCTGGCCTTGTTCTTTATGATAGTTCCGTTTTCATCCATCTTATTCCTGTAAACCCATTTTGTTCCAATGATGTTCTTCCCTTTGGGTCTTGGAACAAGCATCCACACATTACAGCGCTTGAACTGATTTAGCTCTTCTTCCATTGTCATTATCCATGATGCGTCTGAGTTTGCTTCCTCAAATTTCTTCGGTTCAACCTGTGAGAGAAAACTCAAATGAAGATTCTCATTAGTTGTACCTCTTCGAGTTCTAACACCATCCCGGGTATCTCCTATGATCTGGTTCATGGGGTGATCCTTCAGATATCTAAGCTCTAGAGTTCTTGCATCTGGATTGTCTTCAATCACTGGAGGGATTTCTTCATCCTGGATGACTTCTTCATTTTGATCATCAGCCTCTCCAATAGGAGTTGGAGTGGTGATCTTAACGAACTTCTCGCCTTTGTCTTTGGACGGATCATCCAAGCTAGTTTCTTTCAGCTTTTCACATGCATCTTCAATGAGCACACTAGACGGATTGCTTTGCAGCAAGCTCGTCTCATCAAATACAACATGTATCGATTCTTCCACCACTAGGGTTTTTCTATTAAATATCCTATATGCCTTACTATGGCTACTATATCCTACAAAAATACCTTCAAAGCTCTTTTCGCTGAACTTGGTGGTATGATACTTATCATTGTTAAGTACAAAGCATTTACAGCCAAAGATTCTAAAGTATGAGACTGTTGGTTTCCTGCCTTTCAGAAGTTCGTAAGTTGTCTTATTGTGGTCTTTGTTTATGAGTGCTCGATTTTGCACGTGGCATGCAGTGTTGACGGCCTCAGCCCAGAAGTACTCCGGTAGTGAAGCATCACTCAACATGGTCCTGCAAGCCTCTATGAGTGTTCTGTTCCTTCTCTCAGCCACTCCATTCTGTTGTGGAGTACGAGGAGAGGAAAACTCATGAAAGATACCTAAGCTTTCCCAGAATTCTGTCATGGCCCCAGATTTGAACTCTGTTCTGTTGTCACTTCTGATTTTGACTATGGAGCAGTTGTATTCATTCTAGACTAGCCTGACAAAACTAGTAAAGATGTCGAAGGTATTTGACTTGTGTTTCAGAAAGAACACCCACGCAAAGCGCGAGTAGTCATCAAAAATTACCAATGTATAGTCCTTACCTCCCAAACTTCTAATTTGCAGTGGACCAAACAAGTCCATGTGCAGTAGATGGAGACATCTGTTAGAGTCTTTGCCAATAATGCTTTTAAAGGTAGCCCTTATTTGCTTGCCTTTTACGCATGCATGACAAGGTCTGTATTTGACGCATTTTGTTAGGTACATTGGTTTAAATGTACCTGATTTGAAGAAGCCTCACCCTACTCAATGATATACATCAAAATGTATTTGATGTGTTTTGAGTTTAGTTGTGCAGGTCAAGTATTTGCATGGAAAGCAGAAAAGATTCTAAGTCCATGTGTCGACACCCAGAAGCAAAGTGTCGACACTTAAGAAGGCTTGTGTCGACACCCAGAGAAGCAGTGTCGACACTTGGAGTAATTGTGTCGACACCTGGGATGCAGAGTCGACACCAGACAGAAAGTGTCAACATATACAGGAAGTGTCGACACTCAATGAAGAGAAGACCAGAGAAGCAGTGTCGACACTTAGCAGTAGTGTCGACACCTAGAGGATCTGTGTCTACATCAGAAAGTGTCGACACTTGGAGGCTGTGTCGACACTCAGCAAATTTCAACATAGTCTAAGTATAAGTGTCGACACAATGAAGAATGTGTCGACACACAGCAGAAGACTCAACACATGAAGAAAGTGTCGACACAATGAAGAATGTGTCGACACACAGCAGAAGACTCAACACATGAAGAAAGTGTCGACACAATGAAGAATGTGTCGACACACAGCAGAAGACTCAATACATGAAGAAAGTGTCGACACTAAGATGATGTGTCGACACTCAGCAAAGTTCAACAAAATTCTAAGTACAAGTGTCGACACAAAGAAGATGTGTCGACACTCAGCCAAAGTCTCAACATAAGAAGAATGTGTCGACACAAGGAGCTTTATCGACACTCAGCAAGTATCAACACATAAGGCATGTGTCGACACCAAGAAGATGTGTCGACACTTAACAAGTTCAACACATGAAGATGTGTCGACACAAAGGAGTTGTGTCGACACTTACAAGAATTCAACTAAGTACTGAAGAACAAGAAGCTGTGTCGACACACAATATCAGTGTCGACACATAATAAAGAAGCAGTGTCGAGATATGAATTCTACAACACAAGGAGTTGTGTCGACACCTTGAAGGATAGTGTCGATACTTAGTCAACTTGTGTCGACACTTAGTCTATAAGTGTCGACACTTAAAGACAGATTGTCTCGACACTTTCACACAGTTACACTTATTTCAAGAACTGACTGGATGACTTGACAGCTGTCATTCCAGCCGGTCTACTGCACCTGTCAGAGTTATCAGAAAGCTGTTAGGAACCGGATCAGCCGGTCACCATGAAGAAGGCTTATATATAGGCTTATTCTGTCAATAGAAGATGGAGATTCAACACAGATTAACACAAATCAGTTGAAGTGATCTGAAGATCTAAGTAGTTGGAGAGAGAGAGCTCCATCCAAGAAGACAGCCGTTGGAACCAGGCTATGAAGAAGGGTTCAGACCTAGTTCTGAATCTTAAGTTGCAGTGATTGAAGATCAGCTGCAGAGAATCAATCCTATTGTGTTCTACATTCAAGAAGCTTTGAAGAAAAGCCAAGTGAGATTGTTCTCAACAGAGTTCTTCCAATAACTCATCAAGAACCTATCAACTCATCTCTCTTTTCTCTGAGTTGTAGGTATATTCTTTGTATTCTTATTTTCTTGTAGGATCCTTAGGGATCTGAGTTGTAAGCCTGTAATTATAAAGGCTGAGTGGTAGGGCATGTGTGCCTAAGTGTAGGAGATCTATTTCTCTGAGTGTAGGCCTTGTGGCTGAGTGTAGGCTTTGTGAAGAAGCTGAGTGTAGGTCTTTGGAGAAGACTGAGTTGTAGGGCCTTGGGCCTGAGCTGTAGGAACCTGTTTGGGGTTCTGAGTGTAAGATCTGAGGATCTGAGATAGTGGAGGAGTTTGGCCAAATCTAGTACACTACTAGATAGGCGAATGGGGAAAGTGGATGTACCCAAACCTTGGGGAACCACTATAAATCTGTGTGTTCACTGTGTGCTTGTGTTTTCTGTGATTGCTAATTGCTGTGAAGAATTAGTTATAAATTTGTGATATAGTTTGCAATCTGCCTACAAAGTTTAGAAAAAGATTTAGTCACCTATTCACCCCCCCCCCCTCTAGGTGATTAGGTACAATTTCTTTCAAGTGGTATCAGAGGGAGGTTACTCAAAAAAGGATATAACTCTCTGAGTAGATCCTGTTGGCAGATTCAGTATTAGTAAAGTGCAGAATCAAGAAAATCAAGAAACATGGGTTCAACAGAGAATCATAAGGAACTTGGATCCATGAAGTTGCCCATTTGCAGGAAAGAAATTTTTAGCATCTGGAAAGAAAGGGTGAGACTATTTATGGAAGCCTCAGACCCTAGAATATATATCATAGTTAAAGAAGGGCCATATGTGCCTATGAAGGTTTCAGTCCTGGATGCAAATCAGAGAACACATAAGGACTTCTCTGAAATGACAAAAGATGAGTTAATTCTAGCCACAATGGATAAGAGGGCTCAGAATATCATTGTGAGTGTCATAGATGATGCTACCTTTCAGAACTTGATACACTATAAGACATCTAAGGAGATGTGGGATACTCTTATAGTGTACATGGAGGGTTCAGAAGAAGTGAGACAGAATAGAAAGACTTTGTTAAATCAAGAATATGAAAGTTTCAGGCAAGGTAAGTCTGATAGCATAACATAATGCTATAAGAAGTTCTATAGGATTGTCAATTAGCTAATGTCCTATGGAAGAGAATTCAGTAATTATGAGTTAAATGATAAGTTCTTGAGGTCCCTAACAAAGGATTGGGACACCAAGATCTGTGCCATAAGGGAAATGGCAAAGTTAGCAGATATCCCTCCTCCAACACTGTTTGGAAAACTGTTATCCTATGAGATACAGTTGATGGTAAGGAAAGAAGAGGAGAAGACTACAAGAAGTGAACATAAAGAAAAGACAGTGGCATTCAAGACAGAAGCCACCAAAAAATACAGAAGTTAGTCTCCATCTCCACCTCCAAAAGTGGCTGAGACTGAGTCAGATGATTCAGAAAGCAGAAAGTCTGAAAGCAGTGAAAGTGATGAGGACTTTGCAGCATTCGCAAGACAATTTCAGAAGTTTCTAAAGAAGAAACAGTTGAGGTCAAAGCCATCCACTTCACAGGGAAAAGATGACTATTATCAGAATAATAAGTCATCAATGAAAGACAGGAGAAAGCCCAAGACAAGCAAGGCAACTTTATCAAAAATTATATGCTATTGCTGTAACAGACAAAGAAATGTTATTGTTGATTATCCAGAGAAAAGGAAAGAGTCTAATGATAAGAAGAAGACTCAATTCAAGGGCAAGAAGGAAAGGTCCTTTGTTGCCAAGAAGGACAAAAGCTTGTCAGACATATCTTCTTCAGAGACTAAGTCAGAAGCTGAAGCATACATATGACTGTTTGCTGAAGAAGAAGAAGAGGAGTTCATCCAGATAATGAACTCTATATATGAGCAAGAGGACAGTCAGTGCAAAGGACTGATGGCCTCTACAGAAGGTGACAAAATCCAGGAACAGCCTGTACCTAGTAAGGTACAAAATTGTTCTTTAAGTTCAATTTCTAGTACTTGTTCAGATTCAGTTACATCAGCATCAAGTGATGCCAGTGGATCTGAGTCTGAAGGGGATGTTCATCAGTTGATTGATGAATATAGAGTTCTGTTGCAAGCATTTAAGTAAAGCAAATCCTTAGCCAAGAGTCGGGCTAAGGAGATTGCAAGTCCCAAAGTGGCTGCAACTGATTTTGAGAAGTTATTTGATCAAAAATTAAATGAAATAGCCAGACTGAAAAACATAACTGTTATTCAGATGGAGACTATAACATTTAAGAATGATCAAATCAAAAGTCTGGAGATTAGTCTTCATAAGGAGAGAGACATAGTTGCAAGGTTTTCTAAACCTAAGTCAGTTTTACCTTTGATTGATGAATTTGTTCATCAAAAGGGTAAAACTGGATTAGGTTTCACAAAACCTGCTAGGACTGATCAGTCCAAGTCTAAGGGCAAAGCCCCAGCTCTAAACAAGCCAGCTGTAGATAAAACATCCAGGAATGTACCTAAGCAAAGGTACAATAAGTTTGAGTGATGGTGCTGTGGCAAGGTAGGCCACTTTGCCATAGACTGTTGGCATAATTCTAATGTCAAGTTGAGTAGCAAACTGCCTTTTGGAAGATCAGCAGGTAGCTTTGTTAAGAGGCAAACTAACTAGCACCAAGGACCCAAGAATTCTTTGGGTTCTAAGGTCAACTAATCTGTTTTGCAGGTGAGTCCAAGTGGTCATGCCCCAATATGGTACTTGGACAGTGGATGTTCCAGACACATGACTGGAACTAGGGGATTGCTAAAGGACTACACACCAATCAAGGATGTTCCTAAAGTCACCTTTGGTTGTTCTGAAAAAGGAATCATCAAGGGTTTTGGTAACATTTCTAGCACCCATATTACAATTACTCAAGTGGCTTATGTTAAAGGTTTGAAACATAACCTTATTAGTATAAGTCAACTGAGTGATTTAGGATATGACATCTCATTTGTTAAAGATGGTTGTCATATCAGGAGGTCAAATGATCAAGAGATCATTTTGACAGGTTATAGAAAGAGGAATGTCTATTGCCTAGACATTATGGTTGAGAACAATGGTTCTCCATTGTGTCTTGTAGCTAATGAGAAAGTCTCTCATTGTGTCAAATGGCACAAGAGGCTAGCCCATCTCAACTACAAGATAATTGGCCAACTCTATAGCAAAGAGTTAGTGAGGAATGGTTCTCAAGTTAAGTGTATTAAAGATGGAATATGCTCAGCTTGTCAAAAGGGCAAGCAGACTAGATCCACCTTTAGTAGCATTAAAAACAAAGATGCTGTGTGGTGCTTATACCTCTTGCATATGGATCTCTTTGGTCCTATGCCAGTTCACAGCCTAGGTAGGAAGGTCTATACCTTTGTGGTTGTAGATGACTACTCAAGGTTTTCCTGGGTGTTCTTCCTTAGATAGAAATCTGAAACACCCAGCATCTTCTATAGTTTTGTCAAACAAATTCAGAATGAACTAGACAGTACAGTGGTCAAGATAAGAAGTGACCATGGTAATGAATTCCAGTCTGATAGTATGACAAAACTATGTGAAGAATTTGGGATATTTCACGAATTTTCTTCACCAAGAACACCTCAGCAAAATGGCATTGCTGAGAGGAAAAATAGAACCTTGATTGAGGCTGGTAGAACCCTATTAAGTGACACAAATCTCCCAGAATATTTCTGGGCTGAGGCAGTTAATACTTCATGCCATGTAATTAATAGGGTTACCATTACTAAAGGCCACAATAAGACCCCCTATGAGATTGTGAAAGGCAGAAAACCAAATTTATTCTATTTTAGGATCTTTGGTTGTAAATGCTTTATACTTAACAATGGAAAGTCTTACTTGACCAAGTTTGCTGCCAAGTCCCAAGAGGGGATCTTTGTTGGGTACAGCAACAATAATAAGGCTTATAGAGTCTACAACTTGTCTACTCAAGTTGTAGAAGAGTCTGTACATGTAGTATTTGATGAAGCTAGACTTATTAACCATGAGTTGTCTAGAAGTATTTGCAGCTCCCAGGTGTTACTAAGAAGATGGACAAGCTCACTATAGAAGAAGGATCTACTGCAAGTCAGCATGTAGATGATAGTGGTTGTTGTCCAGGGGGAGTACTACATGTACCTAATGCAGAAGAAGACCAAGGAGTGCAGCAAGTTGAAGAAGCTGAAGGAGTTCAACCTGAAGCCAGGATGCCTCCAGCTAATAGACATCTAAGAGATCATCCAGCAGATCAAATCATTGGTGATCTAAGACAAGGGGTACAAACAAGGAGCAGAAATCTGAGTGCAGTGCTCTACTCCAGTTTTCTATCCCAAGTAGAGCCAAAGAAGTTTGAAGAAGCCATCCTAGACCCTCATTGGATTGAGGCAATGCAAGAGGAACTAAATCAGTTCAAGAGGTGCAAAGTCTGGGAGCTTGTTCCTAAACCAAAAGACCACAACATAATTGGAAACAAGTGGATCTTTAGGAACAAGATGGATGAACATGGAGTGATTGTCAAGAACAAAGCAAGACTGGTTGTTAAGGGATATAGGCAGGAAGAAGGTATTGACTTTGATCAAACCTTTGCTCCAGTAGCCAGACTGGAAGCCATAAGGATGTTCCTGGCCTATGCAACCTATCAAGGATTTAGAGTATACCAAATGGATGTTAAGTCAGCCTTTCTTAATGGTAATCTAAAGGAAGAGGTCTATGTGGAACAGCCATCAAGTTTTGTTGATTCAACTCAACCTAATTATGTCTATAGACTTAGGAAAGCTTTGTATGGGTTAAAACAAGCCCCTAGGGCTTGGTATGAAACTCTGTCTAGTTTCCTCATTGAGAATAAATTCACAAGGAGGAAAATAGACAAGGCTCTATTCCTTAGGGAATCCAGAGGCAAAATAATACTAGTCCAAATATATGTAGATGACATCATATTTGGGTCTACTGAAAGTAGTCTTTGCAAAAAGTTTGCAAAACTTATGCAAGGACAATTTGAGATGAGCAGTATGGGGGAACTTAAGTTCTTCTTGGGTCTCCAAGTTAGACAGACTGAAAATGGTTTATCCATATGCCAGTCTAAGTTCACCCTAGAACTGATAAGGAAGTATGGTATGGATTCATCCAGTACTATGAAAACTCCTATGGGGTCAAGTATGTCTCTTAGCAAAGATGATGCAGGGAAACCTGTAGATGAGACTTTGTATAGAGGGATAGTTGGATCCCTATTGTATTTGACTGCAAGTAGACCAGATATCATGTATGCTACATGTGTCTGTGCTAGGTATCAAGCTTGCCCTAAAGAGTCTCATTTGACATCAGTCAAAAGAATACTGAGATATCTTAAGGGCACTCCTCATCTAGGCCTTTGGTACCCTAGGAATGGAGACTTTGAACTAACAGGTTATTCAGATGCAGATTTTGCAGGCTGCAAAGAAGATAGAAAAAGTACAACTGGAACCTGTCAATTCCTATGTGGAAGACTGATTTCATGGAGTAGCAAAAAGCAAACAAGTGTGGCTATCTCCACAGCAGAATCAGAGTATGTGGCTGCAAGAAGTTGTTGTGCTCAACTTCTATGGATACAACATCAGCTTGAGGATTATGGTATTCAAGTAAGTAGAACACCACTATTTTGTGATTCTACTAGTGCTATATCTATTGCAAACAATCCTGTTTCCCATAGTAGAACTAAACATATTGAAATAAAATATCATTTTCTAAGGGAACATGTAGAAAAAGAAGATATATCACTAGAGTATGTAAATACAGATAATCAACTAGCTGATATGTATACTAAGCCCCTAGAAGAAACCAAATTCAATAGATTCAAAATTGAATTAGGTATGATAAACTTAGACTAAGTTTACAGAAATGGCTAAGTAAAATAGTGTCGACACACAGAGTTGTCTGTGTCGAGACAGAAAAGTGGTGTCGACACTTCAGGGAAATGGTGTCGACACATCTCGGAAGTTGGTGTCGACACTTCAGGGAATTTGTGTCGACACATATAGAGAAGGTGTCGACACATCCAAGGTGGTGTCGACACTTAGCCTTTATGCAGAATTAGTGAAGTAAAGTCTCGACTATGTGTCGAGCTGAGTGGTGTCGACACATAAACAAGTGTCGACACATAAACAAGTGTCGACATATATATTCTGTCGACTATACTTGTGTCGACACATATGTGTCGAGACATTATAAGTCTGTGTCGACACTTATCAACAGTGTCGACACAATTTAAGTTTCTTGACCCGCCCTTTCATCTTCAATCCTAGAAAGGTATAAATAGGATTTCGTCATTGTCTGTCGACACGCTCACCAAAGTTTTGAGACCAAACTTGTGTGTCGACACCTCTCTTCTCTCAATTCAAATTCGTCAAACCCTAATGGCGCCAAAGCTCGAAGAGAACGTGAATGAAGGCTATGAACTGGTGCGGCATGCGTTTGATGACGCAGAATCGGAGATCAAGGATGTGGTAACCCTAGTTGCAGAATCAGGGTTAGATTTTCTTGTTTCAGAGCCAACCAAAATATGGAAGAAAGATGTATTGGAATTTCTGAATGGAGCAACCCTAGACGACTCTGGACTCAAGATAAAGTTAAGGGTTCATGGAGAAAAGGTGAAGGTCTCACCTAAAAGTCTGAGAAAGATACTTCAGTTACCAAGGACTAAGGAAGAAGAGAATGTTTCTGCTTCTAAAACTAGGAAAGCATTAACTTGGTGTGGTTTGGATTCCAACATGAAAATTGGATCAGTGTTCAATAGAAAGGGGATGAACAGCCAAGGCAAGTTTCTCTCAGAAATTGTTGGCAAGGTGATCTTGAGTAAGCCTGGAGGGCATGACAGGGTATCAGCCCATATGTTCAGTCTCATGATAAGGATTATCTTCACACTGCAAACTGATTGGTCTGTAGTAGTATTTGAGAAGATAAAGGAGAGCCTAAAGAAACCCAATTTGGGTAGGATACTAAGTCTTTACTTGGCTGGTAGTTTACCAGAAGTAATGAGCTAAACTGCTGGATCTAAGATCAATCACATGAGGAAGATGGACATGAGAATCTTCTCAAGATGGGATAGGGTCTTGACCAAGGAATTGCCTACTCCTGAGAAAATAACTCCACAAAAGAAGAAGAATAAGACAGCCCCAGTGGCTCAAGATTCATCTAGCAGTTCAGAAGAGCATGTTGTCTTCACTCCTGATGAAGAAGACACTAGAGATGCTGGAAAGTCTCCAGCTCAACAAGATGATGCAGACAGGCAGGGGGAGCTACCTCAAGCTAGCCCAGTACATCAGGATACTATCCAGGGGGAGACTCTAGTAGTGGAAGAGCCAACTCCACTAGAAAGTGAGCAAGCTACAAACACCATACTTGAGGTACTCACTGAAATCAATAACTTAGTTTTCCCTATTGAGGACACATCTGTTGCAGCTCAAGTTTTATCTGATCAAGTTATTGATGAGACAAGGGATTCTCCATCACAACCTCAACAAGAGTTTACAATGGAAGATCTCTTCCTTAATCTGGACCAAACAGACTTTGAGAAGGCAAGTGCTGCTGCTGAGGGGGAGAATGCTCCAGTTGAGGGGGAGCAAGTGGAGATTCTGGAAGAAACTGCAAGGAAAGAGCCTGAGAAACCAAAGGATGTTGACGACCTACCTAGGGAGAGGGTAGAAATAGCAAGCACATCAGCTTCTGAAGATGAGGAGGCTGCAAGAGCAAAGAAAAGGAAATTCCAAGTATTTAAAAGAAGAAGCCAGAATTATAAAAAGGCTTTACAAACCATTGCACCCCAGCCTATCCCACTGCCAGCACCATCTGTAGATTATAGTTCTCTGATGGTTGCTATGCAAATAAATCTTGATGAGCACAGGAAAGCCATAGAAACATATATGGATGAGGGTCATAAGTCTTTACAGTTTGATCTGGCCCAAGACATTAAGTCTATAAGATTTGAAATGAATCTAAATAAGAAGGAGATGACTGACTGCTTCCACAAGGGAGGGAATGCAGTAGTCTATCTAGCTACACATCAAGAAAAGATCAAAGCTCAAGTGGATGACATTGCACTGAAGCAAGGGTATGTTCTGGAGAATCAGCTCAGGATGAATGATAATTTGATTGCTTCCCACAATGCCATAGTAACAGAGATGAAGAATATAGCTGTAGGACAGACTACTTCTACTGCTACTGCTAAAGTAGAGTTTGATAAAGCTTTACAAGAGGGTATAACTGCTGTTACTTCTGCTATTGAAAACTCTCAGAAGTTGATAACTGAAAAACTCCAAAGGTTGAAAACTTTCTTTAAAGATGGAGTAAACTATTTGGATAACCAAATAAGATTTCAATAGGATGATCTAAGGGATCACATGGCAAGAGAAGTCATAAAGGGGGAAAGGGTGTTAGTCAAAGCCAGCTCTGATCATGCAAAGTGGATTTCTAATTCTATCAGAGTAACTCTTGGTTATCCTCCTTTATGTGATGATGACAATGTGGCAGAGTCTGGGATACATCCTGCATATCTTGGAGGGGAGCAACCTGAAGTGGCTCAAGTAATCTACCCTCCTCCAGATTTTGATATGGTACAAGCAGATATACAGTCCATGTATAGCCCACCTGAGGGAAAGCACAATGTCATCATAGAAAAAGTGGTTCAGCCAGTATCTGAGGCTATGCAAGAAGCTTTGCAAAAAGAACATGAAGCTAAATTATCTAAGAAGAGGTTCAGAGAGAAAGCTGAACAAAGGCCTAATTTTGAGCAGTGGAGCCCCACTTCAAGAAATATTATTTTGACTGTTTGGAAGGCTGCCAAAGATAATATTCAAGACAGAAACAAGTGGTATTCTGAACTAGAATGGAGAAAGCATGAAAACAGGCAAGAAGCCATAGTGCAATATAGAAGAAAGGAAAAGATGGGAAAGCTACCTCCTACTGCCCAGGAGCCTAGCAAGTACTTTCCCAAGCCTTATCATTACTTTGAGAGGCAGAAGATTAAAGCTGAAGAGCTAAAGAAGAATGATCTGAAAGGGAAGAAGCCTGCTGATACTGAAGATGTTGAAGCCCCTGTGCAAGCAAAGATACAGTCTGGGAAGGGCATAGTGATCAAGGAGGCTGAGCAAAAATAGAATAGCATTATCTTAAGTTTACTATGTAATCACTTGTATTAAAACATTCTGTAAACTTTTGTATAATGAATATGACATAGTTGTTAGAACAATGTGATGTGTCATTAATCTATTTCATAATTGTTCTGAGATGATATCTGTGTATACATGTTTTGTTTGATACATGTTTATGTTTTCCCTGATTGCATAATCCTGTTTTACATCATACTGTAATTTTGTTATGTATGGTGTATATCATTGACTAAGGGTTATGACTTCTCCAAATAGGGTGAGATTGTTGGGTACATTGGTTTAAATGTACCTGATTTGAAGAAGCCTCACCCTACTCAATGATATACATCAAAATGTATTTGATGTGTTTTGAGTTTAGTTGTGTAGGTCAAGTATTTGCAGGGAAAGCAGAAAAGATTCTAAGTCCATGTGTCGACACCTAGAAGCAAAGTGTCGACACTTAAGAAGACTTGTGTCGACACCCAGAGAAGCAGTGTCGACACTTGGAGTAATTGTGTCGACACCTGGGATGCAGAGCCGACACCAGACAGAAAGTGTCGACACATATAGGAAGTGTCGACACTCAATGAAGAGAAGACCAGAGAAGCAGTGTCGACACTTAGCAGTAGTGTCGACACCCAGAGGAACTGTGTCTACATCAGAAAGTGTCTACACTTGGAGGCTGTGTCGACACTCAGAAAATTTCAACAGAGTCTAAGTATAAGTATCGACACAATGAAGAATGTGTCGACACACAGTAGAAGACTCAACACATGAAGAAAGTGTCGACACAATGTAGAATGTGTCGACACACAGCAGAAGACTCAACACATGAAGAAAGTGTCGACACAGTGAAGAATGTGTCAACACACAGCAGAAGACTCAATACATGAAGAAAGTGTCGACACTAGGAGGCTGTGTCGACACTCAGCAAAGTTCAACAAAATTCTAAGTATAAGTGTCGACACAAAGAAGATGTGTCGACACTCAGCCAAAGTCTCAACAGAAGAAGAATGTGTCGACACAAGGAGCTGTGTCGACACTCAGCAAGTATCAACACAGAAGGCATGTGTCGACACCAAGAAGATGTGTCAACACTTAACAAGTTCAACACATGAAGATGTGTCGACACAAAGGAGTTGTGTCGACACTTACAAGAATTCAACTAAGTACTGAAGAACAAGAAGCTGTGTCGACACACAATATCAGTGTCGACACATGATAAAGAAGGAGTGTCGAGATATAAATTCTACAACACAAGGAGTTGTGTCGACACCTTGAAGGCTAGTGTCGACACTTAGTCAACTTGTGTCGACACTTAGTCTATAAGTGTCGACACTTAAAGACAGAATGTCTCGACACTTTCAGACAGTTACAGTTATTTCAAGAACTGACTGGATGACTTGACAGCTGCCATTCCAGCCGGTCTACTGCACCTGTCAGAGTTATCAGAAATGTGTTAGGAACCGGATCAGCCGGTCACCATGAAGAAGGCCTATAAATAGGCTTATTCTATCAACAGAAGATGGAGATTCAACACAAATTAACACAAATCAGTTGAAGTGATCTGAAGATCTAAGTAGTTGGAGAGAGAGAGCTCCATCTAAGAAGACAGTCGTTGGAACCAGGCTGTGAAGAAGGGTTCAGACCTAGTTCTGAATCTTAAGTTGCAGTGATTGAAGATCAGCTGCAGAGAATCAATCCTATTGTGTTCTACATTCAAGAAGCTTTGAAGAAAAGCCAAGTGAGATTGTTCTCAGCAGAGTTCTTCCAAGAACTCATCAAGAACCTATCAACTCATCTCTCTTTTCTCTGAGTTGTAGGTATATTCTTTGTATTCTTATTTTCTTGTAGGATCCTTAGGGATCTGAGTTGTAAGCCTGTAATTATAAAGGCTGAGTGGTAGGGCCTGTGTGCCTGAGTTTAGGAGATCTATTTCTCTGAGTGTAGGGCTTGTGGCAGAGTGTAGGCTTTGTGAAGAAGCTGAGTGTAGGTCTTTGGAGAAGACTGAGTTGTAGGGCCTTGTGCCTGAGCTGTAGGAACTTGTTTGGGGTTCTGAGTGTAAGATCTGAGGATCTGAGATAGTGGAGGAGTTTGGCCAAATCTAGTACACTACTAGATAGGCGAAGGGGGAAAGTGGATGTACCCAAACCTTGGGGAACCACTATAAATCTGTGTGTTCACTGTGTGCTTATGTTTTCTGTGATTGCTAATTGCTGTGAAGAATTAGTTATAAATCTGTGATATAATTTGCAATCTGCCTACAAAGTTTAGAAAAAGATTTAGTCACCTATTCACCCCCCCCCCCCCCTCTAGGTGATTAGTTACAATTTCTTTCACATTTGACATTCGGGGCATCACGTACCAAGTTCATTGAAAATAGTTTATTAATAGTTTTGAAATTAATATGTGCTAGTCTCTTGTGCCATTGGTCACCAAGAGATGCACTATCTTTTGCTAAAAGACACACTGGTGTAGACGAATCAATACAAATGAAATTTAAACAGAAAATATTCCTGCTTCGAGTGCCGGATAGAATTGTTTCCATATTGTCAACGGATTTTATTAGGCACTTATCAGCATGAAATTCAACTATGTATCCTTTATCGCAGCGTTGGCTTATGCTTATGAGATTGTGTTCCAATCCTTCGACATAAGCCACATCCGAGAAGGATACATTACCATTAGTAATCATACCATAGCCTCTAGTAATTCCACTGTCTGAACCTCCAAAGATGACCTTTGGTCCGTTCACGACTGGAGTAAAGTTTTGAATGAGGCTTCTAGTCCCGGTCATATGCCGAGAGCATCCGCTGTCCAAGTACCAGATGGGCGTTTTTTTGGCCTTTGGACATCCTTGCAATCATAATCAATTTGCCTTAGGAACCCAAACACGTTTGGGTCCTTGGTCTCGGGTTAGAGTGTTCCCCCTATGAGTGTTAGCACTATGAGCGGTCTTTCTCATATTGCTGACATGAGGGGTTGCAGCATTTCTGGAATTGAACCAGCAATCTATGGTGAAGTGACCAACCTTGCCACAGCACCAACAATCAAATTTGTTGTACCTTTGCCTCAAGATCTCCTGCTTGACCTTTTGGAACTTTGGTCTAGCAGGGGTAGCATTCTTGGAGGAAGATGCATCATGATGATGGCAATCACATGGCTTCTTCTCCTTTATGGGCTTCTCTACAACAGGTTTTGTCTTTGGTGCCTTCTTGAAGTTATGCCCATGATTGAAAGGGTCATAGCTCTGAAGAACAACTTCTTCATAAGGTGCCTTAAAGACACTCTCGCCAAAGTTTCGGGGTCGAGCCCATCCTTGATAGCGAGACTTTGGCTCTACATAGGTAGGCCTAGCAAAGTGCCCGTAGGATGAGTCAAAATCAAACTCATTTGATGGAAAGATGACCTTTTTGAATGTAGTTTGATTTTGAGGGGCTTTTCCCTTTTCTTCGGCTGAGGCCTTTTTGGCGGCCTTATTTTTCCGTTGATTCTTGTTTCTCCTAGAGGATTTACTAGGAACTTCTTCATGGCCTAGTCCAGCTCGCTTGGCCTTTGCTGAGAATTCAGCAACGAATGGAAGAACTGTCTTGGGCTTCGAGAAACTCTCAACAAGTTTCCTTTCAGCCGCAAGTTCGGCTTCCAATCCCTTGATGATCTTCTCCTTAAGGTCAAGGTGCTCAAGAGCCTTGTTGTATTTTTCAATAGCATTATTGAAGTTTTCTTCGAGGGAGTCAGTCTTTGCGACTCTCTCTCTCAAGATGCTCTCTTCGGCTTTTAGAGATTTGATCTCTTTAGCCTGGGTCTTCATGACTCGACGACATTTGTCGTAAGCTATGATTAACTCCTTGTACAGGGCCATTAATTCTGACTCATCGTCAGAGGAGCTACCCTCGCAATCATGTTCAGAGACTTCAGAATCTGAAAGAGGGGTATGAGAGTTTACCTTCCCAGTGAACTGGGGCTCTTGTTCATCATCTGTTTGAGCCATTAGCCCAAAGTAAGCTTCTTCTTCTTCGCTTGACTCAGATGAGTCGGAGTCGCTAAGAGTCTTGCTCCTTTTGGCTATGAGGCTCTTCTCTTTCCTCTTCTTGTTTTGTGAGGATTTCTTGTCTTCTCTTCTACCACCCTCTTTCTTCTTATGAGTGCAGTCAGTAATGACGTGACCTGGCTTATTACAGCAGTAGCAAATGATGTCAGTTGAAACGTATTTATTCTGTTTAGTATTATACCTTTCGTGGCTGCTTGAGCCTTTTCTTTGTCGATCGCCATCGCACTGCGATCTTCTGTATGAGGCATCCTTGCCTTTCCATTGTTTCTTTTTATTAAGAAACTTCTTGAATTGCCTCGAGAGTAAGGAAAACTCTCCTTCTGATAGTTCAGAGCCTGAAGTGCTAGGCTCTGATGTTTCTTCTTATTCATCAACTTCTGGAGCTGGAGCGGGGGAGGCAGCCTTAGTCTTTCTGGAGGTGTCCGCCTTCAAAGCGACAGATTTCTCCTTGAGTGCAGACCTGCCTTTCTCTTCTTCAGCTTTTCTTGTATTGATTTGGAGTTCATAATACATAAGCTTTCCAAAGAGATTTTGCGGGTCCGTTTCAGCTAGCTTCCCGAACTCCCTGATGGCGCATACCTTTTTATCTCATTCCTTGGTTAGGGATCTCAAGAACTTGTCGTTCAGTTCTCCGTTGGTGAAGACACGGCCATACACCCTTAGGCCATTCACAATTTTGAAGAAGTTTTCAAATGTGTCGGCAATTGTTTCCTTGTTCCCTTGTCGGAACGCTTCATATTTTTGGTTGAGAAGGGATCTCCGATCATCCCTTACTTCTTCAGTTCCTTCCATCAAAGTGACTAAGGAATGCCACATCTCCTTAGCCGATTGACAGTGAATCAAATTTTGTAGCATCGAGTCATCGACTGCACTTGCTATAATGTTCTTAGCTTTTTTGTCGAGGGAGACAAGTGCAATCTCGTCTTTGTCGAGATCCATTAGCTTTTTGGGAACTTTCTTGGTAGGGTCGATAGTGGACACAGTCATGGGAACATAACGACCTTCTTCAACGATCATGAAGATCCTTGGATCCACAGCTTCCATGAAATATTTTATCCTTTCTTTCCACATGGGAAAGTTATTTTTGTTGCACAGTGGAAGCTTGGCGAAATCTTTGTCCTTGTCCATTTTATGGTAGAATCTTTCAGACAACAGATTTGGATCTGATCAAGGTGTTAACCTTTTGACGATCAACCTCCCTTTGATACCAATTGAAAGAAAACGGTTGTCAACCTAAATCACCTAGAGGGGGTGGATAGGTGAGTTGTGCGTCTTTTGCGGAATAAAAAAATAATTAGAGCACAGCACAGAACTATCTACCAATATCACAGACGACACAAGATTTATAGTGGTTCCCCTCCCTTGGGTACATCCACTTTCCCTCACCGATCTAGAAATCAACTAGACTCAGCTACTCCACTATCTCGGATCAAAAATCGTTCCTACCCTCGGAACAAAGTTCCTACAAACTCGATCCAAACAACGGGATCTACACCTCGGAAGATAACACTTCCTACAAACTCGGAGTGAAAAACTCCTACACTCGGAGAAATTTTCTCCTACAAGATTAATAAAGTTTTGGAAAATTATACAAACAGTAAATCCAATCAGATCTGATGAAACGGCCAGAAAGCTTCTTCTTATGGACTTTGCAGCACTATCAGAAATCGGTGAAGAGAATCTCGGCCCAGATCTGGATCTTCTTGCTTTTACAGAATCAGAGAGAGAAGATGAACAGTGATGTCGATCTCGATCTGTAACTTTCTTCAGAATGAATCCTCTGAACTTAGAAGGACTGGCCGGAGAAGATGGTGGCGGCGGCTTCCGTTTCGTGAAAACATTGAGGAGTCGGCTGAAGAACTTTCTCAAAATAAAATGACAAGAATGCTTGGAGAAAAATTAGGGTTTGTCATTTTCTGATAAGACTTTATATAGGAGAGAATAACGGTCATAATCGGTCATAATGATGTACACGTGGACCAATCATGTCGCGTGATTTGAAAATCCCGTCAGAAAAAAACTTAGACGAATTTCAGAAAAATTCAGCCATATACACGAGTAAGAGAGGAGCTAATCGAGTAGTTGAATAACTACTCGAGTACATGAAAGAGAACATACTCGGGTATATAAAGATAGGCTACTCGAGTAGGTAGAAATCAACTACTCGAGTAAGCAGAAGGAACTACTCGAGTATGTATATTGACTTACTCGAGTACATAAAGGATCTACTCGAGTACAAGAAAAACTACTCGAGTATATTACATAAACTACTCGAGTACATGAAGGACTACTCGAGTGGGATACTTAGAATAAATTCTGAAGAAGTCAGCAAGCAGCTACTCGAGTAGTTGAACTAAACTACTCGAGAGGAAGTGATCTACTCGAGTAGGTGAAAGTTCTACTCGAGTAAAAGACTTAGAAAATTCTGGAGTAGGAAAATTTCAAGGTACACAAGTGAAACACGATCTACTCGAGTAGGTATAATGAACTACTCGAGTATGTATCTGTCTACTCGAGTATGTGAATATACTTACTCGAGTATATGAGTGTTTATACTCGAGTCCATGACTTAGAATAATTTTGATGAGTGAGGCCTTTAATACTCGGGTATAACGGGTGATCTACTCGAGTATATAAACATGCTACTCGAGTATATGACTACGTATAGTCGAGTACATGACTTAGCTACACGAGAGATACACTTAAGTACTCGAGTACAAGGTTTCTTTACTCGAGTAAATTATACCCAATATACTCGAGTAGTTATAGACCTACTCGAGTAAAAGACTTAGAGAATTTTTGTTGTTGGAAAACTTTTTCTTCTAATGTAGTCAACTTCCAATCATTTTCCCAAGGTCCAATAGCTTGAATATGAAGTGTATCCCAATAGAGAGACCACACATGAGTCAACACTTTGGAATATGCAATGAGGGATTACATTGCACAGTTCCTGTGTTTGGTGACCCACTGTGGACTGACATTGGTGTACAATTCCCAGTGAAATTCTTGCAAACATATAACTCAAACCAAGCATCAAATACAACTTAATTCATCTTAGTTGCAGGGTTACTTCATCAAATCTGGGTTAGTGTGGATGTAATACCCAACAAAAAATACCTTCAAAGCTCTTTTCGCTGAACTTGGTGGTATGATACTTGTCATTATTAAGTACGAAGCATTTACAACCAAAGATTCTAAAGTATGAGACTGTTGGTTTCCTGCCTTTCAGAAGATCACAAGGTGTCTTATTGTGGTCTTTGTTTATGAGTGCTCGATTTTGCACGTGGCATGCAGTGTTGACGGCTTCAGCCCAGAAGTACTCCGGTAGTGGAGCATCACTCAACATGGTCCTGCAGGCCTCTATGAGTGTTCTGTTCCTTCTCTCAGCCACTCCATTCTGTTGTGGAGTACAAGGAGAGGAAAAGTCATGAAAGATACCTAAGCTTTCATAGAATTCTGTCATGGCCCCAGATTTGAACTCTGTTCCGTTGTCACTTCTGATTTTGACTATGGAGTAGTTGTATTCATTATGTACTTGCCTGACAAAATTAGAAGGGATATCGAAGGTATCTGATTTGTGTTTCAGAAAGAACACCCACGCATAGCGCAAGTAATCATCAACAATTACCAACGTATAATCCTTTCCTCCTAAACTTCTAATTTGCAGTGGACCAAACAAGTCCATGTGCAATAGATGGAGACATCTGTTAGAGTCTTTGTCAATAATGCTTTTAAAAGTAGCCCTTGTTTGCTTGCCTTTTACGCATGCATGACAAGGTATATCTTTGACGCATTTGACATTTGGGGCATCACGTACTAAGTTCATTGAAAATAGTTTATTAATAGTTTTGAAATTAATATGTGCTAATCTTTTGTGTCATTGGTCACCAAGAGACCCACTATCTTTTGCTAAAAGACACACTAGTGTAGAGGAATCTATACAAATGAAATTTAAACAGAAAATATTCCTGCTTCGAGTGTCGGATAGAATCGTTTCCATATTTTCAACGGATTTTATCAAGCACTTATCAGCATGGAATTCAACTATGTATCCTTTATCGCAGAGCTGGCTTATGCTTATGAGATTGTGTTCCAATCCTTCGACATAAGCCACATCCGAGAAGGATACATTGCCGTTAGTAATCATACCATAGCCTCTTGTGATTCCACGGTTTGAACCTCCAAATATGACCTTTGGTCCGTTCACGACTGGAGTAAAGTTCTGAATGAGGCTTCTAGTCCAGGTCATATATCGAGAGCATCCGCTGTCCAAGTACCAGATAGGCGTTTTGTTGGCCTTTGGATATACCTGCAATCATAATCAATTTGCCTTAGGAACCCAAATACGTTTGGGTCCTTGACCTCGGGTTAGAGTACTCCCCCTACGACTGTTAGCATTATGAGCGGTCTTTCTCATATTGCTGACATGAGGGGTTGCAGCATTTCTGGAATTGAACCAACAATCTATGGCGAAGTGACCAACCTTGTCACAGCACCAACAGTCAAATATGTTGTGCCTTTGCCTCAAGATCTCCTGCTTGACCTTTTGGAATTGTGATCTAGCAGGGGCAGCATTCTTGGAGGAAGATGCATCATGATGATGGTAATCACAGGGCTTCTTCTCCTTTATGGGCTTCTCTACAACCGGCTTTATCTTTGGTGCCTTCTTGAAGTTATGCCCATGATTGAAAGGGTCATAGCTCTGAAGAATAACTTATTCATAAGGTGCCTTAAAGACACTTTCGCCAAAGTTTCGGGGTCGAGCCCATCTTTGATAGTGGTACTTTGGCTCTACATAGTAGGCCTAGCAAAGTGCCCGTAGGATGAGTCAAACTCAAATCATTTGATGGAAAGATGACCTTTTTGAATGTAGTTTGATTTTAAGGGGTTTTCCCCTTTTCTTCGGCTGAGGCCTTTTTGGCTGCCTTATTTTTTCTTTGATTCTTGTTTCTCCTAGAGGATTTACTAGGAGCTTCTTCATGGCCTAGTCCAGCTCCCTTGGCCTTTGTTGAGAATTCAGCAACGAATGGAAGAACTGTTTTGGGCTTCTAGAAACTCTCCACAAGTTTCCTTTCTGCCGCAAGTTGGGCTTCCAATTCTTTGATGATCTTCTCCTTAAGATCAAGGTGCTCAAGAGTCTTGTTATATTCTTCAATAGCATTATTGAAGTTTTCTTCGAGGGAGTCAATCTTTATGACTTTCTCTCTCAAGATGCTCTCTTCGGCTTCTAGAGATTTGATCTCTTTAGCCTGAATCTTCACGACTCGACGACATTTGTCGTAAGCCATGATTAACTCCTTGTACTGGGCCATTAATTCTAACTCATCGTCAGAGGAGCTACCCTCGCAATCATGTTCAGAGACTTTAGAATCTGAAAGAGGGGTATGAGAGTTTACCTTCCTAGTGAACTGGGGCTCTTGTTCATCATCTGTTTGAGCCATTAGCCCAAAATAAGCTTCTTCTTCTTCACTTGACTCAGATGAGTCGGAGTCGCTAAGAGTCTTGCTCTTTTTGTCTATGAGGCTCTTCTCTTTCCTCTTCTTGTTATGTGAGGATTTCTTCTCTTCTCTTCTACCACCCTCCTTCTTCTTATGAGGGCAGTCGGCAATGACGTGACCTGGCTTATTACAACAATAGCAAATGATGTCAGTTGAAAAGTATTTGTTCTGTTTAGTATTGTACCTTTCGTGGCCGCTTGAGCCTTTTCTTTGTCGATCGCCATCGCGCCGCGATCTTCTGTATGAGGCATCCTTGCCTTTCCATTGTTTCTTTTTATTATGAAACTTCTTGAATTGCCTTGAGAGTAAGGAAAACTCTCCTTCTGATAGTTCAGAGCCTGAAGTGCTAGGCTCTGATATTTCTTCTTCTTCATCAACTTCTGGAGCTGGAGCGGGGGAGGCAGCCTTTGTCTTTCTGGAGGTGTCTGCCTTCAAAGCGACAGATTTCTCCTTGAGTGCAGACCTGCCTTTCTCTTCTTCAGCTTTTCTTGTATTGATTTGGAGTTCACAAGACATAAGTTTTCCAAAGAGATTTTGCGGGTCCGTTTCAGCTAGCTTCCCGAACTCCCTGATGACGCATACCTTGTTATCTCATTCCTTGGTTAGGGATCTCAAGAATTTATCTTTCAGTTCTCTGTTGATGAAGACACGGCCATACACCCTTAGGCCATTCATAATTTTGAAGAAGTTTTCAAAGGTGTCGGCAATTGTTTCCTTGTTCCCTTGTCGGAATGCTTCATATTTCTGGTTGAGAAGGGATCTTTGATCATCCCTTACTTCTTCTGTTCCTTCCATCAAAGTGACTAAGGAATGCCACATCTCCTTAGCCGATTGGTAGTGAATTAAATTCTGCAGCATCGAGTCATCGACTGCACTTGCTATAATGTTCTTAGCTTTCTTGTCGAGGGAGACAAGTGCAATTTCGTCTTTGTCGAGATCCATTAGCTTTTTGGGAACTTTCTTGGTAGGGTCGATAGTGGACGTAGTCATGGGAATGTAAGGACCTTCTTCAACGATCATGAAGATCCTTGGATCCACAGCTTCCATGAAAACTTTTATCCTTTCTTTCCACATGGGAAAGTTATTTTTGTTGCACAGTGGAAGCTTGGCGAAATCTTTGCCCTTGTCCATTTTATGGTAGAATCTTTCAGACAACAGATTTGGATCTGATCAAGGTGTTAACCTTTCGACGATCAACCTCCCTCTGATACCAATTGAAAGAAAACGGTTGTCAACCTAAATCACCTAGAGGGGGGTGAATAGGTGAGTTGTGCGTCTTTTGCGGAATAAAAAATAATTAGAGCACAGCACAGAACTATCTACCAATATCACAGACAACACAAGATTTATAGTGGTTCCCCGATGTTGGGTACATCCACTTTCCCTCACCGATCTAGCAATCAACTAGACTCGGCTACTCCACTATCTCGGATCGAAAAACCGATCCTACCCTCGGAACAAAGTTCCTACAAACTCGATTCAAACAACGGGATCTACACCTCGGAAGATAACACTTCCTACAAACTCGGAGTGAAAAAAACTCCTACACTTGGAGAAACTTTCTCCTACAAGATTAATAAAGTTTTTAGAAAAGTTATACAAACAGTAAATCCAATCAGATCTGATGAAACGGCCAGAATCTTCTTCTTATGAACTTTGCAGCACTTTCAGAAATCGGTGAAGAAAATCTCGGCCCATATCTGGATCTTCTTTGCTTTTACAGAATCAGAGAGAGAAGACAAACAGTGATGTTGATCTCGATCTGTAACTTTCTTCAGAATGAATCCTCTGAAATTAGAAGCAGTGGCCGGAGAAGATGGTGGCGGTGGCGGCTTCCGTTCCGTGAAATACAGAGAGAGGAGTCGGCTGAAAAAACTTTCTTAAAATAAATTGACAATGAAAGCTTAGAGAATACTTAGGGTTTGTCATTTTCTGATAAGACTTTATATAGGAGAGAATAACGGTCATAATCGGTCATAATGATGTACACGTGGACCAATCATGTCGCGTGATTTGAAAATCCCATCAGAAAAAGACTTAGACAAAATTTCAGGAAAGTTCAGCCATATATACGAGTAAGAGAAGAGCTACTCGAGTAGTTGAATAACTACTCGAGTACATGAAGGAGAACATACTCGGGTATATAAAGATAGACTATTCGAGTAGGTAGAAACCAACTACTCGAGTAAGCAGATAGAACTACTTGAGTGTGTATAGTGACTTACTCGAGTACATGAAGGATCTACTCGAGTACAAGAAAGGACTACTCGAGTATATTACATAAACTACTCGAGTACATGAAGGACTACTCGAGTGGAATACTTGGAATAATTTCTGAAGACGTCAGCAAGCAGCTACTCGAGTAGTTGAACTAAACTACTCGAGAGGAATTGATCTACTCGAGTACGTGAAAGTTCTACTTGAGTAAAAGACTTAGAAAATTCTTGAGTTAGGAAAATTACAAAGTACACGAGTGAGACACGATCTACTCGAGTATGTATAATGAACTACTCGAGTATGTTTCTATCTACTCGAGTATGTGAGTGTACTTACTCGAGTATATGAGTGTATTTACTCGACTCCATGACTTAGAAGAATTTTATTGTTGGAAACTCTTTCTTCTAATGTAGTCAACTTCCAATTCTTTTCCCAAGGTCCAATAGCTTGAATATGAAGTGTATCCCAATAGAGAGACCACACATGAGTCAATACCTTGGAACATGCAATGAGGGATTACATTGCACAGTTCCTGTGTTTGGTGACCCACTGTGGACTGACATTGGTCTACACTTCCCAGTGAAATTCCTGCAAACATATAACTCAACCCAAGCATCAAATACAACTTAATTCGTCTTAGTTTTAGGGTGACTTCATCAAATCTGGGTTAGTGTGGATGTAATACCCAACATGAACCGAAGAGGAAGTTAGTATCAAAGAAAATAAAAGCCCCTCCTCCTACTCCTAATCCTAATCCAAACAATGACACTCCTTATTATATTCTCCAAAAGATAACTCCATACAAAGGGATGCCAGCCTGGATGTGGCTATCGAAAAATCTGCAGAAGGAAAGGAAGAAAAGCAGAAGGTACTCTCCTCCACCAGTTCAGAAATATAGAAACGATTCACCTCCTCCACCTCCTCCAACTGCTGGTGCCTCAAGCACATCTTCTCAAAGATCTGCCCCACTTCAAACATATTAAAGACAACAAGGGAGATCATATGAAAGCAGTCAGCACAGGAAACATTCATCAGGAAAGCAACAACAGCAGCAGCAACATCATCAACAACAATAACAATCCACTGAACATCAACCAGCTGAAGGATCTAAAATACCATCTTCTCCTCCTATTTCTTTTGAAGATCTTGAAATAGCTACTACTGCTAGAATGATCAGGTTCCAGGAACTTGTAGTCCTTTCTCTGATTAACAAGGCCAATGCTGAAGGAAAGGATCCCTCTGAATATACTACCATGTCAAAGTATAGGAAAGAGGAACTTAAGAGATTTGAGAAAGCGAACAAAATCTTCAATGTTATGACTACATGAAGTTGCACCCAGAATCAGTTGTCCCCAGAGCTACATCTTTGAAGATTATAGGGGCTGCAGACATGACCATGACAAAAGTTCAAGCTTCAGATCCAAAAAGAGAAATTGTGTTCACAAAGCTTGGAGAGAAGAGCAAGCAAGAAATGCCAAAGAAAAAAAATAGAAGAAGTAAAATTTTGAACTCCTTTGTTTTCTACAATTATTTACAACTACTCTATAATCTGAACAAAGCTTATGTATATATATATCTGCTGCATGTGTTATTGATCTCTGCTAGATATATGCCTTTTTTGCTTTGTTTATTTTTCAATTTTGATTTGAGTCTGTAATTAGTGACCTCACCCAAATAGGGGGAGATTGTTGGATCCCTAATAAGATTTGGGCTAGGTTCACTAAGTTAGGATCATGTGACCCACAATGTATAGTCAGGGTCATAGTTGTGTCCTAGAGTCTAGGCAAAGTCCTTAGTGTCAACATCACATGGACCAGCTATCAACAAGACTACCAGAGACTCAAGACTTAGAAGAATTTAAGACTCTATAAAGTGAGTTCGACGTTCGTCGAACTCAGGTCGAAGATAGTCGTGCTCAGCTCGACGATCTCAGAGCAACTTCTTTGAGCTGAGCTCGATGAACTTGGTACTCAGGTCGACGAAAACTTGGACACTACAACACTTCAAGTTCAGAAAACATCAAGATATTCTAAGTCCTTAGTATCATACTTTGGTCGACAAACTTAATTCTCAGCTCGACGAACTCTATTATTTGGTTGACGAATCTTTGGACTACTACAGCATTCTGTCAAGACTATGTTCTCTAGTCTCAGGTCGACAAACACAGTTCTCTGCCCGACGAATTCTGGATTATCTACTTCAACAACTTAGAACCAGAAGACTTGTGTCGACACTCAGAGTATATGTCGACACCAACTGAGTCGACACTAGAAGAACTTGTGTCGACACCCAGATCATCAGTCGGCACTTTGGAAAGGTTGTGTCGACACCACACAGAAGACTTGTGTCGACACACAGGATATCAGTCGACACCACCTGTGTTGACACCAGGAGTAATTGTGTCGACGTAGAATATTTGACAACTCCAGAAACTCAGCTCGACGAAATCAAATCTTAGGTTGATGAATTCTGGAGACCTTAACTTTCATTTCAGACACAACTGTGAATTTTCTAAGTCCAGAATAGTTACTGAACTCCAGTCGACGAACATAGTTACCAGCTCGACGAACTTCAGACAGAGAAAAGGCAAAGTTTCTGAAGTATATAGTTCTATTATTAGATCGACGATCTTGGAACTCAGCTCGACGAACAGAAGTTGGCTGATCGAAGAACACAGCAACTCAGCTCGACGAACTGTGGACTCAGCTCGACGAATTCTGTCATCAGTTCGACGATTCCAGACTTAGTATTTATTCCATTCTGTCCTCAGTCTATGGCAATAATTTATGAATGATTAATAAAAAAATATTCTTTGAATATTACCGTTGGACGGTACAATAATCACGGCTTTCATCAGAATTATTGTTTTCCATTTTTCCAAGAGACACTTGGGGAAAGAAATCAATGCAGTTTATTTTCAAGGACCGCCAGCATTGATTGCCACAGAAGGATTCAAATTTCGAAAGGAAATTCCCTCAGAAAATATAAAAAAGAGATTTTTCTCTCTTTCCTGACATACAGATAAAAAGATAGAAAGCAAGCAAGTAAGAATAATCAGTACGTGAGCAATTGCAGAGACATGACATACACAGACACAGAGATTTTCAATCAGTCTGTCTTCAACAGCTTCTCTGCTCCTTTCACAAAAGCTCTGATACAAAAAGAAGATCTGCTCTCAGAAGAAGAAGAACAATTATACAAAATCAAGAGTTTTCTTACTTCAACCCTTCAGGACTTCCAAGGACAACAACTACTAAATCTGTCGAGAAGATCATGCAGATCAAGGCTAAAAGCTTGAAGGCCTATCACCTTGTAGGAAGGCTTCAATATTTCCCTGAACCATTCAATATCTCAGTAGGAGCCATTTGCTACCATCAATATCCACAATTCTTTGCTCTGATTGTTGATAGAGAAGACATAATCAACTTTCTCATCCCCACTTTGTAAAGGATTGTCATCTCCCTTCAAAAGTGATTCTTGGTTACAAGTCACATGATCAAAAGACTTGGGGATTTGGTTTTTGAGCACCTGATCAAAAGCTCATTTGTGTCAGGCTCCTGATCAAAAACTTGAATGGATTCCTACCAAGGTGGTAGAAGAGTGTATTTACATAGGTTGAGGAACCACTATAAATTTCTTATATCGTCTGGTTGCCCTCTTTCTTTTGTTTTCTTGTTGTGGATGTGGTTGTTAGTTTTTGTGCTTTTTCATTTTAATTTATTTACTACTGCACTTAGACTAATCTTCATTATCCAGCAGATAATTTTATAAAACTCTAAATACTCTTTTCACCCCCCCCCCCCTCTAGAGTATTCCTGATCTAACTGCTCTCTTTCATAGCATTCTCTTGCCACCTTGGGGTCCCCCCTGACCCGGACCTAGATCACCTCGACGTTGAACTTTAAGCATTGATGGAACGATGAGGGGACACAGCGGAAGGCACTAATGAGGGGCCTCCCGAAGATGGCGTTGTAGCTACTGGGGCATCCAGGATGATGAACCTGTAGTTCCTGTACTGCCCCTCCAGGGTAACATAGAGCCTCACTCCTCCTTCTACCTCCTTCCTCTCCCCCGAAAATCCGAACAAGGGCCCATCTGAGGCCAACACCCTCTTCACCTCCACCTTCATTACATCAAACACCTTCTTAAAGACGACATTGACGGAGCTTCCGTTGTTAACGAGGATCCGGGATATGGTAAAATTTTTGATGGCTATATGGATGACCAGCGCATCGCAAAATGGATCTTCATGATCCGGTATATCGCTCCTCGAGAAGGTGATCCTCTCTTCTGGGGGTGGGGTTTGGGATGTGGAGCCAACGCTCCGACGATACATGGTATGGAGGCTCGCCTTCGGGAGGCCTATACCCCCCCCCCCACCCTCCCCCCCCCCCCCATATCCCCCCCCCCCCCCCCCCCCGTGGATCAATATGATCCCTCCTCGGGTCCCGATGTCCACCCGGTCTTCACAATGATCCTCCTCGGCCTGAGGCAAGACCTCCTCGATCCTCACTTCCTGACGCCCCTGCTGCTGCCCCTTCTCCCTGTTTCCCCTCATTTCGAGGAACTCCGGGCACGTATGATGGCGCGGCCCCTCCAACACTTCCTGATGATGACCCGGTTGCCGCGGCGCAATAATTTAAAGATTTGCGACGTCATGACAACGCCACGGACGCTAACGGAAAGCTGCGATACAACCTCCGTACGCGGCACGCAAAGCTTGCTTAAACGTTTTAATTAGTTTTGTTTTAATTGCTTTTAAAAATATGGCTTGTATTAATTTTTATTTTCATGTTGGTGTGCTACTAAACATTTGGTGTGTATTTAACCGCCCGGATGGATGAGATTTCATCTCCATCATGGACGGTTGGATCTCTTTTGTAACTCCTATTTAAAGGAGGCTATTATGAGGAGTTAAAGGATTGGAGAAAGAAAACCTAAAACCCCCCTTTGAGGAATTCGGCCACCATGGTGAGATTCAATTAGCCCCCCCCCCCCCCCCCCTTTGGTGTGAAGCCAAGCCTTGCCTCCTCCATCCCCGTTCGGTGCGACTCCGGCGTGGCTTCTATCGGTGCGACTCCGTGGAAGAAGGAAGCATCCCCATTCGGTGTGAAACAGGTGGAACCGTGGAGAGAGTGATTCTCCCACAAATATTGTGTGATCATCTTCTTGGTTGAGTAATCCCTTCCCTATCTTTGTGTTTCTTGCCGTGAGATTTTGTGGAGGTTATTCAACCGTCTTTTCTGCGATTTTAAAGTATTTTCCGCTTGCAAAAATCTGAATCGAACGTCGTTATTGACCCTCTTGTTATTCGGATTGGGAAGATCCATTGGAGAACAAACTAGGCCTAGCCTTGACTTGTTCTCCAAGTTTTGGCACGCTTGTGCTAACAAGGGAGTTAATCTCAACTTGTTCTTGATCGCCCTTTATCGTTTACCGCCGCTCCTAATTATTTTATCGCTGCGATTGACGGCTTATTGTGAAAAGAATAGATGCTTGTATAGGTGCGGTGAGACGTGTGCTTGTTGGAGAGGTAGGTCTTAAGGTCGTGGTATCGAGTCCAGCTAGGAGCGAGTTGTGTGCTTGTTGGAGAGTTAGGTCCTAAGGACGTGGTATCGAGTCCCGTATTTTTGAGAGCCAACCGACCCCTTTTCGTTCGCTTTTGGTCGGAGCACTCTCTTTATTTTCTATGTTCTGTGATGGGTAAGCTACCGTTAGCGTAAGCACGTCCGTGTCACGTTCACCCCTACACCAATTTGGTATCAGAGGCGGTCGTTTCAACTTCTACGTTGCAAACATCCTCGCTGTGTTCCTTGTCGGTCCATCTAATCTTAGAAAAAAAAAAGCAATCAAAAAAATTTTTTTTTGTGGTCTGCCAATAGCGGGCTAAAATCTGTAATTTTCTGCGAAATCTGAAAAAAAAAATTTATGATCTACGCCTTACTCCCATCGGGAATATCTAAAAATATTCCATTTTCAGTATAGCTTCAACCCTAGGAAAATTCATCTAGCCCGGGGTCTCCCAAACCTGAATGCGCACTAGGCTAGGAACGGAGTACTCAACCCCGTCTACGTCTAGGATGTCTGCGAACGAGCATGGTGATCCCAACACCGAGGCTATAGCGGGTCTTCGTACCGAAATGGCTGAGCTTAGGACCGTCTTAGCCTAGATCCTATGAAATCAGGAAAGGCCACCCCCACCTCCCATTGATGTTGGGCAGCCCAACCGGCACCAACCGAACTTTGACTCGGATTCTGAGGGAAACTCTCCCCGTGTGCCCCCTCGAGAACCCCACCCCGAGCGAGGATTTGATATCGCGAGGGCCATCAAGATAAATGCCCCCACCTATGATGGCATGGGAGATCCCTTGATCTTCCTCCATTGGGCTATCGACATGGAGTGCTATTTCAAATGGCACAACCTCACGGACCCCCCAAAGGTTCAAGTTGCCAGGATGAAATTAACGGGACGTGCCAAAACTTATTGGCTGAATGAAGAACGTAGGTTAGGAGCTGGGCACGGGGTCCCACTCATTGGATGGGCTGTGATGAAGAACCTGCTAACCGATCAGTACGTTCCCGCGTACCATCGGACGCAGATGTTCGATGAGCTTACCACCCTTCGGCAAGGCTCAATGTCTGTTGCTGAATATATGGGAGAACTTAAGGACCGTATGGTACGATGTGACCTTCGAGAGCTCCCCGAAGTCACTTTATCTAGATTCCAAAAGGGACTTCACCCCGACATTCAGCGGAAACTCTTGCATTACGGTCACACGGACTTGAATACGACTTTCAATGCCGCCTTGGACATTGAAAAGCACCCAGCCTCTAAGTCTCACTCCTGTTATTCTAATACGAAGAATAAGTCCACCACTGGGGCATCTACTTCCACTTTTCCTGATAAGGGAAAATTTAGATCCTCTGAGTCGAAATCCGTAGTGATTACCGCTAGAAATACCAAGAACCCCGCTAGTGAGCGTATACCCGTTGGAAAGGTTAGCAAGGCTAACACCACTTGCTACTCATGCGGTGTTCAAGGCCACTATGCCTACGAGTGCCCCACTAAGACGAAGGCCATAGCCTTGCTAGAGTCCGTGAAAGTGAAGCTAGATCTGATATACTCTAGAGGAGGGGTGAATAGAGTATATGGTGATTTTGAAACTTTTACAACTGCTGTTGTATTTTAGATGTGTGTGTGTGTAGCAAATACAATAAACCAGAAAGCAGCAAAGGACTAATCACAGCACAATCACAGAGCAAGGCCAGAAAACACAAAGGAAAAGAAAGCAACCAGACGACACAAGAATTTTATAGTGGTTCCCCAAATCTGGGTAGTCCACTCTTCTACCACCCTGGTAGAAATCCACTGCAGGAAGGGGTTGATCAGGTGTCCTGCACCAATGGGGTTTTGATCAGGTTCCCAAAAATTAAACCCTTAAGTCTTTTGGTGGGAGACTTGCAACCAGAATAATTTTGAAGGGAATTAAAACCCTGTACAGAGGTGGAGTGTGAGGGTGATGAGATCTTCTCTTTCTCAAATCAAATGAGAAGACTTGTGGAATGTTGTTTAGCAGCTTTGCTCCCCCTGAGATGTAGAATGATTCAGGAAGAATACTGGAGCACTGCTTCAGGGTGATAGGTCTTCAAACACCTAGAATTCCAGGTCCAGAGAAATTCTTCAGGAACTTCTTGCAACTGATATGAATGTATTGTTTTGAAGTTCTCCTGAGTAAAAGCAGATGAAGAAGACTCTTGATATTGATGTAATGTTCTTCTTCTTCTTCTAAATCAATTTCTCTCTGGGCTAAGAATGAATTTCTTTTCTTGTGTTGTCTGAATCACTGTCTATCTTCTTCTTCTGTTGTCTGGTGTTCTGTACTGTTCTATATTCTTTTTTTTTCTGTATTTTTTCTGTCTGTTATGGAGAACATTCGAATTTTGAATGTCGAGCAGTAATTACATACGGTCTGGAAAGGAAGCAGCAATTAATTATTTCCCCAACTGTTTTCATGGGAAAACGGCATGAGATAATCCAGAATTAACTGTGCATTCTAACGGTAGTATACTGTGAAGAACTGCCATTAATTGTCCAGGAATTAGCGCCATGGAATGAGACGGGAACGGAGGAAGACCTAGTCTGGAATCATCGACCGAAGAACAGAATTCGTCGAGCTGAGTCTTGAATTCGTCGAGCTAAGCTGAGTTCGTCGAGCTGAGCTGGGTTCGTCGAGCTGAGCTGAGTTCGTCGAGCTGACAGTCTTCATTCGTTGAATAGACAATCTTCAATAATAGACAACCATTATTCATTGAGCAGAGAACCAAATTCGTCGAGCTGAGAAAAGTTCTGGACTTGGACGAAATACTCTGCATCTACTGAAATGTTGTGTCGACACAAATTGGTGTCGACAGATTGATCTAGGTGTCGACACAACTCCTCTGGTGTCGACAGATTGGTCTAGGTGTCGACACAACTCCTTTGGTGTCGACAGAAGCTGGTGTCGACTGAAATCCTGGGTGTCGACACAGATCGTCTGGTGTCGACACAAGCCCTAAGTGTCGACACAGATTCTCTGAGCACAAAAATCGTCGAGTAGAGATTAGAATTCGTCGTACTGAGAAGCTATGAACTTGAGGTCCAAGTTCGTCGAGCTCAGTAAATATTTCGTCGACCGAAGCATGGAGCTGGACTTAGAGAAACTTGAAGTAGTCCTGAGAATGCTTGAAATAGAATCTGGTGTTCGTCGAGCAAAGAACAAAGTTCGTCGAGCTCAGCACTGCGAATTGTCTCACGATCGTCGAGCGCACAACTTCCTTCATCGAGCTGAGTTCGACGAACGTCGAACTCATTTCACTTAGTTTGAAAAACTGATAGATCTGGAGTTCCTGATGGTCTTGAAGAGGGCTGGTCCAACTGAAGTTGAGATAGAGGACTGTCCTAGACTCTAAGACACAAACTTGACCCAGACTATACATGATGGGTCACATCCTAAGTCAGTGAACCTAGCCCAAATCAACTAGGGATCCAACAATCTCCCCCTATTTGGGTGAGGTCACTAACAGAAACTCCAAGCAAAGAACAAACAGAAAAACAAAGCAAAATAAGAGATATATCTGGCAGAGAATTTACAACACATGCAACAGATATATATATATACATACTGGCTTTGTTTTAATGCAAAACATAGACTGAAACAGAAGCAGAAATGAAAAGAAACACACAAAGTTACTTCTCTGATTTCTTCTGTTTTGGCTTGACTTCTGCTGCTTTATCTCCTGGCTTCTTGAAAATGATTTCCCTATTGGGATCTGAAGCTTGAGCCTTGGTCATAGTCATGTCAGCTGCCCCTATGATGTTCAGTGAGGTGGCTCTGGGGACAACTGCTTCTGGGTGAAGATTCATGTACTCATCAACATTGAGTAGCTTGTTTGCTTTCTGAAATCTTTTTAGTTCATCTCTCCTGTACTGAGACATAGTAGTTAAGCTTGTTGTATCCTTGCCTTCAGCTTTAGCTTTATTGATTAGAGATAAGCCAATGATTTCTTGGAATCTTGCCATTCTGGCTGTGTTGGCTGTTTCTGGATCTTCAGGAGGAGAATAGGGCCTTTCAGCTTCATGTTCCTTAGATTCCTGGGGCTGCTGCTGTTGTTGTTGATGGTGTTGACTGCCTGAAGATGGTGGCCTTGGCTGACTACTACCAGAGGATCTCCCTGTTTGTCTCTGATAAGTTTGAATAGGAGAAGATCTTTGAGAGCTTGAGCCAGATGCACCTGCTGTTGGAGGAGGAGGAGGAGGAGGATCCTTCCTGTATCTATGCACTGGGGGAGGAGAATATCTCCTACTCCTCTTCCTCTCTTTTTGCTGGTTCTTAGATAACCACATCCATGCAGGCATCCCTTTGTAAGGAGCAACATTATGTAGAATATAATATGGAGTGTCTGCAGTGGGATTAGGCTTGGGAGCAGGAGGAGGAGGAGCCTTCCTTTTCTTAGAGAGCAACTTCTTTCTCTTTTTGGCAGCCTCCTCATCTGATTCATCATCATCATCAGAATTTGAACTCTGAGGGTTATCATACAAAGCATCTAGCTTCCTCAGAGTGGCATCAGGAATGATAAGAGGTTGTTCTAGAGGGGGAATAGAAGGTTCAGAGGGTGAAGGTTCAACAGCAGTAGAGACAGAACTTGTAGCTGCTGCCTTGTTCTCTTCCTCAATGTCTGACAGAATGAGCTCATCCAGATCAGGCATGGGAGAATCATCCATGACAAAATCTGGGACAGGGCAGATGTCTGGAATAGACACAGGAGTTGGAACAGCAGTAGGAGCAGCAAAGGATGCATAAAGTTGCCTGGCAACTGCTGGATTTGCTGGAGAGGTATACTGGACAATAGCCAAATATGGCTTAGCAATCTCTACTGAAGGAAGCTTCATATATACAGGATCAAAGATCTGAAGTATCTCAGATAAATTAACTGTGGGATTTATAAGAAAATCACCAGTAGTTGTTATTGAATCTACTGACTCATCAAGACTACTGTTAGTGTCCATGAATTGAATAAAATCTATTGATGTATCTGTAACTGCAAGTGCATTATCAGGCACTAAATCAACTATATCTGTAGTATATGTATCTGTATCAACAGTATTCACTTCTGCAGCTGTTGCACCAGCTTCATCATGGAGCATCTCCCCCTGCCTGGGTTCAGGAGAACC
Source organism: Platanthera guangdongensis (assembly GCA_039583875.1). Classification (NCBI taxonomy): domain Eukaryota; kingdom Viridiplantae; phylum Streptophyta; class Magnoliopsida; order Asparagales; family Orchidaceae; genus Platanthera; species Platanthera guangdongensis. The sequence continues at coordinate 19,265,721 of CM077160.1, read as the reverse complement.
TGGAGCCAGGCCCTTGAATGAAGAGGGGGCAGCAGAGAGGGCTGAGATTTGGGCAGATAAAGAATCAATGGAATTCACCAGAGGTGTAATAGCCTCTGTGATGAGTGATTTGATAAGAGGAGTCAGAAGGGAGATGATGGTGGAAATGGTGGAAGAATCCATAGGTGGAGAAAGAATAGTAGAGGAGGAAGGAAGAATAGGTGGAGGGGATAAGGGAGGTAGAACAGGTTGTGGTTCAGTGGGTATGGTGTACGATGGAATAGTGGAAAGGTGTGGTGGAAGAGGGGATTGAGGAGGTGAGGGAATATGTGTTTCAGTGGGGAAAACTGGAGGTGTATGCATATGTGTAAGATCAGGCGGTGGAGATTGATGTTGAGGTGGAGTCAATTGAGGTGCAGGAGGAGTGGGAAGAGATTTGGTAGGGGGAATGACCTCTTCAGAGTCAGGGTGGGGAGTGACCTTGACGGTCCTGGTGCTCTCAGAAGCATTGATGGAGGAGGAGAAGCCCTTGGAGGGTTTTGAGATTGTCCTCTCCCATCGGCCAAACAAGGCGCAGGTGAGGCGCTTGCTGGCATTGATGAATGTGGTCGGGGAGACCAAACATTCACTGGCCTTTTCCTGGAGGAAAATCCCCAGGATTCTGTCGTAGCAGACTTCCTTCTTGCTAGTTCTTTTCTTGATAAGGTCAAAGAGGACCATGCCCCAATCAACCTGACGCTTGTTGAGTACGGCGCACATGATCAGGAATTGATGGCGAGTGATGTAGTCGTGTGCCGAGTGCTTGCCCAACAGAATTTTCCCGACAATGTCAGCCAAAAATTGATAAGCGGCGGACAATTGTTTCTTCAGAAGCTTATTAGGGTTGTTGCCGGAGAAACCCATGACTTCCAGCATATCAGCATATTCCTCAGCGTCCATTTCCAAGTTGTCTTCCCCATTGATCAGACCAAATATTTCCGAGAGTACTGCTGGGGACAGGGAAACGGCAGTGTTTCCAATATTTCCTGTCAGATTTCCATCTTCAGAAATTGTGGCTGTATACACCCATTCTCTTATCTCGGTTGAGTGTAGCTTGATGTTGCGTGTCATGAAGTCCTTGAGATGCAGTTCTTCAAGTAATTCAAGGATGTACAGAAAAATAGGATCGGAATGCTGGAAGGACTCAAAGTCCATTGAGAATGCTGCATCAAACTTCATCGCTGCAAGTGCTCCTGGAGGAATTGCCATTGATGACCTGCAAAGAAAATTACAGAGAAAACGACAATCAAGAGCAAAGGAACTGAAAGCGCGGGACGGAGGTCGAAGAAAACCTAGATATAAGATTTTCAGAATATGAATCGACAAGCTCCGTTCCATGAAAAGAAAGACAAATCTTCGAACTGAGATCGACGAAATAAGGTATAGGAGAGTAGTTCGTTGAACCCATTCAGAAGAATTGAAAACAGTTCGTCGAACTCCGTTTGACGAAATGGTTTTTGAAGCAAGGTTCGTCGATCTCCGGTCGACGAAACTTGTTTCCACACAGAGAATTCGTCGATCTCCGTTCGACGAGAATCTCTCGAACTTTCCCTAATTCGTCGACCTCCGTTCGACGAACTCTGGAAAATTCGCCGAATGCAGACAGAAATTAATTTAACTCTTCTCCATCAATCATTCCCAGTTGATTTATAAAGAACAGATGGGTTTTCTCATCCAAAGGCTTGGTGAAGATATATGCTCTCTGTAGATCAGTAGGAATGTGGATCAAGTTAATTTTCTTTTTGTCCACATTATCTCTAATGAAATGATGTCTTATTTCAATATGTTTAGTCCTAGAATGATGAACTGGATTCTGAGCTATAACAATAGCACTTGTATTATCACAAAATAAGGTTGAATTATTTAAGTTGATACCATAATCTAGGAGTTGGTTTTGTATCCATAGCATCTGTGAACAGCAACTGCCAGCAGCCATGTACTCTGCCTCAGCAGTTGATGTAGACACAGATGTCTGCTTTTTGCAAAACCAAGAGACAAGTCTCATACCCAGGAACTGGCAAGTTCCAGAGGTACTTTTCCTGTCCACTCTACATCCAGCATAGTCAGCATTTGAGTATCCAGTTAACTCAAATTCTGACTTTGCAGGATACCAGAGTCCTAAACTAGGACAACTCTTTATATATTTCAAAATCCTTTTTAGAAAAATAAGATGAGATTCTTTAGGATTCACTTGGAATCTAGCACAAATGCATGTGGCAAACATTATGTCAGGCTTGCTAGCTGTTAAGTATAATAGGGATCCAACAATTGCCCTATAATGTTTCGGATCTACAGGTTTCCCTGCTGCATCAGAATCCACAGCAGCATTTGTAGCCATAGGTGTTTTCATTCCTGAGGCATCACCCATCCCAAACTTTTTAATGAGCTCTTTAGCATACTTAGATTGGGAGAGGAAGATACCATCAGGGAGTTGCTTCACTTGGAGACCAAGGAAGTAGGAAAGCTCACCCATGCTACTCATCTCAAATTTGGAATGCATGAGATCAGCAAACCTCTGGCACAATTTGAGATCAGTAGACCCAAAAATAATGTCATCCACATATATTTGTACCAATAAGATTTGGTCCTTATGATGTCTAGTGAAAAGGGTTTTATCTATGGTTCCTCTTGTAAATTTATGCTCTAAAAGAAAGCTAGCTAGGGTCTCATACCAAGCTCTTGGAGCTTGCTTTAAACCATAGAGAGCTTTATGCAACTTGTAAACATCAGAGGGTTGAGTTAGAGAGATAAAACCTGGAGGTTGTTCTACATAAACCTCTTCTTGAAGTACACCATTCAGAAAGGCACTCTTGACATCCATCTGGAATACCTTGAACTTTTTATATGCTGCATAGGCTAGAAATATTCTAATGGCCTCCAACCTTGCAACAGGGGCAAAGGTTTGGTCATAGTCTATTCCTTCTTCTTGCCTATATCCTTGGGCAAACAGTCTAGCCTTGTTCCTTACTATGTTCCCTTCTGCATCTAATTTGTTCCTATAGACCCATTTGGTCCCAATAACTGGGTAGTTAAGGGGTCTTGGAACCAAATCTCAAACTCTACATCTCTCAAATTGATTTAGTTTCTCTTGCATTGTAAGAATCCAGTGTGGATCTTGCTCAGCTTCATGGATGGTGAGAGGTTCAATTTGGGAGAGAAAACAGGCATGCATCAAGTCTTGATTGAGCTGATGTCTTGTCTGTACACCAACTGAAATGTCCCCAATCACTTGAGATCCGGGGTGATCTCTAAGTGTGACAAGATCAGTTGGTGGAGTTGGTTGAGCAACAGCTTCTGCAAATAATTCCTCTTGAGGAATGGTACTGGCTGTTGATGGAAGTTCAGTTACTTCCTCTTAGATTTCTTCTTCACTATCTTCAGCAGCCTGTGGAGTGGGATAAGTTGGAACCTCTTGGGTAAGGTTTAGTCCATCCATAGACTCACACATTGGTGAAACTTGCAAAGGACTATTGGTAGAAATGTCTTTCTCCTTATAAGACATGTTAGCTTCATCAAAATACACATGGACAGATTCTTCAATTTTAAGGGATGATTTGTTGAAAACCCTATAAGCCTTGTTTACTTGGGAATATCCTAGAAAAATCCCTTCTTCAGCCTTAGCCTCAAATTTTCTGATGTATCTTTTGTTATTAGTGTGGATGTAACATATGCAACCAAAAACTTTAAAGTAAGTGATTTTAGGTTTCTTTTCTTTAAGTAATTCATAGGGGGTCTTGTGTTTTAGTTTATGTATAAGACATCTGTTCAGGACATAGTTAGTTGTGTTTACAGCTTCTGCCCAAAAGGATAGAGGCATGTAGGCATCTGCTAACAATGTACCTGCAGCTTCAATGAGTGTCCTATTTTTCCTTTCAGCTACCCCATTTTGTTGGGGAGTTCTAGGAGCTGAGAAGCACTGCCTGATACCTTCCTTCTCACAGAACTCATGCATAAGAAGAGACTCAAACTCTGTGCCATGATCACTTCTGATCAATGCAACATAAGTAGAGAACTCAATCTGTATGGTCCTGAGAAAATGTGTAAGAACTTTGAATGTATCTGACTTAGCTCTCAGGAAGGCTACCCAACTGAATCTGGAGAAATCATCAACAATAACTAAGGTGTAAGACTTCCCTCCTAGGCTTTGTACTGCAATGGGTCCAAAAAGATCCACATGAAGCAGATACAATATCCTAGGTGAATCACTTTTATTAATGGATTTGAAGCTAGTTTTAGTTTGCTTGCCTAGTTGACAAGCCCTGCATAGGATTTCCTTCTTGTAGGTACCAGAAGGTAAACCTCTAACAAGATTGTCTTTAGATAACCTAGATATGTTCTAAGGTTTACATGTCCTAGCCTTTTGTGTCAAAGCTCATTTTGGTTACTAGTGATATTGAGTAAACAAATATCAGTTGTGGCAGAAATGAAATCTACTAAGTATATGTTTCCTTGTCTAAGTCCAATTAAAACAGTTTGGTTTTTATCATTTATAATAGAACAAGAGGTAGAGTTGAAATGTACCTGATAACCTTCATCACATAATTGACTTATGGATATAAGGTTATGTTTAAGTCCTCTTACATATGTTACCTTTTTGAAGGTTACTGCTCCAATGCTTACTCTTCCATACCCTTCTGTCTGACCACTCTTTGAGTCTCCAAATATCACCTTTGGTCCTAGCTTGGACTTATAGTTGATGAGATTTGCTTTGCTGCCAGTCATGTGCTTGGAGCAGCCACTATCCAGGTACCATGTCTGACTTAGCCTTGGACAGTTCTTCACCTGTACCTACATCAAAAAAACAAAGCTCAATTGTTCTTGACCTAGGTTACCTTGGGTCCTTGGTTTGGTTGAAAAGTAAAACTAGAGATGACTGATAGTGCAGGTTGAGACTTATACCCTAGAGGGTGATATCTCCTAGGTGGAATTATCCAATCAGCTACTGGATTAAGGGTCTGTTTGGGACAGCTCTGGCGGCTGGAGAAGCTCTTTTCCAGCCGCCAGAGCAGGTAGTGGATCTGTTTGGGACAGCTCCCTAATAAAATCACTTTTCAAAAAACAGCTCTGGGAGCTATTTTTAGGAAGCAGTCCACCCCCTGCGTTTCATTTTCCCGAAAAACCGCGTCTGCGCATTCGCGATCCATCTCTTCCCGTTCTTCCCGATCCCGATCCCGCGGCGACGACTCCCGATCCCGCCGCGACTCACGATCCCGCGGCGACTCATCCCCAGTCGAGCGCAGTAAGGAACCGCCGCACGTCTCTCATTTCCTTTTCCGACGAAGCTGCCGGCGTCCTTTGCCCCTGGCTCCGACGTCTCCTTCTCGACGACTCAACTCGTCCTTCGCTCGACGTAGCAGTGCCGGCACCTGCTCTCTTTGGAGGAGCTCTCGTCGACTCCATTTCTTTGGCCGTCGAAATTCACCGCGACCTCCTTTCCTTCTCTTTGTTGAAGTTTGCCATCTCCTCCAGAACTAGCCGACGCAACCCCTGCACTGTCGTGGAGCCCTGGAAGCAGTTCTTCGGGTTTTAGGGAGCTGTAACAAAGAATCTTGACGCCTCCCCTGAGATTTTCAGATCCAGACGCTCGACCAACCTTACTCCCAGTCCTTCTCAGGTTTCTTCCTCCTTCTCCAGCGATTCTTCTTCCGGTTAGGTATACCAAGTTCCTTCTCTCATACACAATTTTTTAATATGATTAGTGTGTGTATATGAATGTGTGATTTTTTTGTGTTTATGGTTGTATGTATTTGTGTTAGTGTGTGTATATGAATGTGTGATTTTTTTTGTTTGTGTGTGTGTGTTTGTATGTGTGTGTGTGTGTATTATGAGTGTGTATGTGTTTGTGTTGTATGTGTTTGTGTATGTGTGTGTTTGTATGTATGTGTGAGTGTATATGAGTGTGTGTGGTGTTTTTTTTGTCGGGTTTGGGTATGTGTGTTGTATGTGTTTGTGTTTGGGTTTGGGTATGTGTGTATATGAGTTTGTATATGTATGTGTGTGTGTGTGTGTGTATTATGAGTGTGTATGTGTTTGTGTTGTATGTGTTTGTATGTGTTTGTGTTTGTGTGTGTTTGTATGTATGTGTGTGTGTATATGAGTGTGTGTGGTGTTTTTTTTGTCGGGTTTGGGTATGTGTGTTGTATGTGTTTGTGTTTGGGTTTGGGTATGTGTGTATATGAGTTTGTATATGTATGTGTGTGTGTGTGTGTATTATGAGTGTGTATGTGTTTGTGTTGTATGTGTTTGTGTGTGTATTATGAGTGTGTATGTGTTTGTGTTGTATGTGTTTGTATGTGTTTGTGTTTGTGTGTGTTTGTATGTATGTGTGTGTGTATATGAGTGTGTGTGGTGTTTTTTTTGTCGGGTTTGGGTATGTATGTTTGTGTTTTTTTTGTCGGGTTTGGGTATGTGTTTTGTTTGTGTGTGTTTGTTTGTACGTGTGTGTGTGTGTATTATGACTGTGTATGTGTTTGTGTTGTATGATTGTATCTGTGTGTGTGTGTGTATTATGTGTGTATGTGTATATGGGGGTGTGTGGTTGTGTGTGTTTGTGTGTGTTTTTTTTTTGATTAGTAGTTCTTATTTTAATTTGATTAGTTTATAGTACAATGGTAAAGCCAAAGGAAGGAGGAATCGTAGCGAGTTGGGAGTCAGGTGAAGTGACTTTATTTTGTGATCTCTGCATCAAAGAGATTGGTTTGGGGAATCGGCCAACCACCCACTTCAGCAAAGAAGGGTGGAAAAATCTGATTACAGGGTTTAAAGAACGCACGGGGAAAAGCTACGATCGAATGCAGATGAAAAATAAATGGGATCATCTGAAAAAGGATTGGAAGTTATGGAAGGAACTAAAACATGGTGAGACTGGTTTAGGCTGGGATCCAGAGAAGAGAACTATTGCTGCCTCAGAGGAATGGTGGGCAGAGAAGATTAAGGTCCGATCAAATTCAAGTTTCATTTCAGTAAATGAGTTCATATTTTTCCATATTTTAACATTGATACATTGATTGCAACAGGTTGTTCCAGCGGCGAAAAAATTTCGGTGTGGAGGTATTGCACCGGAGTTGGAGGAGAAATTGAATACTATGTTCAGCCAGGTAGTCGCAACTGGAGAAGACTCTTGGGCTCCTTCAATTGGGAGTTTGCCACCTGATGTGGGGAGGATACAGTTGGACGACGATGATGTGGCAGATAACATGGAGAACAATCAAGGTGGACCTGAAGAGTACGGGGGAGCTACAACACCTCCTGGGAATGCGTCCTCTTCGGCAAGTAAAAAAAGGAAGATAGGGAGGAATAAAGGAGTGGCATTTTCTCTGATGTCAGATTTACATCAATCCACTCTAGCATTGAAGCCGCTGCCAGTTGTCACGGTCAAAGAGGTTGTGGAGTTGATTTCCAGCAGCCCAGAGCTACGGGCAAACCTGGATCTATATTACTTTGCTCTCGAGCACATCAGAGACAAGACCACTAGGGAGATCTTCATGAGTATCCCAGAAGATATGAGGGTTTGGTGGATTATGAAGGCGTACGAGAAGAGGGCTCAGTGATACGAGTTTACCTTTGGGCTTTTGTGTGTTGCATGTCAAACACTATAATGTTTATGTTTAATTTTCAATGTCGTTTATTTTGAGTACTACTAGCGCAATTCTGTAATAGTTTTTTGTTATCATCTTCGCATATATATAATGTTTATGTTTTATTATGCTTCGAATGCAGGTATTAATAATGGAAGCACATGACTCCTCCTCTGAAGATTCTGGTGATTCAACCAGTCTTTCGCCAGAGCGGAGACAGTATATAGAATACTGCAGTGTAGTTATGTCATCGATCGAGAGGATGAATTATCATGTTCGAGATACCCGTCCATGCACGACATCTACCCAAACTGGTTCGAAATGGATCAAAGAGTTACTAGAAGGACATCCAGATAGAATACATGACGCATTTAGGATGTCTAAACGAATTTTCATAGATTTACTCCATAAACTAGAAGTAGATGCTGAACTTCAAGGATCACAGCGGATGTCTTCAAGAGAAATCCTAGGGATTACATTGTATATCTTAGCACAAGGAGGTTCCGTTAGATTGACGAAAGAACGGTTCCAGCACTCGACCGAAACAATAAGTAGATATTTTTCAAAAGGGCTTAGATCTCTACTGTTACTGTCTATTGATGCTATAAAGCCTACTGACTGTCAATTCAGAGAGATTCCGGGTGAGATAAGGTATGATCCTCGTTACATGCCATTTTTCAAGGATTGCGTTGGTGCGATTGACGGTACACATGTTGATGCGAGGATACCCGTAGAAGATCAAGTACGGTACATAGGACGTCATGGCACGACGACCCAAAATGTCATGGCAGTCTGTGATTTTAACATGTGCTTTACATTTGCCCTCGCTGGATGGGAAGGATCTGCTCATGACAGTCGCATCTTTGCACGGGCATTGTCCGACGATAGATTGCACTTTCCGCATCCCCCACAAGGTATCATAATCAATATGTTTGCATTCATTCTAATTGTTTGTATTTCATATTGTTTACCTGCTTAACAAACCAAATAAATGCAGGTAAATATTATTTAGTGGATGCCGGTTACCCGTTAAAAAAGGGTTATCTGAAGCCGTATCCAGAAACAAGATATCACTTGGCTGACTTTGCCCGTGGGAGTCGGCCAGTACAAGGAAGGCAAGAACATTTCAATAAGGCGCATTCATCTCTTCGCAGTGTGATCGAGCGAACGTTTGAGTGTGGAAAAAGAAGTGGCACATTTTGAGCAAAATGCCACAGTACAACTTCAAAAAACAACGTTCCATTGTGCTAGCGACAATGACACTACATAACTTCATTCGGAGACATCCTTCTCGCTGGGACCCTGAGTTTAATGCTTGTGATGCTGATGAGTCTTCTTTCGTTCCCTTAGAGGCTGAGGAACCTGCGACAGATGATGAAATTGAAAGCGATATGCGTGATGCTGATGGAGAAGAACATATGTCTACAGTACGAGATCACATTGCCGAAGAGATATACAGCGCGCGCAGGTAAAAATTCGATCCAACGCTTACTAAAAATTGAAAGGTTTAAAAATATCAAAAGTTTGATTCATATCAATTTATTTTTGAACAGGTGATCGAAATGATTGAAAAAAGGAGTCGCCGGATGTTGCAAGATCTTTTTTTTCCTATTTGCTATAACTATGTAAAAGACGCATGTTATCAGTTGTTTCTAAATATTTATGTATTTTCGTTTTTTAAAGAACAGCTTCCAAAAGCTGTTTCTCCAAACAGAAAAAAGAGAAAATCGCTCTTCAAAGCGCACTTCTGCACATAACACCCAAACACTCTGCAGCTTTTCAAAACTGCTCCCCAGAAATCTATTTCAAAACAGCTCTATCCGGACAGCAGCTTTTCAATCCGCCAGAGCTGTCCCAAACAGAGCCTAAATGTCTTGTTAGCTGTTTAACATTTCTATAGAAGAAATTATTTATATTTGGTCGTTCTGGGATCGATGAATTATTGTAAGTTCGTCGACCAGAGTTCGACGAATGGGGATGAGATCGTCGACCTCCACTTAGAGAATGACCATGGTCATTTTCTGCGTCCTACATTCGTCGATCTCTGCTCGACGAACCATACACAGTTCGTCGATCGCAGTAAGATGAATAATTATTTCTGAAGTTTGCGTTCAACATTCGTCGTTCGGGGTTCGACGATCTTGCAGGATTTCGTCGATCTAAGTTCGACGAATTCTGCTGAACTTGGTTTTTAACAGCTTTCTTCTGTTTTCTGTTGCTGTTGTCTAGGGGATTTGACATGTTTTCTGATCTGGAATTTTCAGTTAGTTTCTCTTTACCTTTAGCAGTGATGAACCTTATGGGAGTGGAAAGTATATTCTTCTTTATTATGGGGGGTAAACCTGATGAAGCACCCAAGCCCAGCCTGTCATTTAATCTGGCATTTACTGTGCTTGTAATATCCATCAGCTTGAGGCTTCTCCCATTGAAAGATTGCTCAAGTTGTTTTGCCTCACATAATTCAGATTTTAACTTGATTATCTGTTCATTAGCTAGAGTCAATTGCTTAGTTAGTTTTTTATTTTCTGTGCTGACAGATTCAAGGTTTTCTAGTCTAGTCCTCAGGGTTTTTATCTCTTTCTCTGAGTTTATTAAATCCATGCACATAGTTTTAAATTCTACTTTAAACAAGTCAGAATTGAAATCAAAACTAGAAATCACCTGATCAGCCTCTGAGTCTGAGACACCTTCATCTTTAGAATCCTTTTCTGATCCACAGTTGCTTCTGGAGGCATCTATTTCCATTAGGCACACCTCCTTGGATCTGGCTTCTTCCTCTTCTTCACTGGAGCTGGAGGAGGATGTTTTCTCTTCTGTGTCACTCCAGGACTCAGCAACAAATCCTCTGTCCTTCCTTTTATACTTGTTGGAGGAGAGTCTACTGCTTTGTTTTCTTCTGGAATCCTTGTCACTTCCCTTGTCCTTTTTTTGATTCTCTGGGCATTCTGAAATATAGTGCCCTGGCTTTCTGCATCCAAAACACACAACCTCCTTAGTTGGTGTCTTGTCATATTTGGGTTTATCATCCTGCTTGGATGATTTTCTTCTAAAGTCCTTTCTTGCCATTTTGTAGAATCTTTTGGCAAAGAGGCTCATTAACTCTTCATTGGAGGTAGATGTTTCACTGTCTTCAAAAGCTTTGAGGGCCAAGTTGTGCTCCTTCCTAACTGGGGTAGTTGCTTTCTGTTCTGCTGCCTCTCTTGATTTGACAAGCTGCTCATATGACTTCAGCTTGCCTAGCAGAGATTCTGTTGAGATCTCATTGAGGCTTCTGGCTTCTTTGATTGGCCAGATTCTGGAGTCCCATGAACTAGGGAAACACATCAATATCTTGTCATTCACCTCAGTTAAGGTGATGTCCTTGTCAAGAGTCTTGAGTTCACTAATGATTGAACTTAATCTATTGTACATCTCAGCCACTGATTCTGTCTCATCCTTTTTGAAATTCTCATAGAGGGAAATGAGACTGGATCTCCTATCCTTTCTTTCATCAGCTGAGACTGCTACCATTTGATTGAGAGAGTCCCAAATAGCCTTGGCTGAGGTGCATTCAGCCACCTTCTGAAATATGTCATCTGACATTGTTTGGGCCAGAATATTCATAGACTTTGCATCAGCCATCTTGGCTTTCTTGTAGGCTTCAGTATTGTCTGGAGGTGGTACTGCACTCAGATTAGTTGATGTGCTGGCAAAAGTTGTAGGAGCTGGAGGAACACCTGTTGAAATGACAGAAAAAATATCCTCATCAATGGAGTTCATATATAATCTGATTCTTTCCTTCCAGATGGCAAACTTGTTAAGATTGCACACTGGAGGTCTGATGCTTGTATAATTCTTGTTTTGGGCCATGTTTGTGAGAACAAAATCTAATAACAGAATAAAAACAAAGAGATCTAACTAAGGGATCTTTGGGTTCAGGTGTTAGCTTGTGCAACCAATCAGGTATGGTATGATTAACCAACCTGGCTTTGATACCAATTGAAAGTGAAGCTAGATCTGATATACTCTAGAGGGGGGTGAATAGAGTATATGGTGATTTTGAAACTTTTACAACTACTGTTGTATTTTAGATGTGTGTGTATGTGTGTGCAGCAAATATAATAAACCAGAAAGCAGCAAAGGACTAATCACAGCACAATCACAGAGCAAGGCCAGAAAACACAAAGGAAAAGAAAGCAACCAGACGACACAAGAATTTTATAGTGGTTCCCCAAATCTGGGTAGTCCACTCTTCCACCACCCTGGTAGGAATCCACTACAGGAAGGGGTTGATCAGGTGTCCTGGCACCAATGGGGTTTTGATCAGGTTCCCAAAAACCAAACCCTCAAGTATTTTGGTTGGAGACTTGCAACCAGAATAATTTTGAAGGGAATTAAAACCCTTTACAGAGGTGGAGTGTGAGGGTGATGAGATCTTCTCTTTCTCAAATCAAATGAGAAGACTTGTGGAATGTTGTTTAGCAGCTTTGCTCCCCCCGAGATGTATAATGATTCAGGAAGAATACTGGAGCACTGCTTCAGGGTGATAGGTCTTTAAAGACCTAGAATTCCAGGTCCAGAGAAATTCTTCAGGAACTTCTTGCAACTGATATGAATGTATTGTTTTGAAGTTCTCCTGAGTAAAAGCAGATGAAGAAGACTCTTGATATTGATGTAATGTTCTTCTTCTTCTTCTAAATCAATTTCTCTCTGGGCCAAGAATGAATTTCTTTTCTTGTGTTGTCTGAATCACTGTTTATCTTCTTCTTCTATTGTCTGGTGTTCTGTACTGTTCTATATTCTTTTTTTCTGTATTTTTTCTGTCTGTTATGTAGAACATTCGAATTTTGAATGTCGAGCAGTAATTACAGACGGCCTGAAAAGGAAGCAGCAATTAATTATTTCCCCAACTGTTTCCATGGGAAAACGGCATGAGATAATCCAGAATTAACTGCGTATCCTAACGGTAGTATACTGTGAAGAACTGTCATTAATTGTCCAGGAATTAGCGTCATGGAATGAGACGGGAACGGAGGAAGACCTAGTCTGGAATCGTCGACCGAAGAACAGAATTCGTCGAGCTGAGTCTTAAATTCGTCGAGCTAGGCTGAGTTCGTCGAGCTGAGCTGGGTTCGTCGAGCTGAGCTGAGTTCGTCGAGCTGACAGTCTTCATTCGTTGAATAGACAATCTTCAATAACAGACAACCATTATTCGTTGAGCAGAGAACCAAATTCGTCGAGCTAATAAAAGTTCTGGACTTGGACGAAATACTCTGCATCTACTGAAATGTTGTGTCGACACAAATTGGTGTCGACAGATTGATCTAGGTGTCGACACAACTCCTCTGGTGTCGACAGATTGGTCTAGGTGTCGACACAACTCCTTTGGTGTCGACAGAAGCTGGTATCGACTGAAATCCTGGGTGTCGACACAGATCGTCTGGTGTCGACACAAGCCCTAAGTGTCGACACAGATTCTTTGAGCACAAAAATCGTCGAGTAGAGATTAGAATTCGTCATACTGAGAAGCTATGAACTTGAGGTCCAAGTTCCTCGAGCTCAGTAAATATTTCGTCGACCGAAGCATGGAGCTGGACTTAGAGAAACTTGAAGTAGTCCTGAGAATGCTTGAAATAGAATCTGGTGTTCGTCGAGCAAAGAACAAAGTTCGTCGAGCTCAGCACTGCGAATTGTCTCACGATCGTCGAGCGCACAACTTCCTTCGTCGAGCTGAGTTCGACGAACGTCGAACTCATTTCACTTAGTCTGAAAAACTGATAGATCTGGAGTTCCTGATGGTCTTGAAGAGGGCTGGTCCAACTGAAGTTGAGATAGAGGACTGTCCTAGACTCTAAGACACAAACTTGACCCAGACTATACATGATGGGTCACATCCTAAGTCAGTGAACCTAGCCCAAATCAACTAGGGATCCAACAGTCCACTACTGACCCTGACGATTATGTCTATGAGGCCGAAGAGGAGAGCGACCCCGACGGAGACCCTAGTGACTTGGAGGACGATCACCGCCTTATGGTGATGCATTGCATTATGACCACTCCTGTCCCATAGACGACTGGAAGAGGACGAGCATATTTTCCCTGATCTTTAAGAGTGGAGAAAAACTTTACAAATTAGTTATCGATGGTGGTAGTTGCGTAAACGCCGTTTCTGAGAACGATGTTAAGCGTATGTCCTTGACTGTCGAGCCGCACCCGACCCCCTACCAGGTCGCTTAGATTAGTAAGGTTACTATTAAGGTTACCCAACGATGTCTTGTCCCCCTGTCTTTCAAATCCTACACAGATGAGGTTTGGTGCGACGTCCTACCGATGGACGTTTGTCATGTGTTACTAGGCCGCCCTTATCTATACGACCGTGATGTGACGCACTATGGTCGTGCAAACACTTATGAGTTCAAATTCAATGGCAGGATCGTCACCTTGATACCGACTATGCCAAAAGAGCCGGTAGTGTTGGCTAAGGATACCACCATCCCAGTAGAGAGGAAAGCCTTGAGTTTAGTTGGTAGGAAGGAATTTGTGAAGGATCCCTTCATTGGGGGAATAATGTACGCTCTCATTCTCCTGAGTGCAAAGACTGAAAGTGGCGTGTTGGAAGATTTACCCCGAGAGCTACGGGTATTGTTGGATGAGTTTAGGGATGTATGCCCGGAAGAGTTACCTTCGTCATTACCACCGCTTAGAGATATACAACACGCAATAGACCTTATCCCCGGATCGTCCTTACCCAATCAACCATACTATATGCTTAATCCTACTGCCCATAAAGAGTTACAAACCCAGATAGAGGATTTGCTAAATAAGGGATTTATTAGGACGAGTATGAGCCCATGTGTTGTCCCCGCTCTTCTTGCTCCTAAAAAGGATGGCACCTGGCGCATGTATGTTGATAGTCGAGCACTCAACAAAATTACTATAAAATATAGGTTTCCAATTCCGCGACTAGATGATCTCTTGGATGTCCTATCGGGTGCCACTATCTTCTCAAAATTGGACTTACGGAGTGGTTACCACCAGATTAGGATCCGAGAGGGGGATGAGTGGAAGACGGCGTTCAAGTCTAAGGACGGGTTGTATGAATGGCTTGTGATGCCCTTTGGGTTATCCAATGCCCCCAGCACCTTCTCCCGGATGATGACGCACATCTTTAGGCCATATATGGGGAAGTTTGTTGTAGTATATTTCGACGATATCCTAGTGTTTAGTACCTCCCCCGCCGAACACCTCTCCCACATCAAAGTAGTCCTCTCCACCTTAAGGACTGAAACCTTATATCTAAATCTTAAGAAATGCACGTTTTATGTTTCAGAGGTTGAATTCTTAGGTTACATAGTTGGCTCCGAAGGAATTCGTGTTGACCCAGGAAAGGTTCAAGTAATTAGAGACTGGCCCGAGCCCACTAGCCTTCGTGAGGTGCGTAGTTTCCACGGGTTAGCTACCTTTTTTCGTCGTTTCATACGCGATTTTAGTAGCATTATGGCACCCATTACAGACTGCATGAAGAAAGGCGAATTCACATGGTCCAAATCCGCCATGTTTGCATTCCATCGTATTAAGGAGCTTATGATCGAAGCACCGGTGTTACGTCTCCCAGACTTCACCTAGGTCTTCGAGCTTACTTGTGATGCATCTGGCGTAGGGATTGGAGGTGTCTTGAGTCAAGAGGGTCACCCGGTTAGTTATTTTAGTGAGAAGTTAGCGGGTGCTAAATTAAATTATTCCAATTACGATAGGGAGTTTTACGCGGTCATTAGATGTTTGCATCATTGGAGGCAATATCTCCTTCATAAGGAGTTCGTGATCCTCTCTGATCATGAAGCGTTACGATTCCTCAATGGTCAGCACAAAATCAGCCCGCGCCATGCTAAATGGGTATCCTTCTTGCAAGAATACACATTTTCTCTCAAGCACCTTAAGGGGTCCGACAATCGAGTTGCCGATGCACTCAGTCGCCTCACCCTCTTAATTTCCTCCATGCAAGTCCATGTGGTAGGGTTCGAGCGCATAAAGGATGAATATGCCATATGCCCTGATTTTCAGGAGCCATACTTATCTGCCCAGGATAGTTCTCCCGCGACCATCACGGCCTTTTCACTTAGAGACGGTTATTTATTCAAACACGGAAAATTGTGTATCCCTCACTCCTCTTTGAGACTCCACATCATTTGGGAGTTACATAGTGGTGGCTTGAGTGGTCACTTTGGAAGAGACAAAACGATTACGCTCGTAGAGGAGAAATTCTTTTGGCCTAAACTAAAGGCGATGGTTGGGAAAGTAGTGAGCAGTTGCCGTACGTGTCAAGTTTCAAAGGGTACTAAGTCCAATGTACGTTTATACACCCCTCTACCTATTCCGTCCGCTCCGTGGGAAGACATGAGCATTGACTTCGTATTAGGCCTTCCCCCCACCCTTCGACGTCATGATTCTATACTCGTTGTTGTGGATCGGTTCTCCAAGATGGCGTACTTCCTCCCATGTAGTAAGACCAACGACGCTTCTCACATTGCGAAACTGTATTTTAAGGACGTCGTTAGTCACCGTGGAGTTCCGAAGACTATTGTCTCGGATAGGGACGTCAAGTTCACTAGCTACTTTTGGAAAACCTTGTGGGTTCTTATGGGAACAAAATTATTATTCTCCGCGGCTTATCATCCACAAACTGATGGCCAGACGGAAGTAGTCAATCGGAGCCTAGGAAATATTCTTAGATGTCTAGTGAGCGATCATAAAGGCACTTGGGATTTACTTCTTCCACATGCACAACTGGATTACAAAAATTCTAAAAATCGATCCACGGGTATGTCTCCGAATGAAATTGTTCACGGGTATAAGGCCCTTGTGCCACTTGACTTGGTCCCCTTACATCCCACATACAAAATAAGTCAGTTTGCACAATCCTTCGCCCAACATATTCACTACTTACATGCACGTATACGAGCTACCTTGGCTGCTCAATATGAGTCTTATCAAGCGCACGCTAATCTACATAGGAAGGTGTCACACTTTAAGGTCGTTGATCTGGTTTTAGTCTGGTTAGTTCCCGAACGAATGTCAAGTGGCACCGTTAAAAAGTTAGCTCCAAAGCGTGCCGGCCCTTTTCGGATTATAAAGAAGCTAGGTGACAACGCTTTCGTATTGGATTTGCCTGCTGAATGGGGTATCTCCCCTATTTTTAATGTCTCGGATTTGACGCTGTTTGTTGCGCCTCCACAAGAGTTGGTTTCTGTGTCGTCTTCTCCCTCCACTAACATTTCTAATGGGTTGGGGAGTGGTAGTTCGGATGATCTCTCTCCTTCGGTCCCCGCAGGTATAACATCGGATGGTACATTGCCTTCTTTTATTCCTACTGCTGACATGTTTCCCAGGTTTCCCAAGACGTTTCTCCATCCAGATATGATACTAGCTGTTGAGCCACTTGCTACTCCAGACGGTGCTACCTACCGCTTTCTCATCTGTTGGCGTGACCGCCCACCTTCGGACGACTCATAGGTACTCGCGACAGAGCTTCAACGTTTGGATGCCGAGCTTCTCCGCCGCTTTTTCTCGGACCACGCCTCGGAGATGCGAGATTTTGAGTGGGGGAGGATTGATGGCGCGGCCCCTCCAACACTTCCTGATGATGACCTGCTTTCCGCGGCGCAACAATTTAAAGATTTGCGACGTCATGACAACGCCACGGATGCTAACGGAAAGCTGCGATACAACCTCCGTCCGCGGCACGCAAAGCTTGCTTAAACGTTTTAATTAGTTTTATTTTAATTGCTTTTCAAAATATGGCTTGTATTAATTTTTATTTTCATGTTGGTGTGCTACTAAACATTTGGTGTGTATTTAACCGCCCGGATGGATGAGATTTCATCTCCATCATGGACGGTTGGATCTCTTTTGTAACTCCTATTTAAAGGAGGCTATTATGAGGAGTTAAAGGATTGGAGAAAGAAAACCTAAAACCCCCTTTTGAGGAATTCGGCCACCATGGAGAGATTCCATTAGCGCCCCCCCCCCCCCCCCCCTTTGGTGTGAAGCCAAGCCTTGCCTCCTCCATCCCCGTTCGGTGCGACTCTGGCGTGGCTTCTATCAGTGCGACTCCGTGGAAGAAGGAAGCAGCCCCATTCGGTGTGAAACCGGTGGAACCGTGGAGAGAGTGATTCTCCCACAAATATTGTGTGATCATCTTCTTGGTTGGGTAATCCCTTCCCTATCTTTGTGTTTCTTGCTGTGAGATTTTGTGGAGGTTATTCAACCGTCTTTTCTGCGATTTTAAAGTGTTTTCCGCTTGCAAAAATCCGAATCGAACGTTGTTATTGACCCTCTTGTTATCCGGATTGGGAAGATCCATTGGAGAACAAACTAGGCCTAGCCTTGACTTGTTCTCCAAGTTTTGGCACGCTTGTGCTAACAAGGGAGTTAATCTCAACTTGTTCTTGATCGCCCTTTATCGTTTACCGGCGCTCCTAATTATTTTATCGCTGCAATTGACGGCTTATTGTGAAAAGAATAGATGTTTGTGTAGGTGCGGTGAGACGTGTGCTTGTTGGAGAGGTAGGTCTTAAGGTCGTGGTATCGAGTCCGGCTAGGAGCGAGTTGTGTGCTTGTTGGAGAGTTAGGTCCTAAGGACGTGGTATCGAGTCCCGTATTTTTGAGAGCCAACCGAGCCCTTTTCGTTCGCTTTTGGTCGGAGCACTCTCTTTATTTTCTATGTTCTGTGATGGGTAAGCTACCGTTAGCGTAAGCACGTCCGTGTCACGTTCACCCCTACACCAACGTGGGTGTGGCATGCCCTTCCTCTTGATGGAAATCATAGTAGGGAAACTCCACCCTAACTTCTCTCCTCCTTCTCCTTGCTGCTCTCCTCCTCTCCCCTATGGCTATGGCCATAGCTTGTTCTATATCGGGGAGTCGGGGCCTCTGCTCCCGCCTCCAACCCGAGGGTGGAATTGATCTTCCCCCTTGATGGTGATCCCTTCCTTGGTACCCTCTCTGTGTCCCCTGCCCTTGCCACTCGGGCCTCCAACCCAGACGACGGTCGAGCTCCTGTCGCCCCCACCGGGGCTGCTGCTGCCCCTGGAGCTACCTCTGCTCCCTCTGTCGGGGCTCGGCTCTCCTCTCCTCCTGCCCTCTTCCGCCTCTTGGCTCCTTCTCCTCCTTCGTGGCCCACCTGGCTAGCTTCCGGGCGAACTCTGGATTTGACGCCTCCCCGTCAACTTATCTCTCCACCATCTCCATAAGCTCCTCATAGGAGAGGGGGCACTCTCTTCACCTCCATCCTGAAGAAACCATGTTGCAAGCCCATGGTGAAGACCATCATCAAGCTATGGTCTGGCATCTCCTGGACCTGGGTGACCTCCTCTTAGAACCGATCGACGTAGCTCCCCAACATCTCATTCACTCCCTTCTTGATGTGGAATAGGGACTCCGACTCCTTCTTCATCCTCTTCGAGGTAGTGAACCTCAGCATGAACCCCCGGCGCAGATCCTCAAAGCACTAGATGGAGCGGGCCGGCAGTAGGTGAAACCACTCCCTCGCCTTCTCCTTGAGGGTGATGACGACGAGTCGGCACTTGAACCCATCTGACATCTGCCGGATCGAGACAACGTCCTCAAACCACTGGACATGTTGTACCGGGTCTCCCTTCCTGGTGTAGTAGGACATCTCGGGTTCCCTGAACCATTCCAGAACTGGAGCAGAAGATACTAACTCACTGAAGCGGCTACCTCCCCCTACTGGGTGAGCTGGCGCATCTCGCGGGCTCAGCTCGCCGATCCAGCCTACACCTGCCGAGTCGAGGAAGAGCACGCGCCCGGGGAGCTCGCACCCCCGTCCCTTCTCGATAACTTCCTTCCTAGATCGCATGTAGGGGGCGTCCTCGCCCAGAGAGGAGGCGGTTGTGATCTGGACAGTTGGGGCCGAGCACTCGGCCCGGGTGCTGAGTGTGAACTTGACAAAGCCCAGCACCTCATTCCTGAAATCTTTAAACATCCCCACCGTGGCCAGAGGTGGGGGAGGCGTATCCGACCTGTCAGATCCTTGCCCTCCTGTCATTGAGCTCGCTGAAGGTTTTCTGTGCTGACCACGCTCCATGCTCACCGCACCAAAATGTTGAAACCGAAAAATGATCTCATGTGGAGTTCACCCTTGGGGAAGGAGTGATCGTGCACCTACTTCGCTCCTACAAGCAAAATAATAAGGGAAACAAGGAAAACCTGACCCAAGGGCTCGGCGGGGAGGACCCACCACACACCCGGAAGATCTTAGAGTGTTTTCCCTCCTTAGCCAAAGGTTGAGCTAAGGTATCCTCAAAAAGCGCTTGAGAGACAGAGCAAGAGAGCACAGGAAGCATGCTTTCTGAGGTACCCCTTGGGTCTTATTTATAGATTTCTGAAAATGACCTGCAAATAGCCAACTCCCGTTGTCCTGAACGGTTATGTGTAGTCCAGGTTGGCCAGCCAATAGGGTAACTCTGCTATTCTGAAAGTCTATGGGCAGGTTAGTGGGGGCAAAGTAGTAAAAAGTACCTCATAGGCCTGGGCGATCTCGGCCACCGCTGAAGATCCTGCTTGCCTGCTGTCTGTCGAGCTCCATAGGGCGAGTGCGAGCTGGCTACTGTGCTCGCCCTTCGATTTTCCAGCATTAGTCGAGCTCAGCTCGATGAAGCCCGGGATTAGCTTGGCGAATGTCAAGCTTGGGGTCGACAAATGCCGAGCTCGGCCTTCATATTTCCTTGTCGAGCTCGCTTGCTGCCTTCAGATTTCCCTACCGAGCTCGCATGCTGCCTGGGCGATCTGAACCGACCGGTTTGGTTCCTGGCGACCTTACTCGCCGGATATGGGATTGTACACAATCCAGAGTTGTTTGGACTCGAATCAAGCCGCTGATTGAAGTGGATCTATCCACTAGAGAAGGAGAGAGAGACAAGACCTTCTGGGAGAGTTGAAATCGAGCCGACCGTCGTACTGTCATTTCTGGAGTTTAAGTTTTTGGGTGCTCTGCAACTGTACTACCAAGGGGCTTGGCTTCTGCTGGTAAGTGAAGTAAACGACTCCTCTGAGTCCAATGAAGCTTTTAAGAGAGCCCATTTGGGGAGGGGATGGGCCAAGCATCAATTGCCATTAATGGACTTGAAAGCTATTTTCGGCCAAATTGTGATCCCACTGAATTCCTCCCTTGGTGGTCGGAAAAGGCCTTTAATCTTCTCTTAATTCATCATGGAAGATGAATCCAGTAAGAAGAGAGGATCTCTTGGCCTTCCAAGCCATGAATGGCCTTTACTCCCCATTTTCTCTCTCCTCCATTAAAGGGAAAATGGATATTTCTCTCTCCTAGTCAGCAATTCCAGAAAGTGAGTGCATTTTGGGTGATTATAACCTTCATGAGGTTAGTGGGCCACCCTAGTTGGTCTTAGCTTAGGTGGATTTGGCTTGAGCCAGCCATTTAGACTAGTTTGACCTAAACTTAGGTTGAGTAGACTTGGGTCAAATTGGCCTTCTAGGTTGACCCCAATGGGTCCTTAGTGACTCATTGTCCTCCCCCAAGGTCTTGGAAGGGTTGGGTAGGGTTGGCTTGGCACTTTGGAGGCCACTTGACACTTTCTTAGGGCATTTTGACCATTTTAGGTCTATGGTTGACTTTGGCAACTTAGCCTCTTTGGTTGACCCCAATGGATCCTTGGTGACCCATTTACCTCCTTTAGGGCTTAGGAAGGTCTAGGTGGGTCCCTTTCACTAGGGGAGGTCAACTGACCATGAGTGATCTTTGTTTGACCTAATTTGGGTTGGGGTTAACTTTGGTCAATTTGCCCCCTTTTGGTTGACCCCAATGGGTCCTTGGTTACCCAAGGATCCTCTTAAGGGGTTAGGAGTGTTATGGTGGGGTCCTGGAGTCAAGTTGAAACCCTAAAGTCAAGTCCTATGCTGGGTAATTAAAAATTACTATTTGCAGCCGAAGGTAGTTTTCACCTTCTTGCGTAAGTTCATTGGGTCACCTTGGGCATACTAGCGTTTTGTCATGACCTAGTCATGACAAAACCACTCCTAGGGGTCTAGAAGTTTGAGGGATGTTATACTTTCAAGATCTTTTGTTCAGAGGAAAGGAAGACTGAAGATTTTAGATTTGAAGAAATCTATTCCTAATCTATTTTTGTATAACTCTTTTTATATTGTTGTAGGAGGTCTTGCCTCCAAGTTTTAGATCCTTTTTCATAGGATTGAGTTTGTAGGAGAGGTTTTTCTCAGAGTGGTAGGAGAGTTGCCTCCGAGTTTGTAGGAATTGAGGCTTCGAGTTTTAAGATTGTTTTCAATCTGAGATAAAGGTGAAGTAGCTGAATCTAGCTAGCCCTTCGCGGTAGATAGTGTTGGGAATATTGCCCTTCAATGTTCCATGAATTTGAAGAGGTATCAACATCAATGCTAAGTGCATAATTGTATTTGATATATGTTCATGTTTAGTGTGTATAGGTTGTCTACTATACCATGATTAGACAGGATGTCAGGGTCACATACTTGTTGGACTCAAGACAAGTTGCTGGCAAAGCAGAAATTCGGTTAAGTACAGAAGCATCGAGTGAAGGCAGTTCACTCGACTCAAGAAGAGCAAAAGCATTGAGAGAACAACATACAGTAAAAGCAGCTATATTGTTGACTAGAAATTTGGCTAAGCCCAGAAGCGTTAAGTGAAGGTAGTTCACTCAAAGCCAATGTTGGGTCCATTGATCCCAATGTCTTAGATTTGAAAAAGTCCTAGCAAACAATATATACACAAGTGGTGATCTAACTTGTGCTTGATAATACGGTTTGCAGTCAATTTTATTAGGATATTTTCGGGGTTTTAAAGCACATCATGTCTTGTAAAGTACTTATTTTGATTCCCCTTTGTATATATTTTTGTCGCTAATGCATTTTTTCTGCTTTTTGCAGGTTTTCACGGCTTTCAGCCGAATTTTGCTGTGACACGCCCCAAGGTCACGCCCTACCCGGGCGTGTACCTAGGGCGTGTACCCAGAGGAATGAAGCAATTGGTCCGAAACTGCATTCCGTGGAAACTTAGTGTACACGCCCTCTGTCATGCCCGTGTCACATCCGACACGGGCGTGTTCTAGAGGCGTGTCCCCGGGTTCCGAGGAATCGCCGCAGCGCGCTCGTTTTTCCCGCTCCACCGTCGCACCGAAAGTGTCACGCACCAGGGTCACGCCTTACCCGGGCGTGGCATATGGGCGTGTACTTCAGCAATTCCGCCCGTCACCTCCAGCATTCAATTTCAGCTCAACAAAGTCACGCCGCAAAGAACACGCCCCAGGTACACGCCCTACCAGGGCGTGACTTGTGGGCGTGTACCGCAACTACTTCGTCAGAATTCAATTCCAGCCCGAAAAAGTCGCGCCGAATGTGTCACGCCCCAGGGTCACGCCCGACCAGGGCGTGACAGGGGGGTGTGACCCGACCCGAAAACTTCTATAAATAGAGCCCAACTCTAAGGGTTCAGGGACACCTTTTGCTTTGAGAGGGGAAGTTCTGTCCTTTGTATTTCTGAACTTTTTAAGCATGTCTTTTCATTTTTAGTTCGTAGCTCTAGCTTTATGCTTTCCCTGTATTAGTTCCTAGCTTCGTTCTGTAGTATAATGTTAATGATAGCGTAGTTTACCTTTCCATGCACTTGTAATCTCTGGTTTTCAAGCTGTAAGATCTCTGTTTCCATTAATAAAAAGTGTTGTTTTCTTTTTTGTTTCTGCTCTGATTTCATTATTCTTCTTCTCCTCATCCCCCCTCTTCCACCTCACCATGATTAACTAATCCTCCATGTACTCGATCTTAATGATCCGAGGTTCGAGTGATTAGGTTATGATGCTTTGAATCTTACCTTTTCTTTTTAGGGTTTAGCTTTGAATTACTCTTGATTTATCACGGGTTGGAGGTATATCATCGATATATACTCTCCACCTTTGCTTTCATTCTGGGCTAGCCGAGAGGCCGAAAGTTTGAAATGAGCACTCAAGAGTAAAGGGAGTTGTTCGCACCCCTCGAGAGAGGCAGACGTTCAAATCTCCCGGATTGGAGTAAAATCCAATAGCGGGGTTCACCGCGTAAAGCGAGTTTTAGGCCTCCGATTTAGGCGAGAGTTGGTCGGACCTTCCTAAACTCAGTTAGGCACGACCTTCGAGAGAAGCGTGTCAATATTCATGGAACCTCCACGGTCAAGGACCTTTACCCTAATTAGCTTAGGTTTATTTATCGTATTTTTCTAACCACTCTTGCCGAGGTGATTTCTGATCGAGTGCATTTTTCCCCTCATCGTTACTAAGCTTAAGTTAATCGTTCTTTTAGCTCTCTTTAACTTTTCATGCAAGTAGCTCTCTTTCATTGCAAGTAGTTCTCTTCCTTTAGCACATTTAGCTTTCTTCTAAAAAACTTAATTTTCCGTTGATAAAATAATAGATTTCGTGTGAGTAAGCTTACTCAACTGTTCCCGGATTTCAATACGACACTTGTGTCCCCTAGCTGCATTTCGATAGGTATACTTGCCTTGATGAATTGTTAGTTTGGTTATTTTCTCCTTGCAGATATCTAAGAGACAATCAAGTTTTTGGCGCCGTTGCCGGGGAGGCAACGCTCGTTGATAAATTGAAAACGCGAATATATTAATTTTATCACTTCTCTTTCTCACCCTCCTTAAAATTTTTCCGCCTACTCACTTGAGTTAATTGGCTGGATTTTCTTTAAGAAAGTGTGCGTATTTTTAATTTTTCTGCCTACTCACTTGAGTTAATTGGCTGGATTTTCTTTAAGCAAGTGTGCGTATTTTTAATTTTTCCGCCTACTCACTTGAGTTAATTGGCAGGCTTTATTTCAGTAGAGTTTGTTTACTTTCTGTAGAGTGGGTGTGTTTTAATTTTCTGTCGAGTGCGTGAGTGTAGCTTTTATTTTCCGCCTACTCTCTCGGAGTTAAATGGCTGGATTTTAATTACCGCCTACTTAATAGAAACCCACATCACAAATTTTTCTACACCACCTAACTCTCTCGAAAAGGGCAAAGTGGCTCTAAATGCCACTATCTTGTCTAGTACCTTGCGAACCCTTCACCGGGTAGCCCTTGGGAAGTTCGGGAGTTAAAACATAAAAAATTCTATTTCAAAAAAAAATTTCGAACTTCATTAGCTCTTTTATTTTCTAGTCTTTCTTCTCCTCTCTTCTTCTAGTGTATGACCCGCGGAAGTCCGTCGGTTACTTTGAACCTGGACCACGAAATTGAGCGTACTCTTCGGAGAAGATCGCGATTTCAAGGCCCTACTACCCAAGTGCCGGTTGAGGATTCCGAGTCATTTTCTACCTTAAGAATGGCAGAACCCAACGTGGAGGAAGTCGTGCAAAGGCCTATGTCCTATTATGCACGACCGAATCTCGAGGGTACAGAATCTAGTATAGTTCGCCCTACAATAAATAATAATAATTTCGAACTGAAGCCTAGCATAATTCCAATGGTGCAGCAGTATGTGCAATTTGACGGGCTTCAAGATGAAGACCCGAACGCACACATAGCCAGCTTTCTTGAGATTTGTGACACCTTCAAGATAAATGGTGTCACAAATGATGCTATTAGGCTAAGATTATTTCCTTTCTCTCTTAGAATTAAGGCTAAGCAGTGGCTGAACACCCTTCCTAAAAATAGCATAACTACTTGGACGCAATTAACTGAAAAATTTTTGGCCAAGTATTTTTCGCTTGCTAAAACTGCAAAACTTAGGAATGACATTTCTGCCTTTGGACAAATAGACTCTGAGACCCTTTACGAAACCTGGGAAAGATTTAAAGAATTATTAAGATGATGCCCACATCACGCTCTGCCTGTATGGTTGCAAGTGCAGACGTTCTATAATGGGCTAAATCAAAGCACGAAGCAAATGATAGACGTAGCTTCTGGCGGTACTTTAAACCATAAGACCCCGGAAGCAGCTCTTGAGCTGTTTGAAGACATGGCCATGAACACTTACCAGTGGAATGTGCCTAGGTCCCGCCCAAACAAACCTGCAGGTCTCTTTGAAGTGGACAACGTATCCCAACTCGCACTGCAAGTTGAAATATTAAGCAAAAAAATTACGGAGATGACTGCTACCTCTGCCCCTCAGGTATGGGAATCTGTAACTCCTCCCGCTGAACATTTGGATTATGTAAATAATATGCCTAGAACTGCTTTTAATAATTTTTCTGCTGTGAATTATCATCCTCCTGGTTTTAATTTTCCGAATAGTTATAATCCTGCGTTAAGAAATCATCCGAATTTTTCGTGGAGCAATCCATCGAATGTTGTGCGCCCGCCACCGCAAAGTGATTTTTCTGCACCACCACCACCTCCTCAAAGTTTTCCAAAACCTCCAAATTTGGAGGAAGTGTTTTCAAAATACATGAATGCTAATGACGCTACGATTAGGACCTTAACCGGAAGTGTTAAAAATTTAGAAAATCAGGTAGGACAGCTCGCCAAAATGATTTCTGAGCGACCCGTAGGGTCTCTTCCTTCCAATACCGAGCACAACCCGAGAGAGCAAGCGAAAGCTATAACTCTTCGGAGTGGGAAGAAAGTTCCCGGTATGATAAGTGAAGAGCCCGAGGCAATCCCCGCTTCCGCTTTAAAAAATCAAAGCTCCGTTCCCATTTTAAAAATTCCACCCTCTGTCGAAGAAATTATCACTCCTATTTTAGAAAAACAACTCACTTCACCACCCACCTTTAAAAATAATCCATCCCCGCCATACCCTTTCGAACTTAATAAACAACGACAGGATGATCAATACACCCGTTTTTTAGAAATGTTTAAACAAATCCACATAAATCTGCCTTTCCACGAAGCCATATCCCAGATGCCTAAGTACGCAAAATACCTTAAGGACCTCCTAACCAACAAAAAGAAGTTAGAGAACCTTTCTCATGTCACGTTAAATGTCGCGTGCTCGGCGGTTTTGACAAACGGACTACCGAAGAAAATCAGTGACCCGGGTAGTTTCTCTATCCCGTGTGTCTTTGGTGATCTCTTTGTCAAACACGCTTTAGCCGACTTAGGTGCGAGTATTAATCTTATGCCCCTATCGTTGTTTAAAAAGTTAGGAATTGGTAGTCTCAACCCCACACGCATGAGTATCCAGCTCGCCGACAGATCAGTCAAATACCCGTTAGGAATAGTGGAGGACGTCCTAGTCAAAGTTGACAAGTTCATCTTCCCGGTGGACTTTGTCATTTTGGACATCGAAGAAGACGTCGAGGTTCCCCTGATCCTTGGCCGACCCTTCCTTGCCACCTCCCGAGCCATCATTGACGTAAGCAATGGTAAGCTTTTCCTTCGAGTGGGTGACGATGAGGTAACTTTCTCTATCACCCCCTCGATGAAGAACACACTAGCTAATGATGACTCCTGTTTTTTCATGGATACCGTAAGTGAAGAATCCTTCTCTCACACCTCTGCTTTTGAAGAAGAATTTTCCAATTTTTGTTCCTCTCCTACTCCTCCAACTGAATCTCTACACCTAAGTGAAGAATCCTCCACTCGCCTTTCTGATTTTGAAAAAGAATTTTTTGATTTTTGTTCCTCTTCTACTTTTCCAACTGAATCGCTGCACGAAGCCGCCATGGCCTCTAGCAACACCCCTTTTAATTTTACATATAAAAAAGTGTACGAGGACATAGTTTTTGAAAAAGAACAAATTTCCAAAACCTCGTATGATGACCCCCCTACCTTGGAACTGAAAGAACTACCAGAGCACCTTCGATACGCTTTCTTAGAAAAGGACTCCAAGCTGCCTATCATAATTTCGGCCTACCTCACGGATGCACAAAAGGATAAACTTATTTCAATTTTACAAAAGCATCGCCAAGCTATTGCTTGGCAGATATCTGATATCAAGGGCATAAGCCCATCTTTCTGCACTCATAAAATCTTAATGGAAGATAATTCATGTAACTCTATACAACCTCAGCGCCGTATAAACCCAAACATGAAAGACAAAGTTAAGGGCGAGGTTATGAAATTGTTAGACGTAGGAATTATCTATCCTATATCCGACAGTAAGTGGGTTAGCCCAGTACAGGTAGTACCAAAGAAGGGAGGGATAACGGTCGTAAGTAATGAAAATAATGAATTAATCCCGACTCGGACGGTGACCGGATGGCGAATGTGAATAGATTACCGTAAGTTGAATGACGCCACCCACAAGGATCACTTCCCCTTGCCGTTCATTGATCAGATTTTAGAACGACTTTCTGGACATAGCTTTTATTGTTTTCTCGATGGCCTCTCGGGGTATCTTCAAATCCCCATCTCCCCCGAGGACCAGGAGAAAACTACGTTTACTTGTCCCTTCGGCACCTTCGCCTACCGAAGAATGCCGTTTGGATTGTGCAATGCGCCAGCTACATTCCAATGATGTATTCTCGCCATCTTTGACAAGTACGTAGAAAGCATTATGGAAGTTTTCATGGATGATTTCTCCGTCTTCGGGAATTCCTTCGATAGTTGCTTAGAGAATCTTGAAAAAGTCTTAGAGCGATGCGAAGAAACTAACCTTGCCTTAAATTGGGAAAAATGTCATTTTATGGTAAGGGAAGGGTTAGTTTTGGGACATAAAATTTCTGAAATGGGTATTGAAGTAGACGTTGCGAAAATAGAAGTTATCGAGAAGCTGCCGCCACCTACGAACATAAAAGCTATAAGAAGTTTCCTGGGTCATGCGGGTTTCTACCGCCGCTTCATAAAGGACTTTTCCAAAATCACCAAGCCCCTTACCCATCTCTTAGAAAAAAATGCCCCATTCATCTTTGATGACCTCTGCCTAGCTGCCTTCAATTTAATAAAAGAAAAATTAGTTAATGCCCCAATCATGATAACTCCGGTGTGGGATCTTCCATTTGAAATAATGTGTGATGCGATTAGTTATGCGGTGGGAGCCGTACTAGGTCAACGTATTTCCAAAAACTTCCACCCCATTTATTACGCTAGTAAAACACTCACATCTGCACAGGAAAATTACACCACAACCGAGAAGGAGCTCTTAGTTGTAGTATTCGGTTTTGACAAATTTCGCCCTTATATTACTCTTTCGAAAATTATTGTTTTTACGGACCACTCGGCCCTCAAATATCTTCTCTCTAAAATGGATGCCAAGCCTCGCTTGATTCGCTGGGTCTTACTCCTCCAGGAGTTTGACTTAGAGATCCGTGATAAGCGAGGTGCCGAGAACTTGGCCGCCGACCACCTTTCGCGCCTAGACAACCCGTTTATAGAACAATTAGACGAAAATTCTTTTCATTACTATTTCCCTGATGAGAAACTGTTCATAATTAACACATCTACTTCTCCTTGGTTTGCCCGCATCGCCAGCTATCTAGTGGCTCGTGTGCTCCCAAAAGAGTTTTCATCTCAGCAAAAGAAGAAATTCTTTTCTGAGCTGAAAAACTATTTTTGGGAGGACCCGCATCTTTTCAGAATTTGTGCCGACCAAGTGATCAGGAGGTGTGTTTCTTTTGATGAAGGATTAGATATTTTTAAACATTTGCATGAAGGACCGACAGGTGGGCACTATCAAGCTACTCGCACCGCTCACAAAGTGTTAAGCGTGGGTTTTTACTGGCCCACCCTGTTTAAAGACGTGCATGCCTTTGTGAGTAGGTGTGATAGTTGCCAACGGTCGGGGAATATTTCGAATAAAAATGAAATGCCACAAAATTATTTCCTAGAGTGCGAAGTTTTCGACCTCTGGGGGATTGATTTTGTCGGCACTTTTCCTTCTAGCTTCGGGAATAAGTACATTTTAGTTGCCGTTGATTATGTTTCGCGTTGGGCCGAAGCCCAAGCTCTTCCTACGAATGACGCCCGAGTCGTAGTTAATTTCCTAAAAAAAATTATTTTCTCGATTCGGTACGCCGCGCGCTATCGTTAGTGATAGGGGTTCCCATTTCTGTAATGCACAATTTTCAAAAATCCTAACTAAATATGGCGTTACTCATAAGCTTTCCACTGCCTGCCACCCCCAAACTAACGGACAAGTCGAAGTAGTCAATAGAGAAATAAAAAGAATTTTAGAAAAGACTGTTTCAACATCTAGAAAAGACTGGTCAGTCAAATTAGACGATGCTCTATGGGCCTACCGAACAGCGTACAAAACCGCCCTCGGATGTACGCCATATCGGTTGGTTTACGGAAAGTCGTGTCATTTACCCGTAGAGTTAGAGCACCGCGCCTTTTGGGTCTTATGATTTTTAAACTTCGATCCCCACTTTGTCGGCGATTTTAGAAAATTTCAACTTAACGAACTCGATGAGTGGCGCTCTTACGCATATGAAAATAACAGACTTTATAAAGAGCGGACGAAGCGTTTACATGATCGACATCTTAGGCACCCAAAAATCTTTAAGCCGGGCGACCAAGTTCTTCTTTATAATTCTCGTTTACGTTTATTCCCGGGTAAATTAAAATCACGTTGGTCGGGGCCTTTTACTGTTTTAGAAGTCTTTTCTTATGGTACTGTTTTAATTTCCCACCCTGATAAGGGTACTTTCAAAGTGAATGGTCAGCATCTTAAACTATATTTCTGTGATGATGTCAGTCTCAACCCTGTTAACTCTATCTTTCCGGTCCTAACATTTGATTAATCTGAACTTTATTTTTCTCAAAAACTTTGAACTTTCTTCGAACTTTATTTTTAAACAATATTTGGGACAATCTTATTTTGATGCGTCGAGCTCAAACGACGCTTTAAATAAAGGGCGCTCTTGGGAGGCAACCCAAGTTATTTTTTTCTGTTTTCTTTCTTTTACAATTTTTTCCCCGAATGGCTCCGGCAAGCTGAAACTTCTGCGATCGCCTGCTCCAACGGTTCTGATTCCATGACAAAGTCCACCAGACGACGTTTCCTGAAGATCCACAGCACACGCATGGAGGAACGGCATCACTCAGCTTTCCCTGCAACATAATACCGGGGAAGTACCTGTTTTTCAATTCTGTCTTTCCTTTTTGTACTTTACTTTTCTCTCGTTCTCCGACCTCCTTCTCCATTAAGGACAATGTAGATTTTAAGCTTAGGGGATGAGTTCCTCCTTTTTGCTTTTTGTAAATATCCAAAAAATCCAAAAATTCAAAAAAAAAATATATATATATATATATATATATATATATATAGCTGCATTTTGGTATTTCAATAAGTACCCCATGTTTATGTTTTGTTTTTCTCAAACTTCTTTATAAACAACGTAGTTAATTATAATTTTTCTAATCATTTTTTTTAATCATATTTCACAATTAAAATGTTGGCCATGCTGTGTTTCTAATTCACGATAGCATGTTAAGGTAAAATATTTCTCTAAAACGTGCATTTCTATTATGGTTTTCCGTTCTTTATTTTCTTTACTTTCTCTAAAAATTTATCATCCACTATTTTCCTTTTCGTCTTTAGATAATTTTTGTAAGAACAAATTTTGAATAACGTAGTAGATATGAACGATCCAAGTCACATATTATTTTTTTTTTCAAGATAATTTCATCAATCTTCGTTTATTATCTCGAACTTGCTTTTTGAAATTTATCGACTCTATGTTTTAAATAAATTTAAAAAAAAGCGTGAAAATGATTTAGGCCTTTTTTGTTTACGTTTGAGCTTTCCTGCCAACCTAAAATCTTTTACCACTAGTTAGCCGCTTTTGAGCCTTTTTTCCAAATTCATTTGATAACTCCACACAGCATTTCATTTTCACCAAAGCCCAAATTCCTACATATCTAATCACGCTAATTTTTTTGGGATAGGAAATTTTGTGTTATCTTTGGAGAAATTGTTGAAAAAAGTGTACTCAAAAGCAATGTATTGAAAAATAAAAGAGAGAAAAAAAATGAACGAAAATAATACCAAAAAAAGAGATAAATAATCATAAAGAAAAAAATAATTTTATTTATACATATTTTGTTTAAAATAAATTTATTTTTTTTGAAACTCGTTGTTTTGGTTTAGTGTGATTTTTAAGCCTCCATGTTTATATTTGAATTCCACTCCTATTCATATTCCTAAACCAAACGTTTCGGTCCTATTAAGTCCTTTTGATTCACGCCCTTTTTTTAATTTTATTTAACAACTAAGAAAATAAGAAAAGTAAATCAGTTTTAGTTTTGGATTTAAACTTAGATTTTTGTTATTAAATTGATATAATTATAATGCGTTGCTTGGATCTAGTAATAACTCAATACGTTCTTTTCATTTCATTGCCTTGCTTAAATCTATTTAAAGAATTTCGTCAAAATTCTGGATGATTTATTTTTATTAAGTAAAGTTTATAAAAGTTAAACCATACCAAAATAATTGTTTTAGATTTACGTTTTACATTCTCCCTACCTAGAATTTCGCATAGTACTTGTGTAAGTATGATTAAAACTTCTTGAATTAGTCACTTTTATGATTAGCTAGTCTTTATATCTTTGCTTGGGGACAAGCAAAACTTAAGCTTGGGGGAATTTGATAATATGGTTTGCAGTCAATTTTATTAGGATATTTTCGGGGTTTTAAAGCACATCATGTCTTGTAAAGTACTTATTTTGATTCCCCTTTGTATATATTTTTGTCGCTAATGCATTTTTTCTACTTTTTGCAGGTTTTCACGGCTTTCAGCCGAATTTTGCTGTGACACGCCCCAATGTCACGCCCTACCCGGGCGTGTACCTAGGGCGTGTACCCTGAGGAATGAAGCAATTGGTCCGAAACTGCATTCCGTGGAAACTTAGTGTGCACGCCCTCTGTCACGCCCGTGTCACATCCGACACGGGCGTGTTCTAGATGCATGTCCCCAGGTTCCGAGGAATCGCCGCAGCGCGCTCGTTTTTCCCTCTCCACCGTTGCACCGAAAGTGTCACGCACCAGGGCCACGCCTTACCCGGGCGTGACATATGGGCGTGTACTTCAGCAATTCCGCCCGTCACCTCCAGCATTCAATTTCAGCTCAACAAAGTCACGCCGCAAAGAACACGCCCCAGTTACACGCCCTACCAGGGCGTGACTTGTGCGCATGTACCGCAACTACTTCGTCAGAATTCAATTCCAGCCCGAAAAAGTCGTGCCGAATGTGTCACGCCCCAGGGTCACGCCCGACCAGGGCGTGACAGGGGGGCGTGACCCGACCCGAAAAATTCTATAAATAGAGCCCAACTCTAAGGGTTCAGGGACACCTTTTGCTTTGAGAGGGGAGGTTCTGTCCTTTGTATTTCTAAACTTTTTAAGCATGTCTTTTCATTTTTAGTTCGTAGCTCTAGCTTTATGCTTTCACTGTATTAGTTCCTAACTTCGTTCTGTAGTATAATGTTAATGATAGCGTAGTTTACCTTTCCATGCACTTGTAATCTCTGGTTTTCAAGCTGTAAGATCTCTGTTTCCATTAATAAAAAGTGTTGTTTTCTTTTTCGTTTCTGCTCTGTTTTCATTATTCTTCTTCTACTCATCCCCCCTCTTCCACCTCATCATGATTAAATAATCCTCCATGTACTCGATCTTAATGATCCGAGGTTCGAGTGATTAGGTTATGATGCTTTGAATCTTACCTTTTCTTTTTAGGGTTTAGCTTTTAATTACTCTTGATTTATCACGGGTTGGAGGTATATCATCGATATATACTCTCCGCCTTTGCTTTCATTCTGGGCTAGCCGAGAGGCCGAAAGTTTGAAATGAGCACTCAAGAGTAAAGGGAGTTGTTCGCACCCCTTGAGAGAGGCAGACGTTCAAATCTCCCGGATTGGAGTAAAATCCAATAGCGGGGTTCACCGCATAAAGCGAGTTTTAGGCCTCCGATTTAGGCGAGAGTTGGTCGGACCTTCCTAAACTCAGTTAGGCACGGCCTTCGAGAGAAGCGTGTCAATATTCATGGAACCTCCACGGTCAAGGACCTTTACCCTAATTAGCTTAGGTTTATTTATCGTATTTTTCTAACCACTCTTGCCGAGGTGATTTCTGATCGAGTGCATTTTTCCCCTCATCGTTACTAAGCTTAAGTTAATCGCTCTTTTAGCTCTCTTTAACTTTTCATGCAAGTAGCTCTCTTTCATTGCAAGTAGTTCTATTCCTTTAGCACATTTAGCTTTCTTCTAAAAAACTTAATTTTTCCGTTGATAAAATAATAGATTTCGTGTGAGTAAGCTTACTCAACTGTTCCCGGATTTCAATACGACACTTGTGTCCCCTAGCTGCATTTCGATAGGTATACTTGCCTTGATGAATTGTTCGTTTGCTTATTTTCTCCTTGCAGATATCTAAGAGACAATCAGTGCTCAAGTTTAATGATTGTAGGATGTCGTAGTAATAATGATGGGATAGATAGCCTAAGTGGTTAGGTCAGGAAAATACTTATCTAAGGTGTGGAAAAGCCAAAAAACGGTCTAAGTCCACAGGCATTTAGTGAAGGTCATTCACTCAATGCCAGATGACTTATAGCACTGAGTGAAGGATATACTGTCAATGTCATAAAGTGGCAATCTGAGAAAGTGGCTAAGTCCACAGGCATTGAGTGAAGTCAACTCACTCAACACCATACAGTTCGATGAACTCAGAACCCTGTTCGACGAACTCAGAGTTTAGCTCGACGAAAAGTGAAGGTTAAGTTCGACGAACTCATAGATCAATTCGACGAACTCAGAGCTCAGTTCAATGAAAGTAAAAGCAATCAACGCAGTTGAAAATTGTGAATATTTACCAAGTTGATAACCGTTGAGTGGGGCAAGTGAAAATGTGTTGACTAAATCTCAAAGTCAGTGTTGTTTCTTGGACATAGAAATTTATCTAAGTCTAAATGCGTTGAGTGTAGTTCATTCACTCAACGCAAGATAACAGAAGAAAATTTTGTAAGTTGTTTGGCATTGAGTGGAACTTACTCACTCAACGCCAAGAAACAAAAAATCTGGCTAAGGCAGAAAGCGTTGAGTGAGGCATGGTCACTCAACACTCTCAACGCCATGATACAGAAATAATCAAGATAGAAAGCGTTGAGTGATGCATGGTCACTCAACGCTCTCAACGCTTAAGATGCTTAAGAAGCAGAAAAGGTTAAGGCTGAAAGCATTGAGTGAGGCGTGCGCACTCAATGCTCTCAACGCCTAAATAACTGAAAATATGGCCAAGGATCAAGGTGTTGAGTGAGGTGTGCTCACTTAACGCTCTCAACGCCAAGCATGTAGAAAAGGCTGCAGAAATGGTTAAGGTAAAAGGCGTTGAGTAAGGCTTGCTCACTCAACGCTTTCAGTGCCAAGATAGACAGAATTGTCTAAGTACTTTGTCGTTGAGTGAAGCTCCTTCACTCAATGTGTTGGGTATTGTATCCACAATTACCTGGATTTGAGGAAGCCACCTGTCAAGCTAAGATGAATTCACAATGTATTTGATGAAACCTCTCAAGTTGTGCTTGCAGTTATTCCACGCTAAGTGCACACCAATGTCAGGGTGTAGTAGGTCAATATACACGGGTCTGCACGACGTAATCCCTCGTTGAGCAGATCATTGTGTTGGCCTACGTGTACTCTCTCTATTGGAGTGCACTTACTTTCAAGTACAGGGTCGTGTTTATGCAAGAGAAGACAGGGAGCAAGGATGGGTCAAGGAGCAGCTCTTGGGTGGAAAGACGAAATCTAGTCTAAGTATAATTCGACGAGAATCACCAAGTGATTCTCGCCGAATCGTCGAGAATCATTAGTGATTCTCGCCGACTCTTTCCGGCTACCTCAAAACGGTGCCAAGTAAGATTCGGCGAGAATCACTAATGATTCTCGCCGAACCCATCGCTGAGCAGATCATGAATACCAAGTAATATTCGTTGAGAATCACTAAGTGATTCGGCGAGAATCACTAGTGATTCTCGACGAATCGTCGAGAATCACTAACTGATTCTCGCCGATTCGTCGAGAATCACCTGCGATTCTCGCCGATTTTTACTTGGCGTTTTCTCTGGTAGCTGCTGGACCGGATTCTGCCGCTGGACTATTTTGAATCGATTTTCGGGTTTCTACGTGTGGGACCCACAACGGTCATATTGTAAGTATCTACAGTGAATAAATACATGGGTATTTTTGAACAGTAGAAGAGTGAAGAAGATAAGAAATACGCGAGCACGGACGAACCCTAAAATCGCCGCTTCCGCTCCGTCGCCGCCGCTGCCGCTCGCGACAAGTTGTTCGCCGGTTGATCGTGGTTTCGCCCAGATCCTCCTGCGACAGAAGCCTAGCTAAGCTCAGCGTCTCACGTGTCTAACCGGAGATCTCTTGTCTCTCGATTTGTAGATCGGGAAAGTCTTCCCCATCCGAATCGATCGAGACGATTGATCCTATTGTGACCGTTGGTAGACCTAGCTAGCTTCGCTACGAAGTTTGGATCTCTAAAGAAGTGCAGCCGCACATCGTCGTCGCCGCCGATCCCGTGAACCTTGCCGCCGCCCATCTTGCCGCCGCCGGTTCCGGGGAGATCCTCTCCAAGAGAGATCTAAGGTTGTGAACTCCTTGTGGATGTCAAGAACACGTCGTCAACAAAGAGGGACATCTTAGTCTCCAAACGAAGTTTGTATCTCGTGTACATTCTAGTTTTACTTTTGTTGTAAAGGAACGTTTGTTCCGTGTTGTAAGGGTTGGGTACAACCCGGTTTGTGGGAGTGGTGACTCCTACGTGTGGAAGGGTTCCTTCCGTTAGTGCAAGGATTGGATTTCAATCCTGTTGGTGAAGAGACCGAGTCGTCCCGTGTTGGGAGATAGGTCGAAGGGGGAAAGTGGATGTACCCAAGTCGGGGAACCACTATAAATTGCCTGTGTATTCTGTGTGCTGTGCTGTTTATTTTTATTGTGCAGGTACAATCTTAAATTCCGCAAAAATGTTGCACGTCACCTATTCCCCCCCCCCCCCCATAGGTGAAGATAGTTGACACTAGGTGAACTTTCAAGTGGTATCAAAGCGAGGTTACTCATCAAAAAGGTTAACACCTTGAGTAGTATCCTGCCACCGGTGTCAGAAGCATGGAGCTGGATTATGAGATATCGCCACTAAGACTTCCCGCATGTACAAAGGAGTATTATCCCGTCTGGAGGATGAGGGTGTCATATCACTTGGAGGCCATCGATCCTCGAGCATCTTTCATCCTGGAAGAGGGTCCTTTTATTCCTATGAAGACCTCCTGCTCTGGAAAGAATATCGAAGTGCCCAAGTGCATTGCAGAGATGTCAGAGACGGAACTGTCACTATTTAACTTTGACAAGAGGATTCATCAAATTATCTTGGATATCTGGTCTGGAGCTTCTCGATCTAGATTGGAAAAATGTAGGACGGCTAAATCTATGTGGGTGATGATCTCAGAGTTGATGGGGGGGTCAGAGAAAGCTGGGATCTGCTGTCAACCAGAGGATGAAGCCTATGTGGGGGTCCTCACCTCTGAAGATGAAGGCATGGATCTCTCGGACAACATCAGAGCTCCAGTGTCCGTGTCAGAGACTGAAGAGGCCAGTGAGGAAAGCAGCTCTGATGAGGATGAGACAATGGTCACTGGCTCTAATGACAATAACACAGAAGAGCAGGTAACTTCTTCATCCTGCCCCGTATCTCTTGAAGTTTCTGAAGACAGGAACTGCTTTCCTTCAGAAGATTCTGATTCCCTGAAGAGAGCCCTTCAGAAAAGCAACCTACTTGCTGAGGAGCAAGCTCAAGAGATTGCTCGACTGAAGATCTTGTTGGTTCTCCAATTGGCGTCCAACAAGGTCAAGGACTCTAAGATCTCAGCTCTAGAGAGTAGTCTAGAGAATGAGAAAAGAATAGTATCAAACTTTTCCAAGGTTGATGTTATAAAGAGCAAGCAAGAAAACGGGTGGATCTCCTGGATTATCAATTCGTGGAGAAATGGGGAAACGGTATTCTGACCCCCCACTACAAACAGGAAGGCAACTCATCATGCCTTCAGGTATGACCACAGGAACAATCGTGGTCACTGCAAGGGTGATCTGTCCTCATGTGGAGACACCCGTAGTGCAAGGGCCATCGTGGCCACCCATGAGAGAATACCTAAGGCTCATTCTGAGCCCTTTGTATTCACTGCCACTGCCTCAACTCGGTGTGAATTTGCATGTACCAGCTCACAGAACACTTCTCACCACCCGAGGACACAGGATAGGGAAGTTAGAAGTCATGGCGTAAGTTTTCATGGGGCCTCAGGAAGGGGGATGCCTGAAAGGAAGGCACCACCTCCCCGGCCTCATGACGCTCGCAAGATGCATTCCTTCCACCCTTCCACGTGTCACGGTGGAAGAGAAAATTTTGTTAGAAGATCATGCCCTATCCCGTTGAGACCTGGGACCGTGACTACCTCAGTCACTAGATCAGGTCAGAAACGGCGATACAACACTCACCCGTGTTGGTGCTGTGGTAAAGTGGGACACTTTGCCATCGACTGTTGGCACAACCCCTCTGTGTCAAGGGAAAGGGCCTATCCACATTTTCTGAGCAGAGGTAGCCTTCCTGATAGGTTTTCTGAAGGAAGGCAGTCGAGTGTTTATGCTAACAGGAACCTAGGACCCAATATGATTTGGGTTCCTAAGGTAAGGTAATTCTTTCTTGCAGGGTAGTCTAGGTTCCCTTAAATATGATGGGAACTAGACAGTAGGTGGCTCAAGACTAAATTGGAACAAGCGTCTGGAATAACAGATGTGATATCTACTTGAGCATACTCACATTGAGTTCCTAATATGTTTTACCTGAGGAACTAAATGATAACTCACATAATCCCAGGTATGTCTGTTCAGCTCATATACTTGAGTCATGTTGTATTGACATATACATACATATATATTTATATATACATATATACACATATATGAGTGCACACCTAAGGATAGGTTAACACGATACATATAAATCTTTTATACATCAATAAAGATTTAACGAAGGTATGTCATTGTAAATCTCGACAACTCACAATTGACGTCAAGAAGTGTTTGGAAAAGCCCCGTTAAAACCCAAATAGATTGGCTTTAAGATATATAAATATTTATAATTTCTAAATTAACTTGACATCAGAAGAATTCGAAAATGCTGCATGCCTCATAACCTGAAGATTCCTATTAAAGAAACCCTTCGATTTCAACTTAGACAAATTCCCACCGATTTTTAGCAAAGGGATTCCGTTATAACTTGTTAAACCCTTTTTAAAAACATGACGTTAACGCAAAGAAATCCCGCCGACTTTTCCTTTCCACGGGAAACTTACCGCAGAATACTCGCCGAAACGCTGAAGAAGAATCCCATTCCCGCTGACTCTTCACATTCTGCAGGAATCCCGCAAGATATCTTCCGCCGACTCTTCCCATTCCCGCCGACTCGCCGAAGCCCGCAGGAAAACTCGCCAACTCTCTCCGCAGGGGAAACTCACCGGAAGGGAAGCTCACCGAATCGACTCCTCCGCCGGAAACTCGCCGACTCCCGCAAGACTCTCGCCGAACCGGTCTCCATCGAAGGTCTCCCGCCGAATACCGCTGGAATCTCCCCTAATCGTCTTCCCCTTTCATCGCTTCTCACCGCAAGTTTCCCGTAGGACGCTCACCTTGCTCTTGGACGCTCTTCCGATTTCGATTCTTGCTTCCAGGAATTTCTCCGCGTGCACTCATCGGGTGTCCCTCGTCTTCATCGCACTAACTCTCCGTCTACACCTTTAGGTAACCCCCCCCCCCCCCTCACCCTTACTTGGACTTGATCACTAGTGTCGCTTCCTTTTTGATTTTTGATTAAGCGTAGAGTAGGGCTTCTCTCCCTAGATCTGCAATGGCTCCAAGGACAACCGCTGGGTTGGTCACTGGTTGCGAGCTACTTCGAACTGGGTTCTCTAATGCCTCTGACGAATTTAGAAACATCATTCTGATGCTGGAAGAGGCTGGGCTCTCATTCGTCCTAGAACACCCGTGCAAAATCTTGGACAAAGAGGTGCTGGAGTTCTTCGCTACCGCAAAACTCCGGAATGGCGACTCTATAATCAAAAGCAAGGTGGCTGGGTCAAAGGTCAGGATGTCTGTCAGCAAGCTGTCCCGCTTCCTGCAGCTCTCTAGCTCGGAGCACGAGGACTATCTGGAGGACGAAGACAAGACCAGGACTCTCTTATTCTGCGGTCTCCCACGAGGAACTCGGTCGATCAAGCGCAAGGATATGAATGAAGAAGGGAAGCTTCTGTCTGACATAATTGGAAAGGTACTCATCTGCAAGCCAGGATCTCATGACCATATCTCTGCGGATATGTTCAAGATCCTGGTGGCTATTGTCTGCCGAAGAAGATTCAACTGGGGGTCATTGCTGTTTGAGAAAATAAAGGACACCCTGAGATCTCCGAGCTTTGGCCGAATCATAAGTCTATATCTCAATCAGCTAAATGGAGACAAGTTTGACATGAGTACAGGTGTTCCTCTACACTACCTGAAGAAAATGGACGCAAGTGTTTTTGACAGATGGGAGAGGCGAATTGGGCAGGCTGCCATGGAAGACCAACAGGAAGTATCTCCAGCAGTAATCCCCAGTGAAATTCCTGACGCTTTGACTGCAGGAATTGAGGGGGAGACTCTACCCACTCATGTTGATATAGTATCTGACATCTCCCAGATGGCCCGGGATGCTGTGACAGAAATACAAGAAGAAAGTGAAACTGTGCTGGAGCATGAGGAGGCCCTGAACCGGAACGATCTTGTAGCCGGAGGTGTGGTAGAGGAGGCTGCTGATGAAGAGTTGGAAGATGATGCTGATGAAGATGATATCATGGATGATGAAGGAGAGGATGATGACAATGAGGGACAAGAAGCATTGGAGACTCAGGATCTCATTGAACCTCCATCTGACAAGCACGCACCTGAGAGCGTTCCTGAGAACATTAGTGCACAAGTGGAGGGGGAGTCCGAGAAATCTGCAGATGCTGCAAGTATTCCTCCATTAGAGACTGTGCTGGTGTCTAGCTCTACAGGTGCTTCTGCTGAAGAGCAAGGCCAAGAAGTGCCTCAGAATATTCCTCTATGAGATGATATAGCCACTCACACCGTGAATATCATTCAGGGCATAGTGGATGAGCTTAAGACCTCTTTTGAAAAAGCTCAAAATAAAATGCTGAAAAGGATTAAGGAATCTGAAAATTTCATGCTCAAGAATATGGTGGATATCAATCATAAACTTGACGTGATGGAAAAGAAATTTGAAGAAAAGTATACCGCGGCCGGCCAAGCGGTCACTCTTCTTATGGACGGGTTGAAAAGGAACACCGACACTCTTGTCGTGGTAAATCAGAATGCTCATGTTGTAGCAAACAACATTCAAAAGTTTGGCGGTAATATGGTAACTCTCAACGCCAATCAGCAAGCCTTAGTCAATGAATTCTCCAGGACTTCAAAGCATATTGATGAGTCACTGCATTCTTATGCAAACTCCATTGCGGTCGAAGCCAAAAAGGGGGAGAAAGAGTATATAGCTAAGATGGCCGAGCTTCAAGAAATCATGATCACAAACTTCGAACAGTCAAACAAATACGTCTATGACAGCTGCTGGTGGATGCTTCAACAGGCGTTAGGCGTCATGTTACCTGAAAATCCTGCGGATATTCATGCTCCTGAGACTTCTACGGCCGCTGAGGGAGTAAGTGCTGCTGAGGGAGTAAGTGCTGCAGATGTTCCCATGAGTGAAGCTGATGCTAGGGCTGTTTCCAAAGCTGAACTGAGGAGCATGTTTGACCAAGAGGCCCTAGCAAAAGCCAGGGGCAAGAGAAAAGCTCAAGAAGGGACATCCAAGGAGACACTAGCTGAGAAGAGAATCAGACTGGGTGAGGAGGAAGTACGAAACGAAAAGTGGAGTCCAGTTTCAAAGCATATCATCTTGGACACCTTCTGGCTACAAGAAAAAGGAGAACTCAATCGAAACGAAGTATACAGCCAGTATGAGTGGGAAATGCACAAGACGTATGAAGCAAAACGAAACATCTTCTTCAGGACCAACACGGCAGCAGATAAAGTTCCTCCTCCCAGATATTATCCGAAGCCTAAAGAGTATATGGAGAGGCAAAGGAAGAAGTATTTGGCGCAAAAACTCAAGGATGACTTAGCTAAGGAAAAATAGTCAACAATTTACAGCTTGTCATTCTCTCTCAAGAACATTTAATGCTTATTGTTATTATATGAACAATTCTGAGATTATACATGTATATATATATATATATATATATATATATATATATATATATATATATATATATATATATATATATATATATATTGGTATATATATTTGAATTTGTGAATGACTCAAGTCTTGATCTGTTTGCCTATATTATCTTGTGCTGCATATTTAAATTCTGAATGCTGTTTATATTATTTGATTGGTGTTATTCATCTTAGCTAGTAGGGTTTTGGCTTCGTCAAATAGGGGGAGATTGTTGGGTATTGTATCCACAATTACCTGGATTTGAGGAAGCCACCTGTCAAGCTAAGATGAATTCACAATGTATTTGATGAAACCTCTCAAGTTGTGCTTGCAGTTATTCCACGCTAAGTGCACACCAATGTCAGGGTGCAGTAGGTCAATATACACGGGTCTGCACGACGTAATCCCTCATTGAGCAGATCAGTGTGTTGGCCTACGTGTACTCTCTCTATTGGAGTGCACTTACTTTCAAGTACAGGGCCGTGTTTATGCAAGAGAAGACAGGGAGCAAGGATGGGTCAAGGAGCAGCTCTTGGGTGGAAAGACGAAAATTCTTCTAAGTATAATTCGACGAGAATCACCAAGTGATTCTCGCCGATTCGGCGAGAATCACTAGTGATTCTCGCCGAATCGTCGAGAATCATTAGTGATTCTCGCCGACTCTTTCCGGCTACCTCAAAACGGTGCCAAGTAAGATTCGGCGAGAATCACTAATGATTCTCGCCGAACCCATCGCTGAGCAGATCATGAATACCAAGTAATATTCGTTGAGAATCACTAAGTGATTCGGCGAGAGTCACTAGTGATTCTCGACGAATCGTCGAGAATCACTAACTGATTCTCGCCGATTCGTCGAGAATCACCTGCGATTCTCGTCGATTTTTACTTGGCGTTTTCTCTGGTAGCTGCTGGACCGGATTCTGCCGCTGGACTATTTTGAACCGGTTTTCGGGTTTCTACGTGTGGGACCCACAACGGTCATATTGTAAGTATCTACAGTGTATAAATACATGGGTATTTTTGAACAGTAGAAGAGTGAAGAAGATAAGAAATACGCGAGCACGGACGAACCCTAAAATCGCCGCTTCTGCTCCGTCGCCGCCGCCGCCGCTCGCGACAAGTTGTTCGCCGGTTGATCGTGGTTTTGCCCAGATCCTCCTGCGGCAGAAGCCTAGCTAAGCTCAGCGTCTCACGTGTCTAACCGGAGATCTCTTGTCTCTCGATTTGTAGATCGGGAAAGTCTTCCCCATCCGAATCGATCGAGACGATTGATCCTAGTGTGACCGTTGGTAGACCTAGCTAGCTTCGCTACGAAGTTTGGATCTCTAAAGAAGTGCAGCCGCACATCGTCGTCGCCGCCGATCCCGTGAACCTTGCCGCCGCCCATCTTGCCGCCGCCGGTTCCGGGGAGATCCTCTCCAAGAGAGATCTAAGGTTGTGAACTCCTTGTGGACGTCAAAACACGTCGTCAACAAAGAGGTACATCTTAGTC
The DNA here is from genome assembly GCA_039583875.1 of Platanthera guangdongensis. Lineage (NCBI taxonomy): Eukaryota > Viridiplantae > Streptophyta > Magnoliopsida > Asparagales > Orchidaceae > Platanthera > Platanthera guangdongensis. The sequence goes on along the minus strand of CM077160.1, from coordinate 19,222,447 downwards.
TCCAAACGAAGTTTGTATCTCGTGTACATTCTAGTTTTACTTTTGTTGTAAAGGAACGTTTGTTCCGTGTTGTAAGGGTTGGGTACAACCCGGTTTGTGGGAGTGGTGACTCCTACGTGTGGAAGGGTTCCTTCCGTTAGTGCAAGGATTGGATTTCAATCCTGTTGGTGAAGAGACTGAGTCGTCCCGTGTTGGGAGATAGGTCAAAGGGGGAAAGTGGATGTACCCAAGTCGGGGAACCACTATAAATTGCCTGTGTATTCTGTGTGCTGTGCTGTTTATTTTTATTGTGCAGGTACAATCTTAAACTCCGCAAAAACGCTGCACGTCACCTATTCCCCCCCCCCCCCCCATAGGTGAAGATAGTTGACACTAGGTGAACTTTCACAATTCCTATTCTACAAATGCTTGATTTTTGACTAAGTCTTCAGGTGCTGATGTCAGCAAGTCAAAAAATCAACCTTATTCAACTTGTTAGCGGCAAAGCTACTGTACATGACAAAAGGTGTCGCAGCCCTACTGTACGACAGATGGACGTTAAAGCAAGTATGCGCTAGTATTAAATGTTTGAGGCCCACTACTCAAAGAGTTGTTGGGACATAAATGATAAAAGGAAAGGCCTTTACAGAGGAAAATAACTCTTGGTGTAGATCTGTTAAGATACTTCTTCTTCATTGTTATTGTTGTTGTGAAGAGACGAACTAAGAGCAAAAGTCTCGAGGTCTAAAGGCTTAAAAAGTTAGCAGTTGTTTTTCATCCATAACTACAGCAAGATCAGAGAAAATCTCTGAAGAAGAGCACGAAAGTTAGCTTGTGGCATTTTCTATCTGCACCAGCAGGATCTTCATAGTTCCAGCCATACAACTCAGAAGAACATCTACTGGAGGCTGTGGAGAAGGAGTTAGGGCTGAATTTCCTCAGCTCAGTAAATAAAGAAGAAGCAGAACTATTTTTGCCAGTTACTTCCAGCACAAGCTAAAACAATCTGTATCCTAGTTGTTGTGAAGAAGGTGAGCTGAGAATTCTTCAGCTCAGGTAGCAGCAAGCATTGTTGCAGTTACTTCATAGCTCCAGCAGGAAAAATACCTGTGTTGTGAAGAAGAAGCTAGGACTGAGTGCATCTCAATTCAGGTAAAGGAAGACTCAGGAAATATATTGCTTGAGTTAAAGTTGGGTTGAGTCTATCTCAGTCAAGGTATATTGGCACAGAGAAATTTCTCTTGTGTCCAATCAAGAACCTCACCAACTCACTTCCATCTTGTAGGATCCTTTTGGGATCTGAGTGGTAGGAGCAAGTTTGCTCTGAGGTAGGATTCTATTGAGAATCTGAGTTATAGTTGCCTGGAAGGGCACTAAGGTAGGTACCTGCTGGGTACTGAGCTGTAGGACTGTTGTATCACTCTGAGAGTAGGGCTGTGTGCCTGAAACTATAGGGCTGAGAAGCCTGAGTTGTAGGACTTTATGTAAGGCTGAGGTAGGTGACTTGAGGGTCACTGAGTGTAGGAGCACTGTAGAGCTCTGAGGTAGGAACCTATTGGTTCTGAGTTAGGTGTCCTGAAAAGGATACTGAGTGTAGGAACTTGTTGATGTTCTGAGTGTAAGGCTGGGGGCCTCAGGTGTAAGTTCTTTGAAGCATTATTTTGGAGAAGTGCCTTGACTAATAGGAAGTTGGCAAGGTGGGTGGAGAGTGGATGTACCCAAAGATTGGGGAACCACTATAAATCTGTGTGTACTTTATTGTGTTGTTTTCTTTGTGTTGGTGGCTTGTCTTGAAAGCAGAACATAACCAACCACTAAAGCATCTCACTAAAAGAAAATAAAAGATAGTCACTAAGGACTGGGAAACCTATTCACCCCCCACCCCCCACCCCTCTATGTGATTTAGCTATCCTTGAAATAAAAACCTTCAGCCAACTGAACAAGAAAATCTGGCCAAGTCCAGAAATGTTTAGTGAAGGCAGTTCACTCAATGCAAACTCAACAAGATATCTGGCTAAGGACAGAAGCGTTTAGTGAAGGCAGATCACTCAATGCCTCAATGAAGAAGACTGGTTACTAGACAGACAGAAAATTCGCTAAGTACAGAAGCGTTGAGTGAACTCACTTCACTCAATGCCAGAAGAGCAAAAGCATTGATAGAAGCTCAAGCAGTCAAAGCCTCAGAAGGAGCAGACAAAAAATCTGTCTAAGTCCAGAAGCATTGAGTGAAGGTTATTCACTCAACGCCTACTTAATAGACAATTCAACTAACTTCAGAAGCGTTGAGTGATGAAGGCTCACTCGAAACATAATCAGTCAAGACTATAAAAGTCTATTTACGTTGAGTGAGGAATGCTCACTCAATGCACTTAACGCCTGGGATACAAAATTATACTAAGTACTTTTGCGTTGAGTGACAAGGCATCACTCAACGCCTGAGAAGTATGTCTGGATTTTTCTAAGTCCAGAAGCGCTGACTAATGCTGACGTTAGTATAAATTCAATTGTCACAGGATTTGCCTGCTAGAATACAAAAGGCATTTCTTACCTTTAGTATTGCATGTTGGAACCGTTGTTTCACATTCTCTATGTTTGAGAATATCAAATATCAGGTTGTATTTGATCACGTCTTGTGTTGATAGAGTGTGTAGGTTGACAGGTTCCTGCAAAGAAAAGAAGTCTCCTATGGATGTTAAAGCCGAGTGATAATAGTTACCGTCGGGCGGTAGCCGTGAATTAATTGGACAGGGGGCTCGGGAAACTACCGCGCCGCGCTAGGTTCTCGACTAGTGGAGAGAAGGATTCCTTAAGTAACCTATCTACCACCAGGCGATAGTTGTTATCGCGCCGCGCTGGCCTCTCAACAAATGTCGAGAAGGACTCCTTGAGTAACCAATCTACCGCCAGATGATAGTTGTTACCGCTCCATGCTAGCCTCTCGACGAATGTCGATAAGGATTTCTCGAGTAACTGACCTACCGCCAGACGATAGTGGTTACTGCGCCACGCTAGCCATTTCATGAGAAGGATTCGTCGAGTTACTGACCTATCGCGTGGCTCTACCTTCTACCGCGGGGCGCTAGTTCTATGAAAAGGAAAAAATATTCATTTTGAAATATTATTCCAAATTTGGATGAAAGCTGACACAGTAAGCAGGCGAACCTACTGTCGGGCACTAGTCTTACCGTCGACGGTAGCCAATTTTCTTGAAGACTTATATAAGGCTGCCTCGATTTTTGTGCCTTGTAGATCTGAGAAATAAAGTGATGGGAGTTCATGCATTCTAGGGTTCGACCTCTCTTTCTTGCGCCATGTTCCAAAAGTCTTTGTCGAAGAAGAAGAAAGTGGTATCCCTCCCGTTCGTGAATGAAGAACTCCGGCGATCCAAGATCTACATCGAATATAAAGAGCCAACTGATTGCTACCAAACGAATATCTCAAGCACTGGCCACGGATCGCTTAACGGAGAAGTTGTCAAGTGGGATAACTTCATCTTTTATATTCTTAATATCCTTATTTCTGTAATATTTTCTTTTTCTAAATCTTATGGTGAGGAAAATCCACCCCTGAGGGTCATCGAAATTCGAGGAGGATTCCGTCGAAAATCCTCCTAGGGATAGGTGTAACACCCCAAAAAGGAGCAGGGAAGGAAAAAACCATCGACCGGCATTCGGCGAACGCCAGTTTGGCTATTATATTGCTTGTTTTATTTCGACGGAAGTCAGACGGCGTTAGACGAATGCGATTTCGATGAACTGCTTTCGATAAATTCATTTTGACATACTAGCAGCGTCGTCTACATGGTCAAAGCGGTGTATTAACTTTTCAACTGAAATCGTGACTGTGCTTTAGGATGAGAAGAGATCATGTGGTTGGTGTGAAACTCGAGGCCACATATACTGAGGGGTTGGGAGGAGGAATTCATTATTTCCTTCTCACACACTCTCTCTCTCTCTTCATTTCATCCCAGTTCTGGAGAAGATAACTCATGGCTAGAGCTAGGGTTTGGGTGGATCTTGCTGAAGTTGCTGGAGAAGATCTTGTGGCTGGAATCAAGATCTGAAGCTAGATTCATGAAGGAGAAAGTGAGACGCTCATTTCCATCTACGTAGAAAAGCTTTGTCAGGACTCCGAAGAGAACTTCAAGGGTAACGATCTTCCTCCTTGGACATGTGAAGTCCTTATTTTGGCATTTGCATGGAATCCCCCACCAAAAGGTGGAGTGTTGAGGGATTTCCTTTGGGTTGATTCCTGTAATCCCCAGTGAGTCTTGCATATAGATCCGAAAATGTGTAGTACGGAATAGGCATGTTGTGTGAAGCCCATCTGGACAGGTTGGTTTGGATTAGTGATGCTTTATTTTGCGCAACGGAGAAGACTCCGCATATAAACAAGTATTTTATGGAGTCGGTGGGTTGTGTTTGTGAAGTGGAGTAACAGGAAATACTAGAGTGGAGTTCCAGGAAAATACCCGCAAAATCCATGTATTGTATGCTATGAAAGTCCAGTATTTCTGGCACTGCAGGTGGCTGTAGGTTTTTCTGGATAGTTGGTCCAATTATGGTTGGGGCTGGGTATAGAAAGGGTGTTCTGTCGCTAATATCGGGCGATATTGGTTGTTGCTGGTGATAGCTCCCAGCTAACCTGTGATTGTGAAACCCAGTCCTTAGAGGACAGTGTGGCTATTGTGAGTTATGAGCTCTTAAAGGCCAGTGAGCCGAACAGATAAGGGGAAGCATACTCGCATCAGTCTAGACATTGAACTGGCGATTTGAGCAACGGGCAAGGGGTGAACTGGATCCGTATTATGGTTGTTTAACTTTAGTACCGAAGTTATTAGCATTTGTTAGTATCACATAATGAGAGTCTTGGGTCGTACGCCATCAATACTAAAGTCTCCGGTCGTAGGCTATGGAGCATGAATGCTCAATGTTTACCGTTGGGTCGAAGACCTTTGAACTGTGGTGGGACCTTGGTTTTCCGGTACACCGATAATGTGCCCTGAGTGCATGGAGCGTTGGGCTGTGAGACTAACATTTATGATATATTAAACTATGCGTGAGTGCACGTTTTATGATATATCTACTTGTGAAGATGTTATGTCTGCAGGGAAGGAATACCTCTTCCCCGGGAAAGGGGCAGGGTCGTTATAAATTGGTCAGCTGAATGCTGACCATTGCCTTGTTTGCCACCATTGCAGTGGGTTGTCCTTGTGCAGGTGTTGGAGAGCCGAGCAGGAAATAGTGGGCTAAAGTCCTTGTTGCTGCTATGCTGGCCCTTGAGAGTTGAATGAAAAAAAATTTTGTTCTTTTCATGTATGGTCGGCCTGTGTGCCGATTTTTGTAATCCACACTGGCGAAATGTAACTGTACAACCTTAAGGCCATAACCTTTATGTATTTTTTATACATTCCTGTGAGATATATATAAATGTGGTTTTTTATATATATTGGACATTCATGATTGATGAGTTCAGTAATAACCCTCTAAAGCTTCCGCTAGAATGCTCTGAGTTAGGATGCGTGAACTAGTCTTTGTATTAGTGGACATTCATGGTAAAAAAGGAAATTTGGGGGAAAATAGGAGAGAGAAGTAGAATGAAGAGGAAGGATGGCCACATGGCCACTATTTTAGCTGCCAAAGCTTGATGTCCGGCCTCCTCAGGCAATTCCAGAGGAATTTGGAGCATGGTGGCCACTTGGCACCATGGGTGGAGCAACCAAAGCTCAACCCGAGCTCCCCCTTGGACATATATCCCCATACACCAACTCGCAGCCCAATCTAGACACACCATCAGCTTAAGAGAGGGGAAATGACTGGATAACGAGTCCTGGAACAAAGAATTTGCTGAAGAATCAAGGAAACGGGGAGGAGTCGTCGGAGCAAGCTCGGCCATGGCTCACCGCCGCCAAACTCACCGCCAAGCCTCATTAAGGGTTCGTTTCACCTCACCTCTACCCGTACTAGAATCCTAGATCGATTAGGATAGATATCGGGCTCAATTAAGCCCGATACCATGGGAGCAGAGAGCCAAATTCTCGAGCTCTTCTTCTTGCTCGGGATCGCCGGAGGAGCCTCCTCCAGCAGTCTCACCGCCGGGAAACGCCAGCCACCACCTCAACGAAGGTGGTGGCAATAATCACCGGCGGTGGCGCCAGCCCAGGTGGCCGGAAATGAGAATTCTTCTTGATCCAGGTCGGGATCATCCCAGCCGTTGGCTGGAGGTAGGGGATGAACGGATGCCGTCCGTTTCATCTCAAATGATTTATATATTTTAATTAATGAACAGTACCTATTTTGTCACACATTCATACAGTTCTTGCATGCTGAAAATAGGCTCGTTAAATGCAAACTCAGATCTAGACATCAAAATGAAAATTGTAGGCCTAGGTCTTACCTTCAAATTGCCACCCTAAAGTTCAAATTTGGAACGGTAGAACTCCCTGTAGGGCTGTTCTACTAGGACTAGTCCTAGGCAAGGGCAGAAATTCAAATGCATGCCCATACTAAACCATAAGTCCACATGATCCAAACTTTTGGACATGTGCTTGACTAGGGTCGACGTAAACTCTATCCAAAAATTGGAATTTTTGGGAAATATTTTCTATAGTATTTGTGAAAATACACAAAAGTAAATTAATGAAATATTTGGAGTAATATGACTCTAAATGGCCCCAAATTTTGATGGCATGCCCTTGGGTTCATTATAGGCCCATGATAAAAGTTTCAGTCACTTTTGACTTCTGCAAGATGGGAATTCCCCCTTACATGTGAAGGGTTAACTTAGGTTTGGGGTGCATATAGCCATATTTACCAAAATGTGAATTTACCCCTTATTATACATGGTATGGCTACAAAACTCTGGACATGAGTTCATATGGATGGCTTTTACCCCTCATAGAAATATTGGGATTTGTGGAAGCAAAAAATCCCATTATTTAGATTTTTTGAAAATTAGGCTATTTAATGATATAAACTTTAAAAATAGGTTATTGGTGAGTTAAAATTCTAAACATTTGTCAAGGACTCAAGGGAGACATACTCAACCCCTGGAAAATTTTATGGGTTTGTTAGAATAATATAACTTGGAATTATATAGAATTTATAGTTTTGCCCCTTTATGGAAATTATTTAAAAATGATGGAAATTACAGAAGAAATATTATAAAAAACTTCATCATGATTTAATTATGTGTTTATGAACTTGTGTAATTATCTTGATATTTGTGGATGCATCTATAGGTTTAAAATCCAAATAATGCATTTTTGTAATATTTATCATTTGATGTTTTGAGGAAACAAATTATTGCCTAGAGCCATGCAATTTTGTATTTGGGAATATTTCCACACTTCACACTGGCAGTAATTTTTCTAGAATTTTTAGAGATATATTTAATGTACTTCATTTGTAAAGTGGCCAATTCATGGATTTAACTTTAAATAAAATTTAAATGAAAATATAAATGGGAAAATTACAATACTTGGAAACCAGTCATAATTAGCCTAGATGATCATCAGAAAAATTTATTACACCAGGGGGATCACTTAATATAGTACTTCATGTATAAAGTAGTGTAGGCCACTTAATTAAATGATTTAATTTAGGGACTTTTATGACTTAGAGAAATAGTGAAAACTCCACATAATCATCATCATACATCATACCATCCTATGATAAGTGGTTAGGATCACATTGACCAAGATATCGGAAGTCGTACCTTATGGGTGGTAGTAGGTCATGGATTGTGACTAGCACAGTTAGCCTAAACTACTAGGACCACCGGGGGATATGTTTAACCATTGAGGTGAGAATTGCATTAGAGGAATAAGCCCCGGTTGGTCTCCTATAGGTCACTACTGGGTCACGAGGGGTGGAGTGCAAACCATAAGGACAGTGGTGAAAACGGAGATCGACGGAAGACCGTCGATTTCCCCGGTAATATCTTAAGTCATTAGGATTGTTCCAGAGCAACAACGAGTGCATAGGGTGAATTATGGGTAGTCATCAACTAAAATAAATATCCTTGAGAAAGGGAGCTTTGGGCATAATCCCATCATAGTTCCTAGTGCTCCCGAGAGCCTTTCACCGGGTATACCGTGGGCAGTCCTGGGATTAACCTTAAATCACTAAGTATAATAACCCGTAGACAAGAGTAGTCTAATAGGTTAAGACATTGTGGTTCATCCTCGCCTGTGATGGGTTTGAGGGGTTCTGAATAAAAGCAATATGTGCAATCTCACCCGCGATGGGTTGGAGGGATTCAGGACGGGTTGGTCCTGCGAGCTGGAGGCTCGGGTTGGAATATCTTGCATGTGTATAAACTATGTCGGGTCATGCGGTACTGGGCCAATCGTCACACCGATGGCAGTATGGTGGCTCTGGTGAGATATGATGGTTTGAGGGGCCAGTGGGTTGTTTTACGCTGCGGTCTGGAGGACGATCCCCGAAAATGCACAGTCGACCAAAAAGACTGGTGGGTAGCCAGCAAATAGTGCACAGAGACTCTAGAGTGCACCTAGGACGTGTACAGAGGCGTATGGGAGATCTAGGCCTGGTAGTGTGATACCCGCCTAGGAGTGGATACGCCCGCTCCACTGCTGCCGTAGCCACAATAGTGGTACCAGAGAGTGATGCTAGCTCTAAAAAGAGGGAACTAAAGGTCTGTGATCACAGAGTCGTTGTGTGTGAGTTGCACTTGCATGACTCATAAATAACTGCATGCATTCATTCTTATTAGGACATATGCTTCATATATCTTTATCATATAAATTAGTATGGGCTCTTTTATATGATAATTTAAATTTGGGAAACTCTATCTTATATGTTTGTATGGGCACTTATATAAGTTAGGGTACTTTTGTGATGTATAATAGCAGTAGATTTTTATACTTTATTTACTGCACTTTACTTACTTCCAGTTTTACTTACTTCTGTACTGTACCTGCTTCTATATTTGGATTATATACATAGAACTGCTAGTGTAGATTTACTGTTTACATTCATACTTGGTAGCATAGATTCCTTGTCACCTACTCCCCTTTTGATTACCACTTGTTGTCCCCCCCTTCGTCCTCCCGCACGGTGCCTAGGAGTTGCGGGGCGAGGTGCGGAGGAAACAACTTAGTGTTTTTGACTAATGGTCGATGACCAAACTATTTTTAGGTGCTCAAGGAGATGGAGCACCAACACGACCGGCCGAACGAGGTGACAAGACGTGAGGAGTTGATACCACCACCACCTACTATGACTACTGCAGAGTTTCCTCAGGTGGGATGAGTACGAGGATAGTTTTGCTTCCAAATTTTTTTGTGTGAGGAGAGTTGATATTCATGTACAGGGCATAAGCCCTTTTACTCTACTTATTATTTCTCCTCATTGTGGACTGGATGTACTTCCATTTTATTATATGATATGTACGGTGACTGTGGACTGGTTTGTAGTTCTTTCTACATTACTGTTATACTTCTTACTCTCCTTGGAAAAGAGGTTATGTGATCATTCTAGCCGGTAGAATCGGCGTGTTGCGGTGTCGACTAACCCGTGTATTAGTGCCACTGTAAGACGGCAGTTCTGGGCATAATACCGGGAGCCTCCTTGGTAAGGGGGAAGGGTCTTACAAACTGGAATCACTTGAACGAACGATCATATAAGAAAGAAGTACACAACACTGGACCACCCCGCTCGAGCATTAGTTTGCGGACAAACTATGCAGCAAAGCAGTGGTGTGCCCATGTGTAAAAAGTCACATAAAACAGTCCATTAAATACAATGAGTTAGTCCAATTCTGTTTAAACCTTACCTTTATGCAACCTCCACAGGTCATTGCGCCATAGAATGTGGCTCCTCCCCCTCTGGCTGCCACTCTCTTTCTACAGACAGAGATGGGGGAAACTTTGACGGCTATCCTCGAAGCCTTCAAAGCCCAGCAGCTCCCGGCACCACAGCCAAATCCGGGGTCAAGCTGGTTGAGTGCATTCAAGAGCCTGTCCCCTCCGATGTACCGGGGGACAGAGGATGTTGTGAAGACTGAGGAATGGTTGGAGGCCATACATGAGATATTGGCAGGCATCAACTGCCCGGTCAGTCAGGCAGTTCCTTTAGCCACCTCTGCATTAGATGCTCATGCAAAACAATGGTGGAAGTCCGTGCGAGAGACCACTTATGCTGATTGGGATCTGTCGGACATCTCATGGGAGGAGTTTAGTGAGACATTCTTGGAGCATTATGTGCCCACCATAGATAGAGATGCAATGGAAGAGAGGTTTCTGAACCTCAAGCAGGGGACTAGATCTGTCATCGAGTATCAAAGAGAGTTCTCCCATCTGGCTAGATTTTCGGGGATCCATGACATGGATGACAGGAAGTATGCCAAGAGATTCTATCATGGGCACAAAGATTCCTTGAGGCAGCCCCTACTATTCATCTCCCAGGGCACCTTGTCACAGATCATAGAGATGTCCAAGAAGCTGGAGGCAGACCAGCTGATGGTGGAGAATAGAGGAAAGAGGTTGTTGGACGGGTCATCGCCCGGGGTGAGTAGCAGGGGATCCCAGCGAGGCAGAGACATTGGAAATAAGAGGGGTGGGGGACGTCATCGTCCCAACTTCAGGCAGGAGCAGGGGCCTCCTACAGTGTTAGCCCCCCTCCCCCCCCCCCCCCCCACCACCACTGCAGGTGCATGACCCGAAGAGGCAAGATGACCATGGCCACCGACCGGTAGTTTGCTTTGGATGTCATCAGCCTGGGCATATTAGATCGGAGTGTCCGCATCGGTTTCGTCCACCTCCTCCTCCTCCACCTCCAATGGCCCCTCTAGTACAGCAGGGCCAAGGCCGAGGCCGAGGACGAGGTCGAGGCTGAGGTCGGGGATATCACGGCCAAGGGCGAGAACAGGAGCAAATATACGCACTCGACCTCGCCGAACCGAGGAACCCAGAGGAGGTCATCACAGGTACTTAGATTATTGTAAATTTAAGTTTCATTTATCTGATTTTATTTAAAATAACAGTTTATTTGAACTCAAACAACTCAGGCATAATCATGATCAGCGGCAAGTCCTCTTATACCTTGTTTGACATGGGTGCCTCCCACTCGTTTGTTTCTGAGGCCTTTATAGAAGGTCTGGAGGGTGTGGAAAGATTTCCAGGCATGGAGATGAAGGTACGTCTGCCCGATGGGTCAGAGCTACGGACCTCTGCCCATTACAACATGGAGGTCAAGATTGGTGGCAGGACATTTGAGGCGCCAGCGACGATCCTGTGACTGCCTAATTTCGACTTGATCTTGGGCATGATGTGGTTATACTAGAACTATGCCCAAATTGATTGCCCGTCAAGAAGGATCACTCTGAGGCACGGCGACTACTACGTCGTCGTCGAAGGTATCAGACCTATCTCTCATATATTATTATCATATGTACAGGCTGTCAAGGCCCACCATCAGGGAGAGGAGGTGTACATTATATGCTTCGAGATGGCGAGAGCAGAAACTTCCCTTGATGACATTCCGGTGGCTCGCGATTTCCCCGACGTATTCCCGGAGAAATTGCCCGGATTACCGCCAGCTAGCGATGTAGACTTTCAGATACAGCTAGTGCCAGGAGCGAGGCCAGTATCTCGAGCACTATACAGGATGGCTCCTAAGGAGTTGGTTGAGTTCAGGTCCCAGCTGTAAGAGTTGGTAGAGTTGGGCTTTGTTCGACCCAGCTCATCACCTTGGGGAGCACCAGTATTATTTGTTAAGAAGGAGGATAGGTTGTTACGGCTCTGCATCGACTATCGAGAGCTGAATCGGCTGACAGTCCGGAACACCTACCCATTACCCCGGATCGATGAGCTATTTGATCAGCTTCAGGGAGCCTTCTGGTTCTCCAAGCTGAACTTACGATCAGTGTATTATCAACTGCGGATTCAGGAGGAAGACATTCCGAAGACAGCATTCAGTTCCCGCTATGGTCTGTACGAGTTCACGGTGATGTATTTCGAACTCAGGAATGTATCTTCCGCATTCATGAGTCTAATGAAACGTGTTTTTGAGCCTTACCTGGATAGATGTGTCATAGTATTTATTGATGATATCTTGATCTATTCTCGGATAAAGGAGGAGCACATGCAGCATTTGGCACAGGTACTAGGGCAATTGAGGGAGCACCAGTTGTATGCGAAGTTTTCCAAGTGTCAGTTCTGGCTGCAAGAGGTGGCATTTCTGGGACATGTTGTCAGTGGAGCCGGGTTCGACGTAGATCCGGCCAAAGTACGGGCAGTGCGTGATTGGCCGCGGCCAAAATCAGCTTCTGATATACGCAGCTTCTTGGGACTCGTCGGGTATTACCGCAAGTTTATGGAGGGGTTTTCGAGGATATCACTTCCCCTCACGACATTGACGAAGAAGGAAGCAGCATTTGCGTGGACCAAAAGGTGCGAGTCATTGTTTCAGGAGTTAAAGAGCCAGCTTACCTCTGCCCCTATCCTTGCACTTCGATCTGGGAAGGAAGGATTCCAGATTTACACTGACGCTTCTTACCAGGGGATGGGTGTCGTCTTAATGCAGCACGGCCATGTGATTGCCTATGGCTCCAGGCAATTGAAGAAACATGAACATAATTACCCGGTGCATGACTTGGAGCTTGGGGCGGTCGTATTTGCACTGAAGATATGGAGACACTACTTGTATGGGGTTCATTGTGATGTCTACTCGGATCATAAGAATCTCAAATACGTCGACACGCAAAAAGATCTGAACCTTCGACAGAGGAGATGGCTAGAATTTCTCAGCGATTATGATTACAAATTACACTATCATCCGGGGAAAGCGAACACTATGGCAGATGCGTTGAGCAGGAGAGCCGGAACTACTGGATCGGAGCCCCGAGTGATGTATATGGGATTGATGCAGATGATGGATGATATGCATATCACCATGGTTTCAGAGGACGAGCCAGCAGTCTATTGGGAATATCTGAACTCCTTGATCGGGGAGAATGATCTTCGGGAGCGCATCTTGACGCAGTAGAGGCTAGATGTAGCTTTAGAGCCGATATTTAGATCCCTAGAAGAGGGAAAATTCGGGGATTATATACTGCAGGATGATCTCATTCATTTCTGTGGGCGCATCTATATACCTGCAGGCGGTGCCATTCTGGAGGATATACTTAGAGAGGCGCACCACTCTCAGTATTCAGTGCATCCCGAGATCACCAAGATGACAGCTGATTTGCTGCAACACATGTATTGGCCAGGGATGAAGAGAGAGTTCATTCATTATGTGACCCACTACGTGACATGTCAGTAGGTAAAAGAGGAATGCAAGAGCCCGGGGGGATTATTACAGCCATTACCTGTACCCTAGTGGAAATTCAAAGATATATTTATGGATTTTGTGCATGGATTGCCACGCTCCCACACTGGGCACGATTCCAAATGGGTCATCATCGACAGGCTGACCAAGGTGGATTGATTTATCCCGATCAAGAAGGACTGCCAAGTTGCTGTTTTGGTGAGATTGTTTGTGGAGCAGTTTGTCAGGTACCATGGCATCCCCAGATTGATCGTCTCGGACCGTGATGGTCGGTTCACATCGAGGGAATGGAGGGTTATGCATGCTTACTTAGGTTCTCGGCTCACTTTTAGCACCACCTTCCATCCGCAGACCGACGGCCAGACCGAGCGGACCATCCGGACCATGGAGGATCTGCTTCGTCTATGCATATTGGATACAGGGAAACCCTGGGAGAGACTGTTGCCCTTGATCGAGTTCTCTTATAATAACAGTCACCAGGGAAGCATCGGAATGGCGCCTTACGAGGTTTTGTATGGAAGGAAGTGTCGGACATCTCTGTCTTGGGTTCAAGATGTGGACACGAGGACTCTTGGTTCAGAGTACATTAAGGATACGGAAGCTCAGATTCGACTGATCAGGGAACGAATGCTGGAGGCCCAGAGTAGACAGGCCAAGTACTATGATGCGCGCCATCGGAAGGTGGAGTTTCAGGTGGGAGAATGGTATTCTTGAAGATACATCCTGTGCATGGTGTCTCTCGGATGCGGAGACACAAGAAGCTCAGTCCACGATACATCGGGTCGTACTTGATTCTGGAGCGGGTCGGTCCTTTGGCATATAGGCTGCAACTGCCACCAGAGTTGGGGACCCTGCACGATGTCTTTCATGTCTCCTCGCTATGGAGAGCTCTCCTTCGGCCAGAGCATCATATCACCACTATAGCAGGCCCGCTAGCGTCCGACAGATCAGTTCGTTTGGAGCCGCTCCGGATCGATGATACCGCGGTCCGAGTGTTGCGGAAGAAGAGAGTTCCCCTAGTGAAGGTGTTGTGGTCCAACCATGGACGGGAGGAGCACACCTGGCAGCCGAGGGATCTGATGCTAGAGCGGCACCCAGAGCTTCTTACATCAGGTAACATTTTAATTATTAGCTAAAATACATAAATTTTCATGCTTGAAAACCTCGTAGACCCGATCTTAAATTTCGGGGATGAAATTATTTCTTTGTTTATTGGAATTTGTAACATCACATTTCCAATTAGGCCCCTCAACTTAGATTGGGTTAGACATGTGGTGGGTGATAAGGATTTTAGCTAGGTTTGACCCTAGAAGGTGGGGTGTAGCCATGTGGGGCCCACTATAGGGCCTAAGTCAAACTAGGTCAAACTAGCCTAAATAGGAACCCTAGCCACACCATGACCCCCACCACATTGCCCTAACCCTAAGAACAATCTAAGTGAACCCTAAAGCATGCCATTAGGTCACCCATTGACCCCAATATGACCAAGTCAACCCTAAACCTTAATTTGGTCAAACCCAAACCTAAAGGCCCAAATAGTCCAAGTGGGCCACCACCATGGCCCAACCTAAGTTGGATGGTATCATAGGGTCCATGACCTTCAGGTGGGGTCAGCCCACTCATCAAGTTGACTCAGTCAACTCTAAAAAGTCAACTTGGTCAAACATGTGGCCTAAAGATGAAAATAAAGGCTAATCCCATTTCCCATGGGCAAAGTCCACTAACCATGGCCCATGACCAGCCCAAGTGGTCAAAGACAACTTTAACCCCCAAAATCAGGAGAGAAAGTACATTCAAAGGGGTAGAAAAGGAAATTCGGGGTAAAATAGGAGAGAGAAGTGGAATGAAGAGGAAGGATGGCCATGGCCACTATTTTAGGTGCCAAAGCTTGTTGGCCGGCCTCCTCATGCAATTCCAGAGGAATTTGGAGCATGGTGGCCACTTGGCACCATGGGTGGAGCAACCAAAGCTTAACCTGAGCTCCCCCTTAGACATATCTCCCCATACACCCACTCTCAGCCTAATCTAGCCACACCATCAGCTTTACAGAGGGCAAACAACTGGAGAACGAGTCCTGGAACAAGGAATTTTCTAAAGAATCGAGGAAATGGGGAGGAGTCGCCGGAGCAAGCTCGGTCATGGCTCACCGCCGCCAAACTCGTCGCCAAGCCTCATTAAGGATTCATTTCACCTCACCTCTACCCGTACTAGAATCCTAGATCGATTAGGAGAGATATCGGGCTCAATTGAGCCCGATACAATGGGAGCAGAGAGCCAAATTCTCGAGCTCTCCTTCTTGCTTGGGATCGCCTGAGGAGCCGCCTCTGGCAGTCTCACCGCCGGGAAACACCAGCCACCACCTCAACGAAGGTGGTGGCAATAATTGCTGGCGGTGATGCCGACCCAGGTAGCCGGAAATGAGAATTCTTCTTGATCCAGGTCGGGATCATCCCAGTCGTTGGCTGGAGGTAGGGGATGAATGGATGTCGTCTGTTTCATCTCAAATGATTTATATATTTTAATTAATGAACAGTACCTATTTTGTCACACATTCATACAGTTCTTGCATGCTAAAAATAGGCCTCTTAAATGCAAAATCAGATCTAGACATCAAAATGAAAATTGTAGGCCTAGGTCTTACCTTCAAATTGCCACCCTAAAGTTCAAATTTAGAAAAGTAGAACTCCATGTAGGGTTGTTCTACTAGTACTGGTCCTAGGCAAGGGCAGAAATTCAAATGCATGCCCTGCCAAACCAAAAGTCCACATGACCCAAAATTTTGGACATGTGCTTGACTAGGGTAGACTTAAACTCTGTCCAAAAATTAGAATTTTTGGGAAATATGTTTTTATAGTATTTGTGAAAATACACAAAAATAAATTAATTAAATATTTGGATTAATATGACTCTAAATGGCCCCAAATTTTGGTGGCATGCCCTTGGGTTCATTATAGGCCCATGATAAAAGTTTCAGTCACTTTTGACTTCTACAAGATGGGAATTCTCCCTTGCATGTGAAGGGTTAACTTAGGTTTGGGGTGCATATAGCCATATTTACCAAAATGTGAATTTACCCCTTATTATACATGGTATTGCTACAAAACACTGGACATGAGTTCATAGAGATGGATTTTACCCCTCATAGAAATATTGGGATATTTGGAAGCAAAACTCCCATTATTTAGAATTTTTGAAAATTAGGCCATTTAATGATAGAAAATTTAAAAATAGGTTATTTGTGAGTTAAAATTCTCAAATTTTGTCAAGGATGCAAGGGAGACATACGCAATCCCTGGAAAATTTTATGGGTCTGTTAGAAGAACATAACTTGGAATTATATAGAATTTACAGTTTTGCCCCTTTATGGAAATTATTTAAAAATGATGGAAATTATAGAAGAAATATCATAACAAACTTCCTGGTGATTTAATTATGTGTTTATGACCTTGTGTAATTATCTTGATATTGTTGGGTGCTTCTATAGGTTTAAAATCCAAATAAAGGCATTTTTGTAATATTTATCATTTGATGTTTTAATGAACCAAATAATAGCGTAGAGCCATGAAATTTTGTATTTGGAATTATTTCAGCAATTCACACCTGCAGTAATTTTCCTAGAATTTTTAGAGATATATTTAATGTACTTCATTTGTAAAGTGGCCAATTCATGGATTTATCTTTAAATAAAATTTAAATGGAAATATAAATGGGAAAATTACAATACTTGGAAACCAGTCATATTTAGCCTAGATAATCATCAAAAAAATTAATTAGATCAGGGGGATCACTTAATATAGTACTTCATGTATAAAGTGGTGTAGACCACTTAATTAAATGATTTAAGTAGGGTCTTTTATGACTTAGAGAAATAATGAAAACTCCACATAATCATCATCATACATCATACCATCCTATGATAAGTGTTTAGGATCACATTGACCAAGACATCAGAAGTCGTACCTTATGGGTGGTAGTAGGTCATGGATTGTGACTAGCATAGTTAGCCTAAACTACTAGGACCACCGGGGGATATGTTTAACCATTGAGGTGAGAATTGCATTAGAGGAATAAGCCCTGGTTGGTCTCTTATAGGTCACTACTGGGTCACGAGGGGTGGAGTACAAACCATAAGGACAGTGGTTAAAACGGAGATCAACGAAAGACCGCCGATTTCGCCGGTAATATCTTAAATCATTAGGATTGTTCCAGAGCAACAACGAGAGCTGAGGGTGAATTATGGGTAGTCATCAACTAAAATAAATATCCTTCAGAAAGGGAGCTTTGGGCGTAATCCCATCATAGTTCCTAGTGCCCCCGAGATCCCTTCACCGGGTATACCTTGGGCAGTCCTGGGATTAACCTTAAATCACTAAGTATAATAACTCGTAGACAAGAGTAGTCTAATAGGTTAAGACATTGTAGTTCATTCTCGCCCGTGATGGGTTTGAGGGGTTCTGAATAAAAGCACTATGTGCAATCTCACCCGTGATGGGTTGGAGGGATTCAGGACGGGTTGGTCCTGCGAGCTGGAGGCTCGGGTTGGAATATCTTGCATGTGCATAAACTATGGCAGGTCATGTGGTACTGGGCCAATCGTCACACCGATGGCAGTACGGTGGCTCTGGCGAGGTGTAATGGTTTGAGGGGCTAGTGGGTTGTTTTACGCCGCAGTCTGGAGGATGATCCCCGAAAACACACACTCGACCAAAACGAATGGTGGGTAGCCAGCAAATAGTACGCAGAGACTCTGGAGTGCACTTAGGACGTGCACAGAGGCGTATGGGAGGTCTAGGCCTGTTAGTGTGATACCCCCTAAGAGTTTAGACGCCCGCTCCACTGCTGCCGTAACCACAACGGTGGTACCAGAGAGCGATGCTAGCTCCGAAAAGCAGGAACTAAAGGTTTATGATCACATAATCGTTGTGTGTGAGTTGCACTTGCATGACTCATAAATAACTGCATGCATTCATTCATATTAGGACATACGCTTCATGGATCCTTATCATATAAATTAGTATGGGATCTTTTATATGATAAGTTAAATTTTGGAAACTCTAACTTATATGTTTGTATGGGCACTCATATAAGTTAGGGTACTTCTGTGATGTATAATAGCAGTAGATTTTTATACTTTATTTACTGCACTTTACTTACTTCCAGTTTTACTTACTTTTGTATTGTACCTGCTTCTATATTTGGACTATATACATAGAACTGCTAGTGTATATTTATTGTTTACATTCATACTTGGTAGCATAGATTCCTTGTCGTCTGCTCCCCTTTTGATTACCCCTTGTTGTCCCCCGCTTCGTCCTCCCGCACGGTGCCTAGGAGTTGCGGGGCGAGGTGCGGAGGAAACGACTTAGTCTTTTTGACTAATGGTCGGTGACCAAACTATTTTTAGGAACTCAAGGAGATGGAGCACCAGCACGACCGGCCGGACGAGGTGATAGGACATGAGGAGTTGATACCACCACCACCTACTACGACTACAACAGAGTTTACTCAGGTGGGACGAGTATGAGGATAGTTTTGATTCCGCATTTTGTTGTGTGAGGAGAGTTGATATTCATGTACAGGGCATAATCCCTTTTACTATTCTTATTATTTCTCCTCATTGTGGACTGGATGTACTTCCATTTTATTATATTATATGTATTGTGACTGTGGACTGGTTTATAGTTCTTTCTACATTATTGCTATACTTCTTACTCTCCTTGGCAAACAGGTTATGTAATCGTTCTAGCTGGTAGAATTTGGTGTGTTGCGGTGTCGACTAACCATTGTGTTAGTGCCACCGTAAGACGGCAGTTCTGGGCGTAAGACCGGGAGCCTCCTTGGTAAGGGGGAAGGGTCTTACAAGTCCTACTTGACTAAGTTTGCTGCCAAATCCTATAAATGGATTTTTGTTGGTACAGTAATCATAACAAAGCATATATAGTCTACAACTTGAAAAATCAAGTTTTAAAAGAATCTGTGAATATAGTATTTTGTGAATGATCGATGATTGATAGTGAGCTACCTAGCTCCTCTAGATCTGCAGGTGTAGAGTTCAAGATGGATAAACTAACCATCAAGGATACTTAATCAACTACCCTAGAAGAAGATGATGGTGTGTACATTCCTGAAGAAGGTCAAAGTAAACAGGATATGGCTGAAGACCAGCAGGATCCAGCCACTGAAGTTCATGATGTTGAAGCAAGAATGCCTCTTGCAATCAGGCACTTGAGGGATCATCCCAGAGATCAGATCATAGGAGATGCTAGCCAAGGAGTTACAATAAGGAGCAGAAGCCTCAACATTACCATGTACTCCAGCTTTTTATCTCAAGTTCAACCTAAAAGGTTTGAAGATGCCAACATAGATCTATTTTTGATTGTTGCAATACAAGAAAAACTGAACCAGTTCAAGAGATACAAGGTCTGGAAGCTGGTTCTCAGACCACAAGGACATAACAGCATTGTAACTAAGTGGATCTACAGGGATAATCTTGACTAAAATGGTGTTATAATAAATAATAATGCTAGATTGGTGGCCAAGGGATACAGATAAGAGGAAGGTACTGACTTTGATCAAACCCTTGCACCGGTAGCTATATTGGAAGCCATAAGACTATTCCTTGCATATGTTGCACATAAAGGATTAAAAGTCTACTAAACGGATGTGAAGTCAGCTTTCCTAAATGGTGACCTAAAAGAAGAGGTCTATTTTGAGCAACCCTCAGGTTTTGTTAGTCCTAACTTTTTTGATTATGTTTTTAGGATTAAAAAGATTTATATGGGTTGAAGCATGCCCTTAGGGCATGGTATGAAACATTATCTAGCTTTCTCATTGAGAACAAATTCTCAAGCGGAAAGATAGACAAGATATTATTCCTAATGGAAGTCAAGGGTAAGATCATTCTAGTCCAAATTTATGTAAATGACATAATATTTGGGTCTACTGATGATGGTCTCTACAAAATATTTGTCAAACTTATGTAAGGGCAGTTTGAGATGAGCAGTATGGGTTAACTCAAGTATTTCTTGAACCTCCAAGTTAGACAATAAGAGGATGGTCTATCCATCTCTCAGTCTAAGTTCACCAAGGATTTGATTAAAAATTTGGAATGGAGAGTACCTCTATAATGAAAACTTTTATGGGGTCAAGTGTGTTAATAGACAAGGATGAAACTGGGAAACCTGTTGATGAAACTTTGTATAGAGGCATAATTGGCTGTCTATTCTACCTTACTGTTAGTAGGCCAGATATTATATATGCTACATGTGTTTGTGCTAGATACCAGGCTAGCTGAAAGATATTGTACCTAAACACCTAGAGGGGGGTGAATATGTGACTTGAACCTTTTTAACTTTTTAAGGCAGCAATCAGTATCTAACACAGATTTATATATACTTTTGCATACAGCAATCACACAGCAATCACAGAATATCACAGCACACAGTAGACACTCAGTTTTATAGTGGTTCCCCAAGGTTTGGGTCCATCCACTTTCCCCCTTCGCCTATCTAGCAGTGTACTAGATTCGGCCAAACTTCTCCACTATCTCAGAACCCAAAATAGGCTCCTACACCTCAGGCCCAAGGCCCTACAACTCAGCTTCTTCACAAAGCCTACACTCAGCCACCAAGGCCTACACTCAGCCACCAAGGCCTACACTCAGCCACAACAGGCCTACACTCAGAGATTCCAATCTCCTACACTCAGGCTCTCAAGCCCTACACTCAGCCTTTATAATTACAGGCTTACAAGACTCAGATCCAAAGGATCCTTCAAGAAAATATTAATACAATAATGTTAACTCAGCAACTCAGAGACAAGAGAGGAGAGTTGTGAGTTTCTTGATGAGTTCTTGGAAGAACTCAGCTGAAATCAATCTGACTTGGCTTTCTTCAAAGCTTCTTGAATGTAGA
Source organism: Platanthera guangdongensis (assembly GCA_039583875.1). Lineage (NCBI taxonomy): Eukaryota > Viridiplantae > Streptophyta > Magnoliopsida > Asparagales > Orchidaceae > Platanthera > Platanthera guangdongensis. Next base: position 19,201,260 of record CM077160.1, on the reverse strand, counting down.
ACTCAATAAGATTGACCCCTTCTGCAGTTGATCCTTGATCTCTGCTACTTAAGATTCAGAATAAATCTGAACCCTTCTTCTCAGCCTAGTTCCAACGGCTGATTTCTTGGATGGAGCTCTCTCTCTCCAATTTTTTAGATCCTCACTTGATAGCTAGATCTTCTTTGAATTACTTGAACAACTTCAACAACCACTTGATCAATCTCTTCTATAGACAGTATAAGCCTATTTATAGGCCTTCTTCATGGTAACCGGCTGGTCCGGTCCATAACTGAATTCTGACAACTCTGACAGATGCAGTAGACTGGCTGGAATGGCAGCTGTCAAGTCATCCAGTCAGTTCTTGAAAATTCGATAACTGTCTGTAAGTGTCGAGACTTTCTGTCTTTAAGTGTCGACACTTATAGACCAAGTGTCGACACAAGTTGTTTAAGTGTCGACACTAGTCTACAAGGTGTCGACATAACTCCTTGTGTTGTAGATTTTATATCTCGACACTACTTCTTCTTCATGTGTCGACACTGATAATGAGTGTCGACACAAGTCCTTGTACTTCAGTATTTTACTGAATTCTTCTAAGTGTCGACACAACACCTTTGTGTCGACACATCTTCATGTGTTGAACTCGCTGAGTATCGACACTTCTTCTTGGTGTCGACACATGTCTTCAGTGTTGATACTTGGTGAGTGTCGACACATTGCTCTGGGTGTCGACACATTCTTCTTCTGTCGAGACTCTAGCTGAGTGTCGACACATTCCCTTAGTGTCGACACTTGTACTTAGAATATTTTTGTTGAACTTTTCTTATCTTTACTAAGTGTCGACATAGCTCCTTATGTCGACACTTTCTTCAAGTGTTGAGTCTTCAGCTAAGTGTCGACACATTCTTTCTTGTGTCGACACTTTCTTCAAGTGTTGACTCTTATGTTGTGTGTCGACACATTACTCTAGGTGTCGACACTTATACTTAGTCTCTGCTGACTTTTGCTGAGTGTCGACACAGCCTCCAAGTGTCGACACTTTCTGATGTAGACACAGTTTCACTGGGTGTCGACACAACTGCTAAGTGTCGACACTGCTTCACTGCACTTTTCTTCACTGAGTGTCGACACATCTCCTTGTGTCGACACTTTCTGTCTGGTGTCGACTCAGCGTCCCTGGTGTCGACACAAATACTCCAAGTGTCGACACTGCTTGCCTGGGTGTCGACACATGGACTTAGAAACTTTTTCTTCTTTCCTGTAAATACTTAACCTGCACAAGTAAACTCAAAATACATCAAATACATTTTTGATGTATATCATTGAGTTGGGTGAGGCTTCTTCAAATCAGGTACATTTGAACCAATGTACCCAACAATCTCTCCCTATTTGGAGAAGTCATAACCCTTAGTCAATGATATACACCATTTATAATAAAATTACAAAATGATGTAAGGCAGGATTATATATAGCAGGGCAAACATAAACATGTATCAATCACACATGTATACATAGACATTATCACAGAACAATTATGAAACAAATTTATTACACAACAAATTTATCACACAGACATTGTTCTAATAGCTTGTCATATTCATAATTCTAAAGTTTACAGAATGTTTTACACCAAAAGATTACATAGTAAACTTAAGAAAATTTCTATGCTAATTTTGTTCTGCATCTTTGATCACTATTCCTTTTCCTGACTGAATCTTGGCTTGCATAGGAGCTTCAGCATCTTCAGTTTCAGCAGGCTTCTTCCCTTTCAGCTCCTTCTTCTTAAGTTCCTCAGCCTTAATCTTTTGTCTTTCAAAATAATGATAAGGCTTGGGAAAGTACTTGCTAGGCTCCTGGGCAGTAGGAGGTAGCTTTCCCATCTTGGCCTTTCTTCTGTATTGAACTATAGCTTCTTGCCTTGTCTCATGCTTTCTCCATTCAGCCTCAGAAAACCACTTGTTCCTGTCATGCACATTATCTTTTGCAGCTTTCCAGGCAGTCAAAATAATGTTCCTAGAGGTGGGGCTCCACTGCTCAAAGTCTAGTCTTTGTTCAGCTTGCTCCCTGAACCTCTTCTTAAACAGTCTGGTCTCTTATTCTTTCTGCAGAGCTTCTTGCATAGCTTCAGATATTGGCTGAACAACTTTATCTATAATGACATTGTCCTTTCCCCTAGGTGGGCTATACATGGACTGTATGTCAGCATGAACCATATCAAAATCTGGAGGAGGGTAGATGACTTGAGCCACTTCAGGTTGCTCCCCTCCTAGATATGCAGGATGAATTCCAGATTCTGCCACATTATCATCATCACAAAGAGGAGGATATCCAAGAGTTGCTCTGATAGAATTAGATATCCACTTAGCATGATCAGAGCTGGCCTTGACTAACACTCTCTCCCCCTTTATGACTTCTCTTTCTATGTGATCTCTGACATCATCTTTTTGAAATCTAACCTGATTATCCAAATAATTGACTCCATCTTTAAAATAAGGTTTCAACCTCTGGAGTTTGTCAGTTATGATCTTCTGAGAGTCTTGGATGGCAGTCTTAACATCAGTTATTTCTTCTTGGAATACTTTGTCAAATTCTGCTTTAACAGTAGCAGTAGAAGTTGGCAGGCCAGCAGCTATGTTTTTCATTTCTGTGACAATTGCATTATGAGAAGCAAATAAGTTATCATTCATTCTGATTTGGTTCTCAAGTACATATCCTTGCTTCTGTGCAATGTCATCTACTTGAGCTTTGATCTTTTCTTGATGAGTAGCCAAGTACACCACTACATTCCCTCCCTTATGGAAGCAGTCTGTCATCTCCTTCTTATTAAGATTCATCTCAAATCTTATTGACTTTATATCCTGGGCAAGATCAAACTGTAGTGATTTGTGCTCCTCATCCACATAAGTTTCAATAGCTTTCCTGTGTTCATCCAGTTTAATCTGCATAGCAACCATCAGTGCACTATAATCAACAGTTGGTGCTGGCTGTGATATAGGCTGTGGTGCAATAGTTTGGAGAGCCTTTTTGTAACTCTGGCTCCTTCTTCTGAATACTTGAAATTTCTTTTTCTTTGCCCTTGTAGCTTCTTCATCTTCAGAGGCTGAAGTACTTGCTATCTCTACCCTCTCCTTAGGTAGCTCCTCAACTGCTGGTTGTTTCTCAGGCTCTTCAACAATTGGCATTTGCTCCCCCTCAACTGGAGCATTCTCTCCCTCAGCAACAGTTTCTTTGTCAAAATCGGTTTGATCCAGGTTTAGGAAGAGATCTTCCATAGTATATTCTGGTGGAGAATGGGCTGGAGAAATTCTTGGCTCATCTACCACTGGATCAGATACTATTTGAGCTGCAACAGATGTGTCCTCCATGACAACATCTGGGACTTAACCATCAAGCTGAGTTTGCTGATTGTCATAATTTAGGGAATCAGACAATACTTTATCCATTGTAGGGAAATCTAAAGCATTAAGCTCAGTGATTACCTCAAGGATGATGTTGGTTGCTTGCTCACTCTCCAGGGTAGTTGGTTCTTCAACAACTAGAGGCTCCCCCTGGACTTGATCCTGGTTAAAGGGGCTAGCTGGTAGTAGCTCCCCCTGCTTCTCAGCAACTTCTTGTTGAGCTGTAGACTTCTCAACAGTCTCTTCTTCATACTCATCAGGTGAGAAAACAACTTGCTCTTCACTATCAGAGCTGCTAGTTGGATCCTGAGCTACTGGGGCAGACTTATTCTTCTTCTTCAGAGGTGTTGCTTTCTCAGATGTTACTTTCTCAGGAGTAGGCATCTCCTTAGTCAAAACTCTGTCCCATCTGGAGAAGATCCTCATATCCATTTTCCTCATATGATTTATTTTTGTTCCAGCAGCTTGACTCATTACCTCTGGAATACTTCCAGCAAGGTATAGACTTAAGATCCTGCCCAAGTTGGGCTTCTTTAGGCTTTCCTTGATCTTCTCAAAGATCACTACAGACCAGTCAGTTTTCAGATTGAAGATTATCCTGGTCATAATGCTGAACATATGGGCAGATACCCTATCATGCCCTCCAGGTTTGCTTAAAATCACTTTGCCAACAATTTCTGACATGAATTTTCCTTGGCTGTTCATGCCTTTTCTATTGAAAACTGATCCAATCTTCATCTTAGAATCCAGACCACACCATGTCAATGCATCTCTGGTCCTGGGAGCAGTTACTTCATCTTTTTCTTTAGTTCTTGGTAACTGTAGTACCTTTCTCAGACTTTTTGGAGAGACCTTTACTTTTTCACCATGAACCCTGGATTTGATCTTGAATCCAGATTTGTCTACCTTAGCACCACTGAGGAATTCCAAGACTTCCTTCTTCCAAATCTTTGTTGGCTCTGAAACAAGATATTCTAACCCTGAGTCGGCAACTAGGGTTACTACAGTCTTGATCTCCGGGTCTACATCAACAAACGCGTCGCGCACCAGTTCATACCCTTTGTTGACGTTCTCCTCAAGCTTTGGCGCCATTAGGGTTTGAAGAATTTGAACTGAGAGAAGAGAGGTGTCGACACACAAGTTTTGGTCTCGAAACTTTTGAAAGCGTGTCGACAGACAAAGGCAAAATCCTATTTATACCTTTCTAGGTTTGAAGATGAAAAGGCGGATAAGCTAATTTAAATTGTGTCTACACTATCGATAAGTGTCGACACTGACTTATAATGTCTCGACACTTATGTGTCGACACAAGTTTAGTCAACAGATTATATGTGTCGACACTTGTTTATGTGTCGACACCACATAACTCGACATTTAGTCGAGACTTTACTTAGATAATTCTGAGTAAAACCTAAGTGTCGACACCACCTTGGATGTGTCGACACCTACTAGTCATGTGTTGACACTAATTCTCTGAAGTGTCGACACCAACTTCCTAGATGTGTCGACACCTTTTCCCTGAAGTGTCGACACCAATTTTCTGTGTCGACACAGATATCTTTGTGTGTCGACACCTTTTGACTTAGCCATTATTATAAACTTATTCTAAGTTTATCATTCCTAGTTCAATTTTAAACCTATTGAACTTAGTTTCTTCTAAGGGCTTAGTATACATATCAGCTAGTTGATTATCTGTTTTAACATATTCTAGTAAAATATCTTCTTTCTCTACATGCACCCTAAGAAAATGATATTTTATTTCAATATGTTTAGTTCTACTATGAGAAACAGGATTATGTGCAATTGATATAGCACTTGTAGAATCACAAAAGAGTGGAGTTCTACTTACCTGAATTCCATAGTACTCAAGCTGATGTTGTATCCATAGAAGTTGAGCACAGCAACTTCCTGCAGCCACATATTCTGATTCTGCAGTGGAGATAGCCACACTTGCTTGCTTTTTGCTACTCCATGAAATCAGTCTTCCACCTAGGAATTGACAGGTTCCAGTTGTGCTTTTTCTGTCTTCTTTGCATCCTACAAAGTCTGCATCTGAATAACCTGTTAGTTCAAAATCCTCATTCCTAGGGTATCAGAGGACTAGATAAGGAGTGCCCTTTAGATATCTCAATATTATTTTGACTGCTGTCAAATGAGACTCTTTAGGGCAGGCTTGATACCTTGCATAGACACATGTAGCATACATGATATCTGGTCTACTTGCAGTCAAATATAATAGGGAGCCAACTATCCCTCTATACAAAGACTCATCTACAGGTTTCCCTGCATCATCCTTGCTAAGAGACATACTTGACCCCATAGGAGTCTTCATGGTGCTGGATGAATCCATACCATACTTCCTTATGAGTTCTAGGGTAAACTTAGACTGGCATATGGACAAACCATTCTCATTCTGTCTTACTTGGAGACCCAAGAAGAACTTAAGTTCTCCCATACTACTCATCTCAAATTGACCTTGCATTAGTTTTGCAAACGTTTTGCAAAGGCTACTTTCAGTAGACCCAAATATAATGTCATTTACATATATTTGGACTAGTATTACTTTGCCTCCGAATTCCCTAAGGAATAGAGTCTTGTCTATTTTCCCCCTTGTGAACTTATTCTCAATGAGGAAACTAGACAGGGTTTCATACCAAGCCCTAGGGGCTTGCTTTAACCCATATAAAGCTTTCCTAAGTCTATAGACATGATTAGGTAGAGTTGAATCAACAAAACCTGATGCCTGTTCCACATAGACTTCCTCTTTAAGATTACCATTTAGAAATGTTGACTTGACATCCATTTGGTAAACTTTAAATCCTTGAAAGGTTGCATAGGCCAGGAACATCCTTATGGCTTCCAGTCTGGCTACTGGAGCAAAGGTTTGATCAAAATCAATACCTTCTTCCTGCCTATATCCTTTAGCAACCAATCTTGCTTTGTTCTTAATGATGACTCCATGTTCATCCATCTTGTTCCTATAGATCCACTTGGTCCCAATTATGTTGTGGTCTTTAGGTTTAGGAACAAGCTCCCAGACCTTGCATCTCTTGAATTGATTCAGCTCTTCTTGCATTGCCACAATCCAATGAGGGTCTAGGATGGCTTCTTCAAACTTCTTTGGTTCAACTTGGGATAGGAAACTGGAGTAGATTGCTGCATTCAGATTTCTGCTCCTTGTTTGTACCCCTTGTCTTGGATCACCAATGATTTGTTCAGCTGGATGATCTCTTAGATGCCTATTGGCTGGGGGCATCCTGTCTTCAGGTTGAACTTCTTCAACTTCTTCATCTTACTGTACTTCTTGTACTTCTTCTGCATTTGGTACATGTAGTACTCCCCATGGACAGCAGCCACTATCTTCTACTTGCTGCCTTGCAGTAGATTCTTCTTCTATAGTGAGCTTGTCCAACTTCTCAGTTATACCTGTGGGGCTGCATACACTACTAGACAACTCATTGTTAATAAGTCTAGTTTCATCAAATACTACATGTACAGATTCTTCTACAACTTGTGTATTCAAGTTGTAGACTCTATAAGCCTTACTATTGTTGATGTACCCAACAAAAATTCCCTCTTGGGACTTGGCAGCAAACTTAGTCAAGTAAGACTTTCCATTGCTAAGTATAAAGCACTTACAACCAAAGATCCTGAAGTATGATAGATTTGGTTTCCTGCCTTTCACAACCTCATAGGGGGTCTTGTTGAGGCTTTTAGTTATGGTAGCCCTATTAATAACATGGCATGCAGTATTGTATGCTTCAGCCCAGAAATATTCTGGTAGTGATGCATCACTTAATAGGGTCCTACCAGCCTCAATCAAGGTTCTATTCTTCCTCTCAGCAATGTCATTTTGCTGAGGTGTTCTTGGTGAAGAAAACTCTTGAAATATCCCAAAGTCTTCACATAGTTTTGTCATGCTATCAGACTGAAATTCAGTACCATGGTCACTTCTTATTTTGACCACTTTACTATTTAGTTCATTCTGAATTTGTCTAACAAAGCTATAGAAGACACTGGGTGTTTCAGATTTCTGTCTAAGGAAGAACACCCAGGAAAACCTTGAGTAGTCATCTACAACTACAAAGGTATAGACCTTCCTACCCAGGCTGTGAACTGGCATTGGACCAAAGAGATCCATATGCAAGAGGTATAAGCACCTCATAGCATCTTTGTTTTCAATGCTTCTAAAGGTGGATCTAGTTTGCTTGCCCTTTTGACAAGTTGAGCAAATACCATCTTTAATACACTTAACTTGAGGACCATTCCTCACTAACTCTTTGCTAAAGAGTTTGCCAATTATCTTGTAGTTTAGATGGGCTAGCCTCTTGTGCCATTTGACACAATGAGAGACTGTCTCATCAGCTACAATACATACTAGAGAACCATTGTTCTCAACCATAATGTCTAAGCAGTAGACATTCCTCTTTCTATAACCAGTCAAGATGATCTCTTGATCATTTGACCTCCTGATATGACAACCATCTTTCATAAATGAGATGTTATATCCTACATCACTCAATTGACTTATACTAATAAGGTTGTGTTTCAAACCTTTAATATAAGCCACTTGAGTAATGGTAATGTAGGAGTTAGATATGTTACCAAAACCCTTGATGATTCCTTTTTTAGAACCACCAAAGGTGACTTTTGGACCATCCTTTATTGGTGTGTAGTCCTTTAGTAAACTCCTTGTTCCAGTCATATGTCTGGAACATCCACTGTCCAAGTACCATATTGGGGCATGGCCACTTGGACTCACCTGCAAAACAGATTAGTGAACCTTAGAACCCAAAGAATTCTTGGGTCCTTGGTACTGGTTAGTTTGCATCCTAACAAAGCTACCTGCAGGTTTTCCAACAGGAAGTTTGCTACTCACTTTGACACTAGCATTGTGTCAACAGTCCATTGCAAAGTGGCCTACCTTGCCACAGCACCAACAATCAAACTTATTGTACATTTGCTTAGGTATTGTCTTTGCTGTTTTATCTACAGCTGACTTGTTGAGAGTTGGGGCTTTGCCCTTGGACTTGGACTTGGACTGAACAGTCCTTGCAGGTCTAGTAAATCCCAGTCCAGCTTTACCTTAGTGATGAACAAATTCATCAATTAAGGGTAGAACTGACTTAGGTTTAGAAAACCTAGCAACTAAGTCCTTCTCCTTCTGAAGATTAATCTCCAGACTCTTAATTTGATCATTCTTAAATTATATAGTCCCCATCTGAATCACAGTTATGTGCTTCAGTCTGGTTATCTCATTAAGCTTTTGATCAAACAACTTCTCAAAATCAGTTGCAGCAGCTTTGAGATTAGCAATTTCCTTTGCCTGACTTTTGGCTAGGGTCTTGCTCTTCTTATAAGCTTGCAACAGAACTTTATATTCATTTATCAACTGATGAATATCCTCTTCAGACTCAGATGCACTCTCATCACTTGATGATGATGAATCTGATTCTGTACTGGCACAAGAAATTGAACTAAAAGAACAATGTTGTACCTTACTAGGTCCTGGCTGCTCCAGGATTTTGTCACTTTCTGTCAATGCCATTAGTCCTTGGCACTGACTATCCTCTTGTTCATATATTGAGTTCATGATCTGAATGAACTCTTCTTCTTCTTCCTCAGCAAACAGTCCTATATATGCCTCAGCATCTGACTCAGTTTCTGATGAAGAAATATCTGACAGGCTCTTGTCTTTTTTGGCAACAAAATACTTTTCCTTCTTGCCCTTGTATTGAGTCCTTTTCTTGTCACTAGACTACTTCCGTTTTTCTGGACAATCTGCAACAACATGGCCTTGTCTATTACAGCAATAGCATACTATTTTTGAAAGAGTTGATTTGCTAGACTTAGTCTTTTTCCTGTCTTTCTTTGAAGACTTTTTATTCTGATAATAGTCTTCTTTTCCTTGTGAAGTAGATGGCCTTGTCCTCCACTGTTTCTTTTTTAAGAACTTCTGGAAATGTCTTGTGAAGGCAGCAAAGTCCTCATCACTTTCACTGCTTTCAGACTTCCTACTTGCTGACTCATCTGACTCAGTTTCAGCAACCTTTGGAGGTGGAGTTGGTGACTTACTCCTGTACTTTCTGGGGACTTCTGATTTGAAGGCCACTATCCTTTATTTATGTTCATTTCTTGTAGATTTCTCCTCTTCTTTCCTCACCATTAACTGCATTTCATAGGACAGCAGTTTGCCAAACAGTGTTGGAGGTGGGATTTCTGCCAACTTTGTCATTTCCCTAATGGCACAGATCTTGGTGTACCAATCTTTTGTTAGGGACCTTAGAAACTTATCATTGAGTTCATAATTACTGAACTCTCTGCCATAGGACATGAGCTCATTCATAATCCTGTAGAACTTCTTATAGCACTCCGTTATGCTATCAGCTTTTCCTTGTCTAAAACTTTCATATTCTTGATTTAGCAAGGATTTTCTGTCTTGCCTTACTTCTTCAGAACCCTCCATATACACAATAAGAGTATCCCACGTCTCTTTAGCTGTGTTACAGTGTATCAAATTCTGAAAAGTTGCATCATCTTTAGCACTTTCAATGATGTTTTGAGCCCTCTTATCCATAGTGGCTAGAACTATTTCATCCTTTGTCATTTCAGAGAAATCCTTAGGTGTTCTCTGAGTTGCATCTAAGACTGACACCTTCATGGGAACATATGGCCCTTCCTTCACTGTGATATAAATCCTAGGGTCTGAGGCTTCCATAAAAAGTCTCACCCTTTCCTTCCAAATACCAAAGATCTCTTTTCTACATATGGGTAACTTCATGGATCCCAATTCCTTGTGATTCTCAGTGGAACCCATGGTTCTTGCTTTTCTTGATTCTGTAATGTGACTTACACTGAATCTGTCAACAGGATCTACTCAGACAGTTATGTCCCTTTTTGAGTAACCTGGCTATGATACCACTTGAAAGATATTGTACCTAAACACCTAGAGGGGGGGTGAATAGGTGACTTGAATCTTTTTAACTTTTTAAGGAAGCAATCAGTATCTAACACAGATTTATATCTACTTTTGCATACAGCAATCACACAGCAATCACAGAATATCACAGCACACAGTAGACACTCAGTTTTATAGTGGTTCCCCAAGGTTTGGGTACATCCACTTTCCCCCTTCGCCTATCTAGCAGTGTACTAGATTCGGCCAAACTTCTCCACTATCTCAGAACCCAAAACAGGTTCCTACACCTCAGGCCCAAGGCCCTACAACTCAGCTTCTTCACAAAGCCTACACTCAGCCACTAAGGCCTACACTCAGCCACCAAGGCCTACACTCAGCCACAACAGGCCTACAATCAGAGATTCCAATCTCCTACACTCAGGCTCTCAAGCCCTACACTCAGCCTTTATAATTACAGGCTTACAAGACTCAGATCCAAAGGATCCTACAAGAAAATATTAATACAATAATGTTAACTCATCAACTCAGAGACAAGAGAGGAGAGTTGTGAGTTTCTTGATGAGTTCTTAGAAGAACTCAGCTGAAATCAATCTGACTTGGCTTTCTTCAAAGCTTCTTGAATGTATTCTGCAGTTGATCCTTGATCTCTGCTATTTAAGATTCAGAATAAATCTGAACCCTTCTTCTCAGCCTAGTTCCAACGGCTGATTTCTTGGATGGAGCTCTCTCTCTCCAATTTCTTAGATCTTCACTTGATAGCTAGATCTTCTTTGAATTACTTGAACAACTTCAATAACCACTTGATCAATCTCTTCTGTAGATAGTATAAGCCTATTTATAGGCCTTTTTCATGGTAACCGGCTGGTCCGGTCCATAACTGAATTCTGACAACTCTGACAGATGCAGTAGACCGGCTGGAATGGCAGCTGTCAAGTCATTCAGTCAGTTCTTGAAAATTCTGTAACTGTCTGTAAGTGTCGAGACTTTCTGTCTTTAAGTGTCGACACTTATAGACCAAGTGTCGACACAAGTTGTCTAAGTGTCGACACTAGTCTACAAGGTGTCGACACAACTCATTGTGTTGTAGATTTTATATCTCGACACTACTTCTTCTTCATGTGTCGACACTGATAATGAGTGTCGACACAAGTCCTTGTACTTCAGTATTTTGCTGAATTCTTCTAAGTGTCGTCACAACACCTTTGTGTCGACACATCTTCATGTGTTAAACTCACTGAGTGTCAACACTTCTTCTTGGTGTCGACACATGTCTTCAGTGTTGATACTTGCTGAGTGTCGGCATATTGCTCTGGGTGTCGACACATTCTTCTTCTGTCGAGACTCTGGCTGAGTGTCGACACATTCCCTTAGTGTCGACACTTGTACTTAGAATATTTTTGTTGAACTTTGCTTATCTTTACTAAGTGTCGACACAGCTCCTTGTGTCGACACTTTCTTCAAGTGTTGAGTCTTCAGCTGAGTGTCGACACATTCTTTCTTGTGTCGACACTTTCTTCAAGTGTTGACTCTTCTGTTGTGTGTCGACACATTGCTCTGGGTGTCGACACTTATACTTAGTCTCTGCTGACTTTTGTTGAGTGTCGACACAGCATCCAAGTGTCGACACTTTCTGATGTAGACATAGTTTCACTGGGTGTCGACACAACTGCTAAGTGTCGACACTGCTTCGCTGCACTTTTCTTCACTGAGTGTCGACACAGCTCCTTGTGTCGACACTTTCTGTCTGGTGTCGACTCAGTGTCCCTGGTGTCGACACAAATACTACAAGTGTCGACAGTGCTTGCCTGGGTGTCGACACATGGACTTAGAAACTTTTTCTTCTTTCCTATAAATACTTAACCTGCACAAGTAAACTCAAAATACATCAAATATATTTTGATGTATATCATTGAGTTGGGTGAGGCTTCTTCAAATCAGGTACATTTGAACCAATGTACCCAACACTAGCCCTAAGGAATCTCATTATTCTGAAGCTAAAAGAAATTTTAGATATCTCAAGGACACACATGATCTTGGTCTGTATTTAAGGTTAAGGGTTTAGGGTTTAGGGCACCCTAAACCCTAGGAAGACTTTGAACTAATTGGGTATTCAGATCCAGACTTTGCAAGTTGCAGAGAAGATAGAAAAAGCACCTCTGGCACCTATCAGTTTTTAGGAGGTAGATTGGTCTATTGTAGTAACAAGAAGCAAACAAGTGTTATTATCACAATAGCTGAATCAAAGTACATCTCAGCTGGAAGTTGTTGTGCTCAGCTACTATGGATGTTGCTGATGTACATGTTGATGCACATTCATCAAAGTATATGATGGCTGACTCAAAAGAATGAGTTTCTGTCAGGGACATAAATGAAGATGTTTGTGAACTAGGAGACGGTTGGAGTTGCTGTGCACAACTTCTGTGGATACAACATCATCTAGCAAACTAAAATCTCAAGGTAAGTCATTCACCCTTATAGTGTGACTCATTCAGTACAATTTCTATTACTTAGAATCATGTCTCACTTAGCATGACTATGCTTAAAGAAATTAAATATCATCTTATTAGAGAACATGTAGACAGTGAAGACATTTGCCTTGAATTTGTCTCCACTAACAATCAAGTTGCTGATATCTTCACTAAGTCATTGATTGAGGCTAAGTTCAATTCTCTCAAAATTGAGTTAAGAATGCTTAATTTTCCAATGTACATTAAGTATTTTATTTATAGATCTACATGTCTATATTCTTATTTTCAATAAATGATGTAGTACATCTTCCTTAGTGTTAAAGTATATCTTTAACAAGGATAGATGGACAGATAGAAGTTAATCACTTTAACTTGCTAGGTTAAACTTTCAATAAGATTAGTTGAATCAGCTGATAAGGATACAGTGTTGGACAAGAATGTTATTCTTCCAAAAAATAATGTTATAGTTGAGGCTGGGGGAGCATTCACATGTTCCCACTCAAGATGAGGTCATTCCATCCACCTTGTTGGCTGAGGAATTCCTGAGCATGATGGTCAAAAGGAACAAGAGGATGGATATCGATGAAAGGAGAAGGAGAGCAATGAGAGTAATGATACTTCTCCATCCCTAATTGATGAATGCCTATTGAAGAAGCCAGAAAGGGGGAGAAGAGCAATGCGAGGAGAGCAATGCGTGTTGGGAGGAGAGCAATGAAACTAATAACCTGACATGTCAAGTCACTGCATTAACCTGACATATTGAACCAGAAAGAGGGAAGGAATTTTTTTAAGTGGTATGTGATATCATGAGAAGTGCAATTGACATGACATGTCAAGTCACTGCATTAAACCGGGGAACTTTAGACAAGCTCACATTTTTCTTCACTAATATGTTTTTGTAATAATACATCTTAGCATTGATGTGTGTTCTGCCTTCTTCAAATAGGGGGAGATTGTTGGGAATATTGCCCTTCAATGTTCCCTGAATTTGAAGAGGCATCACCATCAATGCTAAGTGCATAATTGCATTTGATTTATGTTCAAGTTCAGTATGTGCAGGTTGTTTACTATATCATAATTAGACAGGATGTCAAGGTCATAATACTTGTTGGACTCAAGACAAGTTACTGGCAAAGAAGAAATTTGGTTAAGTCTAGAAGCGTCGAGTGAAGACAGTTCACTCGACTCAAGAAGAGCAAAAGTGTTGAGAGAACACCATACAGTCAAAGCAGCAATGTTGCTTACTAGAAATCTGGCTAAGTACAGAAGCATTGAGTGAAGACAGTTCACTCAATGCGAACTCAAACAGAAAATCTGGCCAAGTTCAGAAGAGTTGAGTGAAGGATGTTCACTCAATGCAAACTCAACAAGATATCTAGCTAAGGATAGAAGCGTTGAGTGAAGGTAGTTCACGCAACACCTCAATGAAGAATCCTGGTTACTATATTGAGAGAAAATATGCTAAGTCCAGAAGCGTTGAGTGAACTCACTTCACTCGATGCTAGAAGAGTAGAAGCATTGATAGAAGCTCAAGCAGTCAAAGCCTCAGAAGTAGCAGACAGAAAATCTAAGTCCAGAAGCATTGAGTGAAGGCTATTTACTCAATGCCTACTCAACAGAAAATTCAACTAAGTTTAGAAGCATCGAGTGATGAAGGCTCACTCGACGCATAATCAGTTGAGACTATAAAAGTCTATTTGCGTTGAGTGAAGAAGGCTCACTTAACGCACTCAACGCCTGAGATGCAGAATTCTGCTAAGTAATTTTGCGTTGAGTGACAAGGTTTCACCCAATGCCTGAGAAGTCTGTTTGGATTTTTCTAAGTCCAGAAGCGTTGACTCATGTTGACGTCAGTAGAAATTCAAATGTCATAGGATTTGCTTGCTAGAAAACAAAATGCGCCGCTTACCTTTAGTACTGCATTTAATGCAAAAGATATGTTGTAGTTTCCCATTCCAGGGGTCCTTACTGCGCATGGAGCCATTAGATTTACGGAAAATAAAAAAGCAACGTTCCGAGATTTTATTAAGGAGTTGACTTTTGCCAGAGGAGATTTTTTCTGGATCATCTTCTTCCTGGAAGACAAAGTTGCAGAGCTTGAAGAACTTGCTCTTGTTGTTGATCTAAAAATTACAGACAGTTAGTTGTTGAAAGTCACATCTTCAACAGCAAGTTCAGAAAGTTCACTCTCTGAGTTAGAAGAAGGAGCAAAGAAAGCCTAAGCTGATGTTCATCTTCAATTCCACTGTATTCAACTCATCTATTCAAAAGTCTTGAAGAGATAATGCTCTGAAGGATATCTCACAGCACAAGCAGAACACCATTGACGATCTATTCTTGATGTTGTGATGAATATAGGACTGAGTCTTCTTAGTTTAGGAAGAGGTAGACTCGGAGATTACTTCTCTGGAGTCAAATCATCAACAATAACCAACACTTCATATGTAGGATCTTAATTGATTTGAGTTATAAGCCAGATTTTTAAAGGTTGAGTGATAGGATCCTTTCATGGATCTGAGGTAGGGCATGTGTGACTGAGTTGTAGGAGAGTTATTCTCTGAGTTGTACGATCCTTCTATGGATCTGAGGTAGGGCTTGTGGCCTAAGGTAGGATCTAGTTCACATCTGAGTTATAGGAGAGTTTTACTTTCTGAGTGTAGGACTATCCTCCTAGCCTAAGGTGTAGGAATTTAATTAAAGCCTGAGGTAGGTGATCTATGTATCACTGAGCTGTAGGAGTATCATTTACTTTGAGTGGTAGGGCCTTGTGCCTGAGGTAGGACTTGGAGGAGTCTGCAAGATCCTGAGGGATTTGTGTTGTAAGCTCATTGAGCTGAGATTAGAGAAGTTGGCCTTGTCTAACACACTATTAGAAAGGTGGGAGTGACAGTGGATGTACTCATACCTTGGGGAACCACTATAAATACTTGTGTGTTGTTGTGTATTATTAAAAGCTTACATAAAACTAAGTAACAACACACCAAAGTAAGAAGATGTCATAAAAGACACTAAAACTTATTCAACCTCTAGTTGTTTAGCTACTCTTGAAACAAAGACTTTTAGATTGGCGAGGCGGGATAGTGGACGTACCCAACTCGGGGAACCATTATAAAATCTCTGTGTTTTTGTGTGCTTGTTTTGTGCTAATTTTTTATTCCGCTAAAAGATGCATAACTCACCTATTCACCCCTCTCTATGTGATTTAGGTTTACAACTAGACACTTTTAGTAACCCACTACGAGATAGAGGCTATGTAACGCCCCGAAAATCGTAATCGAGCTGGTCGTGTCCAAGAGAATTTTTGGTGTCTGTATAGGGGTACACGGCCTGGGACACGGGCGTGTCCAAGGCCATGTGGTTCTCTGTGTTGGTCGGCTGTGTCCAGAGAAGGACACGGCAGGAAACACGGCGGCGTGACACGGGCGTGTCAACTGACATGGGAGTGTGCATACCTGTGTCACCACCTGTGTTCCCATGAGTCGTGCCGGTTGGCATGGCGATTACTGGTAACACACCCCAGGGACACGGGCGTGTCGGAAACCGACACGGGCGTCTCAGGTTGAGACACGGGCGTGTCTTGACCTGTGTCTTCTTCTGTGCTCGACGATCGTGTATGGATTGAGGCACACGGCCAGGGACACGGCCGTGTGTGAGGTCGTGTTTGGCCCAGGTTTGAGGACTTTTGTGCAGATCTGAGCCGTTCATTTTCTTTAATTAAGATCTGACGACCCAGGTGTGTTCCTGCTCTGTTAATGTCAGGAATGGAGGTTGTAATCCTCATTTGCTCTTTAACATTCTCTTTCTAAGAAGTTTGAGAGAGTAGAGAGCAAGGAGGAAGAAAGGAAAGGTTTCTGGCCACCGGCGGAGCATCGGAGCACCGAATCGAGAACCGAGAGCGGATCCGCGGAGGAAATTCCATTGCGAAGCCTTCTATCCGTATAGTTTTTCAATGGCGCAAAAGCGTACTATAAGGGTAACGATTCTCTACTTGAGCATGTGAAGCTCTCCTTTTGCATAAGGAAACCCTCTCCCGCGAGTGTGCGGTGAGTGTGTGGTGTTCCTTGGGGTTGACAGGAATAGTCCCCCTTGTGTTGCATATAGAGTCCGGAATCGAAGTACGGACATAGGCATTGTGTGTGAAGCTTACCCGGACGTGTATGTCTGGATCAATGTTGTTGTATTTTGTATGGTTTGCCGAAGAAGACTCCATTTTTTGTGTTCACGGGTTTCTACGCGGTAGATTGCAGCAGGGATCCTTGGGGATTAACTCCAAGGCACACTAAGAAAACTGAGCGAAAATGTAATTCTGCTAACTTGGCGGTCGGGGAGCCAGCCTTGAACATAACTGGGTTATGTGTTGTTTGGAATGTTTGGGATCCGAGAGAAGCTTGGCCCGCTCGTATGTCTTGAAGTGACTAGGCGGAGTGAGCAAAGGTCAAGTGGAATTGGACCTGGGCTATGTTGTTCGGTGAGAAAGACCCAAAGAGGGACTGGCCGTTGGCATAGTAGGGAGCCTTAGACGGTGGTTAGAAAGGCTAAAATGCTCACGATGTTTCCATCCCGGGGATGGTGGTGAAGCCACTGAATTGACAGGATTCACCGATAATGTGCTCTGAGTGCACGGGGTGTTTGTTCGTGCGAGCCTACACCTGTGGCAATGTATGTTTGTACTCTATTGTTTAGCTGGGCTAATGAAATGCAGGGAAGGAGCGTCGCCGTCCCGAGTAAGGGGCGGGGTCGTTATAATTTGGTCAGCTTTTGCTGACCGTTACTTTGTTTTCCACCGTGTGGTGGAATGTTGCTTGTATGTGTTGCGGAGTCAAGTACCAAGTAGTGGGCTGAAGCTCATGTTACTGAGCTGGCCCTTGAAGGCCAAAGCGAATAGTTGTTTTACTTTTGTTATGTGTGGACGGTCTGCGAGCCGATGTATGTAAAACATTACTTTGTTAAGTGAAACTCTTGTAAGGCCATAAGGTCAAGTACTTTTAGTGTATTCGTTGTTTCATTCTTGTGGTAGTTTGTTGACACTCATGTTTGTTGTTTATTCAATTATGAGTTCTTTCCAACTATTTAAAAGCTTCCGCTAGAATGATCTGTGTAGGGCGAGTAGTCTTAGTTGAATGGTTTTGATATTCTTATGTAACCCTTCCGACTGTCCATGGTATATGGCATCGGGTTCCAGCTGGACCTTCTGTTATATGTCATACGACGGATGGGGGTGTTACAATTTGGTATCAGACTTAAGGTTTCGGTCAACTTAAATGAATTTGTGGACGAATTCTTTTTAAGGGGTGGGGAGCACATGTGTGCGTCATCATTATAACATCAAAAAGAACCCATGAATGTCCTCTTAGGAATGAAAAATACACTTGTTTTGAGAAATCTAAGTGTTCCAATGATTGCTTTTCGCAATTTGTTTGTCGTCTAATCAAGGGTCTTTGCTATTATAGGCAGCTAGGAGCGGTGTTGAAGGTCGCCACGTAGACCCTCATAGAATTGGTTGGTCTTCCGCTCCTCTTCCGTAAACATAGCACCAGCATAACGACCCAACCGCGTAAACTTGTGGAGATATTCATCCACGCTTCTGCCTCCCTGAGTCAAACCAAGGTACTGATTCTCCATCTCAAGCTTCTGAGCGAAGGGTAGATATCTGGCCAAGAACAACCTTTAGAATTCCTCCATAGGCACATCTGCAAGTTGCCTTCCCACTAAGAGGTGAACCTCCAACTCGTCCCACCACAGCCTTGCCTCACCAGCCAAAAGGAAGGTCGCTATGATGGTCTTCTGCCACTCCTCCGTTAACATGGCCGTCAAGACTCCGTATTGACTATCGGGAGTTGAACAAGCTTACAAAAAAGAATAAGTATCTGATCCCAAGGATTGACGATCTATTTGATCAGTTGGTTGGGTCAACAATATATTCGAAGTTAGATCTGAAATTCAGATACTACCAATTAAGGATAAGGGAAAGCGACATCCCAAAGACGGCGTTCAACACACGGTTTGGGCATTACGAGTTCACGGTCATGCCGTTTGGGTTGACCAATACGCCATCCGTGTTTATGGATCTGATAAATAGGACGTTCAGAGAGTACCTAGACCGTTTTGTGATAGTATTTATCGACGATATCTTGGTGTACTCGCAGTGTGAGGATGATCACTACAAGCATCTACATATAGTGTTGGAGACATTAAGAAGAAATCAGTTGTATGATAAGTTCTCCAAGTGTGAGTTCAGTTTATCCTCGGTAGCGTTCCTTGGTCATGTGGTTAGTGGAGAAGGGATAGCGGTGGATCCAGCGAAGATAGTGGCGATACGAGAGTGGCCTGTATTGACTTCAGTGGCGGAAGTCCGGAGCTTTCTGGGGCTTGCCGACTACTACAGGCGCTTCGTAGAGAACTTCTCGCGGATAGCGCTACCACTCACAACGTTGATAAGGAAGGATCAAAAGTTTGTGTGGTCGCTAGAGTGCGAGTAGGCTTTTGAGGAATTGAATAGGCGGTTGACCACGACGCCTATTTTATGTTCGCTGAGTGGGACTGAAGGGTTTGAAATCTATAGTGATGCTTCGGGCAGTGGTTTGGGATGTGTTCTACTACAGCATGGGAGTGTGATAGCCTATGGTTCAAGACAATTGAAGGTTCACGAGAGGAATTATCCAGTCCATGACTAGGGTTAGCGGCCGTGATATTTGCTCTAAAGCTGTGAAGGCACTACTTGTACGGTGTGAAGGTCGATATCTACACTGATCATAAGATCCTGAAGTATATGTTAGATCAGAAGGACCTGAACATGAGGCAGCAGAGGTGGATGGAGTTCCTGGGGGACTACAACTTCGAGATACATTATGTGCCTGGGAAAGGAAATGTAGTGGCGGATGCGTTGAGTCACAAGGCCCCTCCATAGGGCAGCTGGTTGTCGGTACATGATGACAGTTTGGTCTGTGATTTGGAGGCATTAGAGATAACTTGCGTCGACAAGCAGTCTAGTGCCGAGGCGAAATTATTTTGGATAGAGGTGCAGTATGACCTAGCTGATAAAGTTAGGCGGGCTTTGGTTCAGGATAGCAGCATGAAGCAGATCTTAGATGAATCTTTGGATGGGTCAAATTCCCAATTTGCTGTTGAGGATGGACTGCTAAGGAGGGACGGTTGCCTATGCGTTCCTAGTGCTGGTAATCTTCGGGAGGAGTTGATGTACGAGGCTCATCATACCAAGTACTAAATCCACCCGGGGAGCACGAAGATGTATAAGGACATGAAGAAGTTGTTTTGGTGGCCAGAATTAAAGAAGGATGTAGCACTTTATGTGGCCAAGTTCCAAACTTGTGCCTTGGTGAAGGCGGAGTGCCAGAAGCCCGGAGGTTTCTTGAAGTCCCTACCTATCCCGGAGTGGAAGTTCGACGACATTTCTATGGATTTTATGCATGGTTTGCCAAAGTCACTGAGGGGAAACGATGCCATCTGGGTGGTCGTGGATAGATTGACAAAGGTGTCGCATTTCATCCCAAACAGGAAGGAAGATCCGGTGTAAAAATTAGTCAAACTTTATGTAGATAATATTGTATGATTGCATGGTATGCCCCGCAGTATTATTAGTGACCGAGATGGACGCTTCACATCGAATGACTGGAGGCTGGTGCATAGTCTGTTGGGAACTAAGTCAAGTTTCAGCACAGCCTTTCATCCACAGATGGATGGTCAGACCGAGAGGGTCAACCGGACGATGGAGGACATGCTTCGCATGTGCGTCTTGGATTTCGGGAAGCAATGGGAAGATCACTTGTACATGGTGGAGTTTGCATATAACAACTGCTATCAAGCGAGTATTGGAATGGCTCCTTTCGAGGCCTTGTATGGGAGAAAGTGTCGCACGCTATTGTCTTGGTTGGAGACAGGCGAGTCGAAGTTATACAAATGTGAAGCGGTGGAAGACGTCACTTCAATGATACGTACAGTTCAGGAGAGGTTGAAGATCGCTCAGGACAGGTAGGAAAAATACTATAATGCCAAGCATAGGAATGTGGAGTTCGGTGTTGGCGACTGGGTGTATTTGAAAATCAAGCCGTTCAAGGGTGTTTCGCGGGTTCGACGCTTGAAGAAGCTGAGTCCGAGATACCTTGGACCGTTTGAAATCCTAGAGCGTGTTGGCGAAGCAGTGTATCGATTGAAGCTGTTAGTGGAGTTGAGTGGGCTGCATGATGCGTTCCACATATCGGTGTTGCGGAAGGCGGTGCAAGAGCCTTCACAGGTCATTGCGGTTGATCAAGTGCTGGTGGATTATGGGTTGACAGCAAAGGTCAAGCCAGTACGCATTGGAGACTTTGAGGTCAAACGACCCCGCAACAGGGAAATTCGAATGGTTAAAGTTCGTTGGGATAACTGCGAACGTGAGGAGCTTTCTTGGGAACGAGAGCAGACTATGATAGAAGAATACCCCGAGTTATTCCTCTCAGGTAACATTTCAATTTTTGTGTACCTTTACATAATTTCGGGACGAAATTCTTTAAGTGGGGTTGTAACGCCCCGAAATTCGTAATCGAGCTGGTCGTGTCCAAGAGAAGTTTTGGTGTCTGTATAGGGGTACACGGCCTGGGACACGGGCGTGTCCAAGGCCGTGTGGTTCTCTGTGTTGGCCGGTTGTATCCAGAGAAGGACACGGCAGGAAACACGGCAGCATGACACGGGTGTGTCAACTGACAGGGGCATGTGCATACCCGTATCACCACTCGTGTTCCCATGAGTCGTGTCGGCTGGCGTGGCGGTTACTGGTAACACGCCCCAGAGATACGGGCGTGTCAGGTTGAGACACGGGCGTGTCTTGACCCGTGTCCTCTTTTGTGCTCGACGATCGTGTCTAGATCGAGGCACGTGACCTGGGATACGGCTGTGTGTGAGGCCGTGTTCGGCCAAGGTTTGAGGATTTTTGGGCAGATCTGAGCCGTTCATTTTCTTTAATTAAGATCTGACGGCCCAGTTGTGTTCCTGCTCTATTAAGGTCAGGAATGGAGGTTGTAATCCTCATTTGCTCTTTAGCATTACCTTTCTAAGAAGTTTGAGAGAGGAGAGAGCAAGTAGGAAGAAAGGCGAGATTTCTGGTAGCCGACGAAGCATCGGAGCACCGAATCGAGAACCGAAAGCGGATCCGCAGAGGAAATTCCATTGCGAAGTCTTCTATCCGTATAGTTTTCCCATGGCACAAAAGTGTACTACAAGGGTAACGATTCTCTACTTGAGCATGTGAAGCTCTCCTTCTTTTGCATAAGGAAACCCTATCCCATGAGTGTGCGGTGAGTGTGTAGTGTTCCTTGGGGTTAATGGGAATAGTCCCCCTTGTGTTGCATATAGAGTCCGGAATCGAAGTACGGACATAGGCATTGTGTGTGAAGCCTACCCGGACGTGTTGGTATGGATCAGTGATGTTGCATTTTATATGGTTTGCTGGAGAAGACTCCGTGTTTTGTGTGTTCGGGTTTCTACGCGGTATATTTCAGTAGGGATCCTTGGGGATTAACTCCAAGGCGCACCCGGAAAACTGAGCGGAAACGTAATTCTGCTAACTTGGCTGTCGGGGAGCCAGCCTTGAACATAACTGGGTTATGTGTTGTTTGGAACGTTTGTGATCTGGTAGAAGCTTGGCCCGCGCGTACGTCTTAACGTGACTAGGTTGAGTGAGCAACGGGCAAGTGGAATTGGATCTGGGCTATGTGGTTCGGTACGAGAGACCCAAAGAGGGACTGGTCGTTGGCATAGTCGGGAGCCTTAGACGGTGGTTAGAAAGGCTAAAATGCTCATGATATTGCCATCCCGGGGATGGCGGTGAAGCCATTGAATTGACAGGATTCACCGATAATGTGCCCTGAGTGCACGGGGTGTTTGGCCGTGCGAGCCTACACTTGTGACGAAGTATGTTTGTACTCTATTGTTTAGCTGGACTAATGAAATGTAGGGAAGGAGCGCCGCCGTCCCGAGTAAGGGGCGGGGTCATTATAATTTGGTCGGCTTTGGCGGACCGTTACTTTGTTTGTCACCGTGCGGTGGAATGTTGCTTACAGGTGCTGTGGAGCCAAGTATCAAGTAGCGGGTTGAAGCCCATGTTGCTAAGTTTGCCGTTAAAGCCAAAGCGAATAGTTGTTTTACTTTTGTCATGTGTGGCTGGCCTGCGAGCCGATGTATGTAAAACATTACTTTGTTAAGTGAAACTCTTGTAAGGCCATGTACTTTCAGTGTATTCGTTGTTTCATTCCTGTGGTAGTTTGTGGACATTCATGTTAGTTGTTTATTCAATTATGGGTTCTTTCAACTATTTAAAAGCTTCTGCTAGAATTCTCTGTGTATGGCGAGTAGTCTTAGTTGAATGGTTTTGATATTCTTATGTAACCCTCCCGACTGTCCGTGGTATATGGCGTCGGGTTCCAGCTGGACCTTCTGTTATATGTCATACGACGGATGGGGGTGTTACAGGCTAATCCCGAGAAAATCAGAGCTTTAGAGAACATGGCACCCTCGTGTTCAATCAAAAAGGTTCAATGACTTAATGGCAGGATTGTAGCACTCTCTTGCTTCCTGGACAGAGCCGGGGACAAGTACCTGCCCTTCTTCAAGATCCTCCAGGGAGCGTGCAACAATTGGTTCCAGTGGACAAATGAATGTCAGGACGCGTTAGAGCACCTCAAGCAATATTTGGCGTCCCCCCACACCTGTCAAAGTCGGTGTAAAATGAGGCTTTGTTTCTGCACCTAGTGGTTGTGCTTGCTGCCCTGAGTTTGGCCCTTATGAAGGATGAGGGTGGAGTGCAATGCCCAGTTTATTACCGGAGTAAAGTCCTCACCGACGTCGAAACCGGATAACCGATGGTGGATAAAATGGCTCTGGACCTTGTCTTTTCGACGAGGAAGCTCTGACCTTATTTCCAAGCGCATATAATAATAGTTCTAACATCGTTGCCCCTCCACGCCATCTTCCAGAAACCAGAAGTATTGAGGAGGCTTGTTAAGTGGGTGGTCGAATTGGGCGCGTTCGATATTCACCTCCTGCTGCGACCTGACATTAAATTGCAAGTATTTGCCAATTTTATCATTGAGTGCACCATTGCGAAGCCCGTACCCAAGGAAGGTCCATCCATCGATCGCTGGACCCTTTACATTGCAAGTATTTCAGGTGTGTAGGTGAACGATGCAGGAGTTCTTTTGATAAGTCCAGAAGAAATCACCTTGGAGTATAGTCTCTGGTTGAAGTTCACGGCTACCAACAACATTGCGGAGTATAGAGCACTGATCGTTGGACTCCGACTCACCATTGATTGTCGAGTCGAGGACTTGACGATCTTTATTAACTCACAGCTGGTGGCATCCCAGGTGGAAGGAGACTTTAAGCAAGGAATGATCAGTTGGCAGTGTACCTTGCGCTCGTCAAGAGCCTCTTGTAAAAGATCCATTCCCACCAGATCCACCACATTCCCTGGGAGCACAATGTCAGGGTGGCTGCCCTTCCAAAGCTTGCTACTTCACCGAGAGGTTTCCAGTCCCGGAGGCGGAAGATTGAGGGCATCATGGTCCAAAGTATCGAGGGGACATGGGAGATAACGTCAATTAGCTGTGAGGGACTGTCATGTATGGACCCCTACAGGAATATCTCGAGAAAGGGCAGCTCTCATAAGACCCTGCAGCGGCACGACAAGTTTGAATGTTGGCAGCAATATTCACCATGATCAATAGAAAACTCTACAAGCGAGAATTTTCAGAACAACACTTGAAATGTCTCCCTGAGTTAGAGGTGGAATATGCCTCGAGGGAGATGCACGAGGGAGTCTGCGGCAAGCACATCGGAGGAAAAGCCTTGGCACGAAACACACTCTAACAAGGGTTTTATTGGCCCACAATAAAGAGGAATGTCGAGGAGTTCATCCGGAAGTGCGCCAGATACCAGCATCATGCTAACACACTATATCGGTCGCTAGTCACCCTCACAGCAATTCAGAGCCCCTAGTTGTTCACCCAGTGGAGGATATACATCTTAGGCCCACTCCCAATGGAAACGGGGCAGAGGAAGTATGCCATCGTGGCCATAAAGTACTTCACCAAGTGGGTGGAGGTGGAGCCGCATGCTAAAATAATCGAGGAAAATGCAAAGAACTTTGTTTGAAAAAGCATTATTTGTCGCTTTGGGATACCAGCCGTTATCGTAGCCGACAATATGACACAGTTCACCGGGAAGTCATTTGTAAAGATGTGCGAGGATTTGAAAGTTGATCTATGTCAGAACTTCGAAGCACACCACAAAGCAAACGGGCGGATTGAAGTAACCAATCGAACTATCCTCAAGGGATTGAAAACGCACTTCTGAAAGGTAATAGTTGTCAACCTAAATCACCTAGAGGGGGGTGAATAGGTGAGTTGTGCGTCTTTTGAGGAATAAAAAAAATCTCAGAACAAAACACAGATCTATCTACCAAATTATCACAGACGAGACAAGATTTATAGTGGTTCCCCGATCTTGGGTACATCCACTTTCCCTCACCGATCTAGCAATATACTAGGCTCGGCTACTCCACTATCTCGGATTGAAAATCAATCCTACCCTCGGAACAAAGTTCCTACAATCTCAATCCAACCAACTGGATCTACAACTCGGAAGACAAAACTTCCTACAAACTCGGAGTTGAAAACTCCTACACTCGGAGAAAACTTTTCCTACAACAAAGAAAATTGTTTTAGAAAATACAAACAATGATTTCTCTGTCAGATCTGCAAGAAAACAACCAGGATCTTCTTCTTGTAAGCTTTGTGGCACTTTCAGAAAGATGAAGAAAATCTCGGAAACAAATCTGGATTCTTCTTTGTCTTACACGATCGGGAAGAGGATGAGCAGTTGAGAAACGATCTCGATCTGTAAGACTTCTTCAGTCTGATTCCTCTGAAAATCGAAACCCCTTGCCGGAGAAAAACAGCGGCAGCGGCGGCTTTCTTTCCGTGAAGAGAGAGAGAGGAAACAGCGACTTGGAGAGAGAAACGACTGCAGAAATTTCTCAATATTTTTTTTTGATCGTGAAAGCTTGTTGTTATTGTTAGGGTTTGTCGATTAGACAGGACCTTATATAAGATTTTGAATAACGGTCATAATCAGTCTTAATGATATACACGTGGACCAATCATGTCACGGGATTTGAAAATATGTCTATTAAGGACTTAGAGAAATTTCGGAGAAAAGGAGGTGATATACACGAGTAGATATATAACTACTCGAGTAGTTAAAGGACTACTCGTGTAAGTAAAGGAATGTTACTCGGGTTTATAATTCATGACTACTCCAGTAGGTTGAAGATAACTACTCGAGTACATATAATCAACTACTCGAGTACTTAGAAGATCTACTCGAGTATACAAAAAAGGTTTCACGGGAAGCGGAAAACTACTCGAGTGGTTTAACGAACTACTCGAGTGAGAGGACTTAGAAAAATTCTGAACACTGGAAAAAGAGCTACTCGAGTAGTCAGACTGAACTACTCGAGAGGATAAAATCTACTCGAGTATATGGAAAGACTTACTCGAGTAAATGACAGAATATTTTTAGGAGAAGAGAAATTTAGTTTACTCGAGTATGAAGCTTGAAATACTCGAGTAGTAAGTGAACTACTCGAGTATATAACTTATACTACTCGAGTATATGGAAAATTTACTCTTGAGATAGAAAACAGTTACACGAGTCAGAATCTATAACCACTCGAGTATATATATATATATACTCACTCGAGTGTTTTACTTAGAAAAACTTGAAGAGTGAAATTTGTACTTACTCGAGTAAGAAGAATGATCTACTCGAGTATAGGAATTCTGACTCGAGTAAAAAGCATGTAATCTACTCGAGTAGTTCATGACCTACACGAGTAGAATACTTAGAAAAATTTTCAAGGTGGAAATTATTTCTTCTTTGGTGAAATCAACATTCAACTCTATTCTCATAGTCTAAGTGCTTGAATATGAAGTGTATCCCAATAGAGAGGCTACAAATGGGTCAACACTTTGGATCATATAATGAGAGATTACATTAAATGGTCCTGTGTTTGGTGACCCATTATAGTCTGATATTGGTCTACACTTCCCATTGGAATCCTGCAACTACATAACTCAAACAAAGCATCAAATACAACCTAATTAATTTTAGTTCTAGGCTGACTTCATCAAATCTGGGTTAATGTGGATATAGTACCCAACAATCTCCCCCTATTTGTTGAAGTCAGAACCCTTTACACTAAGGTGAATTATAGACATAAAAAGTGCTAAGTAGAAAAATGTGTTCAAGTAAGCAAGAAACTATGAAAAAGATAATGAGAGCAAAAACTTAGAATTATATAACTAAGATATCCAAAATTATCAATTCTATAGTCATTCATTTCACACTCTCAAAAGTCCTTGAAATTCAGCCTTGATGTTGTTGCTTGTCCAACTTTTCTTGTTGTCTCCTTTAGTAGGTGAATGGCTTAGGATAATATCTGGGAGGCCTAGGAGGAGCAGCAGGATTATTCCTTCCATATTCTCTGTCATAAATTCTTCTCTAAGTCATGGATTTCTCATATAATTCACATTCCTGGGAGCTATAGTGCAGGTTCCAGTTCTCAGCGAAGTCCATTACAAGTTTTAGAGTATCCAGAATCAAGGATTTGGAAGTGGGAGATCAGACTTCAGCATAAACAACATCAGATCTTTTTTCAGCAGCAGGAACAGGAATTGATCTACTAGCAGAAGGACCTTCACCATATTTTCTCATCTTTTTGGAGGTTTGGATCTCTGGAGGAGCATGAAGGAAAATATCAGCAGGATCTTCTTCCCAGCCTTGAGCATATGACTCTGGAGGAGCAACTGAATCTCCAGGCCTTGGAGAGAAAGTAGGTTGCAAAGGAGCAGCTAGAGGATTCAAGTGATGGGGAATGATATTTGGGTCTGCAGGAAATTTAGGTAGGATTTGATTATGCATCCAGACAGCAGTGTCATAAGTATGGAACTTGACACTCTGTATCTGGGCTAACACATCAGCCTTAATTTTCTGCACATGAGTTTCCCATAGTTCCTGTTAGAGAGCAGCAGATTTTTCTAGATATTCTTTTACTAATCCCTCCCCCTTTCTGACTTCAACAG
The DNA here is from genome assembly GCA_039583875.1 of Platanthera guangdongensis. Lineage (NCBI taxonomy): Eukaryota > Viridiplantae > Streptophyta > Magnoliopsida > Asparagales > Orchidaceae > Platanthera > Platanthera guangdongensis. The sequence goes on along the minus strand of CM077160.1, from coordinate 19,173,359 downwards.
ATAGTTTCCCAATATCAGCTTCTTTAAAGAGACCAACATCTTCACATATATTCATCTTAGTTGCCTCAGCCCTTTTGTCCAATTCTATTTGATTGTTGGCAAGGGTGACACCCTGTTCCATAACTTCTCCAACACTAGTGATAGTGTGGTGTAGGGCTTTTCCACTAAGTTGAAATAAGTATTTGAGCTTGTCAGTATTATGCTGGATTTCAACAAATCCTCTGCTCATCTCAGCCTCGAGAGCAGTGATTTTGGTAGTGACAGCTGCTAGAGAAGTGTCAAAGTAATTCTTTTGGTCTTGTAGTAGGATGGATATCTGAGACAGCAAATCTGGTGAGGCAGTAGCAACAGTAGTAGTTGAAGGAGCAGCAGATGGGGTTGGAAGAGGAGGAGCATTCCAGAGGGGTATCTCTATAATGAGGACTAAGCTTTGGGCTCTGGAGGTAGGAATCAGGCCAGCCCCTTCATCAAGTATAGTAGGGATGGAGAAATTCAGATTCTTGAGAGGAGCCTCAGCAGGTTCTGGAGAGGGCTCATCAGAGATAAGAGTACTCTCTGCCTGGGGTTGAGAAGAAGCAAGATTTGGAGCTGGAGAGTTTTCATTAGAGAGGAGAATTGTTTCTACTTGTTCTTGAGGAGCAACAGGAAATTTTAGAGGAGATGGTACTGGAGATTGTGCTGATTGTTGAAAGGGAAGTGCTTCTGAGGTCAGCTCAGCTATCATGGAATCAATTGCAGCTTTAGAGGAGAGCAGATCTTCTTGAGGTTGCTGATCTGATGGTGGTGTAGGTGGAGTTTTAGGTAGGGAAGAGGTAGATGGGGCAGGAGAAGAGGGGAATTCTTGTTGAGATGAAGGTAATCTACATGAAAGAGATGGAGCAGGCACCCCCACACTTGGTGCACCAGAGGAGCTGGCCACATGATGAGGAGAGAGAGATGGAGTCCTGCCTTGAAAGCTGGTACTTCTGAGATCTTAGAAACTTGAGAAGTATTCTTCAGTTTTAGTTCCCATCTCTGAATGGACTGAATTGAGACCTTTTTCATGTGGTGAAGAGGGGGCCCTTTGGAGAAGTTGAACAGCTGAGGATTTAACTCATGGAGGAGGAGAGAGATGATCCTAGCAAAATTGGGGGCTTTAACACTGTCCTTGATTTTGTCAAGAATCATCAACTCAAATTGGAACTGTTTGCGGCAGACTATTACTTGCATAATATCAAAGAAGTACAGAGGAATATCTCTTATAGAATTAGTCTTGCAGGGCAAGATTTTCCCGATGACATCAATAAGAAATTTTCCCTCTGCATTCATATATGAGAGTTTGATGTACTGAGTTTCAGACGGAATACCACAGAACAGGCATGTTCTGTCAGAATCGTCTTCATCTAGGTCGTCCTCTTCGTCCACTATCGGTAATTTGAGAAGTTGAGAGACGGTAGTCTTGGTGAGTTTGATTGTCATACCTTTCACTTTGGATTTCAGAAGTTGTCCATGTTGTTTGACTTTGAGGTTCTTGAAGAATTCTGCTACTTCAGGGAAAAGGATTCAGCACGGTTCTTGCAGGATGAAGGATAGCCCTGCGGTGTCTAGTAGAATCAACAAGTTGTGGAAATCATCCGACAGTTCTGCAATCCCTACAGCAACTAGTTCTGATCCCACGCCGATCTTGGAGGAGGCGGCCATCATTCTTGCTTGATGGAAAGAGAGGAAGATGATGCGGCTCTGCAACTTCTTGAAGGAAGACGAAACGGCAGCCGGGTATACGAGAGGGTGAAATGATTTCGTGTAGAGAGATTTTCGAAAATTCGTATTTATAAACCCTAGGTTTAAGTCTAGTTAATCGAGAAGGAACTAATTTAAACCATTGAAAAGGAGGCATAAGAAAACTTGAAAACCAAAGAGGCATATACACGAGAGATAGAATATGTACTCGAGTATATAGGGAGTTACTCGAGTAGGTCTATAGAAGTTACTCGAGTAGGTCCTTTGATTACTCGAGTAGGTCAAGTCTATCTCGAGTCAGAAAGATCAAAAATTTGTGAAATGCCAAATCTTGACTAACCCTTTAATTTTCTTTGCTTTCTTGAAATCCAAACTTCTCTAATCTTCTTTGTTGAGCATCCTAAGTTCCATTTTGAAGAATAAGAACATGGTCTCGTCCAGCGGCTTCGTGAAAATATCGACAACTTGTATGTCTGTGGAGACATATTGGAGATCTATGTCCCCATGCTCTACATGCTCCCGGATGAAATGATACCTTAACTCGATATGCTTTGTCCGGCTGTGCGAGACTAGATTGTTGGTTATTGCAATTGCGCTGGAAGAGTCGCAAAACAATGGGACATTCTTGAACTTCATGTTGTAATTCTCAAATTGATTCTTTATCCATAGTAACTGTGCACAACAACTGCCTGCAGAGATGTACTCTGACTCGACTGTTGAGATTGCGACACAGTTCCGCTTCTTGCTACTCCAGGAGATTAGCCTTCTTCCAAAGAATTGGCAAGTCTCGGAGGTGCTTTTCCTGTCATCTTTGCTTCCTGCAAAATCTGCATCTGAAAAACCAATTAGTTCGCTGTCATTACTTCTTGCGTACCATAAGCCAAGATTTGGTGTACCTTTGAGGTATCTCAAAATCCGCTTTGCAGCAGCGTAGTGAGATTCCTTAGAGTTCACCTGAAATCTTCACAGACACATGTTGAAAACATTATGTCGGGTCTACTCGCAGTAAGGTAGAGCAAGGATCCAATTATGCTTCTGTACTTGGTTTCATCAAAAGGTTTCCCTTTTTCATCCTTGTCTAGATACATAGTTGAGCCCATTGGAGTCCTCATAGAGGTTGCGTTCTCCATTCCGAATTTCTTAATCAGCTCTTTGGTGAACTTGGTCTGCGAGATGAAAATTCCATCTTCAGATTGTTTCACCTAAAGCCCTAAGAAATACTTCAGCTCTCCCATACTGCTCATTTCAAACTTCCCTTGCATAAGTTTTGAGAACTTTTTGCAGAGGTTGTCGTCTGTAGAGCCAAAAATAATGTCGTCTACATAGATTTGCAATAGCAAAATCTTACCTTTTATTTCCCTAAGAAATAATGTCTTGTCTATCTTTCCCCTTGTGAACTTGTTCTCAAGTAGAAAGGTAGACAGTGTCTCATACCAAGCTTTAGGAGCTTGTTTCAGACCATACAGGGCCTTGTGCAGGAAATAGACATAATCAGAAAAGTTAGGATCAACGAAACCTAGAGGTTGTTCCACATACACTTCCTCCTTTATGTTACCATTTAGGAAGGCGGACTTCACGTCCATCTGATAGACAGTGAAGCCTTTGAATGCAGCATATGCTAGGAACAACCTTATAGCTTCCAGCCTTGCCACTGGAGCATATGTCTGGTCGAAGTGGATTCCTTCTTCTTGACGATAGGCTTTAGCGACAAGTCTGGCCTTGTTCTTTATGATCGTCCCATCTTCGTCCATTTTGTTCCTGTAGACCCATTTTGTTCCAATGACGTTCTTTTCTTTGGGTCTTGAAACAAGTTTCCATACATTGCAGCACTTGAACTGATTTAGTTCTTCTTTTATAGCCAGTATCCACGATGCGTCCGAGTTTGCTTCCTCAAACTTCTTCGGTTCAACCTGTGAGAGAAAACTCAAATATAAATTCTCATTAGTTGTACCTATTTGAGTTCTGACACCGTCCCGGGGATCTCCTATGATCTGGTCCATGGGGTGATCCTTCAGAGATGTCTGAGCTCTAAGGTTCTTGCATCTGGATTATCTTCAATCACCAGAGTGACTTCTTCAACTTGGACGATCGCTTCATTTTGATCATCTGCCTCCCTAATAGGGGTTGGAGTGGTGATCTTGAAGAATTTTTCGTCTTTTTCCTTATTGGGCTCTTTCAGGTTTATTTCATCTAACTTTGTACCTGCATCGTCAATGAGCACACTAGACGGATTGCTTTGCATCAAGCTCGTCTCATCAAATACAACATGTATCGATTCTTCTACCATCAGGGTTTTTCTATTAAAAATTCTATATGCCTTACTATGGCTACTATAACCTACAAAAATACCTTCAAAACTCTTTTCGTTGAACTTGGTGGTATGATACTTACCATTGTTAAGTACGAAGCATTTACAGCCAAAGATTCTAAAGTATGAGATGGTTGGCTTCCTGCCCTTTAGAAGTTCGTAAGGTATCTTATCGTGGTTTTTGTTTATGAGTGCTCGATTTTGCACGTGGCATGCAGTGTTGACGGCTTCAGCCCAGAAGTACTCCGAAAGTGAAGCATCACTCAACATTGTCCTGCAAGCCTCTATGAGTGTTCTGTTTCGTCTCTCAGCCACTCTGTTCTGTTGTGGAGTACGAGGAGAGGAAAACTCATGAAAGATACCTAAGCTTTCACAGAATTCTGTCATGGCCCCAGATTTGAAATCTGTTCCGTTGTCACTTCTGATTTTGACTATGGAGCAGTTGTGTTCATTCTGGATTTGCCTGACAAAATTAGTAAAGATCTCGAAGGTATCTGACTTGTGTTTCAGAAAGAACACTCATGCAAAGCGCGAGTAGTCATCAACAATTACTAGCGCATAATCCTTACCTCCCAAACTTCTAATTTGCAGTGGACCAAACAAGTCCATATGCAATAAATGGAGACATATATTAGAGTCTTTGTCAATAACGCTTTTAAATATAGCACTTGTTTTCTTGCCTTTTACGCACGCATGACAAGATCTATCTTTGACGCACTTGACATTTGGGGCATCACATACTAAGTTCATTGAAATAATTTATTAATAGTTTTGAAATTAATATATGCTAGTCTCTTGTGTCATTGGTCACCAAGAGACGCACTATCTTTTGCTAAAAAGCACACTAGTGTAGAGGAATCTATACAAATGAAATTTAAACAGAAAATATTTCTGCTTCGAGTACCGGATAGAATCTTTTCCATATTGTCAACGGATTTTATCAAGCACTTATCAACATGGAATTCAACTATGTATCCTTTATCGCAGAGTTGTCTTATGCTTATGAGATTGTATTCCAATCCTTCGACATAAGCCACATCCGAGAAGGATACATTGCCGTTAGTAATCATACCATAGCCTCTTGTAATTCCACGGTCTGAACATCCAAAGATGACCTTTAGTCCGTTCACAACTGGAGTAAAGTTCTGAATAAGGCTTCTAGTCCCGGTCATATGCTGAGAGCATCCGCTGTCCAAATACCAGATTGGCGTTTTGTTGGCCTTTGGGCATACCTGCAATCATAATCAATTTGCCTTAGGAACCCAAACACGTTTGGGTCCTTGGTCTCGGGTTAGAGTACTCCCCCTATGAGTGTTAGCATTATGAGCGGTCTTTCTCATATTGCTGACATGAGGAGTTGTAGCGTTTCTGGGATTGAACCAGCAATCAGTGGCGAAGTGACCAACCTTGCCACAGCACCAACAGTCAAATCTGTTGTACCTTTGCCTCATGATCTCCTGCTTGACCTTTTGGAATTTTGGTCTAGCAGGGTCAGCATTCTTGGAGAAAGAAGCTTCGTGATAATGACAATCACATGTCTTCTTCTCCTCAGGAGGCTTTTCCACAACGGGCTTTGGCTTTGGTGCCTTCTTGAAGTTATGCCCATGATTGAAAGGGCCATAGCTCTGAAGAATAACTTCTTCATAAGGTGCCTTAAAGACACTTTCGCCAAAGTTTCTGGGTTGAGTCTATCCTTGATAACGGGACATTGGCTCTACATAGGTAGGCCTAGCAAAGTGCTCGTAGGATGAGTCAAAATCAAACTCATTTAAAGGAAATATAACCTTCTTGAACATGGTCTGATCTTGAGGGGCTTTCCCTTTCTCTTTAGCTAAGGCCTTTTTGGCTGCCTTATTCTTCCATTGAGACTTATTTCTCCTAGAGGATTTACTAGGAGCTTCTTCATGGCCTAATCCGGCACCCTTAGCCTTGGCTGAGAATTCAACAATGAATGGAAGAACTGTCTTGGGATTCGAGAAACTTTCAACAAGTTTCTTTTCAGCGGCAAGTTCTCCCTCCAGTTTCTTGATGATTTTCTCTTTGAGGTCAAGGTGCTCAAGAGCCTTGTTATATTCTTCAATAACATTATTGAAGTTTTCTTCGAGGGAGTCAGTCTTTGCGACTTTCTCTCTCAAGATGCTCTCTTCAGCTTTTAGAGATTTGATCTCTTTAGCCTGAGTCTTCACGACTCGACGACATTTGTCGTAAGCCATGATTAACTCCTTGTACTGGGCCATTAGTTCTGACTCATCACCAGAGGAGCTATCCTCACAATCATGTTCAGAGACTTCAGAATCTGAAAGTGGGGTATGAGAGTTTATCTTCCCAGTGAACTGGGGCTCTTGATCATCATCTGTTTGAGCCATAATCCCAAAATAAGCTTCTTCTTCTTCACTCGACTCAGATGAGTCGGAGTCACTAAGAGTATTGCTCTTTTTGGCTATCAAACTCTTCTCTTTCCTCTTTTTATTATACGAGGATTTATTTTCTTCTCTTCTACCACCCTCCTTCTTCTTATGAGGGCAGTCGGCGATGACATGTCCTGGCTTATTACAACAATAGCAAATAATGTCAGTCAAAACATATTTGTTCTGTTTAGATGAATACCTGTCATGGCTACTTGAGCCTTTTCTTTGTCGATCCCCATCGTGTCGTGATCTTCTATAGGAGGCATCCTTACCTTTCCATTGCTTCTTCTTGTTCAAGAATTTCTTGAACTGACGTGAGAGCAGTGAGAACTCTCCTTCTGATAGCTCAGAGCCTGAGGTACTGGGCTCTGAAGTTTCTTCTTCTTTACTAATTTCTGGAGCTGGAGCAGGGGAGGCAGCCTTTGTCTTTCTAGAGGTGTCTGCCTTTAGAGCAACAGACTTTTCTTTGAGAGCAGACCTGCTCTTCTCTTCTTCAGCTTTCCTGGTGTTGAGTTGAAGCTCATATGACATAAGCTTTCGGAAGAGATTTTTTGGGTCCGTCTCAGCCAGCTTCCCAAACTCCCTGATGGCACAGACCTTGTTGTCTCATTCTTTGGTCAGGGATCTCAGGAACTTGTCATTCAGTTCTCCGTTAGTGAATAGTCTGTCATAGACTCTTAGACCATTCACTATCTTGAAAAAGTTCTCAAAGGTATCAGCAATGGTCTCTTTGCTTCCCTATCGGAAGGCTTCATACTTATGATTGAGGAGGGATCTCCGATCATCCCTGACTTCTTTTGTACCTTCCATCAAGATAACCAAGGACTGTCACATCTCCTTTACAGATTGGCAGTGGATTAAGTTCTGCAGCATTGAGTCATCAACTACACTTGCTATAATGTTTTTAGCTTTCTTGTCTAGTGAGACAAGTGCAATCTCGTCCTTGTCTAAATCCATCAGCTTCTTTGGAACCTTCTTGGTAGGATCTATAGTGGAGATAGTCATAGGGACATAAGGACCTTCTTCAACTATCATGAAGATCCTCGGATCCACAGCTTCCATAAAGAATTTAATTCTTTCTTTCCACATGAGAAAGTTGTTCTTGTTGCATAGAGGAAGCTTGGCAAAATCCTTTGCCTTGTCCATGGTAGATAGATCTCAAATGACAACTATTGAAGGATCTGATCAAGGTGTTAACCTTTTAACGATCAACCTCGCTCTAATACCAATTTAAAGATAATAGTTGTCAACCTAAATCACCTAGAGGGGGTGAATAGGTGAGTTGTGTGTCTTTTGCGGAATAAAAAAAATCTCAGAACAAAGCACAGATCAATCTACCAAATTATCACAGACGAGACAAGATTTATAGTGGTTCCCCGATCTTGGGTACATCCACTTTCCCTCACCGATCTAACAATATACTAGGCTCGGCTACTCCACTATCTCGGATTGAAAATCAATCCTACCCTCGGAACAAAGTTCCTACAATCTCAATCCAACCAACTGGATCTACAACTCGGAAGACAAAACTTCCTACAAACTCGGAGTTGAAAACTCCTACACTCGGAGAAAACTTCTCCTACAAGAAAGAAAATTATTTTAGAAAATACAAACAATGATTTCTATGTCAGATCTGCAAGCAAGCAACCAGGATCTTCTTCTTGTAAGCTTTGTGGCACTTTCAGAAAGATGAAGAAAATCTCGGCAACAGATATGGATTCTTCTTTGTCTTACACGATCGGGAAGAGGATGAGCAGTTAAGAAACGATCTCGATCTGTAAAACTTCTTCAGGCTGATTCCTCTGAAAATCGAAACCCCTTGCCAGAGAAAAACAGCGGCGGCGGCGGCTTTCTTTCCGTGAAGAGAGAGAGAGAGGAAACAGTCACTTGGAGAGAGAAACGACTGCAGAAATTTCTCAATATTTTTTTTTGATCGTGAAAGCTTGTTGTTATTGTTAGGGTTTGTCGATTAGACAGGACCTTATATAAGATTTTGAATAACGGTCATAATCAGTCTTAATGATATACACGTGGACCAATCATGTCACGGGATTTGAAAATATGTCTATTAAGGACTTAGAGAAATTTCGGAGAAAAGGAGGTGATATACACGAGTAGATATATAACTACTCGAGTAGTTAAAGGACTACTCGAGTAAGTAAAGGAATGTTACTCGAGTATATAATTCATGACTACTCGAGTAGGTTGAAGACAACTACTCGAGTACATATAATCAACTACTCGAGTACTTAGAAGATCTACTCGAGTATACAAAAAAAGTTTCACGGGAAGCGGAAAACTACTCGAGTGGTTTGAAGAACTACTCGAGTGAAAGGACTTAGAAAAATTCTGAACACTGGAAAAAGAACTACTCGAGTAGTCAGACTGAACTACTCGAGAGGATAAAATCTACTCGAGTATATGGAAAGACTTACTCGAGTAAATGACAGAATATTTTTAGGAGAAGAGAAATTTAGTTTACTCGAGTATGAAGCTTGAACTACTCGAGTAGTAAGTGAACTACTCGAGTATATAACTTATACTACTCGAGTATATGGAAAATTTACTCTTGAGATAGAAAACAGTTACACGAGTCAGAATCTATAACCACTCGAGTATATATATACTCACTTGAGTGTTTTACTTAGAAAAAATTGAAGAGTGAAATTTGTACTTACTCGAGTAAGAAGAATGATCTACTCGAGTATAGGAATTTTGACTCGAGTAAAATGCAAGTAGTCTACTCGAGTAGTTGATGACCTACACGAGTAGAATACTTAGAAAAATTTTCAAGGTGGAAATTATTTCTTCTTTGGTGAAATCAGCATCCAACTCTATTCTCATAGTCCAAGTGCTTGAATATGAAGTGTATCCCAATAGAGATGCTACACATGGGTCAACACTTTGGATCATACAATGAGGGATTACATTGGATGGTCCTGTGTTTGGTGACCCATTATAGAATGATATTGGTCTACACTTCCCATTGGAATCTGGAACTACATAACTCAAACAAAGCATCAAATACAACCTAATTCATCTTAGTTCCAGGGTGACTTCATCAAATCTGGGTTAATGTGGATATAGTACCCGACAACTTCCATAAAGCTGAGGGTAGTGGGTAGACAAACTCCTAGGTGTGTTATGGGCATAACGTACAACAGAAAGAACTTCGACCGGTGAAACACTGTTCAACATAGTTATGGGTCGGTGGCTGTTATCCCCATAGACATTGGGGTCCCTAGTCCTCGTGTACTAAATTTCAACCCAGAAGAGAATGATGAACAACTCTGGGAGAACCTCGACCTCATCACAGAAGTGAGAGATGCGGTAGCTTAATGCATCATGGCATACCAAAGGAAAGTATCCCTCTACTATGACTGGAGAGTAAAGCCAAGACCAATTAACATCGGAGATCTGGTACTGCGAAACATCGAGGCAGCTGACAAGGGGCCACAAAGAGATAAGTTATCTCTAACATGGGAAGGACTTTTTATGGTTACAACTGTTGTCAAGCCAAGGGCATATAGACTTCAGACCACGGAGGGAAAGAACCTGTCATGCACATGGAAAGCTCAAAATCTACCGCATTTTTTTCAATAACTTCATCATATTTTCTTTAATAAAACAGCAACTATGTTTATAAAGTCACGAGATAGTTCTCATGTGCAAACAATTTTTGTTTTCTATAATTATTAAGTGTTATGATTGCTCTCAATATTTCTCTTGAAGGGACAAATCCAGGATCTAATCTTCGACGTAGCAACAAAGATGATCCCTCGTGAACCTCCCAATGTGATGGAATGGAGGCTTGTCCCACACCCATGTAGTGGGTCTAAACAAACGCCCGGATTTTCCCTACACCGTCTCCTCGGGAACACATCCCAGCGGCCTCCCAATACCGATATTCAAAAGTCTTCCCTTCTCTTCGCAATAAATCGCGACATTGTCAGGGCCTGTCCACCTCGCTCGCCATTGGTTTGAAGATCTGCTCTTCATCGCCTCTTCGGGACCACGTTTCAGAGGTATTCCAAAGCTGATGATTGAATGACTGCCCTTCTCTCCACAGTAGGCCGCGACGTTGTCATGGCCTGCCCCCCTCGCTCGCCACTAGTTTGAAGATCTGCACTTCACTGCCTCTTTGAGACCACATCCTAGCATCCTCTCACTGCTGACGATCGAAGGACTGCCCTTCTCTGTACAGTAGGTCATGGATTTGTTAGGGCCTGCCCCCCACGCTCGACACCGGTTTGAAGATCAGCTCTTCACCTCCTCTTCGGGACCACGTCCCAACAACCTCTTTATACCGATGATCGAAGCTCCGCTCTTCTCTCTGTAGTAGGTCACGACATTGTCAGGGCTTGTCCCCCTCGCTCACCACCGGTTCGAAGACCTGTTGTTTACCGCCTCTTTGGTACCACATCTTTGTTGCCTCCCACTGCCAGCAAATGAAGGTATGTCATTCTCCTACAGTAAGTCGCAACACTACTGGGACATATCCCCTCGCTCACCATCGGTTTGAATATCTGCTCTCCATTGCATCTTCAGGACCATGTCTCAGCTACCTCCTACTTCCGACGATCGAAGGTATGCCCTTTTCTTCGTGGTAGGTCGCAGCATTGTCAGGGCCTGCCCCCCCCCCCCCCCTCGCTTGTCACCAGTTCAAAGATCTGCTTTTCACTACCTCTTCGGGACCACATCCCTGCGGCCTCCCACTACTAGGGATTGAAGGTCTGCCCTTCTCCTGCAGTAGGTCATGGCACCACCAGGGCCTGCCCCCTCATTCGCCATTGGTTTGAAGATCTGCACTTCACCGCCTCTTTGGGACCACGTCCTTGTGGCCTCCTACTGCTATGATTGAATGTCTTCCCTTCTCTTGTTGTAGGTCGCAGCACTGTCAGAGCCTTCCCCTCGCAATTGACCATGTTCGAAGACCCTCCCTTCATGCCAACCACTAAGTGACATCCCCCGGACTGGTAAACCCAACCTCACACTACCTGGTTATAAATGTTCGCCCTTCACCCAGGTAGTAGGTCGAGGAACCATCCTTCAACCGACAACCACCCAGCCACATCCCACAGATTGGCAAGCCAGACTTCTAACTTCCCGGCTAGAAGCATTCGCCCTTTGCCTTGGTAGTAGGCCGCAAAACCATCTGGGTCTCGTCGTGCAATAGTCAACCTCAAAGGATTGCTACCAAACTACCCGCACAAAGATAGCGGAGCCAACATAACAAATCACACAAGATGAGCTCAAAACAACAATAAGGCAATCCGTTAAAAGGAAGACAGAATGCACAAAGCTGCAATGACAAAGTAAGAGCACAAAATCCAATCACAAATACACATCAAGCATAATGCAAGTACAACCAAAGCAAGAAACAATGAAGATGGAGTCTACTCCTCCTCAACAAACTCGAAGCACTCGTCCTCTTAAAGGTCATCGAAGCCACGATCAGAGACGTCACACTCACGCTTGCGAGATATCATCTGAAGGGTCTTCGCCATCCCACGATGGAATGACACCTCCCTGATGTCGCAAAGCTTGGGCTCCACCTCTCTCGTTCAGACTTCCTCATGAATCTCCTCAAACAACAAACAACGGTCATGTTTAAAGGCGATCGAGTTCTCGTACTTTGTCACCCCGTCGCCTTCAACTTAGAAAGTCGCTCCTCTGAAGAAAGATGTCCCATCGCATTCTCTAAGCAGACAACATCCCCCAGCATACTCTCCGCAAAATCTTCTTGTCCTGAAGCTCCTCCTGAAGCCATGTCATCACAGCCTTCAAGTCTGACTTAACTTGCTAAAAGCGAGATAGGTCACGCTCGCGCCTCCACCTCAAATCTAAAAGGGAGCTCTCTGCACTTCGAAGCTTCTTCTGAAGGGAGAAGTATGCGTCCTTCAAACCAACGTAACAATTATTCTAAGTAAGAGACATCTAATCTTACACACCAATCTACAAGAGAAAGCACGACGCAATGAGATAGGAACAACAGACATAAACCAAAGCAAAAAAGATGAGCTCACCACATTATTCATCATTGTTAAGGAAGAAGAGACATGCTTCCCTTTCTCCTGAGTCAAAGTAGGCGCCCCCTCGGCCGGGGCCTAGGAGGTAGAAGAGATTAGAACCTCAACATCCTGATCCTCAACAAGTAGAGTCACAGACACCCGAAAACTGTTATGGCCTGCTCCCGAACGCCCCTTTAACAGACCAGTAGGGCGATTCACCATGGACAAATCTCCATGGCTCTCAACACCAACTTTTCTTCTGATCACGACCCAACATAGCAGCGACAGAATGCTCCGGATCAGCAGAAAGGTCACACAACATCAAGCGCTTTTCTTCCACGAACAAAGAAATACTAAACAAATGGTACGAAAGTTCGTTAGGAGCTCCGAACCCAAGCATCAGTGTAAAATCATGCTTGTGGCCCTGACGACATTGATCTGGAAGGGAGCTCCAGATCTCGGGCCACTCCAAGAGGTTATGGATGTAACCATACACTATATTCATGTGACACATGTATGTCCGACTCTCAAACACCAGCCAAGTTTTATTGCTATGAAGCTCGATACAGCCACCGCCGTCAGCGCGAACATCACACCATTCCTTGAAGAGATCTAGTGAGAACCGCAAACCATATTCGCGGAAGAACACAATAAATCCCATGATGTGTGTCATCGCTAAGGGCGCAAATAGTGATGCTGGAACCCCGTAATGTTTCAAGATCTATATAACTTCCTCGCACGGTGGGAACCGAAGACCGGCCTTAAGAGACAATTCACATAAAGTCATCCAGCCCACTGGGGGACTCTGCACCCGCTGCTCGTGCAGAGAAATCTTGATTTCAAGACTCGTGGGAATGTTGTAGCACCCCCTCCAACAAGCAATTTGCTCTACAGTAAGAGTGGAATGCATAAGCATCGGCCTACCGTGAACAACTTGTCTTGGAGCCTGAAAATACATACGAAAAATAAGTTAAAGTCTGAACGAGGGGACACTTCAGGAGTTGCGACCAATGCGCCGCGAACATGGGGGCAAGGAGCATGCAAGCACGACACGACAGAGCTCCTTGCATGCACACGCTCTCCCCCACTAAAGTCATGGGAGTTACGCAGATAACTGCCACCCGCGGGATCTTCGTGCCTGATCCACATACTAACTAAAATGCGTCGGATCACATGCTACCCAACTGCCACCTCCCAGCTGTACTGGCCAGCCCAGGTCGACCGCCCCCTCTAACCACCAGGAGACAAGAGGTTCCGACACGGCCGACCTCCATAAAGGCTGACCGAGGCTGTCTATCCTCAGGTGGCCTCGCCATGTCTAACCCACGAATGGGTCGGCCAAGGCTGCCCGGATCCGGGCGGCCTTGCTAAGGTTGGCCTCGTGCATAGGCAAAGGCCACCCGATCCCGGGCTGCCTTGCCGCAGATGGCCCTCGCATGGGCCGGCTAAGGCTGCCCGGATCCAGGCAGCCTCGTCAGGGCTGGCCCCGCGCATGGGGTCGATAAAGGCTTCCCGATCCCGAAATGCCTCGCTACGATCGGCCCTGACATGGGCCATCCAAGGCCACCCAAATCTGGGTGGCCTCACTGCGACCGGCCCCGCAAAGGGCCAGCCAAGGACGCTCAGATCTGGGCGGTGTCGCCACGGCCGGCCCTGCAAAGGTTCGGCCAAGGCCGCCCGATCCCAGGCTATCTCGACGCGGCCAGCCCCGTAAAGGGCCGACCAAGGCCGCCCTATCCCAGAAGTCCTTGCTGCGATCGTCCCTGCGAAGGTCCGTCTAATGCCGCTCGAACCTATATGGCCTCCCCGTTGTCTGCCCTCGCAATGGCTGGCTAAGGCCACCCGGATCCGGGCGGCTTCACCGCGGCCGGCCCCTGTGAAGTCCGCCCGCCATCGGGAGGCCTCTCCGCGGTCGACTGCCCATCTCGGCTGCCCTCCGTGTGGTGTGGCGTCGACCGGCTGCCCCCGCTGACGTCGTCGGGCCATCATTCTTCGCAGGTTGGCCTTCCCTCGACCCGAGGGCAAGATAGTCATTTCCCAAAAGTGGCGATCTTTGTGTTTATTTTCGAGTGATTTTATTGGCATGTCTGGTAGTTTTACGCAAAATATCTGAACCGCACTCGTTAAAATCTATAATAGGCCCAGTTCTTTTTCAAAAGGGTCTTTTTCCGATTCACTCTGTTTCACTCCCATCTCTCTCCCTCTTCTCTCTACAGGAACTACGTTCAAGATCGCCACCACAAAGAAAGGCAAAGGACGCAAAGACAAGATGAGGTTCGCAGGAATGCAAGTCAAGAAGGAGACATTTGAAGCCACCCTCGTCGTCACGTCAAGACAACTCTGGAGGAAGGAGTCACTCGTATCTCCTGGGAACACTCATCGGAAGACTGCCAAAGCAGCACGACGGTTAGTGGCACCCGTTGCTCATTCTACTCCCCTGTCATAAACTGTAATGAGGCGTTGTATGTCGCCCTCGCTTTCCTCCCAGAAGCTCTGTTAGAAACACACATATAGTGAAAGTTAGGTTGACACCGTACTGACCGCATGATTTTTCACCCCGATTGCAGGTTTTCCGCATCATCATGTCTTTGTCCCAGTATCTAGTTAATCTTTGACTATTGGCACGCTCGGCCGCTCACGGGATAAGACAGTTGAGTAGGCCCGGTCTATCAAGAGCGTCGCGTGGTTCCCCAACATACCCAGTTGAAGGGTTTTTTCATGTTAAAAATTGATTGTGTTCGACTCTATTTATTCAATGACTGTGTGTGTGTTTGATCGCTCCACAGGCTAAGCCATCCTAGTTTAGTCTAGTTTACTCGGAGGGCTAAGTTGGCCGCAACATGTATTTAAAGTTTATGCATACGTTGATGTATATATGTTTTTCTAGTTCATGTACGTGTGTATTTTTCGAGTTGATAAATTTAGCATTGATAGCACTATCACAAATTCGTAGCAATAATATCACATCGTTGTTTTGTAAAATAATTCTCTGTTCTGATAAACTCTACAAACACATATTATCCAAATAAATCTTCCTTTATAGCAAACTGCTTCCAATAACTTTATTTACAAACCTTCATTTATAATAGTTTCTTTCACAACCGTAACTACTCTCCCAAATAAAACCTTAGACGACCTGAGCGTTTTTCTTAATTTTTTTAGATCATTCCCAACAAATGAAATAGGGTCATCTATAAATAAATGTTGAATATCCTCCTATAAAGCGCACAAAAATATTTCTAGTGCCAAACTTAGTCATGGGCAAAAAGCTCGGGCCCGGAAAGCCCGCCCGGGCCCGGACCGACAAAAGCCTGACTAGGCCCGGCACGGGCCAAGGCCGGGCTTGGGGCCCTTACCAGGCCTGAAAGTGCAAGCTAGATCTGATATACTCTAGAGGGGGGTGAATAGAGTATGGTGCTTAAAAACTTTTTACAACAGTTGTTGTAATCTGAGTGAGCAGGGAAGCAAATAGTAAAACTAATCACAGAACCTATCTAATCACAAAGCAACCTAGTCACAAAACAATCACAGAC
Source organism: Platanthera guangdongensis (assembly GCA_039583875.1). NCBI lineage: Eukaryota > Viridiplantae > Streptophyta > Magnoliopsida > Asparagales > Orchidaceae > Platanthera > Platanthera guangdongensis. The sequence continues at coordinate 19,157,380 of CM077160.1, read as the reverse complement.
AGAAACAAAAATAAAGACAAGCAACCAGAAGACACACGGAGCTATAGTGGTTCCCCTAAACTTGGGTACATCCACTCTTCTACCACGCTAGGTAGGAATCCACTGCAGGATGAGTTGATCAGGTGTCCTGGGCACCAATGAGCTTTTAATAAGGTGCTCAAAAACCAAACCAGATTTTTTGATCAGGTGTCTTGCCACCAATGAGCTTTTGATAAGGTGCTCAAAAACCAAACACAAACTTTTGAAGGGAGTTTGAAAAACCCTTTACAGAGGTGGGGATGAGAGAGTGATGGAAGTCTTCTCCTTCTCAAAGCAGTTGAGAAGACTATGTGGATATTGATGTTGTCAAAGCTCCCCCTGAGTTCTTGAGATGTTCAGGAAATGAAGCTTTGCTGTAGGGTGATAGGCCTTCAGAAATTTGATCTCCAGCAATTGATGATTTCAGCAACAGCTGAAATGTGAGGTGTCTGGAGTCTTGAATGATGATGGCCTTGAACGCTTGAATCAAAAGAGATTTGAAGATTTCAGATTTGTTGATCTCCTTTTGGTGATGGTGTTCTTGTGTGAATTCTTTTAGACAGAGAATGTCTACAGCTCTTTTTCTTTTTATCTTGAGTGATTGTTGTTGAGAAAGATGTTGTTCCAGAGAAAGGTTGTTTTAGAGAATATTTTGTTCTTCTTCTTCTTGTGCACTCTCTTATTCTTCTTCTTGTGCACTCTCTTCTTCTTCTTCTTGTCAGGAATTCAAAAATCTTATCTTTTATTCCTTTGTTTTGAATAGAAATGATCCTCTGTCAAGATAGTCGTTGGCCTGTCATTAATTACATCCATAATTGCAATTGACTTCTGGGGGAAATTCCAATGAACCATTCCTTGATAATCCCTTGAAACTTGCTCTAGAATAAATGAAAATGGCTACAAGATCTTCTGAATTAATTGTTGAGAATAACTCCTTAATTGTCTGAATTTGAATCTTGAAAATCATTTAACTCTTCAGAAAAACGTCGAACTGAGCTCTACTATCGTCGAACTGAGCTCAGCGATTTGGACTTATACAGTAACAAAGATCGTCGATCTGAGCTCAACTATCGTCGAACTGAGCTCAGAGATAGAGAATCAATACTGGAGTCAAGATCGTCGAACTGAGCTCGAACATCGTCGAATAGAGTTCGACGATTTGTTGAAGTTGAGCTCAGCGATGGTCGAATGGAGTTCGACGATTCGTCGAAGTTGAGCTCAACGATCGTCGATTGGAGTTCGACGATTTGTCGTACTGAGCTCGACGAAATGACTTAGTCTCCAAACTGAAAAACCTTGGTATTGAGGGCAGCTTCCAAACCTAACTACTAACCCTTAGACTCAATTCTAATTGACCTTTTGAACTATACAAGGAGGTCAAAAACAGGTTTCCTAAAGACATAGTGATCCTGACCCAAATTAGTAATAGGGTGTTCCAACAATCTCCCCCTATTTGGGTTAGGATTACTATTTATAGAAATTGGAGAAATTAAAAAACATCATACAAAGCAACAATATAACAAACAACAACATTGCAGAATCACAGATAAAATATCTCAGACGGATCAGAAATCAGAATAATTGTCACCTTACAGAATTATTCTTTCTCCTTGCTCTTTATAAGTTTAATTTCTCTATTTGGATTAAGAGCTTCTTTCTTTGATCTTCTGTCATCAACTGCACCTAGAGATGTTTGTTGTTTAGGCCTTGGTACCACAGCTTCAGGGTGCAGCTCCATGTATCTTTCAGAATCAAAAAACTTGCTGGAAGCATATCTTTCAAGTTCCTTCTTTCTTTGTTCTGACAAGGTAGTAATGCTGGAGGTGTCCTTGCCTTACTCTCTGGCTTTCTTGATTTGATCCAAGGCAGCTAATTCTTTCATTCTAGCAGTCCATGCAGTAGGATTATTCTCTGGATCCTCAAAAGGCACTGGAGGTTCATATCTGTTGGAAGGATTATCTAGAGGAGCTCTGGATGAGACTAATTCTTTCAGCTTGTAGGGAAAAGGGCCTGAAGTTGTATCAGATGAAGCTTGTCCTTCCCTTGAGTATGGATGCTGTCTAGAATAGCCTTTGGAGTACACTTGGAATTCCCTTTGGTTTCCTCTATAATTTCCTCTCCTAGATTGAGAACCTCTGGATTGGCTTCCCCTATATTGAGATCTTCCATGAGGCTGATAGGGGGTTTGGCTTCTAGCAGAAGGATGAACAGCAGAGCTACCACCTGCACCTGCATAAGGAGGAGGAGGTGGAGGAGGATGATGGAACTAAGAGGACCCCTTCTCATATTTCCTCTTCTTTCTCATAGCCTTTAGTTGATTCTTAGAATATTGCATCCAATGTTCAGTTATAGGGCAGTCATGAAGAATATAATAGGGAATGTCATTGGTATCTTTGACTTTAGCTGGTGGAACTCTTTTCATTACTTTGCTTCTTGCTTTTCTTTTCCTGGCTATAGTAGCAGAAGAATCATCAGAATCAGTCCTATATTCATCACTTTCAAAGCTTTGCTCATCATATAAAGCATCAATCTTTTTCAGATAATCTTTCTGAAGTTGGGTTGGAGCAGATGAAACAGTGGTGACAGCAGTTGTAGCAGAAGCAGTAGAATCAGAAACAGTACTGGCAGAAGTTATAGCAGCAGGAGTAGTAACAGCAGATACAGAGCTTTCAGCAGCAATACTCTTAGAAGAGACAGCAGCAGTTTCAGATATAATAGTTTCATTAGCAGCAATATCATTAGTAATGATAGTGGGCTCAAAATCAAATGTCTCTGTCTGCATATCCTCAGAAACTGAAACATCAGCAGCATCAGAACAAACAGAAACAGCAACATTAGTGTCAGCAGGAGTAGCAGCAGTAAGATCAATGGAAACAGAAAGCTCAGCAGTATATAGGGAGGTTATATAGGAGTTAATTAGGCCGGTATCACAGCTGGAGAAGGGCACAATGGCCTTGGATAGATCTTCAAATGGCTGGACTACAGTGCTTACTGGAAGACAGCTGAAATAAACTGAATCAAAATTTGATAATAAGGACCTGAGGTCCACTGAGAAGACTGCAACTTGAGGTGGTGTTGAAACTGGAGCTTGAGTTGAAGAGACAGCAGCAGCAGGCAATCTAATATCTTCATGAGGCATCTTCCCCTGCCTAGATTCATATAGAGCTAGATCAAGGCACCCAAAGGAAGGGATTTCCTGAGGAGGAAAGATGGAGGAGAGCCTGGCAGATAAGTCTGCAACTGACTTGAAGAGTGGAGCCAAAGAGGTCTCCAACAGAAGTGAAATCCTGGGAGCTATCAGCTCATATAATTTGTCAGCTAAGGCTGGAATATCTACATGCTCAGCAGGGACTTGAGCAGAGGTAGAGAAGGATGGTGGAGCAACTGGTGATGTAGGTGGAGAGCTGGTGGATGGTAGAAGTGAAGGTTGAGGTGTGGGGATTGTGGAAATGGAAGAAAGTGGTATGGAGATAGAAGGTGTGAAGGAGGGTTGATCAATGATATCTTGCAGAAGTTGTTGATATGATGTGGAGGAGGAGGGTAGATCCGGAGGGGATGAAGGTGAATCATCCATGAAGGAATCATCTAGAAGATTGAATGATGGTAGGTGGGATGATGTGTCAATGTCTGGGTGAGGGTAGTGATGTAAAGGATGGAAGATTTCTTCTGTTATTGGAAGAGTTGGGATTGGAGATGGAATTGAAGTTGGAGATGGGGTTGAGATAATGATTGTGGATGAAATTTGAGTGGTGGAGGTGACTGGTGGAGATGGAATAAGAGGTGGAGGAGGAGAAGGAGCAGTAGGCAAGTCTTCTACAGCGGCAGAGACTTGAGGGGAAGAGACTGTTACAGTCCTTGTGCCTAAAGTGGTGCTTGCAGAGGGCCTGCTGGGCTTCACTATCTGTCTGTCCCATTTGCCAAAGAGGGCACAGGACAGCCTCTTAGAGGCATTAATGTGCATCCCAGATGAGACTAGCAGTGCAGGGCATCTGTTTTGAAGAAATAGCCCTAGAATCCTTCCATAATTAACAAAATTCTTATTTATTTTCTTCTTAATCAGATCAAAGAAGATTTCTCCCCAGTTTAACTGTTTCTTATCCACTAAGGCTCCCATCAAGCACAGCTGATACCTGGAGATGGTATCATGTGCTGAATGCTTGGCCAACAGAACCTTTCCCACTACATCAGCTAAGAATCTATATTCAACAGCTAAGTTCTTTTTCAGCAGCTTGCTAGGATTTGCATCAGAATGACTCATTCTAGCAAGCATAGTAGTAAACTCTTCTCCAGACATGTCAACAGAATCTCTTCCAGAATTCAATTGAAAAACCTCTGTCAGAATGGTAGGTGTCAGAGGTACCTGGGTTCCAGAAATTGAACCAACCACTATATTTTGGTCCTGGTTGTGGGCAGTATATACCCACTCATTAATCTCATCTGCAGGTATCTTGATTCTGGTGGACATGATAGTAACAAGCTTTTGCTCCTTGAACAGTTCTAGAATGTCTTTGAAAATCTGATCACTGGTGCTGAAAGACTCCATGTCTATATCAAATCTTGCATCAAACTTCATTGCGGCTAGAACGGCAACTGAGACGGCCATTGTTACCTGCAAAAATCAACAAACAAACGACCAAATGTAGAGATGTTTGGAGGGAAATAGAATTTTTGCAGAGAGAACGAAGGCGCAAAGAGAGAACGGCGGCCGAAAAATGAATTTTATATTAGGGTTCGACGCAGAAAAGGAAAGATCGTTGAACTAAGTTCGACGATCGGGGCTTCTAAAGGAATCTGAAAGGTCTTCAATATCGTCGATCTCCGTTCGACGATATTAGAGAGCGTCGAGCTCCGTTCGATGATAGTTCAGAGAACAAAATCGTCGAGCGTCGTTCGACGATCGCTGACCTGAAAGATAGTTGAACACTATCTGAGAAGCGCTGAACTCCGGTCGACGATTTCGGAAAGCGTCGATCTCCGTTTGACGATCTGGGGGAAATTCGTCGAGCGCAGTTCAGAGACCAGAAATACACTATAGACACTAGAAAAATCAAGATGTTTGCCTAGTCTTGGTCAATTTTTAGAGTTTTAAAATCTTGGATATTATTTTAGACTTCCTCCATCTAACATTCCTAACTGATTTAGGAAGAAGGTGTGTTTCTTTTCATCCAAGGGTTTGGTGAAAATATCTCCCCTTTGCAAATCAGTTGGGATATATTGAAGTTCAATTTTATTCTTCTCAACATTATCCATTAAGAAATGATGCCTAATTTCTATGTGTCTTGTCCTACTATGGAGGACTGGATTTTGAGCTATAGAAATAGCACTGGTGTTATCACAAAATATTTTTGACTTCTCTAAGTTGTAGCCAAAGTCTAGGAGTTGGTTTTGAATCCACAATATTTGTGAACAACAACTGCCTGCAGCCATATATTCAGCTTCAGCAGTTGAAGTTGACACAGAAGTTTGTTTCTTGCAAAACCAAGAGACAAGTCTGTCACCAAGAAACTGACAAGTTTCACTGGTGCTTTTCCTGTCAATTCTGCATCCAGCATAATCAGCATCAGAAAATCCAGTTAATTCAAATGCTGAATCTTTTGGATACCAGAGACCTAGATTTGGACAACTTTTAACATACCTGAGAATCCTTTTTACTAATGTTAGGTGTGACTCTCTAGGGCTCACTTGGAATCTAGCACATATGCATGTAGCAAACATTATGTCTGGTCTACTAGCTGTAAGGTACAGTAAAAAGACAATCATTGCTCTATATGTTGTCTGATCAACAGGTTTCCCATGTTCATCAGCATCCAATACAGCATTGGTAGGCATAGGTTGTCACAACCCGCATTTCCTCAACGAGTACCTCGTATCAGAGCAAGAGGAACTACGGGTTATGATGCCACGTCGTGCAGGGGATAACTGCACACGTTCAGGCAACCCTTGACGCTTACTTTGTGAATTCAAGTTCAACAGTTTTATGTAAGAAAATTAGTTCATTTGCTGGCCGTATCCCTCGGCCTTAGGTATCAGAACACATTGTTACGCGGCGGAAATCCTTGGTTTAGTTATAATGAGCTCCTATATGCAACCTATAGTGATATTATTATCAGAAATTCTCTTTGTCTACGTTATGTAAAACTACGTTTTAATTGATGCAAACATATATGCATGAGCTACAATAATAGTTTTGGTAACTTCAAACTACCTAAGGCAACCTACCAGAAAACCATCCCAAAAGCAAGTACATTTCATACAAAGGAGTTACATTAGCAGTAGTTCATATTTACATAAAAGAAAATCCACCAAATGGGCGCCAACAAGCTGACACGAACCCGGATACATCAGGAAGTGAACATAGGGAATGATAAACGTCATCGCAGGAGGAACCACAACTGGGGGTGTCACTGCCACTGAAGGAGTCGAACTAGTGGGGCCTCTAACCATCTCTTGTCCTCTTGGTGCCAGCCCAGACATAGCGGATGACATAGCTTGAAGCTGGGACTGCACTTCCTGCACCTGCCTCGTCAAAGCCTCATTACTTTGGCGAAGACTATCTATCAGCGCATTATTCTGCGCTCCCGAAGATTCACCCTCGGATTGGGGAGTTTGTCTTGTCACTGGACGCTTCGACATCCTAGAAACACGTTCACTCTTGTCAATCTCAAACCCAACAAACCACACAACGGCTATGTACAGACCATACATATAAAAATATGAACATCAACTGCTAACTTGCTTTGGGAGTTTGAGAATGATGGTATGCCTAACCTACGGATGACTCACCGTCATCCCACTAATTTGTGCCTAACCGATGGATGCATGACTTGATTTGACCCAAAACCATGAGTGTACAGGTGTCATCATGTAAGTCTTCGCTTGGCACGTTGTGCTCATGCAATGTTATGTTATGCGTGCTGTGCTATGCATTCTAGAAAAGGCCTTAATGCATGCCATGAGCGGTCGTACGCATCACAATGCTATGCATCCCATACTACATAGTATTGCATGCAACGAAGAAAAGAAAACGCGCTAGTCGCATCCATGTGGTGAGGTTATGCATCCCAAACTACATAACCCTCACATGTTGCCCCTATGGTGGATCCATATACAACCACATATTATGCATCCCATACTACATAATATGCCCCGTATACTTCTGTTCATGCCATGAGTGTAGTGTACGTGCTTCGGCCAAGACATACTGATGGCACCTCGGTGTGTGTATGAAATGATGCTTACACTCACAAAACAAAAAGGAAAGTTTGCCCGACCAAATGTCAAGCAAACCTCCCTCTGATACCAACTGTCACAACCCGCATTTCCTCAACGAGTACCTCGTATCAGAGCAAGAGGAACTACGGGTTATGATGCCACGTCGTGCAGGGGATAACTGCACACGTTCAGGCAATCCTTGACGCTTACTTTGTGAATTCAAGTTCAACAGTTTTATGTAAGAAAATTAGTTCATTTGCTGGTCGTATCCCTCGGCCTTAGGTATCAGAACACATTGTTACGCGGCGGAAATCCTTGGTTTAGTTATAATGAGCTCCTATATGCAACCTATAGTGATATTATTATCAGAAATTCTCTTTGTCTACGTTATGTAAAACTACGTTTTAATTGATGCAAACATGTATGCATGAGCTACAATAATAGTTTTGGTAACTTCAAACTACCTAAGGCAACCTACCAGAAAACCATCCCAAAAGCAAGTACATTCCATACAAAGGAGTTACATTAGCAGTAGTTCATATGTACATAAAAGAAAATCCACCAAATGGGCGCCAACAAGCTGACACGAACCCATTGGGGCATATATATGTCTGTACAACAAAAGAAGAACTACCTCGCTTTGAATGCTCGGTTAGCTTCCAAGAAACGCCTCCAACCAACCTAGCCGCTCAACCGGCTACAACCTGCACCTGAGGCATTCAAGAAAGAATACCTCAGCAATCAACCAAACTATACAAAAGAGAGTACAAATTTCATAATGGATCAAGAAGGGGCTTACCGACCCCATAGCAATGCTTAAGTCAAAAGAGTGCACAAAACAAGTGCGTACATGTAGAAAAACAATGTCATGCCAAAGGATCAACCGCACCAAGTGCGTGCTAGTTCTTCAAGTCCTGCTCAAACCGCAGAAACCAAAGGGCAAAACACATGCCTATTCCATCATTCATAGAACAAGAACCTACTAGACAAGTGAAGCATCAGCGGCGGTTAAGTTCAATTTCACAAGGGTCTTATCGGTGGCGGCCTTATAGTGGAACGCACCAAACAAAACCAGCCCAAATCGGGGCCAAAGTGGTCTCTCTAACCACAAAAACAAAACCCGGTGGCCACAGGCTGAAACCACACCACCCCTTGCAAAACTCTCACACAAACGCTCCCGCCATGCTTCACGAATTCGCCTCGCAAAACACCCCATAACCCAAGGTAACACGTTTCCTTTCATCGTCCTCACACATGACTCCCAATTGCCAACGTAGAGTGTGCGCAATACATGTTTATTAACATAGGCCACATGATTTGTAACAAAAGAGAACTACATGATTTAATTAACATGAGTACATAGGCCACATATGTTGTTTTGATCAAGGAAAAATCACCTCAAGATGGGTACATGTATAGAACAAATTAACTACATGAACTACGTTAGCATAGGCAAATGGATACATCAGGAAGTGAACATAGGGAATGTAGCATAGGGAATTTAACATAGGGACTTCACTAATGTCATATAGAATTAACATAAGGAAATAGGTAATTTGACTTTAGCATAGGGAAAGTTGTTAACTCCATGAAGCACAAATCTAAACATGGGAATTTTAGCATGTAGCATAAGGAATTTGCTATATGAGTCAAATTAAGTGTATCATTTGCATCAAGAAGAACACACTAGGGAATTGCATACTAGGGAAATGAAAGAGAAATTCAAGAAGAACAATTAAAGGTTAGCAATTGAATTGAAAGAGCAACACTAAGGTTAATAAGGAAGAGCTAGAAAAAAAATAGAGAATTGAATCATGTACGACGATTGGCAAGGGTGGAGGACACCGCTTGCCTGAACCGAGGCGATGCCGCGACGGCTGCTTTTTCTTCCCTTGCCTTGCTTGCTCCCTTGCTCCCTTGCTTTCTCTTGGAGAATGAAGAAGAAGAAGATGAAGAAGAAGAAGATGCAAATGGGGAAAGACAATCTCTGTTTCGGACTTATGTTACCCAGAACAGAGCTGAACTGTTCGATGCAGGATCAAGGAAATGAACGGCACAAAAAAACTGGAAAAAGTCGATTTTCGGGCCGGTCACGCCCTGTGTCACGCCCGTGACACAGGGCGTGTACCGTAAGCGGCGCCGAAAGGCGGCAATTCCATGTTTATCCAGACGGTACACGGCCGGGGTACACGCCCGTGACGGGTTGGTCACGCCCGTGACTGGTCGGTCACGCCCGTGACCTAGGGCGTGTAACCCGTGTCTCGACACCTCGTCGACAGAAAAGTGTCGACACTCGACCCAGCTTGACACGCCCTGTGACACGCCCGTGTCACAGGCCGTGTCCCCTCTCTCGATGACTCGACACTCGATACTCGACGCTCGATACTCGACGATCGACACTCGACACTCGACGAAGCGGGACACGGCCCGTGACACGCCCGTGTCAGGGGGCGTGTACCCCATTCGTAGAGCTCAACTCGACGCAAGAAAAATCGTCGAGTCAAGGAGGTCACGCCCAGGTCACGGCCTGGGTCACGCCCGTGACAGGGGGCGTGTCTAGCACAAAAACGACCATTTTCCCCTTTTGTGAAAAATGTTCCTGGGACTTCCTAGACCATTTTTGCCTTAAGTACTTTTTTCCCTTTTTTTTGTTTCCTGAACCAACAACTGATTTTGAGCAACATTCCCCGGGCGCGAAAACGTGCAGGCATTCCCTAAGAGGCCTCACCGAGTCCCTTATTTGGACTACGGTTTGCTGGGGAATCGTGCAACTCGGCAACCAAAACAGCCACTCGCATGCCCGCGGGAAAAACCATGCTCAACTACAATCAAAGTCAACGTAACGCCCATCATGCGTATGTAACAAAAAAAGCCGGGGCGTTACATAGGTGTTTTCATACAAGATGCTTCAGACATACCAAATTTCTTAACCAATTTTTTTGCATACTTGGTTTGAGAAATAAAGATGCCTTCAGCATGTTGTTTGACTTGCAATCCTAGAAAGAAGGATAACTCACCCATGCTACTCATTTCAAATTTAGAATGCATTAGGTTGGAGAACCTTCTGCACAAATTTGAATCAGTAGAGCCAAAAATAATATCATCTACATAGATCTGTACTAGTAGGGTATGGGACTTATGGGTTCTAATGAAAAGAGTTTGGTCTACTCTACCCCTTATAAATTCATTTTCCAGAAGAAAGCATGTTAGGGTCTCATACTATACTCTAGGATCTTGCTTGAGACCATATAATGCTTTGGTCAGCTTAAAAATATAATCAGGATGGGTTGGAGAGATAAAACCTGGAGGTTGTCTGACATAGACTTCTTCTTTGATGTATCCATTTAGAAATGCACTCTTTACATCCATCTGATATACCTTGAAACCTTTATGTGTTGCATATGCTAAGAAGATTCTGATGGCTTCCAATCTTGCAACTGGTGCAAAAGTCTGGTCATAATCTATTCCTTCTTCTTGAGAGTATCCTTGAGCAATTAGCCTTGCCTTGTTCCTTACAATTACTCCTTGATCATCCAATTTGTTTCTGAACACCCACTTTGTTCTAACAATGGAGTGATCGTTAGGCCTTGGCACTAGTTCTCAAACTTTGTTCCTTTCAAATTGATGCAACTCTTCTTGCATTGCAATGATCCAGTGTGGATCTTGCTCTGCATATTGAATGGATTGAGGTTCAATTTGAGATAGGAAGCAAGTGTGCAACAGGTTTTGGTTGACCTGATTTCTGGTTTGCACACCAGCTGAGATGTCTCCAATTACTTGGGAAATTGGATGATCTCTTGATGGTACTAAATCAACAGGGGGTGTTGATTGTTCACCAACCTGTGTTGTTGTTTCCTCTTGTGGTACAACAACTAGCTCTTCAAGTTGTTTCTCTTCAATATGTTGAATGCTTTCTTCATCTTCACTGCTTTCCTCTTTTTGAGTAATCTGTAACCTGTTCAAATCTTCAGCAAGAGAATGTACCTGCAAAGGTTCTATGGTAGAAGTATTCTTCTACTTGAAAGACATGTTAGATTCATCAAATGATATGTGAACAGATTCCTCAATTTTAAGAGATGATTTATTATATACCCTATAAGCCTTACTGATCATGGAGTATCCCAGAAACACTCCTTCATCAGCTTTAGCTTGAAATTTTGTTAAATATCTCTTGTCATTATTATGTATATAACAAATACAACCAAAAATTCTAAAATAATCAACTTTAGGTTTCTTCCTTTGAGTAATTCATAGGGAGTCTTGTCCTTTAGTTTATGTATTAAACTTCTGTTCATCACATAGTTGGAGGTGTTCACTGCCTCTACCCAAAAAGATAGAGGAAGGTGAGCATCTGACAACAATGTAGTGGCAGATTCAATAAGGGTTCTATTTTTCCTTTCAGCTAGCCCATTTTGTTGAGGAGTTCTAGGAGCTGAGAAAGTATGTCTGATCCCTTCACTCTGACAGAACTCTTGCATAAGAAGAGAATCAAACTCTATCTCATGATCACTTCTGATCGTGGCAATGTGAGTATTGAACTCAATCTATATACATTTGAGAAACTCTGTCAAACACTTAAAGCTATCAGACTTCTTCCTCAGAAAGAACACCCATGTGAATCTAGAGAAGTCATCTAGAACTACTAAAGTGTAAGATTTCTCTCCTAAGCTTTGTACTGTAATGGGTCCAAAAAGATCCATGTGTAACAGATACAAAATCCTAGGTGAATCACTCTTATTAAGTGACTTGAAACTATTTTTAGTTTGCTTGCCTAATTGACAAGCCCTGCAGAGTCATTCCTTCTTGTAATGGCAAGAAGGTAGTCCTCTAACAAGGTTGTCCTTGGATAGCCTACCAATGGTTCTAAGGTTTAAATGTCCTAGTCTCTTATGCCATAAAACATTAGGTCTACAAACAGAATTAAACAGGCAAATGTCTACATCTGTTGAAAGAAAATCTACCAAATAGATGTTACCTTTACTTTTACCTGTCAACACAGCTGTGTTGTCCTCTGACTTGATCTTGCATAAGGCTTTGCTGAAAATCACCTGGTAGCCTTCATCACATAGCTGACTGATACTTATCAAATTGTGCTTCAGTCCTTCCACATAGGCTACCTTCTTGAATGTCACTGTCACAATCTGGACTGCACAATATCCTTTAGTTTGTCCAAACTTTGAATCACCAAATATGACTTTGGGTCCAAGCTTGGCTTTAAAGGATGTAAGGTTGTCCTTGTTTCCTGTCATGTGCTTAGAGCACCCACTATCCAAATACCATTGTTGGTTTGACGTTGGATAGGTCTTCACCTGCACATAAAATAATTCACTTGTTTTTGACCCAGTTTACCTTGAGCCTAGGTTGATAATCTTTAAATTCAGAAATGAAAGACATCCCAGGTTGACTTTTATAACCTTCAGGATGATATCTCCTTGGAGGTATTATTCATTCAGTATAAGGGTTAAAGCTTTGGGATGAAGGACCCCTAGGATTGGATTTTGATTTGCCCTTGAAGGAATTTCCAAAGCTCTGATCTCTGTTCGACGATCGTGGAGCTGCGTTCGACGATCTTGAGTCAAATTGTCGAGCTCCGTTCGACGGTCGACTGTGTCAGAGTTCAGGAATTAGAGATCGTCGACCTGAGTTCGACTATTTTTCCTGAGATTGTCGATCTGCGTTCGGCGATCGTCGAGCTCCGTTCGACGATTTCTGCTGGAACTTGGTTTTCTTAGGCAGATCAGAATTTTTCCTAGCCACCTCTACAACTCCCTTCCCTTTATCAGAAATAAACTTAATTGGGGTTGTTAGAACTATAGGTTGGCTGGATGAAGCACCCAAGCCCAGTGTACTATTGAGTCTGGAGTTCACTGTGCTTGTGATGTCCATCATCTTGATACTTCTCCCATTAAGGGATTCTTCAAGCTTCTTGGCCTCTGATAGCTCACCTTTCAGTGAAGCTATCTGCTCCCTACAACACTCCAACTCCTCAGAGAGTTTGAGGTTTTCTGACTTTAAGATACTATGTTCAGATAATTGATTTCTGAGAGAAATAATTTCCTTCTCAGATTTTAGTAAGTCTAAACATAATGCTTTAAACTCAGACTTAAAGTCCTCAGAATTGAAATCAAAAGAACTAATTACCTGGTCCTCTTCAAGTTGAGTCTCTGAGTCTGACTCTGACTCTTCTGCATCTGAATTGTGTTGAGAGGCATTGATTGTCATCATGCAGAACTCCTTCTCTTCAGCATCATCTTCATCATCACTGGAGCTGGATGAAGCTTCTGATTCTTCTTCAGTTTCACTCCAGGATTCAGCAACAAATCCCTTCCTTGTGTGTTTGTTCTTACTTGAGGAGGGTTTTCCATTGCCATTCTTCTTGAAGTCTTTGTCCTTTCTTCTTTCTTTCTTGTCCTTTATGTCCTTGTTTTTGTTTTCTGGACTGTCAGGCATAATATGGCCTAGTTTCCTGCAACCAAAGCAAACAATTTCTTTATTATTTGACTTATCATACCTTGGCTTATCATGCTCTTTGTATGAACTCTTTCTGAAGTCCTTTCTGGCCATCTTGTAAAATCTTTTGGCCAGCAGACTAAGTAGCTCATCGTTGCCTGGGATTTTATCTTTAGGCTGATCTTCAGTGGCTTTGAAAGCTATTGTCTTTTCCTTTCTAGTGGCTGGTGAGGCAGCCTTCTGCTCTTCTTCTCTATTTTTGATGAGCAGCTCATAAGATTTGAGCTTGCCCAAGAGAGCTTCTGTGGTGATCTCATTCAGACTTCTGGCATCCTTGATTGGCCAGATTCTTGAGTCCCAAGTGCTTGGGAAGCACATTAGGATTTTGTCATTAAGTTCAGTCAGTGAGATCTCTTTATCCAAAGTCTTGAGTTCATTAACTATCAGACTGAGCCAGTTATACATTTCAGCTACTGGCTCAGCTTCTCCTTTCTTGAAATTCTCATATTGGGATATGAGGTGGGATCTCCTGTCCTTTCTTTCATCAGCTGATCCTGAGACTATTTCAGAGAGCTTATCACAGATTTCCTTTGCTGAATTACATTCAGCCACTTTTTGGAAAATGTCATCAGACATAGTCTGGGCTAAGATATTCATAGCCTTTGCATCTGCTACCTTCCACTTCTTGATATCAGCATATGTTCCTGATGGAGGTGGAACAGCATTTGTACTTGTGTTCTCTGGAGGTCTTGGACAAACTGTCAAAACAGAATTAAAAATGTCCTCGTCAATAGAATTCATGTAGAGTCTAATCCTTGCTTTCCAAAGTGCAAACTTAGACAGATTGCACACTGGAGGTCTGGTACTAGCATAATCTTTATTTTGGGCCATGATTTGTGAAGAAATAATCTAATAACAAAATCTACAACAAGCAGATCTAGCTAGGAATCTTTGGGTTCAGGTGTTAGCCTGTGCAACCACCAAGGTGTGGTATGTTTAACCAACCTGGCTTTTGTAGGACCCCCCCCCCCCAACCTTTTGCCCGGGTCGGGCCGGAGGGGTACTACTGGCCCAAGACGTCCACCCAGGGCTCATAGGGGAAACAATCCACCCTATTCAAGCACTAGATGGTCGTCTTGAGTGGTTCGAATCATAACATTCACAACCCATCAGAATATAGCGGAAGCATTAACAGGAAACCACTACATATATATATAACATATCATATTAATACAGAGGTTCTAGGGCTGAAGCCTTATGCGTTTATAAAAGCCCGTGGGCTATACATGTACTACATAAGTCTCTCACACACTCTCTCTTCTAAACTGCTCGGCGGTACTCACGTCTCTAAACACCGGAGACGGTGGGGATGCATTTGCTCGAGTAGACCTAGCTGCTGGCGTAATTTCCTGCGGCAGCGGGTCACTACGGTGCTCCACCTCCTGTGAATGGTTAATCAAATAACCGTTAGTCACAGAGCTAAGTGGAAACAAATCTCCTCCCCGGATCCACATCCTGGGGACGAGCACGCACCCACCCAACAAAAGTAAATAGCCGAAGCAAGAGAGGGTTATCACAACATTTCATATATGAACAACTAGGAGCAATTATAAAAGAGTGCAGTATAACCGGAAAAAGCAGCAATAACATAAAACGGTTATAGCAAGGCTCTACTAGCTCATCAGCACAACAGGTTTTCATATCTTGAATTCTATCGCAGGCATTCACAGCCGCGCACACAAACCGCAGGCATTCATAGCCGCGCACATAAACCGCAGGCATTCATAGTCGCGCACACAAACCCTATGTCGACATAGTTTGGACCGCTTCTGTTCCAGCAGGGTAGCGAGCCCCGCGGGCCTCACCGATGTGGCCGTCGGTGACAGTGGCCAGTCCTGCCACTTCTGGGGGTGATCGTACCGCACAACCCCAGGCCCTCACGTGCAACCTTGTGTACTCTTGGATGTGAGCGACATCCGGCGAATCATTTTGGCAGACCAGCGGAGGAAAACCCGACGGGGAATATAACGGCCGATCACCCGTGGTACTCATCTCCCTGTCGCCTTGAGTCGTCAACCTTATCGCACCGGTACGAACGGTCTGCGGAAGGGACTGACCCGCCACCATTTCACCGCAAGCAATTTACAATCAATCAAACAATTGCAAACAATATAACATCGGGTCTACGACGGCCTGCATTACTAGGCTTACACTTCAGGCATCGGCACTTTGCTCTACTTTCGACAAGGAGCGTGGGAGCGCTTTATTTGGGGCTAGACCTGGAGGACTACCTCAACTCCGGTTATCCCCAACTAAGGCTCAACCTAAACAACAACTGCTCGTCAGAGCAGGACCCGGGAATATAAAAGTAAATTGCGATAAGATCAAGTGCGGTGGTTATGCTGCTTATTTAAAGTGCTGGAAAGAAATGTGACCAGTACAAGACTGGAGTAGTACTGAAATGAAAGTAATGAAATAATCTTGACCAGTACGAGACTGGAGTAGTACTGAATTGAAAGTACTGAACTGAAAAGAATAAAGGAACTGGACCAGTGCAAAACTGAAATAATCATAAAGAGAATGGTTAGTAGTTCAATCACTCCATACAGGAGGCTTCAGTTCCATCTCCGTTCTCAGGAGAGATTTTTCAGTTCCATCCTAGTTTTTAATAAGGTTTCCTTGGGTTACACCTTTATTAAGATCCGATTATGAGTTGGTTGCGCCTTATTAATCACGGATTAATCGGATTGGGGCTTATCAGGAGTTGTACTTTCATTATTCGTCAAGAATAATTCATAATTCACCACTCGTGCTCTCATCTTCCGAGCGTGCCCAAATCGCCCGAGAGTCGAGGCGCTCGACAGTTTTCATGAAATCTCGAAACACCCGGAGCTTGGTCACTTGCCTCGGCCACTCTCGTCGATATGAAACTTATTCAAATTAGAGAGGATAGTCGCGCGCTCCAATTTTCATTTTCGAAGAAAACGAGCGTAATAATATCGAGCGCGGTCCTAGGCTTCCATATTTTGGGAAAAATATCAAAACTTATCCCCATGAGCTCAAATTTTGATACAACCCTTATATGAATATAAAATGAGCCTAGACAAATTTTCATAATTTTTCGAATAGTTTTGGACCTTTAATTTGGCCAAATAATTTTCTTGTGGGCTTTTAAAAATACCAAATCAACACCAAAAATTCTCAAAATTTTTGTGGAGGAAGCCCTCAACAAGGAGAACATTTTTCATCTTCAAACCTTTCTCCTTAGGAGCCTATTTTAGCGTCTGAAAAAGAATTAACTCTTAAGTAATTATAATATTATAATATTATAAATATTATAATAATATTTTATAAAAATTATAAACGTTTACTGTTCATCTTCCCGTCACCCCCCCCCCCCCCCCCCCGTGCTGTACAGGAAAACTGCCCTTACGGGGCTTCTCCGCCGCCGGCCGGCCGCCGGCCGGCCGTGGCTCCACCACCGGCCAACCCGCCGGTGGTGGGCGCTCCCTCCGGCGGTGGTCCGGCGGCCTGCCGCCGCCGGCCGCCGTCAGAGCATTTTTTTCTTAAAAATGGACGAGAGGGGAGGGGGTGACGGCGGCGGCGCTCCGGCCGCCGGGAGTGCCATGCAAGACGTCCAAAATGGAGAAGGAGGAGGGAGAAGGCTTCCACCTGAGTTTGGTGGGCTCGGGAGGGGCCGGCTTGGTCGGACATGGCTCAAGGTGGTGGAGGAGGGGAGGAGGAGCTCCGGCTTGGCTTTTTTCCGGCCACCTGAGCTCCGGCAGAGGGGGGTAGAAGGGGTAGGGGGTTGCTCTGAGAGCTGTGAGGGAAAGAGAGAAGGGTGGGGTCCTTTTATAGGATTGGGGAGGGGGAGCTTCCTCCCTTTGGGTGGTGTGGGACTAATCCCTCCTTAGGGAGGGATTAATCCCACCCTCCAGCTGTTCAAGGACAGCTGGAGGTCTCCCATTTTTTTCCATGTGGGGAAAAATGGATGAGGCCCCTTTGTGGGCTTGGGCCTTTAGGTGGGAAAGAGAGAGAGAGGGAGAGAAAAGAAATGGGTGGGCCTCCACTTGTAGTGGTATGGGGGCTTGCTGGTTGGGGGGCCCAAGGAGAGTGAGGGGAAGTATGGGTCATCCTCTTTTGGAGAGAAGGTTGGACCCTCACTTGGAGAAAAATCCAAAAAATAGATTTTTAGGAGGGTTTGACCAAGTCAACCATATGGTGGGTCCCCCTTGCTGGTCAAAGTCAAAGTGGGTCCAAGTCGTCGAGGTCGGGTCAAAGTTCGGGTGTCGTATCATAATCGGTGTGCGCACGCTTTTCGGTGCACAACTACGCTTGATTTGACCACTGGTTGACCAATCGTCATCGAAATTGACCGGGACGACTTCCGTTGACTTCGTATTGACCACACGAGTCTAACACCACTGACTGGGGTTGAATCGGAGTCTGTTTGACGAAAGTCCGAAATTTACGCGACGTAGTGCGTTAAAACGGTCGAAATGTGTAAAATTGTCGTTAGACCTCGGAGTCCAACTGAACGAGTTCCGATGCGCTCGTATTGACTATACGAGGCCACAGGAACTGACAGAACTCAATTCAGAGTTCTCTAGCTCTATTTCCCGCTTAGGGTTATTTCCCACCGGGTCATGGGTAGGGTTCGGGCCACTTTTATTGGGCCCACTAAGGCTCTGGTGGCCCAATAAAAGGCGGGATGTTACAGCTTTGATACCAATTGAAAGTGCAAGCTAGATCTGATATACTCTAGAGGGGGGTGAATAGAGTATGGTGCTTAAAAACTTTTTACAACAGTTGTTGTAATCTGAGTGAGCAGGGAAGCAAATAGTAAATCTAATCACAGAACCTATCTAATCACAAAGCAACCTAGTCACAAAACAATCACAGCCAGAAACAAAAATAAAGACAAGCAACCAGAAGACACAAGGAGCTATAGTGGTTCCCCTAAACTTGGGTACATCCACTCTTCTACCACCCTAGGTAGGAATCCACTGCAGGATGAGTTGATCAGGTGTCCTGGGCACCAATGAGCTTTTGATAAGGTGCTCAAAAACCAAACTAGATTTTTTGATCAGGTGTCTTGCCACCAATGAGCTTTTGATAAGGTGCTCAAAAACCAAACACAAACTTTTGAAGGGAGTTTGAAAAACCCTTTACAGAGGTGGGGATGAGAGAGTGATGGAAATCTTCTACTTCTCAAAGCAGCTGAGAAGACTATGTGGATATTGATGTTGTCAAAGCTCCCGCTGAGTTCTTGAGATGTTCAGGAAATGAAGCTTTGTTGTAGGGTGATAGGTCTTCAGAAATTTGATCTCCAGCAATTGATGATTTCAGCAACAGCTGAAATGTGAGGTGTCTGGAGTCTTGAATGATGATGGCCTTGAACACTTGAATCAACAGAGATCTGAAGATTTCAGATTTGTTGATCTCCTTTTGGTGATGGTGTTCTTATGTGAATTCTTTTAGACAGAGAATGTCTACAGCTCTTTTTCTTTTTCTCTTGAGTGATTGTTGTTGAGAAAGATGTTGTTCCAGAGAAAAGTTGTTGCAGAGAATATTTTGTTCTTTTTCTTCTTGTGCACTCTCTTCTTCTTCTTCTTGTGCACTCTCTTCTTCTTCTTCTTGTCAGGAATTCAAAAATCTTATCTTTTATTCCTTTGTTCTGAATAGAAATGATCCTCTGTCAAGATAGTCGTTGGCCTGTCATTAATTACATACATAATTGCAATTGTCTTCTGGGGGAAAGTCCAATGAACCATTCCTTGATAATCCCTTGAAACATGCTCCAAAATAAATGAAAACGGCTACAAGATCTACTGAATTAATTGCTGAGAATAACTCCTTAACTGTCTGAATTTGAATCTTGAAAATCATTTAACTCTTCAGAAAAACGTCGAACTGAGCTCTACTATCGTCGAACTGAGCTCAGCGATTTGGACTTATACAGCAACAAAGATCGTCGATCTGAGCTCAACTATCGTCGAACTGAGCTCAGAGATAGAGAATCAATACTGGAGTCAAGATCGTCGAACTGAGCTCGAAGATCGTCGAATGGAGTTCGACGATTTGTTGAAGTTGAGCTCAGCGATCGCCGAATGGAGTTCGACGATTCGTCAAAGTTGAGCTCAACGATCGTCGATTGGAGTTCGACGATTCGTCGTACTGAGCTCGACGAAATGACTTAGTCTCCAAACTGAAAAACCTTGGTCTTGAGGGCAGCTTCCAAACCTAACTACTAACCCTTAGACTCAATTCTAATTGACCTTTAGATCTATATAAGGAGGTCAAAAACAGGTTTCATAAATACATAGTGATCCTGACCAAAATTAGTAATATGGTGTTCCAACAAGGCCCCCATTTTTGCTGATTGCCCGGCCCGGTTTAAACTGGGTCCCGGGCCGAGCCTAGTTGAAAAAAGGCGAGGGCCCGAATGAGCAGGGCTCGGTGTGTAACAACACCATCCGTTCATATAATATATCCTAGAAGGTCCGGCCGGGGCCCCACAGCATATACCACAAAACAGACGATGAAGTTACGGAGTGATACCAGAGTAGCGCAGAGCACCTAACACATTGCATTCTAGCGGAAGCCTATAACACTATATTTGAACTCCTCACTTGAATGTCCAATATATAAAACTCCCCATTTTATACATCATAGGAATGTCTTACAATACACAAAAAGAGTTGGCCTTATGGCCTTACAGAGCTTTCAAATAGTGGCTCAAACATTGGCACGCAGGCCGGCCACATCAAAAGAAAACATAACATTTATCAAATGAGCCTTCGAGTGCTAACAGCAGCAGCAATAACAGCGAAAACAGCAGGGACATCAATCCTTTTTCGTCCCGCTTGGCTCTCCAGCACCTGTACAGGGACAATCCACCCAACGGTGGCAAACAAAGGCAACGGTCAGCATTCAGCTGACCAAATTATAACGACCCTACCCCTTTTTGGGGGCAGCGGTAATCTTCCCTGCAGGCATAGCATATCACAAGCATGTATAGATATATCATATAATGTGCTTTCATGCACACATACCATCACAACCATCAGCCACCCGACCCAATGGTCCATGCACTCAGGGCACATTCTTGGTGTACTGGCAAATCAGTTGTCCACCACCGTATCAGGGACACAGCCCAACGACAACTCACTTGAGCATTTACTCCATGGCGTGCAGCCGGAGTTTTAAAGTCTTGGTGAACCGGGATTGGCCCGTAGCCCCCCATTGTATCATGACGCGTAGGCCTAAGACTCTTGTTATGCTCTCCAATAGAACGCACTTTTTGGTCTCACGTCGGACGTACATAGCGCAGGTCGGATCCTCCACCCCCCGTTGCTCAAATCACCTTGTCATCACCGAGTACGACGTACTCGCGGCTAAATAAAGGCGTGGATAGGTCTGGCTGATCCTGTTCTGGCATTTAAGCCTGGGCATAACTCTTACACCCATTCTCTCACAACATTAGCGGGTCTTTCCTAGGCACACCATTACTTCCTGCTACACTCTTCGCAGGTGGACACCGCAAATATCACAAATATCCGGGTTCTTTCCTGGCTACCACGCCAGTACTTCCTGTTACTCTCTTCACAGGTGGACTGCCTATGAACATTAAGCATTACAAAGGGTATTTCCTGAAATTCTTATCCAGTACTTCCTGCTACTTCCGTTCACAGGTCGAACCCAATAGCAAAAATAGCACAAGCATTATACGGGTATTTTTCTGGACTACCACTCCAGTACTTCCTGCTACTTCCTTTCACAGGTCTAACCCGTCGACTCCTAAACTACACGTTTATCACGGAGTCTTCTCCGGTTCGTATATACAACATCATTAATCCAGACCAACCTGTCCAGATGGGCTTCACACAGCATGTCTATTTCGTACTCCATTTTTGGATCTATATGCCAACAAAGGGGATTCCATGAATCAACTCAAAGACTCCCAACATCAGCCATCTTTTGGAGGGGAAATCACATAGATATGCCAAAAAGGAAGCCTTCACATGGCTAGGAAGAAAGGTCGTTACCCTTGAAGACCGTTTCGATGTCATGAACTCTTAACTGGCTAGGAAGATCCGCAATAGCTTTTCCTCCGCAACGCCGACCTCGGATCTCTCGTCAGAAAACTACAGCAGCACCGGTGACCAGCCCCTTTCCTCCTTTTTCCTCTCCCTTTCACTCACTAGGAATGTAGAAAGAGAAGACCAAAAGCAAATTGAGATTTCTCTTCTCATCCACGGCCTTAAGGAAGTAGGGAGGCAGCTCAGCCATTGGATCCCAGCTGGAGGAACCAACAGCCACAATTTTGCCACAAAAGCCCAATTTTTACCTGATACGGCTTATGACACGCCTGTGTCCCAGGCTGTGTGCCTCAAGCGGTGCTCAACCGACTTATCCAATCCAGTGACACGCCCATGTGACACGCCCGTGTCACGGGTCGTGTCACCCGACACGCCTTCAGACACGCCCGTGTCTGTGGCCGTGTTCATCAGGCTGCATAATCTCAAAATCACCCGAGACTCACACGGCCTGTGACACGCCCGTTTCTCAGGCTGTGTGCCCATGACACGACACTAGACATGCCCCAGCTCAAATTCATCGGGTTGAGTTCATCGACCGCGCTGACACGCCCTGTGACACGCTCGTGTCACAGGCCGTGTCCTAAGCACTCGACGATCGTCGAACAAATTTTGTCGACCACTCATCGACTGTTCCTCCCGAACACTTCATCGAATGCAGGACATGCCCTGGGACACGCCCGTGTCCCAGGCCGTGTCACCGCAAAAACTTTGCCTGTTGAAAAATGGGCTGTTACAACCCTCCCCTTCTACAAGAAATTTCGTCCTCGAAATTCGTATACAGGAAGGCAACCAGCAACCAAAAAGTTACCACATGAAACGTTTATGTTACAACAAACTTTTCACTATGCAATCGCTATAAAAATAGCTCGGGAAACTCCGCTCGCATGGTTTGCTCTCGCTCCCATGTAAGCTCCTCACGGCCGCAATTGTCACATCGGACTTTAACCATCCCGACCATCTTGTTCTGCAACTGTTTCTCTGCTCGATCCTCGATCTGAATGGGTCTAACTCTCGTTGTTAGCTCATACTCCACTGGCACACGATCATCCGTGATCACTTGAGTTGGATCTTTAACGGCCTTACGAAGCACCGAGAAGTAAAACACATCATGTAGTCCACTCAAGTCTGCCGAAAGAGCTAGCCGATATGCAACTTCTCTGATTTGCTCAACCACTTCAACTGGACCCAAATATCTTGGATTCAACTTTTTCAAACGTCGAATCCTGGCTACACCTTTGAAGGGCTTGATCGACAAGTAGACCCACTCGCCTACCGCGAACTCCACGTTCCGGTGCTTGGCATTGTAGTACTTCTCTTGACGATCTTGGGCTATGAGTAGCCTCTTTCGAATAGCACGAATGGTTGAGTTTGCTTCATCTCCTTCATTACGATTATAAAATCTAGCTTCGCCCGCTTCTACCCAATCCAAGGGAGTACGACACTTCCTTCCATATAGGGCTTCATACGGTGTCATCCTGATGCTCGCCTGGTAGCTGTTATGATGGCGCGGCCCCTCCTCCACCATTTGAAGACGATGCTGACGATGCTGCTGATGATCCGGTTGATAAGGCCATACGACTCAAGGACGTGAGGCGACACGATGACGTTAATGGAAGGCTACGCTACAACCTCCGCCCGCGACGTGCTACCGCCACGGCAACGCATTAGCTTTATTTATTTCCTTTTCTTGCACTTTATTTTATATTTGGAATATAAAATTATCCTATGCTTATGTGATAATTTTATATTCATTACATGTGTTGTTATTTTTTCATTTTGAACTATTTTTAGTATTAGTGTGCAATTAGCCATTCGGATGGATGAGATTAAATCTCCATCATGAAGGGCTAAGGCTTGTTTGTAACTCCTATTTAAAGGAGGCTATCATGAAGAGTTAAAGCATTGGAAAAAGAAACCCTAAATCCCCCTTGAGGAATTTCGGCCACCATGGAGAGAATCCTATAGCCGCCCCCCTTGGTGTGAAGTCAAACCTTGCCTCCTCCTTCCCCGTTCGGTGCGACTCCGGCGTGGCTTCTATCGGTGCGACTCCGTGGAAGAAGGAAGCAGCCCCATTCGGTGTGAAACCGGTGGATCCATGGAGAGAGTGATTCTCCCACAGTTATCTTGTGTGAAACGCTTTCCGGTTGGGTAATCTCTTTCCTCTTCCTTGTGTGATTCTTCTGCTTAGTTGTGGTGGATTTTCGCAAATCGTTTTCTCCGGATCTTTAAATTAATCGCTGCAAGTTTTGAAACAAAAACGCCGTTGCAAGGCTTTTTATTTCCGGATCGGGTGGATCCTATTTGCCTGAGCGGATCTTGGCCTATAGCCTTGGTCTTGCTCTCAAAAAGGAGTGACAACCTTTGTGTTTTCTTGGGGAATATTCCGACTCAAATTTTCGATTGTTGTTTTCGAGTCGACCATTCCTCTCTTGTTGTTTGTGCTGCGTTTTGTGATGAGAAACTATTGTGGGCGATAGGTGTTGTGTACGTGCGGTAGATCTACGACGTGTAGAGTGGAGATAGAGCGTTAGATCTATGGAGATCTCCGATCCGACGTCCCTACATCAATTTGGTATCAGAGGCAGTCGTTGCAACTTTCACGTTGCAAACATCCTCTCTGCGTTCCTTGTTGGAGATCGGATCGTTAGAAAATCAAAAAAATTATTTTTTGTGGTCTGCCAATAGCGGGCTGCAATCTTTATTTTTCAGCAAAATTTCAAAAAAAAAAAAAAATTTAACGATCTACGTGTTATTCAGATTGGGAATATATAAAAATATCTTATTTTCAATATAGCTATAGCCCTAGGAAAATTCATCTTGCCCGGGGCCTCCCAAACCTGAATGCGCACTAGGCTAGGAACGGAGTACGCAACCCCGTCTACGTCTAGGATGGCTGCGAACGAGCATGGTGATCCCAACACCGAGGCTATAGCGGGTCTTCGTGCCGAAATGGCTGAGCTTAGGAACGTCTTAGCCCAGATCCTACGAAATCAGGAAAGGCCACCCCCACCTCCCGTTGATGTTGGGCAGCCCAACCGGCACCAACCGAACTTTGACTCGGATTCTAAGGGAAACTCTCCACGTGTGCCCCCTCGAGAACCCCGCCCCGAGCGAGGCTTTGATATCACGAGGGCCATCAAGATAAATACCCCCACCTATGATGGCATGGGAGATCCCCAGATCTTCCTCCATTGGGCTATAGACATGGAGTGTTATTTCGAATGACACAACCTCACGGACCCCCAAAAGGTTCAGGTTTCCAGGATGAAATTAACGGGGCGTACCAAAACTTATTGGCTGAATGAAGAACGTAGGTTAGGAGTTGGGCATGGGGTCCCACTCATTGGATGGGCTGTGATGAAGAACCTGCTGACTGATCAGTACGTTCCCGCGTACCATCGGACGCAGATGTTCGATGAGCTTGCCACCCTTCGGCAAGGCTCAATGTCTGTTGCTGAATATATGGGAGAACTTAAGGACCGTATGGTACGATGTGACCTTCGAGAGCTCCCCGAAGTCACTTTATCTAGATTTCGAAAGGGACTTCACCCCGACATTCAGCGAAAACTCTTGCGTTACGGTCATACGGACTTGAATACGACTTTCAATGCCGCCTTGGACATTGAAAAGCACCTAGCATCTAAGGCTCACTCCCGTTATTCTAGTACAAAGAATAAGTCCACCCCCGGGGCTTCTTCTTCCACATACCCTGATAAGGGAAAGTTCAAAACTACCGAGTCGAAGTCAATCGTGATCACCGCTAGGAACTCCAAGAACCTTGCGAGTGAGCGTGTCCCTATCGGGAAGGTTAGAAAGGCTAACACCACTTGTTACTCTTGCGGCATTCAAGGCCACTATGACTACGAATGCCCAACAAAGACAAAAACACTAGCCTTATTAGAGCCAACTACCGACCCTGACGATTACATATACGAGGCCGCAGAGGAGAGTGACCCCGAAGGAGTCCCTAGTGACTTAGAGGACGATCACCCCCTTATGGTGATGCGTTGTATCTTGACCACTCCGCGTCCATTAGATGATTGGAAGAGGACGAGCATATTTTCTCTGATTTTTAAGAGTGGCGAGAAGCTTTGCAAGCTGATTATTGATAGTGGTAGCTGCGTGAATGTCGTATCTGAGAACGCTGTTGCACGTATGTCCTTGGTCACGGAACCGCACCCGACTCCATATCAGGTCGCTTGGATCAACAAGCACTCTGTACCCGTTACCAAACGATGCCTGGTCCCACTCTCATTCCAATCCTACATTGATGAGGTGTGGTGTGATGTCCTTCTGATGGACGCTTGTCATGTGTTGTTAGGCCGCCCTTGGCTATACGACCGTGATGTTACACATTTTGGTAGAGCCAATACTTATGAATTCAAATTCAATGGCAAAACCATCACTTTGAGGCCGACCATCCCAAAGGAGCCCGTAGTCTTGGCTAAGGACACCACTATTCCGGTAGAACGGAAAATGTTGAATCTAGTTTGTAGGAAAGAGTTTGAGAGGGATCCGTTCTATGATAGAATCATGTATGCGCTAGTCCTCTTAAGTGCGAAGCCCGATTCTAGCATTTTGGATGAGTTACCTAGTGAGTTACAGGTACTGTTGGAGGAGTATAGGGACGTGTACCCGGATGAGTTGCCGCCCACGTTACCCCCGCTTAGGAATATCCAGCATGTGATAGATCTCATCCCGGGGTCTTCCTTGCCAAATCAGCCCCATTACCGACTCCACCCCGCAGCTCACCTGGAGTTGCAGTCTCAGATAGAGGGCTTGTTAGCGAAGGGTTTTATTAGGACTAGTATGAGTCCATGTGCTGTACCAGCCCTACTTGCCCCCAAGAAGGATGGTACATGGAGGATGTGCGTTGCTAGCCGGGCTATCAACAAAATCACCATCAAGTATAGGTTCCCCATTCCCCGCCTAGATGATTTGTTGGATGTCTTGCATGGAGCCACCGTATTCTCCAAATTAGATCTTCGGAGTGGCTATCACCAGATTAGGATACGAGAGGGCAATGAGTGGAAGACGGCGTTTAAGTCAAAGGATGGTCTGTACGAATGGCTTGTGATGCCCTTTGGGTTGTACAATGCCCCTAGTACCTTCTCCTGGATGATGACACATGTCTTTCAGCCGTTCATGGGAAAGTTCGTTGTCGTCTACTTTGACGATATTCTGATTTATAGCACCTCTACTACCGAGCACATCTCCCACATGAGAGTGATCCTTTCCACCCTGCGGAAGGAGACATTATTTCTCAATCTTAAGAAATGCACTTTCTATGTCTCGGAGGTCGAGTTCTTAGGCTATATAGTCGGCTCTGAGGGTATCAGAGTTGATCCGGGCAAGGTTCAGGTCATTAGGGACTGGCCCGTGCCAACCACCCTACATGAGGTGCGTAGTTTCCATGGGTTAGCCACGTTTTATCGTCGTTTCATACGAGACTTCAGTAGTATTATGGCGCCTATCACAGACTGTATGAAGAAGGGAGAGTTTACGTGGACGAAGTCCGCCACCCATACTTTTGAACGAATAAAGGAGCTTATGACTGAGGCACCTGTCTTACGTCTACCAGACTTTGCTAAGGTCTTTGAGCTCACATGTGATGCGTCTGGGGTAGGGATTGGAGGTGTCTTGAGCCAGGAGGGCCATCCCGTTAGTTATTTTAGCGAGAAGTTGTCCGGCCCTAAGCTGAACTATTCCAATTACGATAGGGAATTTTATGTTGTAGTCTGATGTCTACACCATTGGAGGCACTATCTCCTCTCCAAGGAGTTTGTGATCCTCTCCGATCATGAGGCCTTACGTTTCATTAACGGCCAGCATAAGATCAGTCCATGACACGCTAAGTGGGTATCTTTCTTACAAGGTTACACGTTTAATCTCAAGCACCTTAAGGGAGCTGATAACCGAGTCGTGGACGCCCTTAGTCGTCTTAATCTTTTACTCACCTCGATGGAAGTACATGTTGTAGGATTTGAGCGGATTAAGGATGAGTATGCCACGTGTCCTGACTTCCAGGACTTCTATCTTTCTGCCCAGGATAGCTCCCCCACGACGATATCTGCCTACGTCATCAAGGACAGTTACCTGTTTAGGAACGGGAAACTATGTATTCCACAGTCATCGTTACGACTGCATATTATATGGGAGTTGCATAGCGGAGGGTTGAGTGGCCACTTCGGTAGAGATAAGACCATTACGTTAGTCGAGGACAAATTCTATTGGCCAAAACTTAAGGTTATGGTGGGACAGGTAGTGAGTAGCTGCCGCACGTGTCAGGTGTCTAAGGGTAGTAAAACCAACGTAGGATTATATACACCCTTGCCTATTCCCTCCATGCCTTGGTTAGACGTTAGTATGGATTTTGTATTAGGACTTCCCGTTACCCTACGCCGTCACGACTCAATTTTTGTAGTTGTGGATAGGTTTTCAAAGATGGCTTATTTCATCCCGTGCAGTAGGACGAATGATGCGTCTCATGTCGCTAAACTTTATTTTAAAGAAGTCGTTAGTCACCGTGGAGTGCCAAAGACCATAGTATCGGATATGGACGTAAAATTCACTAGTTATTTTTGGAAGACTCTTTGGATATTAATGGGAACGAAATTATTGTTTTCCTCTGTCTATCATCCCCAAACTGATGGACAGACGGAAGTGGTTAATCGGAGCTTAGGAAATTTGTTACGATGCCTTGTGAGTGATCACAAGAGCACTTGGGATCTTCTCCTTCCCCATGCCCAGTTAGCCTACAATAATTCCAAGAATAGGTCTACGGGTCTGTCTCCGAATGAGATTGTCCACGGGTATAAGGCTCCTGTGCCGCTTGACTTGGTGTCGTTGCCCCCAACGTACAAGGCAAGTCAGTTTGCACAATCCTTCGCCCAGCACATCCATGATTTACACGCACGTATACGGGCCATCTTGACTATGTAATATGACTCTTATCAAGCGCACGCTAATTTACATAGGAGAGTATCAGACTTCAAAATTGGCGATCTAGTTTTAGTCCGTTTGGTTCCCGAACGCTTGCCAACTGGCAGCGTTAAAAAGTTAGCACCAAAGCGCGCCGGCCCTTTTCGGATTATTAAGAAGTTAGGTGACAACGCTTTCGTTTTGGACTTGCCTGCTGATTGGGGTATCTCCCCCATTTTTAATGTTACGGATTTAACGATGTTTGCACCACCACAAGAGTTGATTTCTTTGTCATCTTCTTCTCCCACTGAAAATTCTCATGGGTTGGGGAGTGGTAGTACGGATGATCTCTCTCTTTCGGTCCCCACAGGTATATCATCGGATGGTAAGTTGCCTTCTTTCCTGCCTACTGCTAATATGTTCCCCAGGTTTCCACGGACGTTTTCCACTCTAGAGATGATACTTGATGTTGAGTCTGTTACCACTGTTGATGGCGACACCCACCGCTTTCTCATCTGTTGGCGTGATCGGCCCCCTTCGGATGACTCTTGGGTACTCGAGACGGAGCTGCAGAGTTTGGATGCCGCTCTCCTTCACCGCTATCGCTTGGACCACGCAACGGAGATGCGTGCATTTGAGCGGGGGAGGATTGATGGCGCGGCCCCTCCTCCACCATTTGAAGACGATGCTGACGATGCTGCTGATGATCCGGTTGATAAGGTCATACGACTCAAGGACGTGAGGCGGCACGATGACGCTAACGGAAGGCTACGCTACAACCTCCGCCTGCGACGTGCTACCGCCACGACAACGCATTAGCTTTATTTATTTCCTTTTCTTGCACTTTATTTTATATTTGGAATATAAAATTATCCTATGCTTATGCGATAATTTTATATTCATTGCATGTGTTGTTATTTTTTCATTTTGAACTATTTTTAGTATTAGTGTGCAATTAGCCATTCGGATGGATGAGATTAAATCTCCATCATGAAGGGCTAAGGCTTGTTTGTAACTCCTATTTAAAGGAGGCTATCATGAAGAGTTAAAGCATTGGAAAAAGAAACCCTAAATCCCCCTTGAGGAATTTCGGCCACCATGGAGAGAATCCTATAGCCGCCCCCTTGGTGTGAAGTCAAACCTTGCCTCCTCCATCCCCATTCGGTGCGACTCCAACATGGCTTCTATCGGTGCGACTCCGTGGAAGAAGGAAGCAGCCCCATTCGGTGTGAAACCGGTGGATCCGTGGAGAGAGTGATTCTCCCACAGTTATCTTGTATGAAACGCTTTCCGGTTGGGTAATCTCTTTCCTCTTCCTTGTGTGATTCTTCTCCTTAGTTGTGGTGGATTTTCGCAAATCGTTTTCTCCGGATCTTTAAATTAATCGCTGCAAGTTTTGAAACAAAAACGCCGTTGCAAGGCTTTTTATTTCCGGATCGGGTGGATCCTATTTGCCTGAGCGGATCTTGGCCTATAGCCTTGGTCTTGCTCTCAAAAAGGAGTGGCAACCTTTGTGTTTTCTTGGGGAATATTCCGACTCAAATTTTCGATCGTTGTTTTCGAGTCGACCATTCCTCCCTTGTTGTTTGTGATGCGTTTTGTGACGAGGAAATATTGTGGGCGATAGGTGCTGTGTAGGTGCGGTAGATCTACGACGTGTAGAGCGGAGATAGAGCGTTAGATCCGTGGAGATCTCCGATCCGACGTCCCTACATCATGTTATTATAAGCAAACTCCACCATGTAGAGATGATCTTCCCATCTCTTTCCAAAATCTAGGGCGCACATTCAGAGTATGTCCTCCATCGTTCTGTTGGTTCGTTCAGTTTGGCCATCCGTTTGGGGATGAAAGGCCGTACTGAACGTCAACTTCGTGCCCAATAGCTGGTGAACTAGCCTCCAATCCTTTGACGTGAATCGCCCATCTCGATCACTCACGATGCTCCGAGGAACACCGTGGAGTCGTACAATCTGTTCCACATATAGCTTTACCAAACTTTCTACCCAATCATCTCGCTTTACCAAACTTTCTACCCAATCATCTCGCTTGTTCGGTATGAAATATGTCACTTTTATCAGCCGATCAACAATCACCCAGATGGAATCGTTCCCTCGCTGAGATCTCGGCAACCCGTGCACGAAATCCATAGAAAGATCGTCAAATTTCCACTCTGGAATCGGCAACGACTTCAAATAACCGCCCAGTTTCTGGCATTCCGCCTTCACCATAGCACAGGTTTGGCATTTGGCCACATAAAGAGCAACATCTTTCTTTAGCTCTGGCCTCCAAAATAGCTTTTTCATATCCCACATTTGGAACGCACAAACGACCTTCTTTCCGCAAAAGACCGTCATTCCAGGAGAACTTTCCTTCTGCCCCAGCTTTTGTATAGCGTATGAGATCTTCATCCACCTCCGTTGCCTGTCGAACTTGGTCCGCAAGGTCACATTGCACCTCCGTCTAATTCAAACATGCATTAGCAATGAAAGTCTTGTCAACACAAGAAATCTGTAATGCTTCCAGCTCCTGGATGAGACGTTCATCATGCTTCTGCAACCAAGTTGCTCTTGCCGGAGTCCGACGACTCAAGGCATCCGCGACAACATTCCCCTTCCCTGGAGTATAGTGAATCTCAAATGTGTAGTCCCTGAGGAACTCCAACCACCTTCGTTGTCACATATTCAAGTCATTCTGCTCCAATATGTACTTCAGGCTCTTGTGATCTGTATAGATCTCCACCTTCACACCATAAAGATAGTGTTGCCACAGCTTTAGTGCAAAGATCACCGCCGCCAACTCAAGATCATGGACGGGATAGTTCCGCTCGTGCACTTTCAGATGACGTGAGCCATAAGCAATCACCTTTCCATTTTGTAGAAGCACGCAGCCTAAGCCGCTCCCTGAAGCATCACTGTAGATTACAAATCCATCGGTACCACATGGCGATGACAATACCGGCGTCGTGGTCAACTGAATCTTTAGTTCTTCAAAAGCTCGCGCGCACTCTGGCGACCAAACGAACTTCTGTTCTTTTCGTGTCAACATGGTCAGCGGCAAAGCAATCCGCGAGAAGTTTTCAACAAATCTTTGGTAGTAGCCTGCTAGTCCAAGGAAACTCCGGACCTCGGCCACTAAAGACAACACTGGCCACTTCTTTATGGCTCTTATCTTCGCTGGATCCACAGCTATGCCCGCTCCACTCATCACATGGCCCAGAAAAGCCACCGACGATAGCCAAACCTCGCACTTCGAGAACTTGGCATAGAGCTGATTCTGCCTCAATATATTCAACACCAACCGCAAATGCTTCTCATGGTCGGCTTCCAATCTCGAGTATACCAGGATATCATCAATGAACACTATCACGAATAGCTCCAGGTACTCGCGAAATATTCAGTGCATCAAGTCCATAAATACCGAGGGCGCATTGCACAGCCCAAACGACATGACCATGAACTCGTAGTGGCCGTACTTTGTTCCAAATGCGGTTATGGGAACATATTCTTCTGAGATCCTCAATTGGTAATAACCATATTTCAAGTCCAACTTCGAGTAGACGGACGATCCTAATAGCTGATCAAACAGCTCATCAATCCACGGAATCGGATATTTGTTCTTCTCGGTCAGCTTATTTAATTCGCGGTAATCAATACATAACCACAAGCCACTGTATATCACCCTGCTCCATCAATTCTTGTAGTTGGACTTTCAACTCCGTCATTTCCTTAAGTGCGACGTGATATGGCGAGCGGGCCACAGGTTTCGCACTTGACACTAACTCGATCGTGAAGTCAATGTCACGTTGGGGTGGTAGCCCAGGGAGATCCTTGGGAAACACATCTGCAAATTCCGACACAATCTGAACATCACTCACACTTGCCTTTGGCTCAACAGCCTGAATCAGGGCGAAGTAGCACTCCACACCCTTCCGAACAGCCTTCCAGACTTGGAGTGCAAACAACAACAGAAATTAAGGCATGCTGCTCCGCAAGCCAATCCATACCAAATATCACGTCGAATTCCGATATTGGCAATACAGATGCAGTAAAACTGAAATCCCGACTTCCTATTTGGACCGCCACATCGCAAGCTTGATCCGCAATCATCCAACAGTCATTTGGCAACACCACTCTAACGCTATCTGTCTTCATACGACTAGGTATCCCAAGCTGCGCTAGAAACTCGCTAGACAGAAAAGAATATGAAGCATCCGTATCAAATAATGCTTGCATCAGCGTGTTTCGAATCATCGCAAAGCCTGTGGTGCACGTAATACACACAAGCAACATACACAAGATGCAAACAAAAGCAAGAAATACGATTATCGTGCACTCGTAACTCTTAAGATTGCACCTGGGACGCAGAGGACTCCACCACTGCTTTTCCCGTCTCCAAATAAGATGCTCCAATTTCCTGCTCAACCAGACGTCGATGACTCCTGATAACGTTGGGCACAAGTGTCCCCATGGCATAAAACATCAACAATCTCAATCTAGTCGTGTTCACGGCTATCGTACAAACACGTTGATCCCACACGTCCATGTATTGTAGTTATATAACATAAACACCATCATAGAACTATCATCCAAAACGACTTATTGTACAGATAACACATGCATAATCCACCATACATGAGGAGCCTAATTATTTATGTACATCATTATGTCGACATTTCCTTCTCCTTTATTGCCCGCTACGAGCCAACGCAATAATCTCGGGCTTTATGTCATGCTTTACCACACGAATAGCACTTGTATTGCTTCTTTAGCTGCTGAACACCATCCCAACAGTCACGAGTGATGTGTCCTACCTGACCACAAGCATAACAAGTACACTTCTCGAGTCTTTGCCTCTTACGGTGAGCATACTTCCCAACCCTTGGAGTGCGCACTTTCCTGGTCGCGGGCATCTGTTGGGCTCTCATCAAGTCCATTTCCAACAGTCTAGCTGCCTCCACCAGTGGTTGGAATCTCAAGAACTTAGGACCCATCAACAAGAAACGGAGTTCCTGACGTAGCCCATCATAAAACTGATTGATCTTTATCCCCTAGGTTTCAAACACAAACTCGGGTTGTTGTCGTATTGTAACAAATGCATGAAAATAGTCCTCAACCGTGTCCTCTCCTTGGCTCAAACACACGTTCACCGACGAAGCTGAGGCACTTCCCTTTGTCGTCTGCTCAAGTTCACTACCCGGCATGGGACACACTACCAGATTAAAGTGTTGAGCCTGTCCCTCATGGTAAGCCTTGAGCGTTGCAAAAACCACATCGGCAATCAGTCGAGCCGTTTCTATCAATGGAGGAGATGTTGGTACCACAGTTGATGTCATGCTTCCCATCGAGTGTTGGGATTCCTGCTGTCATGCCATCACACTCGTTGCCTACATTCGGAAAATTACACAAGCAACAAGATAGGAACGCGCAGGTTCCTCAAACACAAAAATTTGCATTCCTATCATGTACATTCAGGAGTTCAAACGTGTTAACGTGGTTTGCATAGACACGTGCTTGCCACCCCACAAAAGAAGTCGACCACGACTTCGAGAGGGAAAGACCAAGACAGCTGATACCAAAAATGTAACAACCCCATCCATTCATATAATATATCCTAGAAGGTCCGACCGGGGCCCCACAGTATATACCACAAAACAGACGATGAAGCTACAGAGTGATACTAGAGTAGCGCAGAGCACCTAACACATTGCATTCTAGCGGAAGTCTATAACACTATATTTGAACTCCTCACTTGAATGTCCAATATATAAAACTCCCCATTTTATACATCATAGGAATGTCTTACAATACACAAAAAGAGTTGGCCTTATGACCTTACAGAGCTTTCAAACAGTGCCCCAAACATTGGCATGCAGGCTGGCCACATCAAAAGAAAATATAACATTTATCAAAATGAGCCTTCGAGGGCTAACAACAGCAGCAACAGCGAAAACAGCAGGGACATCAACCCGTTTTCATCCCGCTTGGCTCTCCAGCACCTGTATAGGGACAATCCACCCAACGGTGGCAAACAAAGGCAACGGTCAGCATTCAGCTGACCAAATTATAACGACCATACCCCTTTTTTGGAGCAGCGGTAATCTTCCCTGCAGGCATAACATATCACAAGCATGTATAGATATATCATATAATGTGCTTTCACGCACACATGCCATCACAACCGTCAGCCACCCGGCCCAAAGGTCCATGCACTCAGGGCACATTCTTGGTGTACTGGCAAATCAGTTGTCCACCACCGTATCAGGGTCACAGCCCAACGAAAACTCACTTGAGCATTTACTCCATGGCGTGCAGCCGGTTTTTTATATTCTTAGTGAACTGGGATTGGCCCGTAGCCCCCCATTATATCATGGTGTCTAGGCCTAAGACTCTTGCTATGCGCTCCAACAGACCGCACTTTCTGGTCTCACGTCGAACGGACATAGTGCAGGTCGGATCCTCCCCCCTGTTGCTCAAATCGCCTTGCTATCACCGAGTACGGCGTACTCGTGGCTAAATAAAGGTGCGGGTAGGTCTCACCGATCCTGTTTTGGCATTTAAGCCTGGGCATAACTCTTACACCCATTCTCTCACAACATTAGCGGGTCTTTCCTGGGCACACCAGTAATTCCTGCTACTCTCTTCGCAGGTGGACACCGCAAATATCACAAATGTCAGGGGTCTTTCCTGGCTACCATGCCAGTACTTCATGTTACTCTCTTCACAGGTGGACTCCTTATGAACATTAAGCATTACAAAGGGTATTTCCTGGAATTCCAATCCAGTACTTCCTGTTACTTCCGTTCACAGGTCGAACCCAATAGTACAAACAACACAAGCATTATACAGGTATTTTCATGGACTACCACTCCAGTACTTCCTTCTACTTTCTTTCACAGGTCTAACTCGTCGACTCCTAAACTACACGTTTATCATGGAGTCTTCTCCGGTTCGTATATATAACATCACCAATCCAGACCAAACTGTCCAGATGGGCTTCACACAGCATGCATATTCCGTACTCCATTTCCGGATCTATATGCCAACAAAGGGGATTCCATGAATCAACCCAAAGACTCCCAACATCAGCCACCTTTTGGTGGGGGAATCACATACATATGCCAAAAAGGAAGCCTTCACATGGCTAGGAAGAAAGGTCACTACCCTTGAAGACCGTTTCGGTGCCATGAACTCTTAACTGGCTAGGAAGATCTGCAATAGCTTTTCCTCCGCAACGCCGGCCTTGGATCTCTCATCGGAAAACTACAGCAGCACCGGTGACCAACCCCTTTCCTCCTCCTCCTTCTTCCTCTCCCTTTCTCTCACTAGGAATGTAGAAAGAGAAGACCAAAAGAAAATTGAGATTTCCCTTCTCATCCACGGCCTTAAGGAAGTAGGGAGGCAGCTCAGCCATTGGATCCCAGCTGAAGGAACGGACGGCCATGATTTTGCCACAAAAGCCCAATTTTTGCCTGATACGACCTGTGACACGCCCGTGTCCCTGGCCGTGTACCTCAAGCGGTGCTCAACCGACTTATCCAATCCAGTGACACACCCATATGACATGCCTGTGTCACGGGTCGTGTCACCCGACACGCCTTCAGACATGCCCGTGTGTGTGGCCGTGTTCATCAGGCTGCACAATCTCAAAATCACCCGACACTCACACGACCTGTGACACGCCCGTGTCTCAGGCTGTGTGCCCATGACACGGCACTAGACACACCCCCAGCTCAAATTCGTCGGGCTGAGTTCGTCGACCGCGCTGACACGCCCTGTGATACGCCCGTGTCACAGGCCGTGTCCTAAGCACTCGACGATCGTCGACCAAATTTTGCCGACCACTCGTCGACTATTCCTCCTGAACACTTCGTCGAACGCAGGATATGCCCTGGGACACGCCCGTGTCCCAGGCCGTGTCACCCCAAAAACTTTGCCTGTTGAAAAATGGGCTGTTACATGGCGCGATCGGGCTTTTTGCCCATAACTATGACAAGATAGATAGTTAACTTTTTGACCTCTATTTGGAAGGTCTGCGCCACTTGCAAGACCGTTGTAGCCGGATTTTTGGCACTTAACACCCCCCAATTGGGGGTGTTTGGCACATTGCACCCCGAGTTTCATTCTTTGGCACTTTGAACCCTCATGTATTTTCCGGTTTTATTTACTATTTATTATATTTATTATTGAAATGTACGAGGGGTATTTTAGGCATTCTGCAAAGACTATTATAAAATGTCAAAAATCAGATTATAATCCTTATTTACATGAACATGCAAAGTCGGGATTTACACAATCTGACTGCAAAGACTATTATAAATCTTTAAGTGCCAAAAATCATATAATTTCTTGTTGGAATTTTCAGTATTGCGCTACATAATTATTCAGGTTTAATGGTATCCACTCAATTCTTAATATTCTGACTTATTAGGTTTGATTTTTCTATGTTGAACCTGGGCTCTCTCCCGGACGACAAGTTTTGGCAAGTTCTCTGGCGTGCTATCTCCCAGACGAGAACAACAATACTTCAATGCTTTGATCGCACTTTGCACCCTCATGAGCCTTTAAATTTTCCATTTTCCAGCTTGTACTGAGCCTTCAATGTCTTTTATGATTCCTGACATTCAATGGCCCAGGTTTTTATGATTCCATCACAAAACCCAGGTTCAACATGCATCAAGTTAATTACAGAACACTTTGCACCATCATACAACAAACTATTTAGATATGCTTGATAGAATCCCAAGCTTAAATGACATTGAATGTATCCCCAATCAACATTAATTAAACGAAAGTTCAACAATTATTAACCCAGGCTTAACATACAAAAACAACTAAATACTAATACAAGTTATGCACTGCGAAGAACAATACAAAAAATATTCAGACTGCAGCAACAACAATAACATCTATCGTCATCATTACATCTACCATCATCGTTATAAGAAGTTCTCAAATCCTGAAAAAAACTCAAAATTTACAATGTGTAACTATAAAAAAATAGCATTTTAATGTGAATTTAACACACAGAATTCTCACATGTTGTAAAAGATGGCATTGATGAATTTGGTGGTTTGACATATGCTTCTTGTCTTGCAACTTTTTTACCTATACCAGAAAAATAGATTAGTTTATTTTAGTAGTTCATTAATGATATAAATAAACAATAAGCAAGAAATCAGTAACCGGTAACTTTGATCTTGACGTTGACGTTGTTGGCATTAGATGACCACAACTTTTTTGGTGTGTCCTATCACTCCGCAGTTAGAGCATGTATATTTAGTCCCATGACTTTTCAAACAGTATTTTTTGTTATCTAACTCATCTTGTTCCTTCCTTTTAGCATGCAATGAAGGCCTTCCTGCTTTTTTTCTTTCACATTCCATGGAACCAAAAGATTTAAGCCAGTTTTGGGTCATTCCCTTTGTCCTTTTATTGGATTCAACATGTAGTCATAGGCTTTTAAAATGTTGAGTTTTTATAGCAATAATCAACATGATCTTCAACTTTCTCTCTTTTATAAAATATGCAGGCAATAACATGAACACACGGAAATTCCACTAAGGTCCCATTTATTACAAGTGTAGCTTTGTGAGGTTAACTCCACTAATCATTTATCGCCTCTCCACCCTTTCACCTCAAATTTCTCATTACAGTTCCATTCCAAAATGTAATCTTGAACTCTCCTTTTATTATTTTCTAAGATCTTCTGGATGTTTGGATATATTTCTTCATCCGATCTAAATAATTTATCCTTTTGTGTGTAATCACTTCATCAAAATAACTCTAATAATCTCAAGTATAGTTACTATTAGTTTCCCTCATGCCATTAGTATGACATTGTTGAAACTTTCACACAAATTATTTAAAAGCATTTCACATTTAGGCCATCTGCTAAAATGAGACCTTGCCCAATTTCTTGGATGTCTTGCTCTCACCCAATTATATGTCGCAATGTTAAGTGCTTTAAGTTTTTCCATTTTGCTATTAAAGTGAACAAGTCTTGTGGAAGATGCAGCCTTCCAAAATAAAGATTTGAGTTGTAGACCTTTATGTATTTGCTTGAAATTGCTATACATATGTCTAACACAAAATCTATGCTCCAAATTTGGTAATAATTCTTCCACTGCTCCTATAAGTCCCTTTTGCTTATTAGAAATAACTGTTCAAGTATAACTGTTATCAATTTTCAAGTCCAGTATGAGTAGACCAATAAACTACTCCCAAGATTTCCTATTTTCTTTTAAAACCATCGTATAGGCTACATGATACATATCATTATTGTCATCAATGCCAACTGCGCAAAGTAAAATTCCTCCATTTGATGTCTTAATTTGAGTTCCATCTAGACCAATAACTGGTCTGCAACCGGAAAGGAAACCCAATTTTAAAGCACCCCAACATATATATAATCTCTTGAAAGTACATGTTTGGGTTGCTGAAATCTCTTTACATTGAACCTTTACTGTAGTGTTTGGATTGGTTTGAAGAATTTCTTCACAATAACTCCAAATGCCAGCATATTGCTCCAGCTCTGAACCATGAATCAAATTGTTTGCATGATTTTAAGCTCTATACATTTTCCAAATGGAGAGAGAGGTTCTATTTTCCATTTGAAACATCTCCTGCATAGATTTAACCGGTCATTCTAGGTTACTCTGTAGATGATGTTGATATTTTTTTAGCAAGAAAGTTAGAAGTACAATGTTTAGAGCTTGAGGCCCTATAACATGAATGCTCTCTTTTGATGGTTTTTACTTGGAAAGTTCAATCATTTTTTGAAATGAAAGAAGCATACATTACCCAACCACAATCACACGTAACTTGTACTTTGTCACTGCAATTCTTCATAAATTTTATCAGCTTTCCTTGAATGTTTGAGTAAGTTCTCACCACTTCTCTATAATCATCTGCCGTATTGAAGAACATTCCAACTTGAAACTCAAAATTAGAGTCGTTTGCATTGCCTTGAAACATTTGGTAGCGGGATGATTTTTCCCTACATGTATTAGATGTGGGAAGGATTTTCAATCCTTCCCGCTCTATGATCTGGTTTGGTTCACTAGTAAGCTTATCCTTGTCTCATTTGATCCAACCCATTCAATGGTTTCATCAACATATTCGTCATAATCCATATCATCAATGTCAAAATCACCATCTTTAAAGTCATCTCTAAAAGTGGAGTCATTTGAATCTGTATCCTCTTCGTTGCTAATAGGTTCACTATCTTCGATAAGTTCAATTATTGGCTCTCTTTCCTCGTGATCATCCTCACCATTTCTTTCATGCATAACACAATCAAAGTGAGCTTCAATAGTTTCAACATAGAGACTAACTAGTTCAGCCATATCATGCAAATCCCTCAACAATAAACAGTTACCATCATAGAAATCGAAGAAGCTAATTACATCGGGCCTATAAGATATCGAGATGGTGTTAATGAGCATCCCCGAATGATGAAGTCTGATAGTAAACAAATGAGCTTCAAACGACATATAACATGTTCCTGCTCTTGAATTATTCGCTCTCAACATCCAGACCATGTTATATTATGTACAGAAAAATGAATTTTATTTCAATATCACAGATCAACAGCAAGAAAAAAAATAGGATCAAAGCACAGATCAACCACAGATTAAGCTAAAATGGATGAAGTTACTATAGCTAAAACAAATCAAGTTACTATAACAAAATATCCAGATAATGCTACTATAGATTAAGTTACTATAGCTAATGAGTATAAAGTTACTATAGCTAAAACAGATCAACCACATATTTTTGCACATCCCATGTTTGATCAACCACGGATTCACAAACCTAAACTAAAATGGAAAGAACATTAAACTGTGCACATCTCATGCTTGATCAAACTATATTGTGTTGAATGAATTCAATCAAACGCATGGGATTGTAAATGTGCTTCATAGTTTGATAACTTAGGTCAAATGCAGTCATTCTAGCTGAGCATCAAGTTTTTTTTATACAGAAACCTGGGATCTTATCCAGATATCATGGCTAGAATAACTTGTGGATGCGGAAAATGCGAGCTTCCGCTAGCTTGCTCGAGAGTGGAGCACGGTCGATTCGGGATGCGGGGATAGAGGAGAGGAGGATGTTGATCCGAGTGCGTAGATAGCTGGGAGGTTGATTAGGAACTGTCAAACAGACGGTTACTTTGATGGTTAGGTTTGTAGGTTGATGCCGAGAGAGGTGAGTTGAGAAGAAGAGGGGGCCGCTAGCAGCAACAACAACAGAGTTCGCCCGTCACGGCTTAAATGTCACTCCAACGACGAGCTTTCCTTCGATTATGAACTGATATTACAGCTTGAGATTGCACCCTTACATGGAAAGCAAATAAAGGGTACAAAGGGGAAGCTGACGGCTAAAGGGAAGAGGGTGTCAGAGGGCGCACGGTTTGACAAAGCAGGTCGACAGACCGCGCGGTAAGCTGATCACACAGTTCGCTACTTAAAGCCGAGCGGACTGTGCGATCAGGCTGAGAAGACATCTTAGGTTATCATATCCAAGGCAGGCCGCACAGGGCTTGACCGCGGAGGCCGAGCGGACTAAAGGTTGGAGTCCGCATGCTTTGATGCTTTGGCTGACTGCTGTGTCGTTCCACCACTCGTGCGTCCTCCCGAATGAGAGGTGTGGGGGCCTATTTATAGGCCCGAGGAGGTAACGGTCTTGGTAACGTCACCCCCGGTATGTTGGTGAGTTGGATCAAGTAGACGAGGATTCCGCCGAGTCTGCACCATGTTATGCGGTTTGGGACTTGTCCACCTGAGTTGATCTGCTATTGGCGGACTGGCACGAGTTTGCCTCTACTGCCTTGAGAAGGAACATGCTGGTAAGCTGGAGGGCTAAGTGGCAGACTGTGAATGGGTCTACCTACGCCGTTGCAGATAGAGAGTCTGCCTCTTTCTATTGGAAGGTGCTTGAAAGGTGTTCCTGGAGGACTGCCGAATGAGTCTGCGAGTACGTGGCGTGTTGAGTTGTGTAGGTCACGTCCTTCTGTTGGAGGATCGTCGTATGATATTGGGCGAAAGGAGCTTGGCAACCTGGCGAACTGAGGAGGCAGGTCACGCATGTTGGCGAGGTTGAGATCGAGTCTGCGAACTGCTGGCAGATAGGAGAGTTGGAGGGAGGAGCAAGTCCACCTCCCTTAGGCAGACAGAGGAGTCCACGACCTTCTACTGAATAGAAGGAGCAGGTCGCACTTGCTAGGCAAGCGACCTGTAAGCAGGTTGCTCGTTGATCGGCCTGAAGCTTGTCGCCGTTGTTGATGGTGGGCGGCCTGGAGGCATGTCGCCACTACTGACTTAGCGACGTGCTGGCAGACTGAATATAGAGTCCACCCATGGTGGAGTAGAGTACTGCGCGGTTAGCCTAAGCTAACCGCGCGACCTACGAAGATGAACTGCGGAAGCAGTCCGCACCCCCGCAAACTGCAGCTACTGCGCGACCTAGGCAGCCAGACAGGGGAGACCGCCCTAGCCGCCCGTCATGAACGGACAGACAATTCTGTCCACCCATCGTAAAGGACAGGTCGCAACCTCCTAGAGGAACTCGGAGCAAGCCGTGACTTGCATGCTAGCTACCTAGGGAGGGATTGCCGATTTCTGGGTCAACATTATCCCCACACTTTTTTAATTATTGAAGGGAACTTCAAAAAAGTAGAAGACCTACGAAAATCATGATCCTCCCCTCGAAAAATTAAGAGGTAAGGAGAGATAGAACTTGATGTCACTCCTTAGAAAAGGTTTGCCAGCACCTATCTTTTTCCTGTAAAGGAAAAGTGAATGCGAGCGAAAAGAGGCACATCTTGTGTGTAGCTGAGTTACTTTTGCAAAATGAAGAAGACTTGAATGTCTTCCATCGAGTCTCTACAAAGTAGAGATGAGTGGAATTACAAAAGAAAAATAACTTGCAAGTACCTGAAGGAAACTTGCAGGCACCTGTTAACCTCTATAAAAGAATGGTAAGCAGCGGATATAAAAAGAACAAAGTTGCAAGTACCTGAAGGGGACTTGCAAATAC
The DNA here is from genome assembly GCA_039583875.1 of Platanthera guangdongensis. Lineage (NCBI taxonomy): Eukaryota > Viridiplantae > Streptophyta > Magnoliopsida > Asparagales > Orchidaceae > Platanthera > Platanthera guangdongensis. The sequence continues at coordinate 19,114,641 of CM077160.1, read as the reverse complement.
CTGCTAATCTATGCAAAGAGAATGGTGATAAGTAGATATAAAAGGAAAGTAAGCTGCAAGTACCTGGAGGGAACTTACTAATATCTGCTAATCTCTGCAAAAAGAAGATTTTGAAGCAGATATGATAAAGAAATAAGTTACAAGTACCTGGAGGAAACTCGATAATATCTGCTAATCTCTGCAAGAAAAGGGTAAGCAGTAGATATGAAAGAAAACTAAGTTGCAAGTGCATGAAGGGGACTTGTGAATACCTACTAATCCCTACAAAGAAAATGATGATAAGTAGATATGAAAGGAAAGTAATCTGCAAGTACCCGGTGGGAACTTATTAATATCTACTAATCTCTGAAAAAAGAAGAGTTTGAAGCAGCTATGATAAATAAATAAGTTGCAAGTACTTGGATGGAACTTGCTAATATCTGCTAATCTCTGCAATAAAAGAGTAAGCAATAGATATGAAAGAAAACTAAGTTGCAAGTACCTGAAGGGGACTTGCAAATATTTGTTAATCTCTGCAAAGAGAAGGGTGATAAGTAGATATGAAAGGAAAGTAAGCTCTAAGTACCTGAAGGGAACTTGCTAATATCTGCAAATCTCTGCAAAAAGAAGAGTTTGAAGCAGATATGATAAAGAAATAAGTTACAAGTACCTGGAGGGAACTTGTTAGTATCTGCTAATCTCTGCAAGAAGAAGAGTTTGAAGCAGATATGATAGGAAAGTAGTTCGAGTACCTAAGGAGTTCATGGATAAAACTTCTGCTAAAAGTTATTGCGATAAGATAGATATAATTAGATTGCAAAAGGGATATACACGAAATCCTGTTGTTGACTGAATAAGCAAAATCACAACGATAATCTTCTTATGTGATCAGATATGATATCCCAATATGAAATCCAGATCAGCAAGATGAAACCATCTTAGTTAGATGTCAGTAACATGGCTTATTAATTAGAGAGAACCAAATACTCTGATTAATGATTGGTGCTATTAACATCCGATAAGAGTAATATAGAGCTTGTAAATCATCATTTGATAGAGCTTTATGTAAGCAGTGCATATAAGATGAGCATAAGAAAAATAAATGTTGCAAATCCTTTTGATAGGTTGGACTTAACCAGTTAACCTGTAAGAAGGCAGTTGACAAAGGAGGCCTACACCTGAAGATGACCCAAAAAAGGCCGGATGCTGCCATAGGTGTTACCCGTGGGCCTTAAGCATCGTCTGCCTAAAAAAGATCATAAAGAGTGTAGACCTACCCAGAGAGGACTAGCCACATTCCCTTAGAAGGGTACAAAAGAGAAAAAACATAGGAAATCCTGAGAAGGATTGATATATAAACTACTCTCATGCCTCGGGTTACAAACATCGCTGATCAGTTAGGCCAGGTACGACAAGTGGTCTATAACATTGCACGCCTTTGGAAAGATCAGCGAAGTTGTGGGCCCCGCGAAAGCACAGACTGAGAGTACCATAGAGTATTCGCCCATTACAGTCATGAGATGATCGAAGAGACAAGACAACACTTGATCGCTATTGCTTGTCAAGCAAAGATCATCGTAACTGTAATGTATCTCTAGCGAAGCACAGCAGAGCTAACACACTGGGACCTCCCTTGATGCGCGTTGTGTGTTAGATACTGGCCAGGATCCGAAGCCCTGAAATCTTCCGTAAAAGAGTTGGACGACCCCCACTGCATATATGAGAACACTCCCCGCATATGTGGTTATGGTGGTCTTACGCCAGAGTCCGACCTTGAGGGGGCCCAAGCAAGACTCGGTGATGTCTCGGTGGTTCAGCAATCTCTTTGGCAAAGAGAAAATAGAAGAGGAAGCACTCCAAAAAGGGAAATGTGTCAGTACGGGATCTCTGTCGTAAAATTTATTGAAATGAATGTAAGAGACACTAAAAAGTGCTTTAAAGAAGAAATGTTTTGTAGAATGTGAAGTAAAAACAATCGGTAATGATTGCGAGGAGCTTTGAGGACTTTGCGTTGTTCTCCTTCAGCTCAGAATAGGTCTCTGAAGGGTCCTTCATCGTTGGCATCGACGGTTTCCCAGATATCGATGCTGCTGACTTGGTTTGCCCTCTTTGAGCCCAGAGATGGATTTTCTACTTCTTTGCCCTTGAAGTAGATGGATCAGAATGATTACTCTTCAGGAAGATTTCACAAAATTTGCCTTGCTTCAGCATTTTTTTCTACCAATTGGCGAAGAGCTCGCAATTTTCGATTGAATGCCCTCCTTCTTTGTGAAACTCATAGAATGGATCTGAGTCTTTTGATCTTTGATCTGCCAGCTGGTAAGGCCTTTTATAATTAGTCTTACCCTTCATGACTTGGCTTACTTCCTGCATGGATGCATCCAGTTTGGACTCAAACAAGTCTTCATCCTTCTATTGATGAACCGAAGCTGCTTGCGGAGCTTGTGCCAGATGGGCAAGTGGGGTAGGCAATTGTAAGCACTGGCCTTGGAAGTGATCCTGGTCTTGGAAGGAGTGTCGATGACTTTGAAATTTTCTTCCCTTCCTTATTTGGGATGGAAAATCTTTCCGAGGAGACCTCAGAGGTTGCTTAGAAGAAGAAGAAGAATCTTTCTCTGCTACAAGCCTGGAGATGAAACTGGGATTGCTCTTCTCACCTCGAATGTAAGAGTTGGCTAAGCCAATCAACTCTTGATATGTTCTTTGTGCTCAGACATTAGCCTCAAACGTAAGTGGTCCTTCTCGCAGACCATGAATTAGAGCCACTCGATACATTTCTTGATCGACGATCTCAATGTCCAAGACTTCATTTTGGAAACGATCCACAAAATGAGACCAAGTTTCGTTCTCTCGTTGCCTGAACTCGAGGAGAGCTTCTGGACCGCCCATTCTCTTTATAGAGGTAGAAAATCTTAGCAGAGATTCTCTTCGCAAATCAGCAAATGAAGTGATAGAATGACGACGCAGGCCATATAACCAATCCCTCACTTGTCCATCAAAGATTGTTACAAAGAGTTTGCATTTGGTAGCATCTGAGAGGGTCCTGAGAGCTACGGCTGATTCAAAAGCTTGAAGGTGCTTCATTGGATCAGTTTCTCTAATGTAAGTGGTAACAGCGGCTCTCTGAAGTTAGCTGGAGTTGCTTCATGCCGAACACTTTCTGAAAATGATGACGACTCTTCCTGCTCTCCTACAACATAAGACAAAAAGGGATCATAAGCTGCAGCTGTAAAAGGAGAGGGAGGATAGAAGGGAAAAGCTATTGCGGGAGGAGCAAAGGCAGGAGCTGAAGAGTAGGGATGACTTTCCTAAAAATTTGGAAATCTTGTTGGACTTCCCCGGGCAGCTTCCCGGAAGAAGTTTTGACGAGCTATGAACTCATCATTTTGAGACCGCAAAGGGGCTGCAGGCCTTTGCAGAAAGGTTGGTGGGTAAACAGGATGATAGACTCGCGAATAGGCCGATGGATTGACTTGTGGGTTCTCCATCAAAGGTGTCTGGTTGACTGGAGGAACCGACGCTACTTCAGGTTGCGCTTCTAATCGCTGCGTGATAGCAGTTAGAGTATGGTTGATTGCTTGAAACTATTGGGCAGTTTCTCTGCGCGATTGCTCCAAGGATTCCCAGAGAGGATCTTCACTAGGACTTGAAGGAGCAAGGTTCTCGGTTGGTTGATGGTCTGACATGAGTAACCGTTGATTTTCACCATCTGTTCGAGATCTGAAGGTCGCATGTTAATGTTTATGCGAAAATGCGAGCTTTCGCTAGCTTGCTAGAGACCGGAGCACGATCGATCCGGGATGCGGGGATAGAGGAGAGTAGGATGTTGATCCGAGTGTAAAGATGGCCGGGAGGTTGATTAGGAACTGTCTAGTAGATGGTTACTTTGACAATTAGGTTTGCATGTTGATGCCGAGAGAGGTGAGTTGAGAAGAAGAGGGGGGCGCTAGCAGCGGCAACAACAAAGTTCGTCCGTCGCGGCTTAAATGCCACTCCAGTGACGTATTTTCCTTTGATTATGAACTGATATTACAACTTGAGATTGCACCCTTATATGGAAAGCAAATAAAGGGTACAAAGGGGGAATCTGGCGGCTAAAGGAAAAAGGGTGCCAGAGGCCGCACGGTTTGACAAAGCAGGTCGGTAGACAGCGCGGTAAGCTGATCACGCAGTTCACTACTTAAAGCTGTGCGGACTATGCGATCAGGCTAAGAAGATAGCTTAGGTTGACCTATCCAAGGCAGGTCGCAAGGGCTTGACTGCGGAGGCCGAGCGGACTAAAGGTTGGAGTCTGCATGCTTTGATGCTTTGGCTGACTACTGTGTCGTTACCCCACTGGTGCGTCCTCCCGAATGAGAGGTGTGGGGGCCTAATTATAGGCCCGAGGAGGTAGCAGTCTTGGTAACGTCACCCCCAGTATGTTGGTGTGAGTAGACGAGGAGTCCATCGAGTCAGCACCATACTATGCGGTTTGGGACTTGTCCACATGAGTTGATCTGCTGTTGGAGGACTGGCACGAGTCCGCCTCTGCTGCCTTGAAAAGGAACGTCCTGGTAAGCTGGAGGGCTAAGTGGCGGACTGCGAATGGGCCCGCATAGGCCGCTGCGGATAGAGAGTCAGCCTCTTTTTGTTGTAAGGTGCTGGGAAGGTGTTCCTGGCGGACTGCCGAATGAGTCCGCGACTACGTGGCGAGCTGAGTTGTGTAGGTTGCCTCCTTCTGCTGGAGGCTCATCGCATGCTATTGGACGAAAGGTGCTTGGCGACTTGGCGGACTGAGGAGGCGGGACACGTATGTTGGCGAGGTTGAGATCGAGTCTGCAAACTGCTGACGGACAGGAGAGTTGGAGGGAGGAGCAAGTCCACCTCCCTTAGGCGGACGGAGGAGTACGCGACCTTCTGCTGAATAGAAGGAGCAGGCCGCACCTTCTAGACAGGAGACCTGTAAGCATGTTGCTCGTTGATCGGCCTGAAGCTTGTCACCGCTGCTGAAGGTGGGCGGCCTGGAGCCAGGTAGCCACTGCTGACTTAGCGGCGAGCTGGCATACTGAATATAGAGTCCGTCCCTGGTGGAGTAGAGTACTGCGCGGTTAGCCTATGCTAACCGCGCGACCTGCAGAGATGAACTGTGGAAGCAGTCCGCACCCCCTCAAATTGCAGCTGCTGCGGGACCTAGGCGCGTGACATGAGCGGACAGAGAATTCTGTCCTCCCATCCTAGAGGACATGTCGCGACCTCCTGGAGGAACTCGGAGCAGGCCGCGACTTGCATGCTTGCTACCTAGGGAGGGATCGCCGATTTGTGGGTCAACATAACATACATCTTATGAGAGAGAAATAAAATGACGTTGTGGTGGAAGATTACGTTAATTTTTGAAAGGACTGTTACCATGCTGAGTAGATGATGCTCATATGCTTGGAATTTACTCATAGTTGCTTGAAAAAAATAGAAGAGGAAACATTCATAGCAAAAAGATGAAGAAACCCATGATTACCTAGATCAAACTGTGCACATCCCATGTTTGTAATCTAGAACATGTGAAAAACGGAAACAAGAAGATTCTTGAAGATTTACCTGATCTGCTGAATGTGTAACCTAGATCTGTCTGTGCAAAAAACGGCAAGAACGCCGGAGAGAGAGGATGCCAGAGAGAGATGTTGCCCGGAGATAGCTCGCCTGAAGTTTGATATCGTCCAGGAGAAAGCCCACCGGAAAAGTCGTCGCCGGTGGTCGTCTGGGAGAGAGCACGTCGGGATAACACAGGATCTGCGGGGAAATGTAATATGGATTTGCAGATCAAAATACCTAAAATACACCTCTCACATTTCAATAATAAATATAATAAATATAATAAATATAATAAATAGTAAATAAAATCGAAAAATACAAAGTACTTACAAAATCAATTTACAAGATGCAAAGTGTCAATTGGGGGTGCCAAACACCCAATTGGGGGTGCCAAACACCCAATTGGGGGTGCTAAAGTACCAAAAATCCCGCTGTAGCCGGTTGTAATCAGAGACAAATCCTCCCTCTCCTTTTATCGTTTGCTTCTCCTCCCCCGTCATCCGCTCCAGGTATGTGAAATCTTCTCCCCGAAAGCTCGAACCTCCTCGCTTCTCCTTCGTTCTCCTTCCCCAAGCCGACCTCTCGCTGCTGCTTCTTTCTCCCCACGCAGCTGCACATTCTCATCTTCCCCTTGCCTGTCGTGCTTCGTCTTTGTAGTAGGGTTCATTTCTTGTATTTTTTTACTGATGCATCTCATTTTTTTCTAGGGCATTGTCGATTCTCCACTCCTTCGGGGCATCCTCACCGATCGTTCGTAGATTGATTTCCAATGGTACTCTCCGCTTTCACCCAGTGGCTCGTGAATCCCCGCCGGAATCCTTTGGCGGCAGTGCATCAGAGGGTCATCTCTAAGCGCCTCAGGAATTATGGTAATCGAACCATCCTTCAATGTGCCCTTACTCTAGGGTTTCGTCATCAAATTATGTTTATGTTAGCGGTTAGATGGGCTCCTTGAATCACGTGCACATTCAGGTTTGCGGTATGACGATCTGTATGATCCGTACTACGAACTCGATATCAACGAGGCCCTAAACCGTCTGCCGCGCGAGATTGTTGACGCTAGGAATCAGCGCCTCAAGCGCGCCATGGATCTCTCGATGAAGCACCAATATTTACCGGAGGAGATGCAGGTCATTCCCCACTTTTCCTCTCGATTAGGAAGCCATTCCTTTGCTTCTCTTTGTACACTGTGATATTGACAGGTTTACATTGATTGAAATCTAGTCATGTCTCGACCTGGAGTTTGTGCTTTTTTCTGATCAATGAATTAAAGATACTTTGGCACCTAAACTTGTATTTTATTTATTTTTTGTAGGAAATTAATCCATCGAAACTTTGGAATATACTATTAAGAATCATGATTTATGTCACAATTTTGTAAAACAATAAGAAATCCTTAATTATTTAAGATTTAAATTGTCTCGTAAGATTAAAACATTGATGAGTTGAATTGAACCAGCGAATTAGCCATTGAATGATCAAATTAGGTTTATTCGTTGCTTTGTATGTACATGTCTGTCACACCACATATTTCTTTCCTCACCAATAGACGGCCTCTGTTTAGGTATTTAGAAGCTCATGTCTGCTTGTATCATTTTTTTGGATCGTTCTACAATCATTTGGGAGCTTCCATGAACTCGGTAGATCCTCTTGGATCAAGGTTTTTTTTTGGTGATACTTTGCTTCAACAAAATTAATTTGCTCAAAAAATAATAGAGAACACATTATTTTGGACATGCATGTTCAATTAGAATTTATATTCTTGTAACCACTCTTGTAACTTTTTTCAATCAACACTAGTCAAGGATAGACTTGAGATTAGATATTACTATATATCTTTATCTCGATTGCCCCTTCTACATTCCAGTATGGTCATTTTAACCAACTCTGACTTTCCATTATACGTTTCAATATAATACATATAAAACTTGACCGGCAAGTAATACACTCGTTCAGACGATCGACCCCACTTCGCGATTGTTCTCTCATAAATGTGATTATCTTTATGGATAAAATTGTATTCATAATTAATTAGGTATTTTGTCTTTTATTGTTAGTTGCCTTTTATCTTTCATATTAGTCTTTCATATTAGTCTTATTTTGAGAGTTAGTTTTATCTTTCATATTAGTGTTATTTTGTCTCTTTCTGGAGAGTTTTTACCCTCAAGGGTTTTGATTGCGAGTATGTTTTAATATCTTGTGTATTAATTCCATTTCTATTGCAATATGTTGAGTTCTTCTTCATGTTCTTGATACGTCGTGCTTATCTGTATCAATTGGTTTGACCTTTGGCCTCCCTCGTCGCTCCATTGGCCATCGAGAACCAACTTTATCTATTTCCTTACACCATAACAACTTATGTGGCATCACTGCTTGCGCTCTTCGACCGTATGGATGCCAATTTGCCCGAACTCCTCTCCATGACACACGAGATTCATTCCCGACTCTTTCCCCTTCCTCCAATGCAAGAACTAAGTTCTTCCACTTATTTGCGCTTTAACTCGCTTGACCTCACAATACATCGCAACTGGCCCATCCAACGCATAACCTCTACTCACCTATATAGTTATCTCAGTGCATGTTAACCCCTTCTAGTCATGTGACATCCATCATCGACCTGCATCCCGATCCTTCCGCAGCTCGGGCCAACCAAAACTTTTTTCCCGCCTGTTGGAACACCCTATTACTAATTTGGGTCAGGATCACTATGTCTTTAGGAAACCTGTTTTTGACCTCATTGTATAGATCTAAAGGTCAATTAGAATTGAGTGTAAGGGTTAGTAGTTAGGTTTGAAAGCTGCCCTCAAGATCAAGGTTTTTCAGTTTGGAGACTAAGTGATATCGTTGAGCTCAGTACGACGAATCGTCGAACTCCAATCTACGATCGTCTAGCTCAACTTTGACGTATCGTCGAACTCCATTCGACGATCGCTGAGCTCAACTTCAACAAATCATCGAACTCCATTCGACGATCTGCGAGCTCAGTTCGACGATCTTGACTACAATTTTGATTCTCTATCTCTGAGCTCAGTTCGACGATAGTTGAGCTCAGATCGACGATCTCTGTTGCTGTCTAAGTCCAAATCGCTGAGCTCAGTTCGACGATAATGGAGCTCAGTTCGACGATTTTCTGAAGAGTTGAATGATTTTCAAGATTCAAATTCAGGACAGTTAAGGAGTTATTCTCAGCAATTAATTCAGAAGATTTTGTAGCCGTTTTCATTTATTCTGCACCAAGTTTCAAGAGATTATCAAGGAATGTTTCTTTGGATTTTCCCCCAGAAGACATTTGCAATTAAGGATGCAATTAATGACAGACCAACGACTATTCTTGACAGAGGATCATTTTCTATTCACAACCAGGGAATAAAACACAAGTTTTTTGAATCTCTCTTACACACAGAACCGATAAGCAGAACAAGAAGAACAAGAATAAAACATTCTCTGGAACAACATCTTTCTCAACAACAACTAGAACAACCACACCAAAGGAGATCAACAAATCTGAAATCTTCAGATCCCCTTTGATTCAAGTGTTCAAGGCCAACATCATTCAAATACTCTAGACACCTAACATTTCAGCTGTTACCAAAATTATCAATTGCTGGAGATCAAATTTCTGAATGCCTATCACCCTACAGCAAAGCTTCATTTCCTGATCAACTACAGATCTCAGGGGGAGCTTTGACAACATCAAAATCCACATAGTCTTCTCAGCTGCTTTGAGAAATAGAAGACTTCCATCACTCTCTCATCCCCATCTCTGTAAAGGGTTTTTTAAACTCCATTCAAAAGTTTGCGCTTGGTTTTTGAGCACCTTATCAAAAGCTCATTGGTGGCAAGACACCTGATCAAAAAATCTGGTTTGGTTTTTGAGCACCTTATCAAAAGCTCATTGGTGCACATGACACCTGATCAACTCATCCTGCAGTGGATTCCTACCTAGGGTGGTAGAAGAGTGGATGTACCCAAGTTTAGGGGAACCACTATAGCTTTTTGTGTCTTCTGGCTTGCTTGTCTTTATTTTTGTTTCTGGCTGTGATTGATCTGTGATTAGTTAGGATCTGTGATTAATTTCTTTTCTAGGTTACTTTGTGATTAGATAGTTTCTGTGATTAGATTTAATATTTGCTTCCCTGTTCACTCAGATTACAACAACTGTTGTAAAAAATTTTTAAGCACCATACTCTATTCACCCCCCCTATAGAGTATATCAGATCTAGCTGCACTTTCAATTGGTATCAGAGGGAGGTTGGTTAAAAATATCACATCTCAGTGGTTGCACAGGCTAACACCTGAACCCTAAGATCCCTAGTTAGATCTGCTTGCTTGTCTTTAATTTTGTTTCTGGCTGTGATTGATCTGTGATTAGTTAGGATCTGTGATTAATTTCTTTTCTAGGTTACTTTGTGATTAGATAGTTTCTGTGATTAGATTTAATATTTGCTTCCCTGTTCACTCAGATTACAACAACTGTTGTAAAAAGTTTTTAAGCACCATACTCTATTCACCCCCCTCTAGAGTATATCAGATCTAGCTACACTTTCTTCACAAATCATGACCCAAAACAAAGATTATGCTAGCACCAGACCTCCAGTGTGCAATCTATCTAAGTTTGCACTTTGGAAAGCAAGGATTAGATTATACATGAATTCTATTGACGAGGACATTTTTAATTCTGTTTTGACAGTTTGTCTAAGACCTCCAGAGAACACTAGCACAAATGCTGTTTCACCTCCATCAGGAACAGATGCTGATATCAAAAAGTGGAAGGTAGCTGATGCAAAGACTATGAATATCTTAGCGCAGACCATGTCTGATGACATCTTTCAAAAGGTGGCTGAATGTAATTCAGCAAAGGAAATCTGAGATAAGCTCACTGAAATAGTGTCAGGATCAGCTGATGAAAGAAAGGACAGAAGATCACACCTCATATCCCAATATGAGAACTTCAAGAAGGGAGAAGCTGAGTCAGTTGGAGATATGTATAATAGACTCAGTCTGATAGTCAGTGAACTCAGGACTTTGGATAAGGAGATCTCACTGACTGAACTTAATGACAAAATCCTAATGTACTTCCCAAGCACTTGAGATTCAAGGATCTGGCCAATCAAGGATGCCAGAAGTCTGAATGAAATCACCACAGAAGCTCTTTTGGGCATGCTCAAATCTTATGAGCTGTTCATCAAGAACAGAGAAGAATAGCAGAAGGCTGTCTCACCAGCCACAAGGAAAAAAAAGACAATAACTTTCAAAGCAACTGAAGATCAGCCTGAAGACAAAGTCACAGACAATGATGAACTGCTCAGTCTATTGGCCAAAAGATTTTACAAGATGGCCAGAAAGGACTTCAGAAGGAGATCATACAAAGAGCATGATAAAACAAGGTATGATAAGTCAATCAGTAAAGAAATTGTTTGCTTTGATTGCAGTAAATCAGGGCACATTGTACCTGACTGTCCAGAGAACAAAAATAAGGACAGAAGAGATAAGAAAGAAAGAAGAAATGACAAAGACTTCAAGAAAAATGACAATGACAAACCCTGCTCAAGCAAGAACAAACACACAAGTAAGGGATTTGTTGCTGAATCCTGGAGTGAAACTGAAAAAGAATCAGAAGCTTCATCCAGCTCCAGTGATGATGAAGATGATGCAGAATAGAAGAAGTTCTGCATGATGACAATCAATGCCTCTCAACATAATTCAGATGAAGAAGAGTCAGAGTCAGACTCAGAGACCCAACTTGAAGAAGAACAGGTAATTAGCTCTTTTGATTTCAATTCAGAGGACTTTAAATCTGAGTTTAAAGCATTATGTTTAGACCTACTAAAATCTGAGAAGGAAATTATCTCTCTCAGAAATCAATTGTCTGAACATAGTTTCTTAAAGTCAGAAAACCTCAAACTCTCTCAGAAGTTGGAGTGCTGTAGGGAGCAGATAGTTTCACTGAAAGGTGAGCTATCAGAGGCCAAGAAGCTTGAAGAATCCCTTAATGAGAGAAGTATCAAGCTGATGGACATCACAAGCACAGTGAACTCCAGATTCAATAGTACACTGGGCTTGAGTGCTTCATCCAGCCAACCTATAGTTCTAACAACCCCAATCAAGTTCATTTCTGATAAAGGGAAGAGAGTTGTAGAGGTAGCTAGGAAAAATTCTGATCTGCCTAAGAGAACTAAGTTCCAGCAAAAATCGTCGAACGGAGATCGCCGATCGCCGAACGCAGATCGATGATCTCAGGCAAAATCGTCGAACTCAGGTCGACGATCTCTAATTCCTGAACTTTGCCACATTCGACCGTCGAACGGAGCTCGACGATCTGACCCAAGATCGTCGAACGCAGCTCCACGATCGTCGAACAGAGATCAGAGCTCTGGAAATTCCTTCAAGGGCAAATCAAAATCCAATCCTAGGGGTCCTTCTTCCCAAATCTTTAACCCTTATACTGAATGGATAATACCTCCAAGGAGATATCATCCTGAAGGTTATAAGAGTCAACCTGGGATGTCTTTTATTTCTGAGTTTAAAGATTATCAACCTAGGCCCAAGGTAAACTGGGTCAAAAACAAGTGAATTATTTTATGTGCAGGTGAAGACCTATCCAATATCAAACAAACAATGGTACTTGGATAGTGGGTGCTCAAAGCACATGACAGGAAATAGGGACAACCTCACATCCTTTAAAGCCAAGCTTGGACCCAAAGTCATATTTGGTGATTCAAACTTTGGACAAACTAAAGGATATGGTGCAGTCCAGATTGGGACAGTGACATTCAAGAAGGTAGCTTATGTGGAAGGATTGAAGCATAATTTGATAAGTATCAGTCAGCTGTGTGATGAAGGCTACCAGGTGACCTTCAGCAAAGCCTTATGCAAGATAAAGTCAGAGGACAACACAACTGTGTTGACAGGTAAAATGAAAGGTAACATCTAATTAGTAGATTTTCTTTCAACAGATGTAGATATTTGCCTGTTTAATTCTGTCTGTACACCTAATATTTTATGGCATAAGAGACTAGGACATTTAAACCTTAGAACTATTGCTAGGCTATCCAAGGACAACCTTGTTAGAGGACTACCTTCTGGCCCCTACAAGAAGGAAGGACTCTGCAAGACTTGTCAATTAGGCAAGCAAACTAAAAATAGTTTTAAGTCACTTAATAAGAGTGATTCACCTAGGATATTGTATCTGTTACACATGAGTCTTTTTGGACCCATTATAGTACAAAGCCTAGGAGCGAAATCTTACACCTTAGTAGTTGTAGATGACTTCTCTAGATTCACATGAGTGTTCTTTCTGAGGAAGAAGTCTGATAACTTTAAGTGTTTGACAGATTTTCTCAAATGTATACAGATTGAGTTCAATACTCACATTGCCCTGATCAGAAGTGATCATGAGACAAAGTTTGATTCTATTCTTATGCAAGAGTTCTGTCAGAGTGAATGGATCAGACATACTTTCTCAGCTCCTAGAACTCCTCAACAAAACGGGGTAGCTGAAAGGAAAAATAGAACTCTTATTGAATCTGACACTACATTGTTGTCAGATGCTCACCTTCCTCTATCTTTTTGGGCAGAGGCAGTGAACACCTCCAACTATGTGCTGAACAGAAGTTTGATACATAAACTAAAGGGGAAGACTACTTATGAACTATTCAAAGAGAAGAAATCTAAAGTTGATTATTTTAGAATTTTTGGTTGCATTTGTTATATTCATAATAATGACAAGAGATATTTAGCAAAATTTCAAGCTAAAGCTGATGAAAGAGTGTTTCTGGGATACTCCATGATCAGTAAGACTTATAGGGTTTATAATAAATCTTCTCTTAAAATTGAGGAATCTGTTCACATATCATTTGATGAATCTAACATGTCTTTAAAGGAGAAGAATACTTCTACCATAGAACCTTTGCAGGTACATTCTCTTGCTGAAGATTTAGACAGATTAGAAATTAATCAAAAAGAGGAAAACAGTGAAGATGAAGAAAGCATTCAACATATTGAAGAGAAACAACTTGAAGAGGCAGTTGTTGTACCACAAGAGGAAACAACAACACAGGTTGGTGAACAATCAACACCCCCTGTTGATTTAGTAACATCAAGAGACCATGCAATTTCCCAAGTAATTGGAGACATCTCAGCTGGTGTGCAAACTAGAAATCAGGTCAACCAAAACCTGTTGCACACTTGCTTCTTATCTCAAATTGAACCTCAATGCATTCAAGATGCAGAGCAAGATCCACACTGGATCATTGCAATGCAAGAAGAGTTGCATCAATTTGAAAGGAACAAAGTTTGGGAACTAGTGCCAAAGCCTAAGGATCACTCCATTGTTGGAACAAAGTGGGTGTTCAGAAACAAATTGGATGATCAAGTAGTAATTGTAAGAAACAAGGCAATGCTAGTTGCTCAAGGATACTCTCAAGAAGAAGGCATAGACTATGACCAGAATTTTGCACCAGTTGCAAGATTGGAAGCCATCAGAATCTTCTTAGCTTATGCAGCACACAAAGGCTTCAAGGTATATCAGATGGATGTAAAAAGTGCATTTCTAATTGGAGACATCAAAGAAGAAGTCTATGTGAGACAACCTCCAGGTTTTATCTTTCCAACACATCCTGATTATGTTTTTAAGTTGAACAAAGCATTATATGGTCTCAAGCAAGCTCCTAGAGCATGGTATGCGACCCTAACATGCTTCCTTCTGGAAAATGGATTTATAAGAGCTACAGTAGACCAAACTCTTTTTATTAGAACTCATAAGTCACATACCCTACTAGTACAGATTTATGTAGATGATATTATTTTTGGTTCTACTGATTCAAATTTGTGCAGAAGGTTCTCCAACCTAATGCATTCTAAATTTGAAATGAGTAGCATGAGTGAGCAATCCTTCTTTCTAGGATTGCAAGTCAAACAACATGCTGAAGACATTTTTATTTTTCAAACCAAGTATGCAAATGAATTGGTCAAGAAATTTGATATGTCTGAAGCATCCTGTATGAAAACACCCATGCCTACCAATGCTGTATTGGATGCTGATGAACATGGGAAACCTGTTGATCAGACAGCATATAAAGCAATGATTGACTCTTTACTGTACCTTACAGCTAGTAGATCAGACATAATGTTTGCTACATGCATATTTGCTAGATTCCAAGTAAGCCCTAAAGAGTCACACCTAACATTAGTAAAAAAGATTCTCAGGTATGTTAAAAGTTGTCCAAATCTAGGTCTCTGGTATCCAAAAGATTCAGCATTTGAATTAACTGGATTTTCTGATGCTGATTATGCTGGATGCAGAATTGACAGGAAAAGCACAAGTGGAACTTGTCAGTTCCTTGGTGACAGACTTTTCTCTTGGATTTGCAAGAAACAAACTTCTGTGTCAACTTCAACTGTTGAAGCTGAATATATGGCTGCAGGCAGTTGTTGTTCACAAATCTTGTGAATCCAAAACCAACTCCTAGACTATGACTACAACTTAGAGAAGTCTAAAATATTTTGTGATAACACCAGTGCTATTTCTATAGCTCAAAATCCAGTCCTCCATAGTAGGACAAAACTCATAAAAATTAGCCATCACTTTTTAAGTGATAATGTTGAGAAGAATAAAATTGAACTTCAATATATCCCAACTGATTTGCAAAGGGGAGATATTTTCACCAAACCCTTGGATGAAAAGAAACATACCTTCTTCCTAAATCAGTTAGGAATGTTAGATGGAGGAAGTCTAAAATAATATCCAGGATTTTAAAAGTTTAAAAACTGAGCAAGACTAAACAAATATCTTGATTTTTCTAAGTGTCTAGAGTGTTTTTCTGGTCTCTGAACTGCGCTCAACGATTTTCCCCCAGATCGTCGAACGGAGATCGACGATTTCTGAAATCGTCGACCAGAGTTCAGCGCTTCTCAGATAGTGTTCAACTATCTCTTCCGGTCAACGATCGTCGAACGGCGCTCGACGATTTTGTTCTCTGAACGATCGTCGAACAGAGCTCGACGCTCTCCAGTATCGTCGAACGGAGATCGACGATATTGAAGACTCTTCAGATTCCTTTAGAAGCCCCGATCGTCGAATTGAGTTCAACGATCTTTCCTTTTCTGCGTCGAACCCTAATATAAAATTCTTTTTTCGCCGTCGTTCTCCTTTTGCGCTTTCGATCTCTCTGCAAAATTTCTCTTTCCCTCCAAACATCTCTACACTTGGTCGTTTTGTTTGTTGATTTTTGCAGGTAACCATGGCCGTCTCTGTTGCTGTTCTAGCCGCAATAAAATTCGATGCTGAATTTTATATAAACATGGAGTCTTTCAGCACCACTGATCAAGTTTTTCAAGATATTCTGGAACTGTTCAAGGAGCAGAAGCTTGTTACCATCATGTCGACAAGAATCAAGTTGGCTGCTGATGAGATTAAGGAGTGGTTCTACACTGCACACAACCAGGACCAAAACACAGTAGTTGGTTCAATTTCTGGAACCCAGGTACCTTTGACTCCAGCCATTCTGACAGAGGTTTTTGAGTTAAGTTCTGGAAGAGATTCTGCTGAGTTGTCTGGAGAGGAATTTTCTGATTTGCTTGCAAGAATGAGTCACTCTGATGCTAACCCTAGCAAGCTGATGAAGAAGAACCTAGCTGTGGAATACAGGTTCTTAGCTGATGTAGTAGGAAAGGTTTTGCTGGCCAAGCATTCAGCACATGATACTATCTCTAGGTATCAGTTGTGCTTGATGGGAGCCATTGTGGACAAGAAGCAGTTGAACTGGTGAGAGGTCTTCTTTGACCTTATTAAGAAGAAAATAAACAAGAACTTTGTGAATTTTGGGAGGATACTTGAGCTCTTTCTTCAGAACAGATGCCCTACCCTGCTAGTATCTTCTGGGATATATATTAATGCATCTAAGAGGCTGTCCTGTGCCCTATTTGGCAAATGGGACAGCCAGATAACAAAGCCCAGCAGGCCTTCTGCAAGCACAACTTCAGGCACAAGGAATGTAATAGTCTCTTCCCCTCAAGTCTCTGCCCCTGCAGAAGACTTGCCTGCTGCTTCTCCTCCTCCTCCTATTTCATCCCCTCCAGTTCCCTCCACCATTCAAACTCCATCCACAATCATCTCCAGCCCATCTCCAACATCTACTCCCTCTCCAATTCCAACTCTTCCAATAACAGAAGAACCATTCCATCCATTACACCACTACCCTCAACCAGACATTGACACATCATCCAACATTCCCTCATTCAATCTTTTAGATGATTCCTTCATGGATGATTCACCCTCATCTCCTCCTAAGCTACCCTCCTCATCTACATCATACCAACAGCTTTTACAAGACATTATTGATCAACCCACCTTCACACCCTCTATCTCCATACCACTGTCTTCCATCTCCACAATATCCTCACCTCAACCTTCACTTCCCCCATACACCAGCTCTCCACCACCATCACCAGTAGCTCCACCTCCAGTCTCTACCTCTGCTCCAGTCCCTGCTGAGCAAGTAGACATTCCTGCCCTAGCTGACAAGTTATATGAACTGATAGCTCCCAAGCTTTCACTTCTATTGGAGACCTACTTGGCTCCATTACTTCAGTCAGTGGCAGCCCTTTCTGCCAGACTATCCTCTCTCTTTCCTCAGGCAATCCTTTCATTTGGGTGCCTTGATCCAGCTCTCTCTAAATCCAGGTAGGGGGAGATGCCTAATGAAGTGGTGAGATTGCCTGCTGCTGATATTTCTTCAGCTCCTCCTGCTGCTGCTGTTACTCAAGCTCCAGTTTCAACTCCTCCTGTTGCAATCTTCTCAGTGGACCTCAGGTCCTTATTATCAGTGTTTGATTCAGTCTACTTCAACTGTCTTCCAGAGAAAGTTGCAGTCCAGCCATCAGAGGATCTTTCCAAGGCCATTGTGCCCTTCTCCAGCTGTGATACCAGCTTAGTTAGCTCCTATATATCCTCCATATATACTGCTGAGCCTTCTGGTTCCAGTGATACTGCTGCCACTCCTGCTGAAAATATTGTTGCTGAATCTGTTGCTGCTGCTGTCAGTGATGATGCTGCTGATGTTCCAGTTTCTGATGATATACATATGACAGATGCATATGATTTTGAGCCTGCTGCTATTGCTGATGCTACAAATATTATCTCTGAAAGTAGTGTATCTGAAAAAGTTTTATCTGAATCTGTTGCTGCTCCAGTTACTGCTGATATTACTGCTGCTATATCTTCTAAGAGTGTTGCTCCTGAAACTTCTGTGTCTGTTGTTACTACTACTACTGCTACAACTTCTGTTGTTACTAGTGCTGTATCTGCTGCTGCTACAACCACTGCTGTCTCATCTGCTCCATCACAACAACAAAAAGAATATTTGAAAAAGATTGATGCTTTATATGATGAGCAAAGTTCTGAGAGTGATGAATTTAAGACTGATTCTGATGATTCTTCTGCCACCATAGCCAGGAAAAGGAAGACAAGGAACAAAACTATGAAAAGAGTGCCTCCAGCCAAAGTCAAGGACACTAATGATATTCCTTATTACATTCTTCATGACTGCCCCATTACTGAACATTGGATGCAGTATTCCAAGAACCAATTAAAAGCTACGAAGAAGAAAAGGAAGTATGAGAAAGGATTTTCTCAGTTTCATCATCCACATCCTCCTCCACCACCTCCTCCTGATGCAGGTGCAGGTGGAAGCTCAGCTGCTCAACCCTCTGCTAAAAGCCAAACCCCCTATCAGCCTCATGCAAGATCTCAATATAGGGGAAGCCAGTCCAGAGGATATCAATCTAGAAGAGGAAACTATAGAGGAAGCCAAAGGGAATTCCAAGTGTACTCAAAAGGCTATTCAAGGCAACATCCATACTCTAGGGAAGGACAAGCTTCATCAGATACAACTTCAGGTCCTTTTCCCTATAAGTTAAAAGAAGTAGTCTCATCCAGAGCTCCTCAAGATAATCCATCTAACAGATATGAGCCTCCAGTGCCCTTTGAAGATCCAGAAAATAACCCTACTGCATGGACTGCCAGGATGAAAGAGCTAGCTGCCCTGGATCAAATTAAGAAAGCCAAAGAGCAAGGCAAGGACACCTCAAGCTTTACTACATTGTCTGAACAAAGAAAAAAAGAACTGGAAAGATATGTCTCAAGCAAATTCTTTGATTCTGAAATATATATGGAGCTGCATCCTGAAGCTGTGGTACCAAGACCTAAACAACAAACTTCCTTAGGTGCAGCAGATGACAGAAGGTCAAAGAAAGAAGCTCTTCATCCTAATAGAGAAATCAAACTTATAAAGAGCAAGGAGAAAGAATAATTATGTAAGTTGACAATTATTCTGATTTCTGATTTCTGTCTGGGATAATATATCTGTGATTCTGCAATGTTGTTGTGTGTTTTATTGTTGCTTTGTATGTTGTTCTTTAATTTCTGCAAATTCTGTAAATAGTAATCCTAACCCAAATAGGGAGAGATTGTTGGAACACCCTATTACTAATTTGGGTCAGGATCACTATGTCTTTAGGAAACCTGTTTTTGACCTCATTGTATAGATTTAAAGGTCAATTAGAATTGAGTGTAAGTGTTAGTAGTTAGGTTTGGAAGCTGCCCTCAAGACCAAAGTTTTTCAGTTTGGAGACTAAGTCATATCGTCGAGCTCAGTACGACGAATCGTCGAACTCCAATCTACGATCGTCTAGCTCAACTTTGACGGATCGTCGAACTCCATTCGACGATCGCTGAACTCAACTTCAACAAATCATCGAACTCCATTCGACGATCTGCGAGCTCAGTTCGACGATCTTGACTCCAGTTTTGATTCTCTATCTCTGAGCTCAGTTCGACGATAGTTGAGCTCAGATCGACGATCTCTGTTGCTGTCTAAGTACAAATCGCTGAGCTCAGTTCGACGATAGTGGAGCTCAGTTCGACGATTTTCTGAAGAGTTGAATGATTTTCATGATTCAAATTCAGGACTGTTAAGGAGTTATTCTCAGCAATTAATTCAAAAGATTTTGTAGCCGTTTTCATTTATTCTGGACCAAGTTTCAAGGGATTATCAAGGAATGTTTCTTTGGACTTTCCCCCAGAAGACATTTGCAATTAAGGATGCAATTAATGACAGGGCAACGACTATTCTTGACAGAGGATCATTTTCTATTTACAACCAGGGAATAAAACACAAGTTTTTTGAATGTCTCTTACACACAGAACAGATAAGCAGAACAAGAAGAACAAAAAGAAAACATTCTCTGGAACAACATCTTTCTCAAGAACAACTAGAACACCCACACCAAAGGAGATCAACAAATCTGAAATCTTCAGATCCCCTTTGATTCAAGTGTTCAAGGCCAACATCATTCAAAGACTCCAGACACCTAACATTTCAGCTGTTGCTGAAATCATCAATTGCTGGAGATCAAATTTTTGAAGGCCTATCACCCTACAGCAAAGCTTCATTTCCTGATCAACTACAGATCTCAGGGGGAGCTTTGACAACATCAAAATCCACATAGTCTTCTCAGCTGCTTTGAGAAAGAGAAGACTTCCATCACTCTCTCATCCCCATCTCTGTAAAGGGTTTTTCAAACTCCCTTCAAAAGTTTGCGCTTGGTTTTTGAGCACCTTATCAAAAGCTCATTGGTGACAAGACACCTGATCAAAAAATCTGGTTTGATTTTTGAGCACCTTATCAAAAGCTCATTGGTGCCCAGGACACCTGATCAACTCATCCTGCATTGGATTCCTACCTAGGGTGGTAGAAGAGTGGATGTACCCAAGTTTAGGGGAACCACTATAGCTCCTTGTGTCTTCTGGCTTGCTTGTCTTTATTTTTGTTTCTGGCTGTGATTGATCTGTGATTAGTTAGGATCTGTGATTAATTTCTTTTCTAGGTTACTTTGTGATTAGATAGTTTCTGTGATTAGATTTAATATTTGCTTCCCTGTTCACTCAGATTACAACAACTGTTGTAAAAAGTTTTTAAGCAACATACTCTATTCACCCCCCCTCTAGAGTATATCAGATCTTGCTGCACTTTCACCACCCATGCCATCCTTATGCCCATTCCCACAACCGACACTCACCTCTGTGTATTTTATCGATCTCACCCAGTCTCGACACTATCCGCAGTGCCACGATCATTTGATGTCCTCACCCGGTTATTCTAGCCCCGCATGGACCTCGCCTGACCCTTTGATCTAAGCCAACATCAACAGTTTCCTTCTGCCCACCTCGTTCATTTCTCCCCGTTGTGTCCCTTCCCTCACTCTACCCTCTGACCTAAGCCAACATCAGCACAGCCAAGTCACACGGCGTACCCTGCGTGTCTCTTCCATTGAACTTTTCTATAATCATCATGGTTGGATTTAACAATTTGTTTGGTCCCTGATCCGCATGCAACTTTGTTAATTGACCTTTAGTTCTAAACAAAAATCTTGGTTCTGGGAAATTGGTTGTTTCCACATTTTATTCAGTTTTGTTTTATAGGTGAGAAAAAAGCTGCATCTCTTGGAAACAAGAATTCATTTGTTTTCTATCTTAAACATTACAAAAACTTCTTTATCAATGTAGGGCACAAAATGCATTGGATAGGGTTTTTTGGGACATATATGACTCATGATATGACCTTTTGGGGTAGTTGAGGCGTTGCTTTATCTTGTCAATAATTTTGGAATCTGAGTTTGATCCACCTTTTACTAGGTCTAGATTAATGGAAGAAAACATGTAAACTACGATTTTCAAATTTAATTGTCGTCAAAATTGTTGTCAAGATAAAGTAAATCCAAGTCCTGTCAGGTCCGATCTTTACCAGGTCTAGATTAATGCACGATCTTGTGTTTAAACCGGATGTAAATTATTAGTTTTTTTTCCTTTTGAATAGTTTGTATCAACGAGAAAAATTTTGCGCACTACCGTGTGTTATATTTTTAAGGGTAAAGTATGCTTGACATCTTTGGAATTTATAGGAAATATGTAATCCAAGTTGTTTTCAGATGGACATTTGAAATTTCTAGTTTTCCAACTTTTATTGAAATGAGGATAATTTCTATTTAATAAAGTAAAATAAAATTCAATTTCAAATTATTTTAATATGAAATTCCTGATCTAATCCTCATTTAACTTGTGAATCTATAAAACTTAATTAAACACTCTTTTTGTATTTAGTTTAAACTTAAATCATTGTAAAAGAATTAAGTTTAAGTTATTTTTGAGGGATTGAAATGAAATTTCAGATTAAAATAAGATGAGGTTACTTTGTTAATATATTATTTAATTAAGTTCTATAAATTAAGCTTTAATGAAGGATAAAATAAAATTTTAGGTTAAAAGAATCTAAAATTAAATTAAATTATTTTATTTAGATAAAATGCCCTCATTTGACTTAAAATTGGAAAGTAAGGGCTCCAAATGTTCATGTTAATATTAATGAGGGTTTCTATGTGCACATGGTAGGTTGTGGAACTGTGGAAGGAATGCTGACTCCAATGCAATCCTATTTGAGTGGTGCGAAATGGACTCAAACAACCCAATATAAATGATGTGTGCATGATTTAATTTGATCCAAAATTAAATTTTAGTAAATAAAATTATATTCGTCTAGTAGTCAACGCGACATTCACTACATTTTCAGATGAATAAGCAAAACTGCAAAGCACATTCTCTTTCACACGATGGGCTTAGAGTTATACTTGCATAAATGGATTTTTATCAGAAAATTAAGAGATTGGAACATTTACGCAAATAAGTCAACATTCCAAGCATTTATACGATAATCATCCGATAAACAATGGGCAGCCCAGTGCCCAAAGCATCGCCGCTAGCGACGGTCTGGTCACCATAAGGGTGAAATGTTGACAAACCTTACCCTGCATTTTTGCAAGAGGCTGCTTCCAGGACTCGAACCTATGACCTCAAGGTCACACGAGAACACCTTAACTGGTCCGTCAAAGCTCCCCTTGACAATTATCATCCAATATTTAATAAAATAAAGAGAAAACGCAATAATAAATACTCACAAGCGCAAGTTCTGGTGGTGGATGGTGATGTTGGGTGGTGGTTGTGGAGGTAGTGACTTTGGCTGCAGAGAACAGGGTAGGGGAGGGGCTTGGCTTGCTATTTGCGGTAAGGGGGTAGGAGAAGCTTGTGTCTGGGGCAGGCGCTATGGTGGAGTGCACGAATAAAGGATTTGCGGTTTGCGATAATTTAAGGAGGAGAGATGTACGAATGGGAGAAGACATTGGCCTGTAGTCTGGTCGAAGAGGTGGAGTTGCAATCGAATGGAGTAGTGGAGAGGTTCGACGATTTCGGTTGTAGCAAGTGATAGGTCGTGCGACTAGTTTGTTGGATTGAGGAAGAGGAAGGGCTGTTGGAGCGGGATCGAGAGATGATATCGTGGTTGTGGAGGGATTGGGAGGTGGTTTGTCGACTGAAGGCTGGATCTGGAGATGATATTGTGGCTGGGGGAGGGATCAGGAGAAGTTCTTGTGACTGGAAAGGGTTCAAAAGAACAAGAGGCTGCCAATCATTGATGGGCTTATGGAGTTTGGGTTGTTATGGATGGAGAAAGGGAGTCGTGAGGGGAAAGACATAGGGGGTTACAGGAAAATAATAGGTAAAGTAAAAATGAACTGGGACGTCGCACCCCGTGTCTTACGGTGTCGAACCATGATATGATTGTCAGCTATGAGGTCTCTGTTACAAAGACGGAAGAGGGAAAGGTACGAGGAGTCGAGGACACAACGCATATGTCGATGTAGGAACTCAGGACCAAGGCGATGTGGACACGGATTCCAACTCGACGACGAGCATTCACTAGTAGTACGCACGGGCGTAGTGCACCTGTCAGCCTTATCTATTTATTATTGCACATGTATTTCGGGTCGTGGGTTATTTGTCATTTGCCCTTGCGTACTTCAGAATTAGACACTATATAAGCCCATGTGTATCTTTAATTTAGATTATCTTGGAAGTATGATGAAAATGAAATCCTAGAGATTTTCTCCTCTTCTCTCCCTTTCTCCCTTTTCTACCCCGGGATCCCCGACTACGTAACAGTCTCTCACAAGGCCAACAATGCCTCAAACTGACATCCATCACCCCTATTTATAGTTGAAGGTAGCTTGAGCTCCCGGCGTGAACGGCACTCCGGACGCACTCGTGGTCTCGGATCGCCGATCCGATCAACGCCTCCTACACTAGTACACCAATGCGGGCCTTGCTAAGTGGTGGCCCAAAGTCAAATGTTGATCCTGCGGCCGATTCCTATCACTATTACTTCCAGGGGTGCCAACCTTACTTTATCCCATCTTTCGTCCGAGCAACTTTTTCACCTTTTAAGAATGCGCTTTCCATATTGGTTTTCATGTTATGTATGAAATTTATATTCTTTGCCTATGATTACAGAGCACTAAATCTGTCCTAAAAACATAATCATTAAGTTCAGGACTCTTACCATTTGCATTTTCTTATTTGTAACAGAAGCTGCAGACACCCTTCAGAAGCTATCTTCAGGATATGTTGGCTTTTGTAAGTTCATGTTTTTTGTTCCATTGTCACATGTCTATGCAACAATTCCACGGGGAAATCAATGAAATATGCTGCTCGATTGCACTGCTACGATCAATTTCTTAAGGGGTTAACTAATCTTACTATTGTATCATCATTTAATGGGGGCTATATTGGATCTTTATTTAAAGCTTGTCACATGAATATCTTAATGGATACAACGAAACTTTTTTGTAAGTAGATTAATATCCAAGCCGCATTCTAATATTTGGTGTGTTAGTAATGACTATTCTCCATCATGGCTTTTTAACTTTACAATTGATCTTACTAATCCACTCCTAAACTAACTTATTCCTCATGCCTTGGCTTATTTGATCAGAGAAACTTGCATGATGCTATCATCAGCAAATCTGATACCCATCTTTGCATTTTGGAAGCAAAGGTTTCCTTGACACAAGTCAAACAAGTGACAATAATGAACTTCACCTTGCACTATTTCTCAAGCATACAATACTTACAGAAATCAAGAGGTCTAATATTATACTCACAAAACAACCCATCTTTACTCAAAATGATTATTAATCATTTAACTTATCGGATATAGTAAACCAATCCTTGAAATGAGTCATTGATAAGCACATACATGTATCTTGAAGGAGAGTGATTATGAAGGCGGTTAGGGTTTCAAATTAGAGAAAAAATTCTTCAGAGAATATATATATACCCGAGTGACAGTGCACGGGGCCCCCGTGTCCCGCGCGACAGTACCTGATCTACGGAGGCGCCCGCTCGCCCCCGACAGGTGGGTTTATTTAAAATTTTCGCCGGGGGTAGTTCGTCGGCGCTCTGGTAAAGCCACCACAAAATACACTTCATCCTCATAGCAGGACATTAAGTGCAAGTGTTTTCCCAGTTCCAAAGATGACTCAAAAAACTATATATTCCAGAATGGTAATATGAAACTGAACATATTAACAGTTACCACAAAACTTACCTTGGAACCCCACGAACATCACCACACATGACTTTCCTTTCTTAGGTGTGAATGAAGGCTTCCCTGGATCCATCATCTTGCAGAGTTCATTGAGTACAACCTTGAGTGGTTTTTTTTAAAAAAATGTTTTAAGTACATACCATTTTTGGATCTTGAAAAAATGACAATTGATCAATCAAAACCGTAAAGCGGAATCAAAGCAAAAAATCAAATAAAAAAAAAGAAAACAAAATTGAAATAAAAAACAGAGTCAAAAGGCAAAATCAAAGTAGAAATTGATATTGAAATCCCGAATCGAAGCGGGGTAGATCCAGCGGCAACTGTGTGAAGAAATCAATAAGGAAGGCGAAGCAGTAAATCAAATAAAAAATCGAATCAAAAAACAAAATGGAAATTACCACTGGATGGCGGCGGGCTTCGCCCGCCTACGACATAATGGAGTATGTCGAGAAGAGAAGGGAGGTTTTTCTTAAAATCGTTATTCCCCTTTATTTGACTACTGTAATGATTCTAGTGGCCTTGAGGCACTGAGGGGTTTCGCAGATGGGGAGTGATCAGGGCACCGAGGGGATTCACGGGAATGAGTGGGGTCATGGGGATTGTTTTTCCCAATGAAAAAACAATATTGAACAACATTCCTAATAGTATTAGAACCACAAATTTAAGCAAAATGTACATTCTGAGTGTATGGAATAATAGGAAAATACAATGTGTTTGAGCATATTAAACTGTTACTACATGTCAGTGTATGTCCATAGAAAATCATAGATTAGTGTCAACACTCCGGCATCAGTTCAAAATGGTGTTCTCATTACCTGTTCTATATGGTACCATTCATGCATTCCAACACCAAATATAAATTGTTCTCCTTATGTTTTTGCTGCTAGGAATAAGTTGTTTGGGATTAGAAAGAATGAACTGACAAAAGAATTTATATAAGTGCAATTTAAGAGTCTATCTTACATGTTTGAAGTTCATATGAGATAAATTGCAAATTTCACCATGGATTTAAATAGTAAAATTGTTCCCAAACACTGTTATATATAACCAATAAAAAAACAACTCAAGGAAATTATAATGGTAGTAATTAAAACAAAAGCAATCTGTGTTACTATAACCAGTAAAAAATAAAAACAGCTGAAGGAACATCTTACGACTGTAGTTAAAACAAAAGCATTCTGAGTTCTTGATACAGTAAGCAGTAATTAAGCATTGGCCTTGGAGAAGCTTAAAGGTCCTTGAGAAGTTTGTTTGCATTTTGAGTTTCTGATACTGTAGCAGTAATTAAGGAGTAATTAAACAATAGTCAAGCAGAAGTCTGTTCTCCCATCAAAGTTACATGGGTTACCTGTGCAGACGATGTCCTAGTTTACGAGAAATGGGGATTGAAAGTATAGGCCTTGCAGGAGCTTAAACATCCTTGAGAAGTGTGTTATCCCACCATAAGCATGAGAAATTTATTTCCCTGAACTTTTGAAGGCAATGGAGGTTGTTGGGCTTGTTGCGTGGATTGAATGAAGAGAGAGAAAATTAGGGCTTACCATGGACGATGGAGGAAGATGGGTTCATTCGTACTTTGAGGTCTTGAACTAAAAATAAGACCTGAAGTTGTTGGTAGCGTCCTGCTTGGAAAGGGATGCCGTGCTTGGAAAGGGATGCCGTGATGCGGTCGGAATCCTGAATCGCCGGTGGATGTCAGTAAAGTTGATGGAATCGTGGAGCCGATAGAGGAGTGGGAGGCAGCCGATCTCTGAGGGGGTCGAGAGATTTCAACTTGCACCTCTAACTTTGCGAGCCAGGAAACCTCTAACCATGAGCATGAGAGATTTCAACTTGCAACTCAAATCTCCCCTGTAAGTTAGCATAATTAATGAGAGTACCCTTCTTATTTTTGAAATTACAAAAAATTCTCCTTAACTTTTAATTTCATTACGAGATTTCAACTTGCAACTCAAACCTCCCATGTAAGTTAGCATAATTAATGAGAGTACCCTTCTTATTTTTGAAATTACAAAAAAATTCCCTTAAGTTTTCATTACAAAGAACTCCCCTGGACTTTTCATTTCATTACATCCATGAAGAAAAATACCCTCAGGATAATGTACACCGAGGGGGGGGGGGGGTTGTTTTCGTGCATGGATGTTATGAAATTAAAACTTCAGGGAAGGTTTTTGTAATGAAATGAAAACTTTATGGAAAGTTTTTGTAATTTTGAAAACAAGAGGGGTGTTGTCAGTAATTTAGCAAAGTTAGAGGGGAGGTCCCGGTAAATGGCCCGAGACACACACACACACACAACGATGCACGGAGGACGAGCTTGAGCTGATGAACAAGTATATTTAGGCTCGGGCTTGGGTCGAAAGTGAGCTCAAGTTTGATAGACACGAGCTTGAATCGATTTATTTTGGAGCCAGCTTTGTCAAGCTATCGGGCCGGCTCAACTTGCACCTCTAAGTTTGAGGCTGCTACTCAAATTCTTTATTTCTGTTTGTTGTTTAAAATTGCATTTTGTAAACTTCAAATTATTTGGCCAGCAACCGGGAACCTTCTATCTTCTTCCTGTGACTTTTTCTTTCTCCTTTTTACATTTATATGAGGCCCCGTCTCCATTTAGGTTTTTTCTCCTTGTAGTCGCTTTAGTAGTTTTATTTCCATTTTCTAATTCTGGTAATATTACTAGAAAAATTTATAACCTAGGAACTATATCTTAGATGTGTTTTTAGTGTGCACTAGGCTATGTGTTTCTCGATGTGGGAATTATAACATTGTGACATATGATAAGGTGAAGTGAAAGCGCAATTGTTCCATGATGGAATTCTAATGAATTAGTGTTATTAACGTGTTGTGGGATCAAGGAATGATTCAATACATAAGAAAAATATCTAACAATAATTGCTGTAATTGCCAAAATTAATAAATATGTTTGCAAGTAATCATGATTTAGGTTAGAACACTAGATAAACAAGCAATCTCAAGTCCATCGATTAAATAGTAAGTGAAGAAACACTGCGAGTAGGATGATTTGTGGGTAAGAACATTTAAATATACACCCATAATTGTATGTTCATTCACCAAATACACAACAAAGAATAATATTAATTTCAACTATGAACTTCTATAATAATTATAAGTTTGGTTATGTAGGGCAGGCTACATGGGTGCGCGACTAACATGCAATCCTAAGTGTAGTGTCGGGGAAAACAACTCGATAACCTATCTTACTGTATGTAAGATGCAAGATCCGACGACAAAATAAAATTAAGCAATAAATAATTAAATCGCGCTTAGATAATTGAAGCAATGCAAAATGTTGATGGAAAAGAATTAATCGTTACATTATTACATTAAAGGCTCCGATATATATGGGTGTACATGGCGATAATACAGTAACAATAAAAAACCCATTATTCTAACATATTCCAACACTCCCCCCTCAAGTTGGGCGTGTAATGTCTGTCATGCCCAACTTGTTCAGTATTTTGTCAAACAAGTTCTGACTTCGCCCTTTGCTAAGAACATTTGGAAGCTGCTGGTTTGATGAGACAAACAGAGTACTCACAATCCCCCTAACAACATTTTCCTTGATAAAGTGTCTGTCAATCTCCACGTGTTTGGTGCGATCGTGTTGCACCAGATTGTGGGCAATGCCGATCGTAGCTTTGTTATCGCAATAGATTTTGATTGGACCGTCTCACTTCACGCCAAGTTCCTTCATGATCGTCTGGATCCACATCCCTTCACATAGCCCTTGTGCCATAGCACAGAATTCTGCCCCTGTGCTGGATCTAGCAACATGTTTCATGCTTCTTCAGGTTGCGAAATTACCCCCAACAAGGGAACAATACCCTGATGTTGACCTCCGGTCATCAACTGATCTTGCCCAGTCCGCATCCGTATAAACCTCTATGGTCAATGCCTCATTGGGTGAGAACAAAATTCTCTTGCCAGTAGTGGATTTGAGGTACCTCAGAACTCTGTGTGCAACATCCAGGTGATGTGATGTAGGTGAATGCATGTACTGACTGAGGACCTCCACAACATAGGATATGTCTGGTCGAGCATGAGAGAGATAGATAATCTTTCCCACCAATCGTTGGAAGCCAGGTACATCATCAACAACTTCTCCATTTCTTCCAAGTTTGTGATTGACCTCAATTGAGGTATCTGCTGGCCTGCACCCGAGCATTCCAGTAGTCTCAAGCAAGTCTAGAACATACTTTCTTTGAGATATAAAGATCTCATGATTGGATCTTGCCACCTCGATGCCCAAAAAATACTTGAGGGGGTCAAGATCCTTCACTTCAAATTCCTGAGACAATCTGGATTTTAGATGTTCAACTGATTTGGTACCATCACCGGTTATTACTATATCATTCACATAGAAAATGAAAGCAACCACCTTACCATCACTATGTTTCACAAACAAGATGTAATTTACATTGCTCTGTTTGTACCTGAAAGAGATCATAGCCCGGTGAAATCTCCCAAACACACACGTGAAGATTGCTTTAAGTCATATAAAGCTTTCGTCAACCTACAAACTTTCTCTGTCGATCCTTCTTGGCTAACACGTAAGGACATGTAGACTTCCTTCTCAAGGTCACCGTGGAGAAATACGTTCTTCACATCCAACTGAAGGAGACTCCACCTTTTACACACAACACATGAAAGCAGGATCCTGATGGAGTTCATTTTTTGCACTGGAGTAAATGTCTCCTGATTGTCAATGCCCGCTGTCTGCGTATATCCTCTCGCCACCAACCTGGCTTTGTATCGTTCTACAAGGCCTTGGGAGTTTTGCTTCACAGAGAAAACCCACTTGCATCCCACAACAGTTTTCCCCTTAAGGAGTTGGACCAGCTCCTAAGTATAGTTTTTATCAAGGGCTCTCATTTCTTCCAGCATGGCTGCCTTCCACTCACTATGCTCAAGTGTTTCCTGCCAAGACTGAGGAATAGAAATGGTGGCCAAGGAGGTGACAAATGCTCTGTGTAGGAGACAGAGTCATAAGTCACAAATTGAGAAAGAGGATGTAGAGTTGAAGCAGAACTATCTTTGTTAATACCTGGCGATGGATCGAATGATGACATAGGTTGAATAGCAAGAATCTGGGTGTTTGTGCCCCTTCTACGTCGAGTGTAGACCTGCAAAATAGGAGGAGGCACCAGAGGAACGAGAGTAGTAGGAACATGAGGTGACGGTGGGGTGACCGAAACGGGAGGTGACACCATAGACGGAGGAACAAAAGGAGGGGAATTCACTTTCGTAGTTGTACTCTCCCCCTGAAGAGAGTTCTCATTATAAGCTTCAGATTCCCGGAAAGTGACATCCATGGTAAAAAATACCCGCTTGGTAACCGAATGTCCTCGCCGATAATGCCAGGAATCCAACTTAGAATGACGAGCAACAAGAAGAGCTTTGGGAGACCGAGCGATGCTGGATGAAGTGGAGGCAGAGGGGTCAAACACATAGAGCCCGTTGCACAGTCTACCAGAGCCAATCACCGTCCCCGTCTTCAGGTCCTGAAAAACACAAAAGGTAGGAAAAAAGTCACTGAGCAATTCATAGAGTTTGTCATATGAATAATAGAGAGAAGATTGCGGGTTAAAGCAAGAACATGAAGAACAGAGTAGAGGGTAAGAGAAGTGCATGGAATGGATCCTTTCCCAGTGATGGGAGATAGAGATCCATCAGCAATACTCACTTTGTCCCTTGCTCGACAGAGGTGTGTATGACACAAAACCTGTGGCTGATCCGGTCATGTGGTCTGTAGCTTCAGAATCAATGATCCACTGAGAGGAGAGGTGGGAGGAAGCCGAGTGAGCACTTGCAGGTCCCTGATGAGCATAGGAAGAGGAGGCAGAACCGAACGGCTCCACTGGAGGTCCAAGCATCATCTGGCGGAACGCCAGAATTTCTTCAGTCGAAAGAGCCAAGGGGGCCGTATTGGAATCCAGAGAGTGAGGAGCAGTATAGTCCTCCCCAACATCCGACAAGTGGGCTAATTTGGGCAGAGAAGGCCTGTGTTGAGAGTGACCACCTCCCCGACCACCACGAGAGGCAGGGCCGCCTCGAGGAGGAAAACCATGAAGCTTGAAGCAAGTATCTCTCGTATGGCGGGCCTTCCCGCAATAATCACAGACTAGATGATCTTTCTCCGTAGTTCTCAATCTAGTGTCACGAGCAGGACGATCCCCAGACTGAGAAAAAGAGACAAGGGCAGATCCATCGGGAGGAGAGTATGGAAGCAGAGTCAGGCGGCGATCGAATTCTTATTGAACAAGGCTGTACATCTCGGATAGATAAGGTAGAAGATAACGACCAAGAATCTGAATGCTGATCGGATCAAAGTCCCGATGTAAGCTGTGGAGGAACTCAAAGATGCGATTGCGTTCTTCTCTTGTTCGGACAAGCATCTCATCTTCAGGAGACACCAGGGTCAGAAAAATCAAAATGATCATACTCCTGATAGAGTTGCGTGAACTCTGAGTAGTAGGCCGAGGGGGCTCGATCACCCTGTCACAGAAGGAACAACCGGCGACGAAGTTGGTAGATCTGATCTGCATTGCCTCGACCAGAATAGGTAGTCTCATCACGCTTCCAAATATCTGTTGCGGTATCCAAGAACAGATAGTTCCGAGAAATGGACTCCGTCATAGAGTTAAGTAGCTAAGACATCAGCAAGGAGTTGTCAGACTCTCACCGAAGCCACTCGGGAGAGTCAGACGCAGGATCCTTCACCGTGCCACTGACATGGCCAAATAACCGACGGCTTTTGAGAGCAAGAGAGGTGGAGCGAGCACACAGGAGGTAGTTGGAATCATCCAATTTCATAGTGGTGATTGAGGAGTACCATGATCTGAGGGGACGCGATAAGGTCCACAGAAGCCGGAGTAGGGGAGGCCACTCCACGAGAAGACATGGTGCTAGAGGACTCACTACCCGCCATAAGGAAACCCCGAATTGAAATCGAGGAGGCACCACAAATAACCGACGGCTTTTGAGAGCAAGAGAGATGGAGCGAGCCCACGGGAGGTAGTTGGAACCATCCAATTTCATAGTTGTGATTTGAGGAGTACCATGATCTGAGGGGACGCGATAAGGTCCAACAGAAGATGGAGTAAGGGAGGCCACTCCACCGAAAGACATGGTGGTAGAGGACTCACTGCCCTTCATAAGGAAATCCTGAATAGAAATCGAGGAGGCACCAAATAATCACCAAGGATGTTGAAGGAGAACCGCCTTCATAGAAAGATGGAAGAAGACGAAGGGACCAATGACATCAAGAGAATCAAGACTCCATGGATTCGACGTCCCTAGAGCATGAAAGAAAAAGAAGAAGAAGGCGACGTGGGAGTCGGACGATGCGAGAGACAGACGATGCGAGAGTCGGGCGATGCGGGAGTCGGGCGATGCGGGAGTCGGGCGATGCGGGAGTCGGGCGAGACGCGCTGCGCGGGAGACAGAGCGACGGCGCGCTGCGGGAGTCGGGGTCAGAGATGGCGGGTCGGCACTGTGCGGTTGCGGCGGGATGCAGAAAATCCTAAACTCACCCTGTCTATGATACTATGTTGAGGGAAAAGAATTAATGACTACATCATTACATTAGAGGCACCCATATATATATGGGTGTACATGACGATAATACAATAACAATATAAAACTCATTATTCTAATATATTCCAACACAAAAATTTTTCTTTAGGCAAACAAACTTTGGTTTCCCTCCACGAGGAGGACCAAAGCCAGAATGTGCGGTAAATAGTTCCTGCAAATCACAAAATAATTCAGAACAAAACACTACGAAGCTATAGATCCAATTAAGCCCAAGTCATTACCATATAATAATGCTGAAAATAAAGGTACATACAACGAATAAATTCACAAAGTAGCGGGATTGCTCTAGGAAGGGAGATCCGGGCAGGGGCGATGATGCGGTGGCTGAAATGTGAGTGTCGGCGGCTGGGCCTGAGTGGTGGGGGGTTGGATATGAGTGAAAGTGGCTGGTTCAATGGTACCGTGTCACCTTTGACAACTCTCAGCCTTTCTTTGTGTTCTCTGCCCCCTCGACCTCGCACTCTTCTATTACTTTCTTTGATGTGCAGTTTCTCACCCTTCCAATCTCACCGCCTCATGTATCCTCTCCTCCGATATGTTCCCCTCCTGTCTCACCACCTTCGACCTCTCCAGTCTCACCACCTTCGACCTCTCCAGTCTCATCACCCCATCACTCCTCCCCTTCGCCACCCTCTTCTTTCTCCGACAAGCTCGTCGCCCCCCTTCCATATCAAGGCATCAATACACTTGTCGTCGCCCTTCCTTTCCCTCGCCTCCAGTGCCCCTAGACTCAGTGTTTGTCTCCTCGAGCGAGTGTCCTGTGGATGATCCTCCTGCGCGCTGCTACCCACTTTGTGAGAGACATCCCCCGACCACCTTAGTATTGCTACACTATCACTGGACTTGCCTGCCCTTCCTGCTACTGCCTGTGGTACTCTAGAGCCGACTTCCTACTGTGAGGCCGCCCAGATACCTGTGTAGCAGGATGTCATGTCTGCTGAGTTGGAGGCACTTGTACACATTCATACCCGGAAGTTTGTTCCTCTTCCACCCGATGCTGTTCATATTACTTGCAAGTGGGTTTTCAAGGTCAAAACTAGTTCTGATGGTTCTATGGAGAGGTATAAGGCTCAACTTGTGGCTCGTGGTTTTCACCAGGAGCAAGGACGCGACTACGACAAGACCTTTGCTCTGGTCGTTCACATGACTACGGTTCGTACTTTTATTGCAGTTGCAGTTGTTCACCACTCGTCTCTGTTCCAGCTTAACGTGAAGAATGCCTTTCTTCACGGTGATCTTCAACAAGAGGTGTACATGCTTCCTCCTCCCGGTTTGTCCTCTCCTCCATGCCTTGTCTGCCGCTTGAGGCGAGCTCTTTGCGGGCTCAAGCAGGCGCCTCGTGCGTGGTTTGTACATTTTAGCTCAACCATTACAACTGTCGGTTTTCACCCGAATCCACATGATCCAACTCTGTTTGTGCACTCCTCTCGTGGTCGGACTCTGCTGTTACTTTATGTGGATGATATGATTATTATTGGTTATTATCCTTCTCATGTGACATTCGTCAAACATCACCTTCAGTAGTAGTTTCAGATGAATAACCTTGGACAACTGAGCTACTTCTTGGGTCTTGAGGTCAGCTCTACAGTCCACGATTTTTAACTCTCTCAGCAACGTTACACATCAGATCTCTTAGCTCGAACTGCTCTCTCTGACTCTCTCACAGTTGACACCCCTATGAATCTTCACCTTCAGCTACGTCCGGATGATGGGGTTCCACTCTCTGATCCTACTCGCTATCGCTACCTCGTTGGGAGTCTCGTGCACCTCACCATTACTTGGCCTGACAGTGTCCATCTCGTTCATGTGTTGATCCAGTTTGTTAGTGCGTCCACCTCTGTGCATTACGATCACCTAATGCGACTCATGCGCTATCTCCAAGCGACGACTTCTCATGGTCTCTTCTTCTCCATCGGTTGTTCTCTACAGCTTCGTGCTTACTCGAATGTTACCTGAGCTAGGGATCATGTTACCTGAGCTAGTGATCATGTTGCCCGTCGCTTTGTCACTGATTTCTGTCTTTTTTGAGTTCTTCACTTATTGCATGGAAGTTCAAAAAACAGACTAGTATTTCTCGTGCCAGCACAGAGGCCGAGCTTCAGGCCATGACTACCACCACTGAGGATATTATTTGGGCCCGTTGGCTTATTGAGAACTTTGATGTCTCTTCGCCAGATCTCACTCCACTCTACTGTGATAACACCGATGCCATCCAGATTACTCTAAATCTAGTTAAGCACTCACTCTTCAAGCATATCAGGGTGGATGCTTTCTTTCTACACGAGCACTATGACTGTGACATTCTTGCTCCTTCCTTTGTTCCTTCTGAGCAGCAGATTGCAGACTTGATGACTAAACTGCAGACGAGGACCCATCATACTTATTTATTGTCCAAACTCTTGATGTATGATCCCCCGTGAGTTTGAAGGGGCGTTAGATATAATGTACATTCTATATGGTAAAGATAGTTTAGGCTCACCTTGAGTGTTGTGAGCATCCTCTCTTGTACATGTATATATAACACTATTGTTAATGTGAATAACATGATCTGATCTTTTCCTATCAGAGGAGGGACCGATTACAATAAATATCACTAAAAACAAAGAAGTAGTATATGAAATCGTAGTGAAATATCGAGCCGGACGCATCCATGGAGTCAGATCGTCAAACCGGAGATGCTATATATGACAGGTTGGCAATTGTCCTTGAACGGGGGTGGGGGGTGGGGGGGTGGGGGCTGGAAAGTGATATTATTGTAACCTTGCATTGAATTTAGACTTTTAGGATGGATGGGTGGGTGGTAGGCTGTTGTAGGGGTGGGGAAGTGTGTAAGGACTATGACGCAGCCTGTAGGACTGGGGAACAATGGATGATACCTAAATGCAATAATATGAAACCGGCGATTTTAACTTACAATAACAATTTGTTTTATAAGCCAAAACATAAGATATGCCACTATAGATAAAACTTCTGAACTAAGAGATTCGTGAAGTTGTATAAATATAAGAGGGCTTGTATTAAAATAATCTCAAGTAAATAGGAAAGTACAGTTTTCAATAAAATTTGGCAACAAAGATTACTAATAGACACAACCTATGTTATTAAAGGCGTGGCTCAGGCACGCCTAAGACTCCAGGCTCACCAGGCTTCGAGGTTTGTGCATTTGTGCGCCTTATTTGCGCCTTTAAAATATAAAAGGTGTGCCTGAGCGAATTTTTTATTGTAATTTTTTTTCTTCAAAAATTAAGAAAAAAATAATGCAAAAACTCAATATTTTTTATAGATTTAGTGTTTGTAATAGATAATTGTCCGTTGAAACTTAGATATGATATAAGTGACCACATTGATTTTATTTTTTAAGAGATATAAACGATAGTAATGAATGATTAGTTGTTAGACTAGATGAAGAATTTGATCGAGAAGTTGAAATGATATTTGATGCTAATTATTTAAAATGAATGTGGTTGCGTCTTGCCTTTTTCAGGTTTGCGTCTACGCCTTGAGCCTTGCGCGTAGGCTTCAAGACCCTTTTGCGCCTTGGTGCGCCTTGCACCTTTAATAACTAAGGACACAACTCAAGTAGGAAATGAACACACCAATCAACACAAAATAAATGACAACCAGGCCATAATGAATTCCAGGCAGCCTGATGAGTGCCCTAGAGACCTAGAGATTTTGGAGTGTAGGGGATGTAATTTCAGGTTACTGGAATGAATCTTCAGTACTTGGGCATGCATTTGGGACGGCTCCTGGACAACAGTAATTTGGGATTTGGAGTTCTGAATGGATGCTCTAGAGGATTGAATGGTTCCTGGACAACAATAATTAGAAATTTTGTGGTGCTGGCTGGATGTTTCGGGGACTAAAATGGAGAAGATTTTGTTGTCTGCAAGGCCCCAGGTAGCAGGAGGCTTGAGGTGAGGGAGAAGAGGGGCTTGATTGATGTGAGTAATTGATGCTGGCAGGAGGCTTCCAGGCAGCGTGAGGGATTGGGCGTGAGAAAGGGATTCTGGCAAGTGGTTTCCAGGAAACAAGAGGTGCTCAGTTTGACAGTGATTGCGGCTCCACATAAGATGATTGGGGGGGGGGGGGGGGGTGAATCGGAGGAGCGGGGTTCACGTGAAGGATATTGAGGTTAATGGAGGGAGTGGAGGAATGAGAGATGAGCAATTTTAGGATGGCGGCCTATATTTTAGGATAGTGTGGAGAGGTAGTTATGACGGTTATGCGGTGGTGGCTGGCAGGAGGTGGTTTTCAGCTTTCGCCTGAAAAACTAAAAATTGATGGGGCTTTGAAGGGTGGTGGTGGAAGCTTGTCGGAGGTGGTCGGTGTAGGTTTCCAATGATTGTCAAAAACTGAAAAGGAGGGGACTTGGAGAGAATCTTATGGCCGATTTTGGAGGTGGTTTGTGGAGATGCTTGGGGATGCCGACTGATGGAGATGTTGGCTGGAATGATGCGACCGGTTGGAATTTTGGAGGGGGAAGTAGTAGGGCCGGCTGTTGGGTTTGTGGGGGCTGACTGGTGGATTTTTAGAGGAGAAGGGCGGAAGGGAGGCCTCCTGTTAGAGGGGAGGGATGTTGACCCCTCAAGTTGAGAGAAGGGCTGGAAAGTGATATTATTGTAACCTTGTATTGAATTTAGACTTTTAGGATGGATGGGTGGGTGGTAGGCTGTTGTAGGGGTGGGGAAGTGTGTAAGGACTATGACGCAGCCTGTAGGACTGGGGAACAATGGATGATACCTAAATGCAATAATATGAAACCGGCGATTTTAACTTACAATAACAATTTGTTTTATAAACCAAAACATAAGATATGCCACTATAGATAAAACTTCTGAACTAAGAGATTCGTGAAGTTGTATAAATATAAGAGGGCTTGTATTAAAATAATCTCAAGTAAATAGGAAAGTACAGTTTTCAATAAAATTTGGCAACAAAGATTACTAATAGACACAACCTATGTTATTAAAGGCGTGGCTCAGGCACGCCTAAGGCTCCAGGCTCACCAGGCTTAGAGGTTTGTGCATTTGTGCACCTTATTTGCGCCTTTAAAATATAAAAGGTGTGCCTGAGTGAATTTTTTATTGTAAATTTTTTTCTTCAAAAATTAAGAAAAAATAATGCAAAAACTCAATAATTTTTTATAGATTTAGTGTTTGTAATAGATAATTGTCCGTTGAGACTTAGATATGATATAAGTGACCACATTGATTTTATTTTTTAAGAGATATAAACGATAGTAATGAATGATTAGTTATTAGACTAGATGAAGAATTTGATCGAGAAGTTGAAATGATATTTGATGCTAATTATTTAAAATGAATGTGGTTGCGTCTTGCCTTTTTCAGGTGTGCGCCTACGCCTTGAGCCTAGGATTCAAGACCCTTTTGCATTGAATTTAGACTTTTAGGATGGATGGGTGGGTGGTAGGCTGTTGTAGGGGTGGGGAAGTGTGTAAGGACTATGACGCAGCCTGTAGGACTGGGGAACAATGGATGATACATAAATGCAATAATATGAAACCGGCGATTTTAACTTACAATAACAATTTATTTTATAAACCAAAACATAAGATATGCCACTATAGATAAAACTTCTGAACTAAGAGATTCGTGAAGTTGTATAAATATAAGAGGGCTTGTATTAAAATAATCTCAAGTAAATAGGAAAGTACAGTTTTCAATAAAATTTGGCAACAAAGATTACTAATAGACACAACCTATGTTATTAAAGGCGTGGCTCAGGCACGCCTAATGCTCCAGGCTCACCAGGCTTAGAGGTTTGTGCATTTGTGCGCCTTTAAAATATAAAAGGTGTGCCTGAGTGAATTTTTTATTGTAAATTTTTTTCTTCAAAAATTAAGAAAAAAATAATGAAAAAACTCAATAATTTTTTATAGATTTAGTGTTTGTAATAGATAATTGTCCGTTGAGACTTAGATTGATATAAGTGACCACATTGATTTTATTTTTTAAGAGATATAAACGATAGTAATGAATGATTAGTTATTAGACTAGATGAAGAATTTGATCGAGAAGTTGAAATGATATTTGATGCTAATTATTTAAAATGAATGTGGTTGCGTCTTGCCTTTTTCAGGTGTGCGCCTACGCCTTGAGCCTTGCGCCTAGGCTTCAAGACCCTTTTGAGCCTTGGTGCGCCTTGCACCTTTAATAACTAAGGACACAACTCAAGTAGGAAATGAACACACCAATCAACACAAAATAAATGACAACCAGGTCATAATGAATTCCGAGCAGCTTGATGAGTGCCCTAGAGACCTAGAGATTTTGGAGTGTAGGGGATGTAATTTCAGGTTACTGGAATGACTCTTCAGTAGTTGACCATGCATTTGGGACGGCTCCTGGACAACAGTAATTTGAGATTTGGAGTTCTGGATGGATGCTCCAGAGGATTGAATGGTTCCTGGACAACAATAATTAGAAATTTTGTGGTGCTGGCTGGATGTTTCGGGGAGTGAAATGGAGAAGATTTTGTTGTCTGCAAGGCCCCAGGTAGCAGGAGGCTTGAGGTGAGGGAGAAGAGGGGCTTGATTGATGTGAGTAATTGATGCTGGCAGGAGGCTTCCAGGCAGCATGAGGGATTGGGCGTGAGAAAGGGATTCTGGCAAGTGGTTTCCAGGCAACAAGAGGTGCTCAGTTTGACAGAGATTGCGGCTCCACAAAAGAAGATTGGGGGGGGGGGTGAATCGGAGGAGTGGGGTTCACGTGAAGGATATTGAGGTTAATGGAGGGAGTGGAGGAATGAGAGATGATCAATTTTAGGATGGCGCCCTATATTTTAGGATAGTGTGGAGAGGTAGTTATGGCGGTTATGCGGTGGTGGCTGGCAGGAGGTGGTTTTCAGCTTTCGCCTGAAAAACTAAAAATTGATGGGGCTTTGAAGGGTGGTGGTGGAAGCTTGTCGGAGGTGGTCGGTGGAGGTTTCCAATGATTGTCAAAAACTGAAAAGGAGGGGACTTGGAGAGAATCTTATGGCCGATTTTGGAGGTGGTTTGTGGAGATGCTTGGGGATGCCGACTGACGGAGATGCTGGCTGGAATGATGCGACCGGTTGGGATTTTGGAGGGGGAACTAGTAGGGCCGACTGTTGGCTTTGTGGGGGCTGACTGGTGGATTTTTAGAGGAGAAGGGCGGAAGGGAGGCCTCCTGTTAGAGGGGAGGGATGTTGACCCCTCAAGTTGAGAGAAAGGTGGCTATTGGTGGGGCCGACTTGATGAAGGTGTGGTGGGAGGTGGAGGGGAGGAGATAGCTTCCGAACTTCGACACTTGAATTTTTCATTTTTGGCAACCTGGCGATCGAAAGGAGGATTCTCTTCTTCATTTAAATCTTTCAATGTGCTCTAAATGAGCCCTTTATACATATTTATAGGCTAAGGGTGGACTTTCATAATTCTCCGATAATGATGACCATCAAATACATGGAAAAAATACAAAAATATAACTAAAATTATATATTGTCGATTCACACAAATACGAACGGCTCTGATCGTTGTGTAGGCCAATATATCGAGATCCCCACCAATTCCCCCGCCTTGAAAACATTCATCTCTGTGAATGAAGATACGCGTGCTCTCGTCTGAAGGCGAGGTAAATCCATGTAGTTCTAATGATGTCTAAAAATCATGGTTCGGGCTCAATGATACTACTGCTGCTGAGGTTGGATATCGTATTGATGAAGCCCTTGTTGATGATGGAACCGAGGATGGTACTGCTGTAGCTGGCGACGATGCTGCTGATGCGATAGATGGTATTGAAGATGTCTGAGTCGAAGGAAAGGAAGTCATTGTTGAAGACAGTACTGATGATGGTACTGCTGCTATCCTCGACATCGAGAATTGTGATGGTGTTGATGCTAGAAATCACACTGTTGAAGATGACGTTGAAGATGATACTGACAATGGTACTGGTTTTGTGGATGATGATATCCGTGTCGGAGAATATGGTACTG
The DNA here is from genome assembly GCA_039583875.1 of Platanthera guangdongensis. NCBI lineage: Eukaryota > Viridiplantae > Streptophyta > Magnoliopsida > Asparagales > Orchidaceae > Platanthera > Platanthera guangdongensis. Next base: position 19,074,013 of record CM077160.1, on the reverse strand, counting down.
CTGTTGAAGAAGCCAGATGATCAATCAATTCTAAAGACTGAAGTTGTTGTGTAATAGGCGAAGTCTTGGTCTGTACTAAGATAGCAGGTGAAATATGAGGCTTTAATGAGATATTAGACAACAACTAGGGTTGTAGCGAAGTAGTAGTTGAAAATTGGAGCCGGGGAGCTGAAGTGGCGCGAGGCGAAGGGTACATATAGATGTAGTCGTGTGGCTCGAAGAATGAAATCAAATCTTCTATGTTGAATACGAGTGAAATTCTCATACTCCGCTGAATATTTAGTTCGTATGCATTTATTCCAATTTTTCTGATTGTCGTGTAGGGACTATTCGCTTGACATTTTATTTTCGAGCAGTTTCCTTTGGGAACCTCTTAGCACATATACAAACCATCACATATTCTCCTTCTTTGAAGCTTTGCAATCTTCCGTGGCTATTAACATACGATTTATAAATATCATTATTGCAGGTAATCCCCACGTTGAACAGACATATGCATCTTATGCAATGACAATGAATGACAGTTCACAGACTCAACAAATGTTCTATGCAGAGGCTATACAACCCTCCGGGTTTCATTCCATAGGGGCACATGGTCAAGGGGTTTAGTGGGTGGGGTGTAAAAAAATTCATCATGATTGTGATGATCATTTAAATAAGCACTCAATGTATCATCATTAATGATGATGGAATTGGTCCCCAGACCATTGAGAACACCGTTACTCTCGACTGCCTTATATATAATGGACACATACTTAATGAGTGGTGGTCTATCTTGAGTTTCTCTAGGTGATGTGTAGAAGTAATCGCCGAGTATGTGACTAACAGTAGTATACTTATACAGGTATCATCACTAAAGTATGAGTCTATGACATACCTAATATCACTTAAGAGATGTGGCTCGCCAGGAGACTCGCCAAGTGGTCTGTTGGAAAATTTTTGTGATGGCGATAATCACTCGAAGAATGTCCAAGACATCGACATTAGCATACCTCTTTAGGGTGTATCGAATGTCTCCATGAAAGGAAAAGTCAGCCGGTGGTTCACCGGGTGGGGTATAATAAAATTCGTCGCGCAAATGCTACAAGTATTTGCACAGGTTCCTAAAATATCAGGAGAAACCTTAAACGTAAGAGGGTTCATCACTAAGTATGCAACACTAGATTCGAGAATCTCAGGGATGCGGTGACTCAGAGAAATGACTTGAAGAGGCGCCAAGAATCTTGTGCTCAGAAATGAATCGTTCATCGAAATCTCATTCTCATCAACAAGAGATGTAGACAGTAAACACTTCCTCAAGTCTAACTCTAGCGCTTTACTCGTGCCGCTCTCAAAAATAATCTCAACAGCCATGACACTATCTATCGAATCAGGAGTTGGCTCATGCTTAGGACTGGACTACACGTAGAGCACCGGGTCGCTATGTGTCCCATCTCTTTGGCAATAACACATTGAACATCGTCAGAATGGGAGAACCCGATAGTTGTGGATCACGATGTTGTATCAATGTGGTTACAACTAAGTGCACTTGTGGTCTATGGTGGGGAAAGATCTCTAGTGGTGGACTCGTGTTGGGGAGTACTCTTTAAAATGGGGTGGTCAGAATGCGAGTCTATTTGAGTAACTCTAGCAGACCTCAAGTACTGCTTGTAATGGAGAGTGAATTGAAATGTCAGCTTGACAAAAAGTAATAGATGAATAATTTGTGAGACGTAGATTGCAAACCTAATTACGAGACTGAATCTAGTAGCGACTACGAGTGGCTCATCATGAATGTCGCTATTCACCATTAACTCATCAAAATAGTCTTTATACTCATCAATCCTTGTTGGTTGAAAAATAATTGCTTGAGGAGATGACCCTTATATGACATTGACAAATACCTAAGACACAATCTTCGTTTTTTCTCCACCCAACTAATGATGAGGTGAAGATGATCTTACTTAATACTACACTCAATGTTATCCTAGTATTTTTTTGCCCTACCTAGCTACCTAAGCTTGGCAAATCCGACTGTCACACACCAAAAACTCAAAGTGATCGAAATAATGACCTATTTTCATGAGTCAATAGCTAAAGGCCTCGAGACTTGACAAACCATCAGACGGTGAGGCGACTCTACAAAAACTATACTCAAGACTCTCCTCAAAATGATGTTCGTCGTAGTAACTTCTATGGTAATCAAGTTGTGTCGAAGGGTTAATACGACCTCTGAGTGACGGGTTGGAGACGAGGATAATCATAGTAGTATGAGGATCTTCCCGAGAGAACTCTATGAGCTTGAATATAGGTGGACTCCGGTTCCTCAAATAGAGGTTTAGAATAGTAATGACTATTATGATATGACATGAGTGATCGACCCTACTCCCGTGCATCTTAAGTTAAACCCGAACCTGGGCTCTAATTCCAATCTGATGCAGGACGGTCGTATGACGGGAACAATGGATGATCCTTAAATGCAATAATATGAATCCGACGATTTTAACTTGCAATAACAATTTGTTTTATAAGTAAAAATATAAGATATCCCACCATAGATAAACGAAGAAAGAGACATGTGAAGTTGTATAAATAGAAGAATGCTCGTAATCAAATAATCTCAAGTAAATAGGAACCTACAATATTTTCAATAAAACATGGCTACAAAGATTAATAATTGACAAAACTAAAGCAAGAAATGAACACACTAATCAACACTAAATAAATGTCAACCACGTTAAGATTTACACAACTTCGTAGTAGAGGGCTTGCTGGTTGTCCCGTCAAGGGGCTGGATAGGGTTGGATAGAGGGCCAAGGCCTTAATGAGGGTCCCCGGGGGAGCTTAGAGTGCTGGAGCTTGAATGTTTCAAGACTGAAATGAATTCCTAACATCTGGATGAGTGCCCTGGAGATGTTGAAGTGTGAGGGATGTAATTTCAGGTAGCTGGAATGAGTCTTCAATAGCTGGGCTGGTAGGGCTCCTGGACAACAGTAATTTGGAATTTAGGGTGCTGGATGGACATTCCAGAGGCTGGAATAGTTCCTGGACAGCAAGTATTTAGGAATTTTGGGGTGCTGGGTGGATGTTCCAGGCATTGGAGTGGGGAGGATTTGGTCGGCTACATGGATCCAAGCAGCAGGAGTTTTGAGGTGAGGGAGAAGAGGGGCTTGATGTCAGAGTAATGGATGCTGTCGGGAGTCTTCCAGGCAGCAGGATGGACTGGGCGTGAGATAGGGATGCTGTCGGGAGGATTCCAGGCAGCAGGATGGACTCTGTTTGGCTGAGATTGTGGCTCCACGTAAGAAAGATCAAGGGGGAGGGGGGACTGAATGGGAGGAGTGTGGTTCAGTTAGGGGCTGGAAATGTGGCTCCACGTGAAGGATAGTGAGGTTAATGGATGTAGTGAGGTTAATGGATGTAGCGAGGGAAATGAGAGATGAGTAATTTTAGGATAGTGGCCTATATTTTAGGATAGTGTGGCGTTATGGGGGTAGTGGGGGATAGTGGAATATAGTTATGTCAATTGTGGAGTGGTGGGTGGCCACATGAGATCATGGTAATGGCCGGCCGTTGTTTTATGCGATCACCGAAAAAACTAAAAATTGATGGGGCTTTGGACGGTGGTAGTGGAGGCTTGCCCGAGGTGGCCGTTAGAGGTTTCTGGTGATTTTTGGAAACTGAAAGGGAGGGGATTGGGAGAGGATCTTGTGGCCAATTTTGGAGGTTGTTTGAATGGGAGGAGTGTGGTTCAGTTAGGGGTTGGGAATGTTGCTGCACGTGAAGGATTACGTGGTTAATGGAGAGAGTGGGGAAATGAGAGATGAGTTATTTTAGGATAGTGGCCTATATTTTAGGATAATAATATGGGGGTAGTGGAGGATAATGGAAGGTAGTTATGTGGTTGTGGGGGTGGTGGGTGGCCTCTGGAGGTAGTGGTGGTGGCCGGAAGTGGTTTCCAGCGATCGCTTGAAAAACTAAAAATTGATGGGGCTTTGGAGGTTGGTAGTGGAGGCTTGCCGGAGGTGGCTGGTGGAGGTTTCTGGTGATCGTTTGAAACTCAAAAGGAGAGGATTGGGAGAGGATCTTGTGGAGATGCTTGGGGCTGCCGAATGATGAAGATGTGGGCTGGAATGAGGTGGCTGGTTGGGGTTTTGGAGGGGGAATTGGTAGGTCTGCCTGCTAGGTTTGTGGGGACTGGAATGGGAAGGCTGGCTGAGGGACTTTGAGCGGAGAAGGGCGGAAGGGAGGCCGCCTGTTGGAGGATATGGGGAAGGGAGTTGGCCGGCCAAGTAGAGAGAGCTGGTTATGGGTGGTACCGACTAGATGAAGGTGTAGGAGGTGGAGGGGGGAGATAACTTCCAAGCTTTGGCACTTGTATTTTTTGTCTTCGATACCGTATGGTCGAAAGGAGGATTCTATTATTCACTTAATCTTTCAACGCCTTCTAAATGAGTCATCTATACCTATTTATAGACTAAGGGTTCACCATTGACGGTTACGGTTCTTCGTTCAAGATGACCCTTAAATACATGAAAATAAAAACCAGAAAATACAACTAATTAACTAAAAATCATGGAGATGGGAGTCGGGGAGGACTATCTGGGCATTGGCGCTGAAACATGTCCGCAGGAGGTGGTTCCAGGATGCAAAAAAATTATAATAGGGTTTTGGGAATTCACTTGGGCTGTGGATGGGGATGAGAATGGTGGCTAGGTTCTGAATTGACTTCTAGCCTGAGGTTGAGGGGTGGGACTTCAGAGGCGATTATATGTGATGGGTTGTGGATAATGGGTAGGTAGTACTTAGTAGTTATGTGGTTTGGGGTTAGATATAATCAAAATTAAGATATATGGAGGTGTGGGGTAGTGGGGGGAGGGGAGGACTTAACCGACATCGGGATGGGAGGAGGTCGATTACTTGGGTCAGTGGACGGATGTAGGTGGTCGGCCAGGTGGACGGAGGAGGGAAGTTTAAGCTTCAGCACCCAAGTCATGGAATCGTTGCCATTGAGTAATTGAGAACCCAAAAATCTTTCCAATTTCTGCAATGACTGAAATAATCCCCTTAGACTCCTATTTATAGGCTTAGTGACCACTACATACAGTCTATATCATCTGGAGCATCAAATCACACTAACTGATTGGTACGAGGTTGCTACGCCGTATGATGAACTATGAACACGAACAATAACTTGCATTGCGTGAAATTTCTGGATACAACTCGGGAGACCCGCTCCCGCCAAGCACCTGAAGGTTAAGTCTTCCGAAGCTCTTCTTTCCAAAGAGAGACCAAAAGACTACTCCAAAGATGAAAGACTCGCCAACCTAAGGTCTCATTATATAGATGGACCCCCTCACTACCTGACAAAATACATAAAGATAGACATAATTAATTGTGAATACAAGATAATCCGTAACTGTCGATTCACCTCCGCTTGCCAAGCCTATACATATCGACACACCCGTCATGCAAAAGCGATCACATCCCCTAGGTAAAGCCGGAAAGGGTTTCATGAGCGCATTTTTGAGACATGAGCTGCTCCTCTAACGAGCGGTTTATGCGAAACATTATGAGCTTGGATGTGTCCAACCAGTATGGCTGCAGAGCTTTGGTGATGTCTGAAACTAGTCTGGAGCTTGTCCTAGCATTGCATGTGAAGTGAGAAGATGCCTTGCATGATAGTTGCCACAAAATAAAGGGCTTTTGTAATAAACGGAGGGAAAATAATTTGTCGGGTTCTTTTGGAACCGGAGGCGCAAAAATAATTTCAGGTGAAAAAAGATAGTGGTGGAGTTGTGTCATAATAAATACTGCAAGACGATTGGGGCTAAAGGAAGTGGGAATAGAAAATCCACAAAGAGACATGGGGTTTGCTTGTGTGTTTCTCACCAGATGAAATTATAGGACATGTGAAAGCGGTAGTATGGGGAAAGAGAGGGTTTGAACCATTAAATTGAAAGGGAAGAGAAAGAGAGTATGGGGAAAGAGAGGGTTTGAACCATTAAATTGAAAGGGAAGAGAAAGAGAGTATGGGGAAAGAGAGGATGAGGTCCATTAAATTGAAATGGAAGTTGGGTGTGGATGTGGGTGAAGACATGACAAGGTGAAGAAAGGCAACGCTTGCTGGTAATACGAGGCGTGGAGCTCGATAAAAGAAATCGAGGGGGGCTGGCGTGTGAATGCAAACATGACGTGTGCTGGAGACTAGCCCCGATCTAGACGTCGCAAAAGTGTCCGACGCCGCATCCGATCAGAGCTCTTTCGGCCCTGGGTCTTGCATCTTTCTTTTGTGTCACTTTTACATCTTTTGTAATTGTGTTATTTGTGTAATTTTTTGCTTGGAAAAAATATATATAATACATATAAATATATATATATATATAAGTTCTCTTAAAATACACACACATATATATCTTTAACTACATTAAATAAGTAATTTGAATCCTCCAAAATTAATCTAGACCATCTAATATATGCCAACTATTCCATCGGAGCCATTCAAAAAACTTTAATTTGAATGATGAGAGATAATATTACTAGGTCTCCTACCCCTACATAGGGTAGGGGGAGAGAGGTAGAGAGGGGGAGTGAAATTGATTTTTAAATATAAATGGGCATTTTTTTATAAAATAAAAAAATGGAATATTGATATATATATTTTTTACGAACATTTTAAGTATTCATATGTATATGTTGCTGGCACAACCCGCCTTGATGCGGGCGCAGCCCGCAGCGATGCATCGAGCACGAGTGAAACCCTTGCGGAGGCGGGCGAAGCCCGCCTGGATGCGACCGAAGGCCGCCCGAGAGCATCGAGCACGGACGTAGCCCGTGCAAAGATGCTCGTGTGTGCGTGTGTATATACATATTTATATACATATATATATATATATATATATATATATATATATATATATATATATATATATATATATATATATATATATATATGTTATCTATTAAAAACAGCAAACAGGCGGGTTCAGCCTCCACTCCCAGCCGGCTCCTGAAATGTTCATCTCCCCCAAATCGGGCCGACATTATAGATCTCTTGGTTTGGCAGTTCTCAAGTTAGGGTTCCGATTCCGACGCGGCTCGTGGTTAAAGCCCCGCACGCCCGATGCCTCAACTTTGGCGGTTTCCGCGTCTCACCGCATCGACCACGTCCAAGTTCCACGACCGCAATCGATCCGTTGCCGTTCTTCTAGCAATCGCCGGGTCGTGTGCTGGTTTGCTGCTTTTAAATGCTTCTGTTTGAGTCCTGTACGATTGTTGATGAATATTCTGAGAATGATGTTTGCATTTTGATTCCTGTAATAGAATATTGTGTGTTTGCCTCCGTTTGAGAGTGGCTGACTGCAGGAGTTAGGTTATTTTTTTGAGGTGTTTTTTGTGACGAAAATCTGTTGTTGCTGAAGAATGGTTGCTGAATGTTGGTTCTAATTTTTATGTGCTTGTGACATGATTCCCGTAGAGAAGAAGATGAACAGTTGTGGATTAAAATAGGATAGCTGCTTGCGTTGTGTTAATTATTACCTGTGAGAATGTATGTGAGATGTTGATGAGTAACATTTTGATGATACTGTTGCCTATTGATGAAGATTTGTGCTTGTCCAGTGCTTCCATTAAGATTGGACTATAATAGATTAAGCTACTGTTTGAGCTCTTAGCTTCCCCGAATTGGAAATAGGAAATTGTTGAGTTTGCTGAGGTAGAAAATTAGTTGTGTTTAGAGATTTCGTGGAGACATTCAAGTGTAAGAGTGAGGGATTTTTCTCCTCGGTGCCCCTGTGTGATAGCGGCCGACCTCGGAGCAGGAGATCGAAGGTGACGAAGAGTTTCTCGCGGGATCGCCATCGACTTCGATTGTGGAAAGGTGTCTATTTCCGTGGGTAACTTGTTTCTTCCCCTTCCTTTGTGTGCGTCTAAATTTTCTCTTTAAGTTAATATATTCATTGCTGGGTTTTCGTCCGAGATTTTGTCATGCGAACGCTACGTCGAAAACTCCAAACGAAACGTATTTGGAGTTCACGATTTTCGTTTTGCTACGACAAGGGGAATTGAGCGAATGTTGCGAACTTCCTTTCCCGGATTTAGAATTGAACCTTTTTAAAAAAAATTCATTTTTTAACAAAATAGTTCTTTTTGTGCTTTGCAAAAACTAAAGTTGTTTATTTTTCAAAGTTCGTGCAATTATCGCTCAAAGCTCGTGCAATCATTGCTGGGTTTTCGCCCAGGATTTTGTCAGCGAACAGTACGTCAAAAACTCCAAATGGAAATATATTTGGAGTTCACGATTTCCGTTTTGCTACGACAAGGGGAATGAAATGAACGTTGCGAACTTCCTCGGATTTAGAATTGAACTTTTTTTTTAAATTCATTTTTGAACAAAATTGTTCTTTCTGTGCTTTACAAAAACTAAAGTTGTTTATTTTTCAAAGTTTTTGCAATTATTGCTCAAACCGTTTGCATACATTTAGGATTTCTTAGAAATAGCCGACAGACGCGCAAATCCTACATGCCGTCCTACATCATTTTGGTTTCAGAGTTAGGTTCCAAAATTTTCGAAGTTTTGGAATTCGCCCTGCGTATAATAGGGGAACCCCGCATAGCATTTTTTTTAATTTTTTTTAAAAATAGCATAATCATCCATTTTACTTGTTTATTTGCATGCATCTGCATAGTGGTAGGTTCGTTAGTATGAATTCTTCACATTATAATTCACCGCTTGAACACCCTCTGGAGGTAAACTCGGAGATGCGTCGAGTTGAACGTGGTCAATCGAGTCGTGAAAACAAAGGAAATGAACCACCCCCGTGGTTTCTACCTTTCGCCCACAAAATAATATCATTAACCGAGAGCGTCTACCAAATGAGAGAAGGATTTGAAACCCTTAATGTTAAGGTGAAAAGTCTAGAAGTTTCCCCTCGAGCTTCAATGCTACCTCCAATTCGAGAGGAGCATTCCGTTAGACTCCATCACAAAACCCCATACCACTACTTAGAAAGGTCTACACTTAGAGAGAATCCAATGACACCAGCTCCCATAAAACCCCATCAAGGAGATCTTTACGCTACTTCTATGTTTATCCTCAATCACAATACATCACTTATAGAGAATGTGTTCATCCACCGATACGATCTCATTATGCTAGAGACTATCAGTATGATGATTGTTGTCGTTCTTATCCTCGCACTCGATTGAATCATATTGATCCTTCGGCCCAATATTATGATGATAGCGTTCAATATCACTATAGTTTTTCGACATTACACGTCTTCTCTATATTAGGAACCTGAGTCTGTATATGCGCGACCGCCACCACACGTTCGTAGGACTTACGTCCACCCACGAGCACAAGATGATTATGTTATGGACGATCGTCACAATGACCCTCGAGAATCCTATAGATGTCACTCTCGTCAAGATTACATCACACTGTGACCCTCCTAGTGTTTCAAAAATGAACATTACGGTGGCCATTACGAGTCGGCGAGAGCACTCCTCTTCCCAAAGCAGGGAAACTTCACCCACTCTGTCTGACATTCTGATACAAGATGTGTGGAGTCAACCCCCACGAGAGTTTTGCCCTACTTAGTGAACCTGCCTTTAATTCTATATCTACTAGCTCTCTATTGAGTGTAGATTTTTCGCACATTTCACCCGATAGCGCATCGTGTTACATCATGATCGAGAGCCGAGAGCTTAGCAGTGATCTCGAGGTTGCCTCATTTCCCCTTTCCGGGAGCACAACCCCTTCTTATGGTTTGTTTCTGGAGGACCATTACTCTACTGATGGGTTCTTTGACGACCATCCTATTGCGCCTCCAGATGAGCCACCTCGTCCTTGTGTGAATGAGATTTATGTGAGTAACACACTTATGAATATTAAGACATTAACAACTTTTCCATTATCGCCCCTGATGTCGATAGTGCTCTAGAGAGAGAATTTTGAGTGTGACATCCATATAGTAGGGCTTGATCGCAACCATTTGGTCACTCACATTATAGATAAGTTATGGGTCGTACCACCTACTGACCCATAAAATGCGTTCTTTCTTATGATAAGTACTCACCTCATTCTAGAGTTGCGTCTTATTATCAGTGAATATGATTATCACTTTGAAGACCATCGTATTCGCGATGAGTTTTCATATGTTCCACCTGGATAGTCCCTTGATGCCTCATATTCCCTTAGTAAAATTATCACAATTGTCACACTTCACGTGCATTATCGTTTATATGAGAGCACTTCATATATTTTTGGAGCCTACGCCGATACTCATTGCATTTGTGACGAATTTTATTATATCCTTCCCGGTGAACCCTTAGATGAATCACATATGAGTTCACCACACATTTGGGATATGTCTATTCTTAGTAGCACAATTGAGTTTGAAAGTGCACTCATGGATTAATTTATTTTATATCATATCACCCACACTTGCAGAGACAACTCACACACTATGTTGACGCATCTTATCAATACTGTCTCTGATTTTCACTTGAGTGTTCACCGCCCCCGCGATGAATTCTTTTATGATCCACCTTCTGAGCCTTCTGATCATGTATCTATCTCCGGAGGTACTTTTAGTACCTAGAACCTCCGTTGGAGTTAGTCGTGTTAGTAGTTCTTATTTTGCATTTGCATGATTTGCATACAAAAATTGAGCGAAAATTGCATATTACTTATAACTTATATACAACTCAAGCTAACAAGTATAAACGAGCTACTAGTTTCAAAGTTGATGACTTGGTGATGGTTCGGCTAAATTCGGAACGGTTACCTTCGTGTACCGTAAATAAGCTAGCTGATCGTAGAATTGTACTCTTTCGAGTAGTAGAGAGGATTGGGCATAATGCGTATGAACTTGAGATGCCTTCTGTTTGAGGAGCAAATCCTATTTTTAACGTAGCCGATCTGACTTTATTTCACTATTATCCGCATGAGTCTTTAGATTTTTCCCTTGCCTTCTCCTCCTTTTGATTCTTCTGGGTTGATGAGTGTTAGTTAGGAGCCACATACAGGACATCGATACTCATTCAGTTGCTGACACGTCACTTGCAACTCTTCGTTTTTCTACTAACAGTTTTCAGGCCGAGCATGAGACACCAGGTGATTCTTCCGTACCAGTTCCCAGAGCCACTGATAAACTTTCACGACAGATATTGGTTTCCGAGCAGATATTGGATGACGAGACAGTGACCACTACTGATTGTGGTTTTCAGAGATACTTGGTTCGTTGGCATGTTAGATCAGAGACCGAGACCAGATAGGTCTTAGCTGAGGAGTTACATTGTATGGATGCTGATCTGCTACAACACTACCGATCGGAACATTCACCAGGGATGAGTGATTTCGAGAGAGGGAGAGTTGGTGGAGATCAGCCCCGATCTGAACGTCGCAAAAGTGTCCGCCGCCACACCCGACCAGACCTCTTTTGGCCCTGGGTCTTATATATATATATATATATATATAATTTATTAAAAACCGCAAACAGGCGGGTTCAGCCTCCACTCCCAGCCGGCTCCTTAAATTAATGTTCATCTCCCCCAAATCGGGTGGACATTACAGATCTCCCGGTTTGGCAGTTTGCAAGTTTGCTGCTTTTAAATGCTTATGGGAGTCCTATAAGATTGTTGATGAATATTTTGAGGATGATGTTTGCGTTTTGATTCTTGTAATAGAGTATTGTGTGTTTGCCTCCGTTTGAGAGTGGTTGACTATAGGAGTTGGATTATTTTTTTTGAGGTGTTTTCTGTGACGAAAACCTGCTGCTGAAGAATGGTTGTTGAATGTTAGTTCTAATTTTTATGTGCTTGTGACATGATTCCCGTAGGGAAGAAGATGAATAGTTGTGGATTAAAATAGGATAGCTGCTTGCGTTGTGTTAATTATTACCCTTCAGAATGTATGTGAGATGTTGATGAGTAACATTTTGATGATACTGTTGCCGATTGACGAAGATTTGTGCTTGTCCCGTGCTTCCATTAAGATTGGACTAGAAAAGATTAAGCTACTATTTGAGCTCTTAGCTTTTGTGAATAGGAAATAGGAAATTGTTGAGTTTGCTGAGGTAGAAAGTTAGTTGTGTTTAGAGATTTCGTTGAGCCACTAAAGTTTGAGAGTGTGATTTTTCTCGTTGGTGCCCGTGCGTGATAGCGGCCGGCCTCGGAGCAGAAGATCGAAGGTGACGAGGAGTTTATCGCGGGATTGCCATCGACTTTGATTGCGGAAATACGTCTCTTTCCGTGGGTAACTTATTTCTTCCCCTTCCTTTGTGTGCGTCTAAATTTTCTCTTTAGATTAATATATTCAGTGTTGGGTTTTCCTCCGGGATTTTGTCAGCTAATGCTACATCAAAAACTCCAAACGTAAAAGTATTTGGAGTTCACGATTTCTGTTTTACTACGACAAGGGGAATGAAACGAACGTTGTGAACTTCTTTCCCTGGATTTAGAATTGAACCAATTTTTTTAAGAAAATTCACTTCTTAACAAAATAGTCTTTTCGTGCTTTACAAAAACTAACGTTGTTTATTTTTCAAAGTTCGTGCAATTGTCACTCAAATCGTTTGCATACATTTATGGTTTTCTATAAATAACCGACAGACGTGCAAACCCTACGCGCCGTCCTGCATCAACGTGCGTCCCGAGTCGCCTGCAATACAGAAGGAGACTTATCAAGAACTATGAACACGAACAATAATTTGCATTGCATGGAAATGCTGGATACAACTCCGGGGATCCAGATCCTCTCCATTTCATTACCATTTCATATTTAATGGACATGATCTGTCAAAAAAATATCTAGTGGAGAAGGATTTCTTGAATAAAAAAATATAAAAGGATTGGAAAAACAGAACCCGTCGGATCAAAAAGTAGAAGATCGTGTCCGTGAAATGGATCCCCTCCATTTCTGACGAAATGGAGAGAATCCTGATCTCAACTCGGGAGGCCCACTCCTGCCAAGCACCAGGAGATTGGGTCCTCCAAACCAACTCCTCTCCAAAGAAAATCCAAAAGACTTAAAAGACTCCAAAGATGAAATACTTGCAACCTAAGGACTCTCAGTATAGAGAGAGCTCCTCATTACAAGACAATACATAATTAATTGTGAATACGAGATAATCCGTAACGGCCGTCTGCTCTCTAGGAATATACGTATCACAGATGAAATACAAATTTAGTAAATTACCTAAAAATATTTCATTGTTGCTCAGAACATCACTATGGGCTCTTATCGTCCATACGATGATCTTAACTCCGCTTCCTGCAAACTAATGCAGGCTCTGGTAAATGTAGGCCCACCCGCAATCAATGATCCTCTTCACACTTCATGTGTACGACATTGGACTGTTTAGGAGAATGATTGAGGAAACGTGTCCGTTGAGAAAGAAGTACTGTGAAACCGAAAAACAAAACTAATGTTTGGGTAGAGATGCAGTCAACGATGACATTTTTATCAAATAATTTTTTCGGCCAAACCACCATCACAACCTCCAGTGTGTGACCAAGTGTTAGTGGTCACAAACACCCTTACTAAAAATGAAGTTTAGAGACCGAAACACTACCCCAAAGTTAAATGTTGTTCTGTTTTTTTTACCACGGTTTCGCATTGTCACTTCAGAAACGCCACAAATGTTCATACTTCATGTTTAGCGGAGTCACAATGAACGACTAGAGCCCATCTATAGTAAAAAACATAGGCTCTATTTGGTTGGGCGTTTCGCAATTCTGTTTTGGGCAAACGCTGTCGGAAGGAGGGTAAACAAATGAACCTCCGGCGACGTTTGCTCTGTTTCCACCAGCCCGCCTTAAGAAACGCCCCCAAAAGCTCCGTTTGGAGCAGCCACCTCTCCCCTCCGGTTCGAACTCTCTGTTTCCACCTGCCGGATCGGCCCGCCACCGCTAAAACAAATGAAGCCATAGATAACAACAGTCCAGCCTTTATCCCACTATAGTGGGGTCGGCTATATGAATCCTTTGTCGCCATTGTGCCCTATCTTTTGTCATAATCTCACTAATGTCTAAGTACATCATGTATTTCCTTACAGTTTCATTCCAAGTCTTTATTGGTCTACCCCTCCCTCGTTTAACATGTCTAGTGACTAGACTCTCACAACGCATAGCAGGTGTCTCTAATGGTCTCCTTAGTACGTGTCCAAACCATCTTAGACGAGCTTCTCACATCTCTGCAATTGGTGCTACCCCTATCTTTTCTCGGGTACTTTCATTCCTAATTTTATCCAATCTCGTGTGTCCGCACATCCACCTAAGCATTGTCATCTCCGCAACTCCCATTTTTTGCTCATGTACACAATTCACTGCCCAACACTCAAAACCATAGAGCATCGCGAGTCTAGTTGCAGTACCGTAAAACTTGCTCTTATGTTTAGTGGTACTTTATCAATACCTCCATCTTTTTGAACTATCGATCCAAGATATTTAAAACACTCACTACGGGAAATATCTTGGTCACCCAACTTAATAACGAGGTCATCTGTCCTTCGTGTACTGCTAAATTTGAGCTTCATATACTCTGTCTTTGCCCGGCTCATTCTAAAACTCTTCTTTTCTAAAGTATCTCGCCAAGATTCAAGTTTTGCGTTGACACCCTTGCACGTTTCATCAACCAAAATGATATCATCCGTAAACAATAAACACCAAGTTATTGCTTCTTGGATATGTCTGGTGAGCTTATCTCAGATAAGGGTAAAGAGATAAAAGCTCTGTTTGGAATAACTTATGATGATAAATAAACTGCTAATTGGAAATTGATGATTGAATCGAGATTTTATAAAAACAATGATGAATAAACAGTATACTGTTTGAATAGTTTGTTCATAAGTGCTAATCTAATGTTTCAGTCATTCATAAAAGTCCGTTCATTTGGACACGTTTTTTCTATCAAGACGCGTTTTTTTTCACTCAGGCACGCTTTTTTTGCCTGGATGCTAATATTTTTACACAACCGCGATTTTTTCCTCCGACAACGATTTTTTCGCAATAGTGCAAATATTTCGCCCGAACGCGGTTTTTTCTCCGGGACGCGATTTTTTCACCTTGGCACGAATTTTTCGCCCCGACATAGTTTTTTCGCCCGGGCGCAAATTTCTCACTCGGGATCGAATTTGTCGCACGGGCGCAAATTTTTCGCCCGGGCGCGGTTTTTCGCCCAAGTGTGATTTTTTGCACGTAAGCGTTTTTTTCGCACGGACACAAATTTTTCGACCGGACGCGAATGTTCCGCCCGGGCGCGAACTTTTCGCCTGGGCGCGAACTTTCCGCCCGGGCGCGAAATTTCCTCCCGGGCGCGAACTTTCCGCCCGGGGGCGAACTTTCCGCCCGGGCGCGAATTTTTTGCCGGGCTGCGAATTTTTCGCCGGGGCGCGAATTTTCCGTTGGGGCGCGAATTTTCCGTCCGAGGGCGAATTTTTAGCAGAGGAGAGAATTTTCCCCCGGGGCGCAAATGTTCCGCCGGGGCGTGAATTTTGCGCCCGGGCGCGTTATTGTACCCCCGGGCGCGAATTTTCCCCCAGAGCACGAATTTTCCGCCCGGGCACGAATTTTCCGCTCTGTCGCAAATTCCCCACCCCCCCTCGTGCCCGAATTTTCCGCCCGGGGATGATATTTTTTCCAAGAAGCTATATTTTTGCTCGCACGTGATATTTTTGCATGAAAGCAAAAAAAATACATTCTGTAGAAAAAAATTCCGTCCCGCCGAAAAAATCCCGCGCGGGCGAAAAATTCGTGTACGGGAGAAAAGAATCATTCTCAGGCGAAAAAATCATTGGCGGGCGAATAAATCGCTTCGGGCGAATAAATTGCCCCGGGCGGAAAAATCACGTCCAGGCGACAAAATTATCGCCCCGGCGAAAAAATTGCGCCCGGGTGAAAAATTCGTGCTCGGGCGAAAAATTCGCGCCCGGGCGAAAAATCCGCTCCCGGGAAAAAAAATCGCGACCGGGTGAAAAAAAACGCGCCCGTGCAGTAAATTAGCGGCCGGACTGAAAATTCTCGCCCAGGCGGAAAAATCGCCCCCTGGCGAAAAAATCACGCCCCAGCGCGATTTTTGCGCTCTGGCGAAAAAATCGTACCAAAGCGAAAAAATCACGTCCGGGCGAAAAAATCAACTTTGAGTTTTCTTAAGAGATAAGCGTTTATGAGAAGCCATAAGCTGGTTCCGGATAGCTTATGAAAAATCAGCTTATCATCAAATTTAAAATAAGTGATTTTCTATAAGCTACACAAATAAACAACTAAAAAACGACGTTTACGTTTTGAATAGAGATTATTCATCAGCATAAGCTGTACCAAACAGAGCCAAGAGCTTAAAGCTGAACCTTGATATAAGCCAACAGTGAGGAAATTCCTGTTTTAATCCTCCAAATGTCCTCACCCTTGTCACTGAATTTGTATACATATATGATATATTTACATCTTTTCTAAGACTCTCCATAAGATCTCTCTTGAAACTTTATCATAAACTTTCTCAAGATCAATAAACAACATATGCAAATCTTGTTTTTTTTCTTGATAGTTGTCAATGAATCTCTTTAAGAGATGTATAGCTTCCATGCTCGACCTCCCTGATATGAATCCAAATTGATTCTCCGAGATATTAGTCTCTCGTCTTAATATTCTTTCTATTACTTGTTCTCATAGTTTTATGGCATGACTAATCAATTTAATTCTTCTATAATTAACACAATTTTGTATATCCCCTTTATGTTTATACAAAGGTACTAAATTGAAATTATCAATTTTTAGGAGTTTCGAGAAGATTTTGCCTAACTACATTATTTTTCTAATTTCAATTTTGCCAAATAGAAGATTCAGCACGCTAACTTTAGCTATGGCAACATTATTTTTCTAATTTCAACCATCAAAGTGAGCCAGGAGAAGCCCCTCCGCTCCAAACGATCCATGAATTTGTTTGTTGAACGGTTTTCGTGTGGCGGATTTGTAATGTTTTTGATGGCTATACGCAGGTCAAGAAGGAAAGGGCGGAGAGAGATGCTCTAGGAGCTCTGCCCCTCTACCAGCGCAGTATCCCTTGATATACTTCCACAACTGTTTTATAATAAAATGACAATTTGATGTATTCTTTTATGCACCGTACAGTATTTGATGTTTTCCTCCTACTACTTGAAATGCAGCGTGTTTATCATCCAGATTATCACGCTGATTAATTCTTATGCTTTTTTCGTCGTCCAACTGTTATGCAAATAACAATGTGTATGAATTATGACTTTCTTCATCTAAACTACGGTTCTGTTTGGGTGGGCTTTTCGGAAAGGAAAAGGAGTGGTAGCAAAAGAAAGGTGAGAAAATGAGCTTTTGGAAAATGTATATTGCAAAAGGAGATCCGTTTGGGTGAATTTTTTTTGCATAGATTTTCAGAAAATATCATTTTATAAACTGTTTGGCAATTCTCGGTTGCAGTGATTTTTTTATTAAAATTGCGCACATTTTCCGCCCAAGCTTGAATTTTCCGGACAGACGAGAATTTTTCGCCCGTGACCGAATATTCGTGTCGGAGCGAAATTTTCGGGATCCGACAAAAAATTTGCGCCCGGATGAAAATTTCGCGCCCGGGCAAAAATTTAGTGCCGAGGCGAAAACATCACGCACGGGTAAAAAAATTGCGAACGAGCGAAAAAACTGTGCCCGTGCGAAAAAACTGCGCCCGGGGGAAAAAACCGCTCCGGGGCGAAAAAACCGTGGGGGAAAAAACTGCTCCAAGGCGAAAAATGCACTATCGTGCAAAAAAACAGCGCATCGGCGAAAAATTCGCGACTGGGCGATAAAATTCGCGCCAAGGGGAAAAATTCGCGCCCGGACGAAAAATTCGCGCCGGGAAGAAAAATTCGCTCCCGGGCGAAAAATTCGCGCCGTGGCGAAAAATTTCGCGCCCGGGCGAAAAATTCGCGCAGCGGCGAAAAAATTCGCCCCCGGGCAAAAATTTCGCGCCGGGGCGAAAAATTCACGCCCGGGCGAAAATTTCATGTCGGGGCGAAAAAATTTGCGCCCGGGCAAAAAATTCGCACCCGGGCGAAAAATTCGCGTCGGCGCGAAAATTTCTTTTCGGGCGAAAAAATTCGCTCTCGAGCGGAAAATTAAATTCCGCGCCGGGGCAAAAAATTCGCGCCCGGGCGAAAAGTTCGCGTCGGGGCGAAAAATTCGCGCCCGGGCGAAAAATTTGCGTCGGGGCGAAAAATTCGCGCCCGGGCGAAATATCCGCGCCCGGGCGAAAAAAGCTTGCCCGGGCGAAAAATTCTTGCCCCGGCGAAAAATTCCGCGCCCGTGCGAAAAATTCCGCTCCCGGGCGAAAAATTCCGCTCTCGGGCGAAAAATGCGCGGTCGGGCGAAAAATGCGCGGTCGGGCGAAAAATGCGTTGCGCCGGGCGAGCGCCCGAGCGAAAAAACCGCGTTCGGGCGAAAAAAGAAAAATTCGCGCCCAGGCGAAAAATTCGCGCCCGTGCTAGAAAAATTCCGAAAAATAAAAATGAAAAATGCGCGGCCGGGCGAAAAATTAAAAATGTGCGGTCGGGCGAAAAATGCGCGGCCGTGCGAAAAATTCGCTCCCGGGCGAAAATATCGCGTCCGAGCAAAATATTCGTGAAGTGAAAGGTTAGTGTTTTTGTAGTGTTGTCGAACTGGATACAAAGAAGTAAAATATTTTTGTAGCATCAACTGTGTATCGGGATGAGAAAATACTTTTCGAAAAGTTGAAAAGTAGGAGATTCGTGACTTTTCAAATAGAGGAGAAAAGGAGTCACTGGTAGACATTCCAAACGGGTAATTATTTACGGTAGCGTTTTCTAGAAAACGGAAAGGAGCTAGAAAGCTCTACCAAACAGACCCTACATCCATGCATCATGCCTTTTGTTTTCCCTAGATTTTGACAATTGGGCTGCAAAATATGTTCTTTTTTGTGCGCATAGGCCCGTGAAATAAAAGCTTAAAATCCTAAATCCTAAAATCAATTTAAATGACACGAGGGTTACCAATAATCTTGGAGAATTGACATAATAAATTCAAATATTTACGATGGCATACCAGGTAATAAACATAAATCAAATTTGAAGGTTATAGTAAGATTCCTGAGAGAATATGAGATTAGATCCTTTGCAAGTAGAGATTAGAGCATAAGTGTGTTTACTGGTGATGAAGGTTGATTCGATCAGAACGATGGTCACGGTCCTGTTGTGTGCGTGGAGTTTTTGAGAAGGGGGGGAGGCCAACTGCTGCAGAGAGGAGGTTGTTGATGGAGAAGATTTTGCAAAGGAGGCATCATGGGGAGTATGTGAAGAAGGGCTCCTAAGCAAAGGGCTGGAATTTTGATGGATTGGAATGAAGTAAGCGATGGTTTTATTAGAAATCAAGAAAGAAAATGGCCAAGTCAGAGCCGACTGAAGATTCAACTGCATTACCAGATCAGTGCTGGTGGCTGGAAGCTGGAGTGGCTGGAATGTTGAGAGTAGGCTGTGTGATTAGACCAGAGATTTCGACAAAAAATAATTAGTAAATATATCTTAGGAAAAAATGTGATTTCGAAGATGACTAATGTACAAATCTACTTCCCAATAGCCATGTCAACTTAGGCATGGTTCGCGGCAGATTCGCTGTCGACTGTCCCCAACCAGTCTTCCACCATCCCAACTAAATGTGTATAGGAGTCTCCGGATCTATGTTGTTGGCTGCCTGCCCTTAAAAGTTTTTTTGCCACTAGCATAACTATAAAGAAAGACATGATGTATTACGGCATTAGTGAGATTATGACAAAAGATAGGGCACCATGGCGACAAAGGATCCATATAGCCGACCCCACTATAGTGGGATAAAGGCTTGAGTGTTGTTGTTGTACCACAGCGATGATGAAGTCATGGAAGTGCCTTAGTTACCAATTTCTTGTGTTTGGACGACATGATAATAGTCAGGGGCCAAAGTATGGACCTTTTATTTAATATAAGCATAGTGTCAAACAACTTATGCGCTTGCCATAATAATAAGAAGGTTACACAATACTCTAGATGTGATTCTTCGTCGAACTGCTTTGATCTACATGAATAACAACTGAGCAGTGCGAAGGAATGCGGTGGGAGCCAAAATCTGGAGTAAAAAGGGTATGTGAATTTAGCTCAGAGCAGGCGATTGGGAGGGGCTAATGATTACCGAGCAAGATGAGGAGAAAATGTTTTGTGGTGAAATGGAGGAGAAATAATAGGTTTCTGGGTCGTTTAGGTAAGAAAATAATAGCGTGAGCAAGTGTTTTTATTTACAAATGAGAACATCAATCACCGGGAAGGAGGGATAGACCGATTGATTTATTTACCTTTTGAGAGCAGAGAGCTTGATCGACTGAGCGTGTAAGAGAAGACCAGTCGAGATAGCCATGCTCCAGAGATGTGGCGATGTGATCGTGCACAGCCCATAGGGACCTTTGGTAAGAGGAGCGGAAATGGGAGGAAATGGAGAGAGAAGATGATCGGGCCGAGGTTGTCGTGCGACAGGACAAACAGACACGTGGAGTAGTAGGGGGAGAAAGGCGCGTGCATCGCCTGCGGAGCCCTAGCCTTGTGAGCGAAGAGATCGAAAAACAGTAGTGTGCGCATCCATGAATTGAAATTTGGAACCCAAATTTAATATCCTCAAAATCCAAAGGCTAAGGTTCATTCGATGGGTCTCACAATTACACCAAGGCGGGAGTGTATTTTTTTGTAATTTTAAAAGAGGGATGCAACCCTTAATCTAACGGCAAGGTTCATTCGATGGGCTCTATATTTTGTGATCCTACGCTTAAAATAGAATCAATTGATTATTTTTTTTATAAAAAATGAATTTTGTTGTGAAAATTACATAAAAATGGTTCCATAGTTTGTTTATCTACACACTGCCAAGCAAGGCATTTACTTCCACTCGGCTTTGTTTTGATACTATTGCCTAATGTAGAGTCTGTTTGAATCCACTTTCTGCTCAGTTGCTGTCCCGCAGTAACCGAAATTCGGCATTGTATGGGCATTGGATGAGTAAAACTCCATTCTCAAAGCTACTTTCCAACAGCTGCTGCGAGCTTCTTTCCAACTGTTGGATCTCTAGTAAGATTTGAGCTAGGTTCACTAACTTAGGATCTTATGACCCACAATGTATAGCCAGGGTCATGGTTGTGTCCTAGAGTATAGGCCAAGTTCTCAGTAGCAACATCACATGGACCAGCCATTCTCAAAGCTACTTTCCAACAGCTGCTGCGAGCTTCTTTCCAACTGTTGGATCCCTAGTAAGATTTGAGCTAGGTTCACTAACTTAGGATCTTATGACCCACAATGTATAGCCAGGGTCATGGTTTTGTCCTAGAGTATAGGCCAAGTCCTCAGTAGCAACATCACATGGACCAGCCATCATCAGACTGCCAGAGACTCAAGACTTAGAGTTTTTCTAAAGAGCAAGTAAAATGAGTTCGACGTTCGTCGAATTCAGGTCGACGATAGTCGTGCTCAGCTCGACGATCTCAGAGTAAATTCTCTGAGCTGAGCTCGACGAACTTGATACTCAGGTCAACGAATTTTGGACACTATACTTCAACACTTCAAGATCAGAAAACATCTCTTTATTCTAAGTTCAGAGTCAGACTTTGGTCGACGAACTTGATTCTCAGCTCGACGAACTGTGACCACAATAGCTAGAGTTATCCAGCAGCAGTTAAGTGGAACTCAGCTCGACGTAACCAATTCTTAGGTCGACAAATTCTGGATACTTCACTTCAACACCCTCATCCAGAAGCATCTGAAATTATTCCAAGTCCAGATTCATCTCCAGTCGACGAAGTTACAATCTCAGCTCGACGAACTTGAGACACAGAATAAGCAAATCTGGATAATGCAGTTTTCTGCTTTAGCTCGACGATCTTGGAACTCAGCTCGACGAACATAAGTCATCTGATCGACGAACTCAGCAACTCAACTCGACGAACTGTGGACTCAGCTCGACGATTTCTGCTATCAGTTCGACGAATGCAGACTTAGTCGTTTTTCTATAATTCTGTCCCCATTCTACTGCAATAATTCCTGAGTAATTAGTGCTCTAATATTCTCTGAATATAACCGTTAGAAGAGCATTGATTATGGTATTCTCCAGGATTATTGCCTGCCGTTTTTCCATGGGATAGTTGGGGAAATAATTCAATGCTGTTTATTCTCTAGGCCGTCAGCATTGATTACAGAAGATTCAAAATTTCAAAAGACCATTTTTGACAGAAAATATAAAAAGATTTTTTCTTTCTTCTTCCTGCAAGAAGAAGAAGTGAGATAGACAGAATACAGAAGAACAAGAGACATAGACACACAGAAAAAAGACAATCAGTCTGCTGTCATTTTCTCACACAAGATTTCTGATACGGAAGAAGCCCTAGACCAGAACATCAGTCACTTTTGAAGAAGAAGAACAATCTATCAAATATCAAGAGTCTTCCTTCTTCATCTCTGCAGGACACTTCAAAGGACAACAAGAAATCCATATGTCAAAGAAGTTCCTGGAGATTTCTCTGGTCAAGGCTGTACTATTGAAGGCCTACTCACCCTGTGCAAAGCTTTCCAGCCTGAACCCTTTTACATCTCAGGGGGAGCTTTGACAACATCACTGAATCCACATAGTCTACTCATTGTGATTGAGAAAAGAAGACTTTCATCACTCTCTCATCCACACCTATGTACAGGGTTTTAATTCCGTTCAAAATTATTCTGGTTCACAAGTCTCCTTTCAAAAGACTTGAGCATTGATGTTTGAGCACCTGAACAAAAGCTCATTGGTGTCATTCACCTGATCAAAAATCTGAGTGGATTCCTACCAGAGGGGTAGAAGAGTGGATGTACCCAAGTTTAGGGGAACCACTATAAATTCTTGTGTTGTCTGGATTGCTCATTTCTTATGTTTTTGTGATGTGGCTGTTTGTTAGGATTACTGTTTTATTTTGTTCCTGTACTAGATTAAATTAGAAGAAAATTTTATAAACCCTGAATACTCTATTCACCCCCCCTCTAGAGTATTCCTGATCTAACAACTCACTTTCAATTGGTATCAGAGCAGGTTCCTTTGGTTGTACAAGCTAACC
Source organism: Platanthera guangdongensis (assembly GCA_039583875.1). Classification (NCBI taxonomy): domain Eukaryota; kingdom Viridiplantae; phylum Streptophyta; class Magnoliopsida; order Asparagales; family Orchidaceae; genus Platanthera; species Platanthera guangdongensis. The sequence goes on along the minus strand of CM077160.1, from coordinate 19,050,918 downwards.
CTTGAACCAAAGATCCTTTGTTAGATCTAAATTTTTTTTTATTTCCATTTAGATTTACATACACAGCTATGACACAAAACAAGGACTATGCAAGCACCAGACCTCCAGTTTGCAACCTAAATAGGTTTGCCATCTGGAAGACAAGAATCAAATTGTATATGAACTCTATTGATGAAGATATCTACAATTCCATCTTGGTAGGTCCTCCTCAAGCCACTGCATCTACCTCTACAACAACATCTTCAAGCACAAATGCAGTTCCACTACCTGAGTGGACTGAGGCTCAGAAGAAGGCCAAGGTTGCTGATGCCAAGACAATGAACATACTGGCACAGACTATGTCAGATGAGATCTTGCAGAAGGTTGCTGAATGCACTTCAGCCAAAGCAATCTGAGATTCACTCAACCAAATGGTTGCTGGCTCAGCAGATGAGAGGAAAGATAGAATATCAAAGCTCATCACAAAATATGAAAACTTCAAAAAGGATGAAGCAGAAATAGTTGAAGTGATGTACAACAGGCTTAGCTCCATCATCGATGAGCTAAGGACCTTAGATAAAGAAATTACCTTTACTGAAGTAAATGACAAGATCCTTATGTGTTTCCCAAGCTCATGAGATTCAAGGATCTGACCCATCAAGAAGGCCAGAAGCCTAAATGAGATATCCACTGAATCTCTATTAGGCAAACTAAAGCCCTATGAACAGCTGATTAAATCCAGGGAGGCAGCTGACCAAAGAACACCCCCTTCAGCAAGAAAAGAGCATAACATTGCTTTCAAGGAAGCTGAAGAGACAGAGACTCCCTCAACAAATGAAGAACTCATGAGTCTTTTTGCCAAAAGATTCTACAAGTTGTCAAGAAAAGATTTCAGGAGGAAGTCATCCAGACAGGATGACAAACCAAGATATGATAAGACACCAACCAAAGAAGTTGTGTGTTTTGGATGCAGGAATCCTAGGCACTTCATCTCTAAGTGTTCAGAGAATCAGAAGAAAGAAAAGAGAAGAGAGAAAGATACCAAGAGACAACACAACAACAGACCTTCTTCCAGCAAATACAAGAAGAAGGAGAAGAGTTTTGTGGCTGAAACCTGGAGTGACACTGAAGAAGAATCAACATCTTCAAGCTCCAGTGAAGATGAGGAAGAGACAAGGGCCAAGGAGGTTTGCCTCATGGCAATTGATGCTATCAGGAGCCATTCAGGAGAAGAGGATTCAGACAATGAAGCAGCCTCAGATTCTGAAGCTGATAAGGTATTGTCTTCTTTTGATTACAGTTCTGATTCCTTTAAATTTGAATTTAAAACAATGTGTATAGATTTGATTAATTCAAAAACGAGATTAAAACTTTTAGGGAAAAACTAGGAATTTTTGAAAATGTAAACTCTGAAAATAATAGATTAAAAGATGAACTGTGTTTAGTCGATGAACTGTGATTAGTCGATGAACAAATCATAATGTTGAAGACTGTACTTAGTGAGGCTAAACAACTTGAGGAAACTCTTAATGGAAGAAGCCTTAAGCTGATGGACATCACAAGCACTGTTAATGCCAGACTTAATGACAAACTACGCTTGGGTGGTTCATCAAGTTTGCCCCCTATTCTAAAGAAAAATATTTTGACAACCCCAATAAAATTTGCCGCTGCTAAGAGGAAAGAAAAGATAAACAATAAACAAACAACAGAAAATATTCCCAAATTAATAGGTCAGAAAACCAAAAATCAGAAAACTATTAAAAACAAGGTTCAACAAAATTCGTCGAACTTAGATCGACGAAATGCAGCCAGTTCGTCGAACCCCACTCGACGAACGCTGAACGCAAACTATAGTTATAATTATTCGTCTAACTACGATCGACGAACTCTGTATGGTTCGTCGAGCAGAGGTCGACGAACGTGGGGCACAGAAAATGAATATGTTCATTCTCTGCGCAGAGATCGACGATCTCAACCCAATTCATCGAACTTTGGTCGACGAACTCACAGAAAATCATCGAACCCAGAAAGACTTAACCAAAACTTTAATTATAACAGAAACTTAAATAATTCCAGGAAAGCTTTTAATCCACTAGCTGATTGAGTCATACCACCTAAGAGATATCACCATCTAGGATATAAATCCCAACCAGAATATTCTGTTATTTCCATCTTTTCATAACAGGAAAGCAAAGGACCCAAGATAATCTGGGTCAAAAACATTTAACTATTTTCATTACAGGTGAAGAGCTGTCCAACAAATAATCAAACATGGTACCTGGACAGTGGGTACTCCAAACATATGACAGGCAGCAAGGACATCTTACACAATTATAAGTCCAAGCCAGGACCAAAGGTTATCTTTGGGGATTACAAATGTGGCCAGTCAGAAGGCTATGGAGCAGTGAAGATTGGAGCTGTCACATTTAAGAAGGTGACATATGTCAAATGACTCAAACATAACCTCATCTCCATAAGTCAGTTATGTGATGAAGGTTATCAGGTACACTTTAACTTATCTTCTTGCATTATTTCTAATAAGGAAAATCAAACAGTTTTAATTGGAAATAGACAAGACAACATATATTTAGTTGATTTTTTATCTGCCAATTCTGATATCTGCTTACTTAACTTAATTAGTAATCAGAATGATTTGTCATAAAAGACTAGGTTATGTTAATATGAAAAACATTGTTATTCTATCTAAAGACAACCTTGTTAGTGGTCTACCTTCTGTTCCCTATAAGAAGGAAGGTCTCTGCAGGGCTTGTCAACTAGGCAAACAAACTAAATATAGTTTTAAATCTGTAAATAAAAGTGATTCACCTAGGATTTTGTACTTGCTACATATGAATCTCTTTGGACCCATTGCTGTACAAAGTCTAGTAGGGAAATCCTACACCTTAGTCATTGTGGATGACTTTTCCAGGTTCACATGAGTATCCTTTCTGAGATCTAAGTCAGATACCTTCAAGGTTCTTACAGATTTTCTCAGGATCATACATATTGAGTTCTCTACTCATGTTGCATTGATTAGAAGTGATCATGACACAGATTTTGAGTCCCTTCTTATGCATGAGTTCTGTGAGAAGGAAGGTATCAGACATTGTTTCTCAGCTCCTAGAACTCCTCAACAAAATGAGGTAGCTGAAAGGAAAAATAGGTCACTCATTGAAGCTACAGGTACATTGCTTGTAGATGCTTACATGCCCCTAACCTTTTGAGCAGAGGCTGTGAGCACAACAAATTATGTCCTGAACAGTAGTTTAATTCATAAACAAAAGAATATGACTCCCTATGAATTACTTAAAAGGAAGAAACATAAAATCAACTATTTTAAAGTATTTGGATGTATTTGTTATATTCACAACAACAACAAAAGATACATTAAAAAGTTTGAGGCTAAGGCTGAAAAGGAAATTTTTCTAGGATATTCCCAAATAAGCAAAACCTATAGGGTTTTTAATAAATCATCATTAAAGATTGAAGAGTCCATTCATATTTATTTTGATGAAACTAACATGTCTTGCAAGGAGAAAGAGATTTCTACCAATAGCCCTTTGCAGGTACCTCACTTGTGTGAGAGTTTGGATGGACTAAACCTTACCCAAGAGGTTCCAACACATCCTTCTCCATAAGTCATTGAAGAAAGTGAAGATGAAGGCACTGAAGGACTTGACTTTCCTCCAACAGCCAACACAATTCCACAGGAGGAATTAATCCAAGATGTTGTTACACAACTAACTCCACCTACTGTTTTAGTCACACTTAGGGATCACCCCAGATCTCAAGTGATTGAAGACATATCAGTAGGTGTACAGACAAGACATCAATTCAATCAAGATGTGATGCATGCCTGTTTTCTCTCTCAGGTTGAACATCTATCCATCCATAATGCTGAGCAAGATCCCCACTGGATCATTGCAATGCAGGAGGAATTAAACCAATTTGAGAGATGTAGAGTTTGGGATTTGCTTCGAAAACCCCAAGACTATCCAGTCATTGGAACCAAATGGGTATACAGAAACAAACTGGATGCCCAAGGAGTGATTGTGAGGAACAAGGCTAGGCTTGTTGCTCAAGGTTATAGACAAGAGAAAGGCATTGAATATGACCAAACATTTGCACCAGTTGCAAGGTTGGAGGCCATCAGAATTTTTCTAGCCTATGCAACATACAAAAAATTCAAGGTATATCAGATGGATGTGAAGAGTGCATTTCTTAATAGAGTACTTAAAGAAGAGGTTTATGTTGAACAACCTCCAAGTTTTGTCTCTCCAACTCACCCTTATCATGTTTTCAAATTACATAAAGCTCTTTATGGTCTCAAGCAAGCTCCAAGATCTTGGTATGAGACCCTAGCTAGCTTTTTGATATAGCATAAATTCATTAGAGACATTGTAGATAGAACACTTTTCACTAGACATCATAAGGATCAAATATTGTTAGTGCAAATATATGTGGATGACATCATATTTGGGTCTACTGATTCCAAATTATGCAAGAGGTTCTCTGACCTCATGCATTCAAAATTTGAAATGAGTAGCATGGGTGAGCTTTCATACTTTCTTGGTCTTCAAGTGAAACAGTTGCCTGATGACATCTTCATATCTCAACCTAAGTGAAAGTGCGAGTTAGATCTGATATACTCTAGAGGGGGGGGGGGGGTGAATAGAGTATGATGCTTAAAAACTTTTTACAACAGTTGTTGTAATCTGAGTGAACGGGGAAGCAAATAGCAAATCAAAACACAGCAGCTATACAATCTACACAAGAAACTAATCACAGATCACAGATCACAGCCAGAAACAAAAATAAAGAAAAGCAACCAGAAGACACAAGGAGCTATAATGGTTCCCCTAAACTTGGGTACATCAACTCTTCTACCACCCTAGGTAGGAATCCACTGCAGGATGAGTTGATCAGGTATCCTGGGCACCAATGAGCTTTTGATAAGGTGCTCAAAAACCAAACCAGATTTTTTGATCAGGTGTCTTGCCACCAATGTGCTTTTGATAAGGTGCTCAAAAACCAAGCACAAACTTTTGAAGGGAGTTTGAGAAACCCTTTACAGAGATGGAGATGAGGGAGTGATGAAAGTCTTCTCTTTCTCAGAGCAGCTGAGAAGACTATGTGGATTTTGATGTTGTCAAAGCTCCCCCTGAGTTCTTGAGATGTTCAGGAAATGAAGCTTTGCTGTAGGGTGATAGGCCTTCAGAAGTTGATCTCCAGCAAATGATGATTTCAGCAACAACTGAAATGTTAGGTGTCTGAAGTCTTGAATGTTGTTGGCCTTGAACACTTGAATCACAAGAGATCTAAAGATTTCAGTTGGTTGATCTCCTTGGTTGTGTGTTCTTGAGTGAATTCTTTTAGACAGAGAATGTCTACATCCTTTTCTCTTGAGAACAGTTGGTGTTGAGAAAGATGTTCCAGAGAAAATTTTTATTCTTGTTCTTCTTGTTCTGCTTATCTGTGCTGTGAGAGATTCAAAAATCTTGTATATTATTCCCTGGTTCTGAATAGAAAAAGATCATCTGTCAAGAATAGCCGTTGGCCTGTCATTAATTGACTTCCTTAATTGCAATTGTCTTCTGGGTGAAAGTCCAAAGAAACATTCCTTGATAATCCATTGAAACTTGGTCCAGAATAAATGAAAACGGCTATAAAATCTTCTGAATTAATTGCTGACAATAACTCATTAACTGATCTGAATTTGAATCTTGAAAATCATTTACTCTTCAGAAAAACGTCGATCTGAGCTCTACTATCGTCGAACTGAGCTCAGAGATAGAGAATCAATACTGGAGTCAAGATCGTCGAACTGAGCTCAAAGATCGTCGAATGGAGTTCGACGATTTGTAGAAGTTGAGCTCAGCGATCGTCGAATGGAGTTCGACGATCCGTCGAAGTTGAGCTAGACGATCGTCGATTGGAGTTCGACGATTCGTCGTACTGAGCTCGACGAAATGACTTAGTCTCGAAACTGAAAAACCTTGGTCTTGAGGGCAGCTTCCAAACCTAACTACTAACCCTTAGACTCAATCCTAATTGACCTTTAGATCTATACAATGAGGTCAAAAACAGGTTTCCTAGAGACATAGTGATCCTGACCCAAATTAATAATAGGGTGTTCCAACAATCTCCCCCTATTTGGGTTAGGATTACTATTTACAGAACTTGGAAAAATTAAAAGAACAACAATATACAAAGCAACAATAAACAACAACAAGCAGAAACACAGATATATTATCTCAGACAGAAATCAGAAATCAGAATGATTGTCACCTTACAGAATTATTCTTTCTCCTTGCTCTTTATAAATTTGATTTCTCTATTAGGATTAAGAACTTCTTTCTTTGACCTTCTGTCATCAGCTACACCTAAGGAAGTTTGTTGTTTGGGCCTTGGTACCACAACTTCAGGATGCAGCTTCATATATCTTTCAGAATCAAAGAATTTGCTTGAGGCATATCTTTCAAGTTCCTTCTTTCTTTGTTCAGACAGTGTAGTAAAGCTTGAGGTGTCCTTGCCTTGCTCTTTGGCTTTCTTGATCTGATCCAGGGCAGCTAACTCTTTCATCCTGGCAGTCCATGTAGTAGGGTTATTTTCTGGATCTTCAAAGGGCACTGGAGGCTCATATCTGTTAGAAGGATTATCTTGAGGAGCTCTGGATGAGACTACTTCTTTTAACTTATAGGGAAAAGGGCCTGAAGTTGTGTCTGATGAAGCTTGTCCTTCCCTAGAGTATGAATGTTGTTTGGAGTAGCCTTTGGAGTAGACTTGGAATTCCCTTTGGCTTCCTCTATAACTTCCTCTTCTTGATTGAGAACCTCTGGACTAGCTTCCCCTATATTGAGATCTTGCATGAGGCTGATAGGTGGTTTGACTTTTGGCAGAAGGATGAGCAACTGAGCTTCCACCTGCACCTGCATTAGGAGGTGGTGGAGGAGGATGAGGATGATGAAACTGAGAAGATCCTTTTTCATACTTCCTCTTCTTCTTCATAGCCTTAAGTTGGTTCTTGGAATACTGCATTCAATGTTCAGTAATGAGGCAGTCATGAAGAATGTAGTAGGGAATGTCATTGGTGTCCTTTACTTTGGCTGGAGGCACCCTTTTCATAGCTTTGCTCCTTGCCTTTCTTTTCCTGGCTATGGTGGCAGAAGAATCATCAGAATCAGTCCTGAATTCATCACTTTCATAGCTTTGCTCATCATATAAGACATTAATCTTTTTCAAATAATCTTTCTGAAGTTGGGTTGGAGCAGATGAAGCAGCAGTGGTGACAGCAGCAGATACAGCACTAGTAGCAACAAAAGTTGTAGCAGCAGCATTTGTAACAACAGACACAGAACTTTCTGGAGCAATATTTGCAGAAGATATAGCAGCAGTAATAACAGTAGGCTCAAAATCATATGCCTCTGTCTGCATATCCTCTGGAACTGGAACATCAGCAGCATCATCACTGACAGCAGCAGCAACAGAAACAACAACAATATTTTCAGCAGGAGTAACAACAGCATCACTGGAACCAGAAGGCTCAGCAGTATATATGGAGGATATATAGGAGCTAACTAAGCTGGAATCACAGCTGGAGAAGGGCACAATGGCCTTGGAGAGATCCTCTGAGGGCTGGACTGCATTACTCACTGGAAGACATCTGAAATAAGCTGAATCAAAAACTGGTAATAAGGACTCGAGGTCCACTGAAAAGACTGCAACCTGAGGTGGAACTGGAGCTTGAGATTGTGGGGTAACAACAGTAGCAGCAGGAACTGAAGAAACAACAGCAGCAGCAGCAGACAAACTCACATCTTCATGAGGCATCTCCCCCTGCCTGGATTCAGATACAACTGGATCAAGGCACCCAAATGAAGGGATTGCTTGAGGAAAGAGAGAAGATAGCCTGACAGAGAGGGCTGCAACTGACTGAAGAAGGGGAGCCAAGGAGGTCTCCAGTAGAAGTGAGAGCCTGGGAGCTATCAGTTCATATATTTTGTCAGCTAAGGCAGGAAAATCTACTTGCTCAGCAGGGACTGGAGCAGAGGTAGAGAGGGATGGTGGAGCAACTGGTGATGTTGGAGGACTGGTGTATGGGGGAAGTGATGGTTGAGGTGTGAGGATTGTGGAAATGGAAGACAGTGGGATGAAGATAGAGGGTGTGAAGGAGGGTTGATCAATAATGTCTTGTAGAAGTTGTTGATATGATGTGGATGTAGACGGTAGATCAGGAGATGATGAGGGTGAATCATCCATGAAGGAATCATCAAGAAGATTGAAAGAGGGAATGTTGGATGATGTGTCAATGTCTGGTGGAGGGTAGTGGTGTAATGAGTGGAAAATTTCTTCTGTTACTTGAAGAGTTGGGATTGGAGATGGAATTGATGTTGGAGATGTGCTAGAAATGATGATGGTGGATGAGATTGGAATGGTGGATGGAACTGGTGGAGATGGAACAGGAGGAGGAGGAGAAGCAGCATGCAAGTCATCTGCAGGGGCAGAGACTTGAGGGGAAGAGACTATTACAGTCCTTGTGCCTGAAGTTGTGCTTACAGAAGGCCTGCTAGGCTTCGCTATCTGCCTATCCCATTTGCCAAAGAGGGCACATGACAGCCTTTTTGAAGCATTAATATGCATCCCAGATGATACAAGCAGTGCAAGACATCTGTTGTGAAGAAAGAGCCCTAGGATCCTCCCATAGTTAACAAAATTCTTGTTTATTTTCTTCTTGATTAAATCAAAGAAGACTTCTCCCCAGTTTAACTGCTTATTGTCCACAATGGCACCCATCAAGCACAGCTGATACCTAGAGATAGTATCATGTGCTGAATGCTTGGCCAGCAAAACCTTTCCCACTACATCAGCCAAGAACCTGTATTCAACAGCTAGGTTCTTTTTCAGCAGCTTGGTAGGGTTAGCATCAGAATGACCCATTCTTGCAAGTAAATCAGAAAATTCCTCTCCAGATAACTCAGCAGAATCTCTTCCAGAACTTAACTCAAAAACCTCTGTCAGAATAGCTGGAGTCAAAGGTACCTGGGTTCCAGAAATGGAACCAACCACTGTGTTTTGGTCCTGGTTGTGGGCAGTATACACCCACTCCTTAAGCTCATCAGCAGCCAACTTGATTCTTGTGAACATGATGGTAACAAGCTTCTGCTCCTTGAATAGTTCCAGAATGTCTTGAAAAACCTGATCAGTAGTGCTGAAGGACTCCATGTCAATATCAAATCCGGCATCGAATTTCATTTCGGCTAGAACAGCAACAGAGACGGCCATGGTTACCTGCAAAAATCAACAAACAAAACGACCAGGTGTAGAGATGTTTGGAGGGAAAGAGAATTTTTGCAGAGAGATTGAAAGCGCAAAAGGAGAACGACGGCCGAAAAATGAATTTTATATTAGGGTTCGACGCAGAAAAGGAAAGATCGTTGAACTCAGTTCGACGATCGGGGCTTCTAAATGAATCTGAAAGGTCTTCAATATCGTCGATCTCCGTTCGACGATATTGGAGAGCGTCGAGCTCCGTTCGACGATAGTTCAGGGAACAAAATCGTCGAGCGACGTTCGACGATCGTTGACCGGAAGAGATAGTTCAGACTATCTGAGAAGCGCTGAACTCAGGTCGACGATTTCGGAAATCGTCGATCTCCGTCCGACGATCTGGGGGAAAATCGTCGAGCGCAGTTCAGAGACCAGAAATCCACTCTAGACACTTAGAAAAATCAAGATGTTTGCCTAGTCTTGGTCAATTTTTAAAGTTTTAAAATCTTGGATATTATTATAGACTTTCTCCATCTAACATTCCTAACTGATTTAGGAAGAAGGTGTGTTTCTTTTCATCCAAGGGTTTGGTGAAAAAATCTCCTCTTTGCAAATCAGCTGGGATATATTGAAGTTCAATTTTATTCTTCTCAACATTATCCCTTAAGAGGTGATGCCTAATTTCTATGTGTTTTGTCCTACTATGGAGGACTGGATTTTGAGCTATAGAAATAGCACTGGTGTTATCACAAAATATTTTAGACTTCTCTAAGTTGTAGCCATAGTCTAGGAGTTGGTTTTGAATCCACAATATTTGTGAACAACAACTGCCTGCAGCCATATATTCAGCTTCAGCAGTTGAAGTTGACACAGAAGTTTGTTTCTTGCAAAACCAAGAGACAAGTCTGTCACCAAGGAACTGACAAGTTCCACTGGTGCTTTTCCTGTCAATTCTGCATCCAGCATAATCATCATCAGAAAATCCAGTTAATTCAAATGCTGAATTTTTTGGATACCAGAGACCTAGATTTGAACGACTTTTAACATACTTGAGAATCCTTTTTACTAATGTTAGGTGTGACTCTCTAGGGCTTACTTGGAATCTAGCACATATGCATGTAGCAAACATTATATCTGGTCTACTAGCTGTAAGGTACAGTAAAGAGCCAATCATTGCTCTATATGTTGTCTGATCAACAAGTTTCCCATGTTCATCAGCATCCAATACAGCATTAGTAGGCATAGGTGTTTTCATGCAAGATGCTTCAGACATACCAAATTTCTTAACCAATTCATTTGCATACTTGGTTTGAGAAATAAAGATGCCTTTAGCATGTTGTTTGACTTGCAATCCTAGGAAGAAGGATAGCTCACCCATGCTACTCATTTCAAATTTGGAATGCATTAGGTTGGAGAACCTTCTGCACAATTTTGAATCAGTAGAGCCAAAAATAATATCATCTACATAAATCTGTACTAGTAGGGTATGTGACTTATGAGTTCTAATGAAAAGAGTTTAGTCTACTCTACCCCTTATAAATCCATTTTCCAGAAGGAAGTATGCTAGGATCTCATACCATGCTCTAGGAGCTTGCTTGAGACCATATAATGCTTTGTTCAACTTAAAAACATAATCAGGATAGGTTGGAGAGATAAAACCTGGAGGTTGTCTGACATAGACTTCTTCTTTGATGTCTCCATTTAGAAATGCACTCTTTACATCCATCTGATATACCTTGAAGCCTTTGTGTGCAGCATACGCTAAGAAGATTCTGATGGCTTCCAATCTTGCAACTGGTGCAAAAGTCTGGTCATAGTCTATGCCTTCTTCTTGTGAGTACCCTTGAGCAACTAGCCTTGCCTTGTTCCTTACAATTACTCATTGATCATCCAATTTATTTCTGAACACCCACTTTGTTCCAACAATGGAGTGATCCTTAGGCTTTGACACTAGTTCCCAAACTTTGTTCCTTTCAAATTGATGCAACTCTTCTTGCATTGCAATGATCCAGTGTGGATCTTGCTCTGCATCTTGAATGGATTGAGATTCAATTTGAGATAGGAAGCAAGTGTGCAACATGTTTTGGTTGACCTGATTTCTAGTTTGCACACCAGCTGAGATGTCTCCAATTACTTGGGAAATTGGATGGCCTCTGGATGTTACTAAATCAACAGGGGGTGTTGATTGTTCACAAACCTGTGTTGTTTCCTCTTATGGTACAACAACTGACTCTTCAAGATGTTTCTCTTCAATATGTTGAATGCTTTCTTCATCTTCACTGCTTTCATCCTTTTGATTAATTTCTAATCTGTCCAAATCTTCAGCAAGAGAATGTACCTGCAAGGGTTATATGGTAGAAGTATTCTTCTCCTTGAAAGACATGTTAGATTCATCAAATGAGATGTGAACAGATTCCTCAATTTTAAGAGATGATTTATTATACACCCTATAAGCCTTACTGATCATGTAGTATCCCAGAAACACTCCTTCATTAACTTTAGCTTGAAATTTTGCTAAATATCTCTTGTCATTATTGTGTATATAAGAAATACAGCCAAAAATTCTAAAATAATCAACTTTAGGTTTCTTCCCTTTGAGTAATTCATAAGAAGTCTTGCCCTTTAGTTTATGTATTAAACTTATATTCAGCATATAGTTGGAGGTGTTCACTGCCTCTGCCCAAAAAGATAGAGGAAGGTGAACATCTGACAACAATGTAGTGGCAGATTCAATAAGGGTTCTATTTTTCCTTTCAGCTACCTCGTTTTGTTGAGAAGTTCTAGGAGCTGAGAAAGTATGTCTGATCCTTTCACTCTGACAGAACTCTTGCATAAGAAGAGAATCAAACTCTGTCCCATGATCACTTCTGATCAGGGCAATGTGAGTATTGAACTCAATCTGTATACATTTGAGAAACTCTGTCAAACACTTAAAGTTATCAGACTTCTTCCTCAGAAAGAACACCCATGTGAATCTAGAGAAGTCATCTACAACTACTAAGGTGTAAGATTTCCTTTCTAGGCTTTGTACTGTAATGGGTCCAAAAAGATCCATGTGTAACAGATACAAGATCCTATGTGAATCACTCTTATCAAGTGACTTGAAACTATTTTTAGTTTGCTTGCGTAATTGACAAGCCCTGCAGAGTCCTTCCTTCTTGTAGGGGCCAGAAGGTAGTCCTCTAACAAGGTTGTCCTTGGATAGCCTACTAATGGTTCTAAGGTTTAAATGTCATAGTCTCTTATGCCATAAAACATTAGGTCTACACACAGTATTAAACAAACAAATATCTACATCTGTTGAAAGAAAATCTACTAGATAGATGTTACCTTTCCTTTTACCTGTCAACACAGTTGTGTTGTCCTTTGACTTGATCTTGCATAATGCTTTGCTGAAAGTCACCTAGTAGCCTTCATCACATAACTGACTGATGCTGATCAAATTGTGCTTCAGTCCTTCCACATAGGCTACCTTCTTAAATGTCACTGTCCCAATCTGGACTGCACCATATCCTTTAGTTTGTCCAAAGTTTGAATCACCAAATATGACTTTGGGTTCAAGCTTGGCTTTAAAGGATGTGAGGTTGTCCTTGTTTCCTGTCATGTGCTTAGAGCACCCACTATCCAAGTACCATTACTGGTTTGATGTTGGATAGATCTTCACCTACACATAAAACAATTCACTTGTTTTTGACCCAGTTTACCTTGGGCCTAGGTTGATAACCTTTAAACTCAGAAATAAAAGACATCCCAGGTTGACTCTTATAACCTTCAGGATGATATCTCCTTGGAGGTATTATCCATTCAGTATAAGGGTTAAAGCTTTGGGATGAAGGACCCCTAGGTTTGGATTTTGATTTGCCCTTGAAAGAATTTCCAGAGCTCTAATCTCTGTTCGACGATCGTGGAGCTGCGTTCGACGATCTTGAGTCAGATCGTCGAGCTCCGTTCGACGGTCGACTGTGGTAGAGTTCAGAAATTTGAGATCGTCGACCTGAGTTCGACGATTTTGCTTGAGATCGTCGATCTATGTTCGACGATCGTCGAGCTCCGTTCGACGATTTCTGCTGGAACTTAGTTTTCTTAGGCAGATCAGAATTTTTCCTAGCTACCTGTACAACTCCCTTCCCTTTATCAGAAATGAACTTAATTGGGGTTGTTAGAACTATAGGTTGGCTGGATGAAGCACCCAAGCCCAGTGTACTATTGAATCTGGAGTTCACTGTGCTTGTAATGTCCATCAGCTTGATACTTCTCCCATTAAGGGATTCTTCAAGCTTCTTGGCCTCTGATAGCTCACCTTTCAGTGAAGCTATCTGCTCCCTACAGCACTCTAACTCCTTTGAGAGTTTGAGGTTTTCTGACTTTAAGAAACTATGTTCAGACAATTGATTTCTGAGAGAAATAATTTCCTTCTCAGATTTTAGTAAGTCTAAATATAATGTTTTAAACTCAGATTTAAAGTTTTCTGAATTGAAATCAAAAGAATTAATTACCTGATCCTCTTAAAGTTGAGCCTCTGAGTCTGAGTCTGACTCTTCTTCATCTGAATTATGTTGAGAGACATTGATTGCCATCATGCAGAACTCCTTCTCTTCTGCATCATCTTCATCATCACTGGAGCTGGATGAAGCTTCTGACTCCTCTTCAGTATCACTCCAGGATTCAGCAACAAATCCCTTCCTTGTGTGTTTGTTCTTGTTGGAGGAGGGTTTGCCATTGCCATTCTTCTTGAAGTCCTTATCTCTTCTTCTTTATTTTTTATCATTTCTGTCCTTGTTTTTGTTCTCTGTACAGTCAGGTACAATGTGCCCTGGTTTCCTGCAAGCAAAGCAAACAATTTCTTTATTATTTGACTTATCATACCTTGGCTTATCATGCTCCTTGTATAATCTCCTTCTGAAGTCGTTGCTGGCCATCTTGTAAAATCTTTTGGCCAATAGACTGAGTAACTCATCATTGCCTATGACTTTGTCTTCAAGCTGATCTTCAGTTGCTTTGAAAGCTATTGTCTTTTCTTTACTTGTGGCTGGTGAGGCAGTCTTCTGCTCTTCTTCTCTATTCTTAATGAGCAGCTCATAAGATTTGAGCTTACCCAAAAGAGCTTCTGTGGTGATCTCATTCAAACTTCTGGCATCCTTGATTGGCCAGATTCTTGAATCCCAAGTGCTTGGGAAGCACATCAGGATTTTGTCATTTAGTTCTGTCAGTGAGATCTCCTTATCCAGAGTCTTCAGTTCATTGACTATCAAACTGAGTCTATTATACATATCTCTAACTGACTCAGCTTCTCCCTTCTTGAAGTTCTCATATTGGGATATGAGGTGAGATCTCCTGTCCTTTCTTTCATCAGCTGATCCTGAGATTATTTCAGTGAGCTTATCCCAGATTTCCTTTGCTGAATTACATTCAGCCACCTTTTGGAAGATGTCATCAGACATGGTCTGGGCTAAGATGTTCATAGCCTTTGCATCTGCAACCTTCCACTTCTTGATATCAGCATCTGTTCCTGATAGAGGTGGAACAACATTTGTGCTTGTGTTCTCTGGAGGTCTTGGACAAACTGTCAAAACAGAATTAAAAATATCCTCGTCGATAGAATTCATGTATAGTCTAATCCTTGCTTTCCAAAGTGCAAACTTATACAGATTGCACACTGGAGGTCTGGTGCTAGCATAATCTTTGTTTTGGGCCATGATTTGTGAAGATAATCTAATAATAAAATCTACAACAAGCAGATCTAACTAGGAATCTTTGGGTTCAGGTGTTAGCCTGTACAACCACCAAGGTGTGGTATGTTTAACCAACCTGGCTTTGATACCAATTGAAAGTGCGACTTAGATCTGATATACTTTAGAGGGGGGTGAATAAAGTATGGTGCTTAAAAACTTTTTACAACAGTTGTTGTAATCTGAGTGAACAGGAAAGCAAATAGCAAATCAAAACACATTAGCTATACAATCTACACAAGAAACTAATCACAGATCACAGATCACAGCCAAAAACAAAAATAAAGAAAAGCAACCAGAAGACACAAGGAGCTATAGTGGTTCCCCTAAACTTGGGTACATCCACTCTTCTACCACCCTAGGTAGGAATCCACTGCAGGATGAGTTGATCAGGTGTCCTGTGCACCAATGAGCTTTTGATAAGGTGCTCAAAAACCAAACCAGAATTTTTGATCAGGTGTCTTGCCACCAATGAGCTTTTGATAAAGTGCTCAAAAACCAAGCACAAACTTTTGAAGGGAGTTTGAGAAACCCTTTACAGAGATGGGGATGAGAGAGTGATGAAAGTCTTCTCTTTCTCAGAGCAGCTGAGAAGACTATATGGATTTTGATGTTGTCAAAGCTCCCCCTGAGTTCTTGAGATGTTCAGGAAATGAAGCTTTGCTGTAGGGTGATAGGCCTTCAGAACTTGATCTCCAGCAAATGATAATTTCAGCAACAGCTGAAATGTTAGGTGTCTGGAGTCTTGAATGTTGTTGGCCTTGAACACTTGAATCACACGAGATCTAAAGATTTCAGTTGGTTGATCTCCTTGGTTGTGTGTTCTTGAGTGAATTCTTTTAGAGAGAGAATGTCTACAGCTTTTTCTCTTTTTCTCTTGAGAACAGTTGGTGTTGAGAAAGATGTTATTCCAGAGAAAATTTTTATTCTTGTTCTTCTTGTTCTGCTTATCTGTGCTGTGAGAGATTCAAAAATCTTGTATATTATTCACTGGTTCTGAATAGAAAAAGATCCTCTGTCAAGAATAGCCGTTGGTCTGTCATTAATTGACTTCCTTAATTGCAATTATCTTCTGGGGGAAAGTCCAAAGAAACATTGTTTGATAATCCCTTGAAACTTGGTCCAGAATAAATGAAAACGGCTAAAAAATCTTCTGAATTAATTGCTGACAATAACTCCTTAACTGATCTGAATTTGAATCTTGAAAATCATTTACTCTTCAGAAAAACGTCGAACTGAGCTCTACTATCGTCGAACTGAGCTCAGCGAATTGGACTTAGACAGCAACAGAGATCGTCGATATGAGCTCAACTATCGTCGAACTGAGCTCAGAGATAGAGAATCAATACTGGAGTCAAGATTGTCGAACTGAGCTCGAAGATCATCGAATGGAGTTCGACGATTTGTAGAAGTTGAGCTCAGCGATCGTCGAATGGAGTTCGACGATCCGTCGAAGTTGAGCTAGACGATCGTCGATTGGAGTTCGACGATTCGTCGTACTGAGCTCGACGAAATGACTTAGTCTCTAAACTGAAAAACCTTGGTCTTGAGGGCAGCTTCCAAACCTAACTACTAACCCTTAGACTCAATCCTAATTGACCTTTAGATCTATACAATGAGGTCAAAAATAAGTTTCCTAGAGACATAGTGATCCTGACCCAAATTAGTAATAGGGTGTTCCAACACTAAGTATGCTAAAGAGCTTATAAAGAAGTTTGTGATGGCTGATGATTCAGCAAAGAAAACACATATGGCTACTAATGCTGTGATTGACTCTGATGCACATGAGAAACCTATGGATCAGAAATTATGTAAGGGCATTGTTGGGTCCCTACTATATCTTACATCAAGCAGGCTTGATATTATGTTTGTCACATGCCTTTGTGCTAGCTTCCAAATGAACCCAGAAGAATCTCATCTAATTTTCTTAAAAAGGATTTTGAGATATTTAAAGAGTTGTCCTAGTCTAGGCCTATGGTATCCAGCTGAGTCGGAATTTGATTTAACTGGATTTTTAGATGCTGACTTTGCTGGATGCAGGGTTGATAGGAAAATCACCTTAGGGACTTGTCAGTTCCTTGGTATGAGGTTGGTATCCTGGTTTTGTAAGAAACAGTCATCTGTGTCTACCTCAACTGCTGAGGCTGAGTATATTGCAGCTGTCAGTTGTTGTTCCCAGATGCTGTGGATTCAAAATCAATTACTAGACTATGGTCTCAACTTAAATAATTCAACTCTATTTTGTGATAACACAAGTGCTATAACAATAGCACAAAATCCAGTCCATCACAGTAGGACAAAACATATAGACATTAGACATCATTTCATTAGAGAGTGTGTGGACAAAAACAAAATTAATCTTATCTATATCTACACTGATTTACAAAGAGCTGATATGTTCACTATACCTCTGGATGAGAGAAATCACCAAATCTTTATAAATCAACTTGGAATGATAAATGGAGAAGTCTTAGTTTAGTTTCTGTATGCACTCGACGAATTATCCAGAGTTCGTCAAACGGAGCTCGACGAACTAGGGAAAGTTCGGGAGATATTCGTCGAACGGAGGACGACGAACTCTCCGATGGTGAAGTTGTTTTCGTCGAACGGAGATCGACGAATCCACTTTAGAAAACTTTCGTCGAACGGAGCTCGACGAAATGTCTTCAACTCTTCCAGCTGAGCTCGACGAATTATTTCACTATCAATTATTTCGTCGATCTCAGGTCGAAGAACTTCTTATTTTTCGTGGAACGGAGTTTGTCGATTCATATTCCAAAAAATCTTATAACTAGGTTTTCTTCGACCTCCGTCCCGCGCTTTCTGTTCCCTTTGCACTTGATCACCGTTCCTCTCTTTTGCAGGTGATTTCATGGCGATTCAAGCAGGAGCCCTAGCCGCTATGAAGTTTGACACATGATTTGATGTCGACTTCGACTCATTTCATCACTCAGATCCAATTTTTCTGAACATTCTGACTCTACTGGAAGAACAGAATTTGAAAAACAGGATGCCAACAAGAATAAAGCTGGTTGGAACAAAAATTAGAGAATGAGTCTATACTTCATCTACATCAGAGGAAAACACCATGACAGGAACGATCGCGGGTAATGCTGTTTCTTTGACTCCCGAAGTTTTAACTGAAATTTTTGATCTGAGTAATGGAGAAAAAGATTTAGAAATTGATTCTGAAGAATATGATATGATGTTGAGTTTAATGGGTTATGCTGGAGATAACCCCAATAAGTTGTTAAAGAAACACTTATCGGCAGAATACAAATTTCTGGCAGATATAGTGGGAAAAGTCTTGCTGGGCAAGCACACTGCCCATAACTACATCACCATGCATCAATTCCTGGTTATGTGTGCAGTGGTCAATAAGAAGAAAGTGGATTGGGCACATATCATTTTTGATCTTATTAAGAAAAAGAATAATAAGAAAGAAGTTTGCTTTGGAAGGATCCTGGGGATCTTCCTGAAGGAGAAGGCTGCTGAATCACTTTTCTCACAGACCATATTCATTAATGCCAGCAAGAGGCTCACATGCACCTTGTTTGGCAGGTGAGAGAGGATCATAACTAAGCCATCCAAGGTTTCAACCTCTTTCACTCCATCTTCTGAAAGCACAAGGGCTGCTAGAGCCACTCCCCACCCTACGGAAGAGATCATCCCCACACCTCCATCCCTTCCAGCAACTCAACACCAATCACCCTCCACAGTTCGTACTCCCTCTCTTCAACCACATCCACAACTCCAACAACAACTCCAACAAGTTCATGTCACTACTACGGTTACATCTTCTGCCACCTCTCCACCCCTAGATCTTACCAACATCCCCTCATCTCCTTTTCAGGAATACCATCAACCCACTCCACCTCAATCACCCCTATCCCCCAATGCTATACCAGATCCAACACCACCTTCATCCCGTCTTCCACCACACTTATCCTCCATACCATCCTTCACTCTCCTGACATCTCCTCCCAATTCTCCTCCTCCTCCACATCCATCCACTCAGGATGTCCCCATGACAGATGTCCCTCCTCCACCATCTCCAACATC
The DNA here is from genome assembly GCA_039583875.1 of Platanthera guangdongensis. NCBI lineage: Eukaryota > Viridiplantae > Streptophyta > Magnoliopsida > Asparagales > Orchidaceae > Platanthera > Platanthera guangdongensis. The sequence goes on along the minus strand of CM077160.1, from coordinate 19,031,881 downwards.
TACCATCCCTCAAAATGTCTCCACCCAACATTCTACTGAACCATCTGCTACTCCACCTCTGTATCCTTTCACCATCTCCTCTGTAATTACTCTCATCACTCCTTTACTCAAATCTCTTATAGCAGAGACCATTACACTTCTTGCTACTTCTATCTCTACTTTTTCTGCTCAACTCTCTGCCTTCACTGCTGCCCCCTCTTCATTCAGGGGCCTGACTCCAGGTTTTATTGAAACCAGGCAGGGGGAGATGCTTGATGAAGAAGCTGCAACAGCTCCAGCAGCAACAGCAGTTCAAGCAGCAGCTCCAGCTCCAGCAGTGACAGAGGTAGCAACAACAGCAGTAGTTGATACAGATTATACTGACACAGATTTAATTGATTTACTTCAATTCATTGATACTGACATGGACTTAGAAGAGTCAGTACCAGAGGACATTATTACTGCTGGTGATTTCATTTTAAATCCCACAGTAGATATAGTTAATTTGATGAGCATTTTTGATACTGCATACTTGAGATTTCCTACAGTAGAGTATACTAAGCCATTCTTGGCTATTGTACCATATACTTCCCCAGTAAGTCCTCAAGTTGCAAAGCAACTTAGTGATAGTTTTGTTGTTCCTAAGCCCATAGTCATTCCAGCTTCCCCAGCAATGTCTTCTGCACCCAGTTATGTCATGGATGACTCTCCATTGCTAGATCTGGATGACTTGATCCTGACTGATATTGAAGAAGAGGAAAAGGCAGCTGCTGAAAGCACTGTCAGAATTAGTTCTCCAGCTTCTCCTGTGGCTTCTCCTCCAGCTCCTGTTGAAGTTCCTGCTCAAGCTCCATCTCTACCTGAAAAGCCTATCATTTCTGCTGAGGCTCTAAAAGCTTTAAATGAGTTATATGATAACCCTCAGAGATCTGATGATGAGGATAAGGATGATGATTATGATGATGAGCCCAAGAGAAAGCCAGTTCCAAGAAAAGAAAAGCTCCTCCTCCTCCTGCTCCAAAGTCAAATCCAAACAATAACACTCCCTATTATATTCTGCAAAAGATAACTCTATACAAAGGGATGCCATCTTAGATGTGGTTATCCAAAAATCAGCAGACGGAGAAGAAGAAAACAGAAGGTACTCTCCTCCTCTAGTTCAACGATTCAGAAAAGATCCACCTCCTCCACCTCCTCCAGCTGCTGGTGTTTCAGGCACAACTTCACAAAGATCTGCCCCTGTTCAAACATATCAGAGACACCATGGGAGATCATCTTCTGAAAGCAGTCAGCATAGACATTACTCTTCAGGCAAGCAACATCAATTGCAGCATCAACCACAACAACATCAACCACAGCAGCAAACATTCTCTGCAGATCAGAAAGCTGAAAGTTCTAAAATACCATCTTCTCCTCCTGTTCCTTTTGAAGATCCAGAAACAGCTACTACTGCTAGAATGGTCAGGTTCCAGAAACTATTATGCCTTTCTATGATTAACAAAGCCAAAGCTGAAGGAAATGATTCTTCTGAATATTTCACAATGTCTAAGTACAAGAAAGAAGAGCTAAAAAGGTTTGAGAAAGCAAACAAATTTTTCAATGTAGATGACTACATGAAGTTGCACCCAGAAGCAGTTGTCCCCAGGGCTACATCTTTGAAGATTATAGGGGCTGTTGATATGACCATGACAAAAGTGCGAGCTTCAGATCCAAACAGAGAGATTGTGTTTACAAAGCCTGGAGAGAAGAGCAAGCAAGAAATGTCAAAGGAAAAGAAACAGAAGTAAATTTTGAACTCTTTTGTTTTCTACAATTATCAGTAACTGCTCTATATTCTGAACAAAGCTTATGTATATATATATCTGCTGCATGTGTTAGTGATCTCTGCCAGATATATGTTTTTTCTGCTTTGTTTATTTTCAGTTTGAGTATGAGTCTGTAATTAGTGACCTCACCCAAATAGGGGGGAGATTGTTGGATCCCTAGTAAGATTTGAGCTAGGTTCACTAACTTAGGATCTTATGACCCACAATGTATAGCCAGAATCATGGTTGTGTCCTAGAGTCTAGGCCAAGTCCTCAGTAGCAACATCACATGGACCAACCATCATCAGACTGCCAGAGACTCAAGACTTAGAGTTTTTCTAAAGACCAAGTAAAATGAGTTCGACGTTCGTCGAACTCAGGTCGACGATAGTCGTGCTCAGCTCGACGATCTCAGAGTAAATTCTCTGAGCTGAGCTCGACGAACTTGGTACTCAGGTCGACGAACTTTGGACACTATAGTTCAACACTTCAAGATCAGAAAACATCTCTTTATTCTAGGTCCAGAGTCAGACTTTGGCCGACGAACTTGATTCTCAGCTCGACGAACTGTGACCACAATAACTAGAGTTATCCAGCAGCAGTTAAGTGGAACTCAGCTCGACGAAACCAATTCTTAGGTCGACGAATTCTGGATAGTTCACTTCAACACCTTCATCCAGAAACATCTGAAATTATTCCAAGTCCAGATTCATCTCCAGTCGACGAAGTTACAATCTCAGCTCGACGAACTTGAGACACAGAATAAGCAAATCTGGATAATGCAGTTTTCTGCTTTAGCTCGACGATCTTGGAACTCAGCTCGATGAACAGAAGTCATCTGGTCGACGAACTCAGCAACTCAGCTCGACGAACTGTGCACTCAGCTCGATGATTTCTGTTATCAGTTCAACGAATCCAGACTTAGTTATTTTTCCATCCTTCTGTCCCCATTCTACTGCAATAATTTCTGAGTAATTAGTGCTTTAATATTCTCTGAATATAACCGTTAGAAAAGTATTGATTATGATATTCTCCAGGATTATTGCCTGCCATTTTTCCATGGGATAGTTGGGGAAATAATTCAATATTGTTTATTCTCTAGACCGTCAGCATTGATTACAGAAGATTCAAAATTTCAAAAGACCATTTTTGACAGGAAATATAAAAAGATTTTTTCTTTCTTCTTCCTGCAAGAAGAAGAAGTGAGATAGATAGAATACAGAAGAACAAGAGACATAGACACACACAAAAAAGACAATCAGTCTGCTCTCATTTTCTCATACAAGATTTCTGATACGGAAGAAGCCCTAGACCAGAACATCAGTCACTTTTGAAGAACAATTTATCAAATATCAAGAGTCTTCCTTCTTCATCTCTGCAGGACACTTCAAAGGACAACAAGAAATCCATCTGTCAAAGAAGTTCCTGGAGATTTCTCTGGTCAAGGCTGTACTATTGAAGGCCTACTCACCCTGTGCAAAGCTTCCCAGCCTGAACATTTTTACATCTCAGGGGGAGCTTTGACAACATCACTGAATACACATAGTTTTTTCATTGTGATTGAGAAAAGAAGACTTTCATCACTCTCTCATCCCCACCTCTGTACATGGTTTTAATTCCCTTCAAAATTATTCTGGTTCACAAGTCTCCTTCCATAAGACTTGAGGATTGGTTTTTGAGCACCTGATCAAAAGCTCATTGGTGTCAGACAACTAATCAAAAATCTGAGTGGATTCCTACCAGGGTGGTAGAAGAGTGGATGTACCCAAGTTTAGGGGAACCACTATAAATTCTTGTGTTGTCTGAATTGCTCATTTCTTTTGTTTTTGTACTGTGCATGTTTGTTATGATTACTGTTTTATTTTGTTCCTGCACTAGATTTAATTAGAAAAATTTTTTATAAACCCTGAATACTCTATTCACCCCACCCTCTAGAGTATTACTGATCTAACAGCTCACTTTCACAAACACAACTTTCTCCATTTTGTGCCCTCCCACCATGCTCCAGAGATCTATGATCCTCCGACGACTATCTCGCCATTGCTGCGGGTCATCCGAGTACCCCAAATGTGTTGGCAAAGATGTGGCATTTGACCATGGTCAAAAGTCCTATAATATATATATATATATATATATATATATATATATAAACAATATAGGTATTTAGAGACACGCCATAGATCAAACTAGAGCCATTAGATCATGAGAGAGAGCATGAGATGGGAGGAGAGAGTTGGGAGAGAGAGAGGAGGGAGAGAGAAAGAAAGAGAGAGGGTGGCGGGTTATATATATATATATATATATATATATATATATATATATATATATATATATATATATATATATATATATATATATATATATATATATATATACGAGTGTCCGACACGGGGCTCCGCCCCTATGGTCAGGAGCGACAGTACCCGGGAGGCGACGGCGGGCTTCGCCCGCCCCTGCTCTATGCTCTCGGTCGGCCTTCGACCGCATCCAGGAAATGGATGGGGGCGAAACCCGACCGGCGACAACGATTTTCGCCCGCCCCATCATGACGGGTTTCGCCCGCAACATATACATATGAGTACTCAAAATGACCGTAAAAAATATACATAAATATTAAAATTTTTATTTTGTAAAACAATATACGTTTTGACCTAAAAATATTAATTTTGATTTTAAAAAAGTTGATTTATTTAATGTCATCTTTTCAAAAATACCACTGATATCCCTAATGACAACCTTCCTTAAATAGATCGCTGACATGCCTAATGACAACCTACCATAATAGGTGTAGGAGCTCTACTAAAAAACTTTTTGAATTTAAATGTATTTTCATCATTACTTTTAATTTTTTGATAGTATAATTACTTGAATGGACATTGCATTTTTATTTTTTTGAAATAGATTATAATATATGTTAAGTCATTAAAATATAAAAATGAGAGCATAATTGGTATTTTTGAATGTTTTACCAAAGACAACTTTTCCCTTATAATATTGATATATATATATATATATATACTATCTTAAAAAAGATATATCAAGGCCTGCAAATAGCGTGAGTTGATAAATACTTCAAAATCTCTCAACCATTGATTCAACATTGTTAAACAATCCTGTCCACCGGATCTCAACGAATGCCTTATAAAACCTACAAATAACCCTAATCCTGCTGCACCCGCACTCCTTCCTCCTTCGCAGTCACGGCGGAACACCTTCCTCTGCATCGAAAACCATTCCCGCGCCATTCCCGCACTTCACGCCGTTTTTCTCCTTCCTCTCCATTTCTCTCCGGCATCAAGCAGCGAAGATCGTCGACTGACGATCCTACTGACGGCGGAACTCCTTCTTCCCGACTTCGCGCAATTTTTGTCGGTCTCGCACTTCACGCCGTTCTTCTCTGACCTCTCCATTTCTCTCCGACATCAAGCCCAAAAGATCGGCGTCTGACGATCCTACTGACGACGGAACTCCTTCCCGACGGTGAAGGAGAAACCCCACCGTCCTTGACACTAGATCTCCCTCGGAAGAGCCCCCAGCGTCGGCGATAACCCCAGTCACCGCCGATCTTAGCCTCTTGGTAAGCGTTGCGTCCTCCCTTCCTCTCATTTCTTTCAGATATGTAGAAATACCGCCGATCTTCGTTTTTTTGATGATGAGGTTTTGGGTTTTTTTGATGATGAGGTTTTGAGGTTCTCCCAAACAGATTGGTTGATCAATCTGTCAAAAATTATACATGCATTTCTCACAATTTTTAAAACATTACATATTAATTTCTCAATCACAATATTCTTCAAGAACAAATAATCAACTTATAGAAAGCTTCTATAGTTTATTGATGCCAATTCAGAGATACATTTTTTTGTTTCTAGCATGGTTTTGATCAACGTCTACAAAAAAACACTTTTTTAAAGCATGAAACTATATAAAGGGACAAATACAAATACAAAATTCTTGAAATCCACTAGAAAAAGAGAATGCATCAAAAGATTAAGAACCAAGTACCTCAATCCACTCAAAACCAAGCAGGTAATGTTGGGTTTTCTTCGGGTTTAAGGCTTCGGGATTTAATTGTGACTTTTAACGTGTCAATAATGATTTGCCATGTTTTTTTTAGGTCAGACTGGACTAGTGTTAGGAGATTCATGCAAGTGATTTAATTGTGATTTTTATGGTGTGATGTGATAGATATCTGAACAATTAATTCCAAAATTTATTCATGACCAACAAGTATGTTGTGCGAAATGGAGCCCATTTTGGATACCACTTCTAATAACACTGAAATTTACTTCATTACATCATTTGGGTTGGATATACTTCAAAATCCAACATTGGTTTCATATTCGGACAAATCGGGTAAGTCATAGTTTTCATAATAATGTTTTTTATTAATTTGCACGGAATGGGTCCTCAGGCTCTATTTTGTTTGAAGGAGGTGAATCAGTGGGAATGGAAGTGGTGAAGGAATGGGCATATTTGATTTAAGGGAAATTGAGTGAAAATGATGTTTTTATTTCTTTTTTGATATGTGAATAGTTTTTTTTTAATTTATTTAATGGGATGCGACCAAGAGTTCTTCATTCTCTTTCCTTTTTTGATTTATGAATCACATTGAAATTTAGTGCTCTTCCACGGCAAAGCTGTTAAATGTATGAACCGCGCCAGAGTTATTATTGGAGCTTTAATTTACGTGTTATCCAAAGAGTCCTTTGACTGTTGGAAATGTTTTTGCCGGCTTTTTAATTAAATATGTTGTTTCCTTTTCCAATGTAACTTGCACTATAAATCGGTATATTGTACGTCTCAGAATTGCATTGAATCATGAATGCAGTTTACCTTTTTTTTGACTTCATGTTTTCATTTTCTACTTCCTCCTTTTTATCTGCAATATGATGCTCGAAAGCTAACAGTGGTATGAGCACTCCCAATCTATTAAAGGCAACAATCTAGATTGTTGCAAGTAAGCAAAACAACATTTTGGAACTTGATCTCTATCTTTAAATAGTACAATTTCACAAAATTTCACTGCTCATAAAAACAAAATTATTAGACAAACACCTTCAGAGAAAATATAATCTGGATTGTAATCAAATCTTCAAGATATTGTTATATATAGTCATATAACCAAATCTCCAAGATATTGAAGTGGTTCTACCCGTTATAATCAAATTATTTCAGAGGTTGTGTAATCCTCTATAAAAAATCGGTTTGCTTCACTCTTTTAAACAAATTTTGAAATCTGAAACTATCACTAATAAGTTTTTTGAATCTGTTTGCACAGAAGTGCACACAGATGTGCATTTTGCTTCACTTATTTAGAACTGAGGTGCATTTATATATGGATAACGATCAACCAATCTGATTGCAACAATCTTCTTCGTTTATGGATATGTTATGAAGAAATCTGTTATGTCAAAAATGTAAAGAAGTATCTTAGTTCTCACTTGCATACTCTCAGCATAACATATTTGCAAACTCATTTGCAAAAATTTGAAGCCTTTTTGACAGATTGATACATTTCTTCCAAATATTTGTCATTTCTTTAATCATATGGAGTTAATCATATGCATGTAATCAAGATTCTGTCATGTTGAGCTAATTATGGGATCACTATGTTATGTTTTGTTAATCTTTATTATATAAGCACACTCAAATATAAGGATGGTGTAACATTCTGCTCCTCGCGTCCATGCTTGCCCTCACGTCCGATGTCGCCACTCAAGTCCAATGTAGCCGCCACGTTCAATGTAGCTGCCCACGTCCAATGTCGCAGCCTACGACAAATGTCGCCTCCCAAGACCAATGTCGCCGCCCCCGACCAATGTCATCTCCCCCGACCAATGTCGGCGCCACCGACCAATGTCGCCGCCTACGACAAATGTCGCTGCCTCCGACCATTGTCGCTGCCCCCGACCAATGCTGCCGCCCCAACCAATGTAGTCGTCCACGACCAATGTAGCCGCCCCGAACCAATGTCGCCGCACCCGAGCAATGTCATCGTCCCGAACAATGTCACCGACCCCGACCAATGTCGCTTCCCCGACCAATGTTGTTGCCCTGCACGGGGTCCCCCGTGCACGACTGCTTGAGATAAAAATGTTTATAACAACCAAAGTAATAATTTTTTATTTCTATTGTTAGATTAGCCAAAATATATAACATTGGGTCTGATCATGCTTGAGATAAAAATATTTATAATAGTCACTTCTATTTCTTTATTGATTCTTGATTTTTGTAAATCATTAAATAAAAAAGTGCTCTTTGTTGATTCTTGATTTCAAAAGTTCTTCAGCGTGTCAACAATGAATCAAAACAATGCCATCAATGCAAGCGAACATCAACATCGACTGCTACACTACATTACAGAACATGAGCCAGCGGTGGAAGATGGGACAATCGAGACAACTGCCATCACCATCAATCAAGACAATCATAACTCAGAGAACAATGCAACGCCGGCTTCATATGAAACAGCCGTTGCGGAACCGTCAACTCCAACTTTAACAACAATTATATATGGTATTACATTGTTCATCTTTACTAAAACATACAAACAAAAACTTATTGCAATATAATTAGAATTGTGCTGGTTCTAATGTCGTTCATAACAAAAAAAAAACAGAAAGTGACCTCTATGTCGATAATGCAACCTCCTTACAACCTAGAGCAATGCGGTGGAGAGGGAGACCACCAATTGCCCGAGAAACAACCACTGCGGCACCACGACAAGCACGACCCAGAGGAAGGCCACCAATATACACATCAACTCAACACCGACGAGAAGCAATTAATGCCCGACAACAGGAAAATCGCCGTGCTCGACAACGCAACCCTGCCACATCCGAAATCCAAAATGACGCTGCAATCATAACAGACATTGATGAATAAATGCAAATTGAGGATGATCAAAACACAATACACGGTAGAACTCTATCGACACACAAGCAAATAAACATTACAAGTAAGAACATTAATAACACTTAGTGTCACTAAAATCTAATTATTATCACACAGGAAATGTGCCTAATCAAGGATCAACTCCCCATTTGAGTGCAAGAAACTGCTATCCGGTAATAAATGTGCCTCCAGTATCTCTCTGTTCACCTACAACTTGCCGTCATTGTCAAGATAAACGTTTTCACAATTAGTCCACGACACTATGTTGCAAAGGAGGATTGGTAGATGTACCAGATATTCCAGTACCACTCGAGCTTTTAGAACTGTCTACATCACAAACTACAGCAGGACGTAATTTCAGACATAATATACGTTCATACAACCATGTATTCTCCTTCACCTCAATGTGAGTGACATTTGACGAAAGTATGCCGACATTCAATCAGGGTATCTATACTTTTAGAGCACACTGTGTAATATATCATAGAATTGGCTCTCTTTTACCAGAATAAGGTAGTAGACCACATTTTTTTGCAAATGTTCATTTACGATACAGAGCACAAAATGGAAAATAGGTTGAATGAGAGTCCAGGCCTCGCTCTACAGACACTTGAAAAAAATCTCTACCTTACTGGATGCGATAAATCCATTTGTCCAGACCTTACGACAATTAACAAGACACTCAGATCTCCACCAATGCAGACTTCTGATTAAAGAAAGGCCTTCAATAGAGCGTCAATACTCCCTTCCAACAGCATCACATGTTGCAGCCATATTAGTTGACGCAGATGATTTTATTAAGGCAAATGATAGAGACATAATTGTAGAGACATATTCTGGAGAACTATTGCCGGTAAAAGAATATTCGGGGTTCTACGACCCTCTACAATATCCTCTGCTATTTCCACATGGCTCATATGGATGGCGTGGAGACGAACAATTGCATCGTGTAGAACGAACAAGCTGCTGTGACTACCATTCCTACCAACTACAGGTACTTCAACAATTGCACTCAATTTAGCATGACATAATATTACAGGTGAATTTTTACTAAATTATACTATCTACATATATATTCGTGCAAACCAGAATTCTGTACTTCACTATGCAGGTCGTCTACTACAACAGTACATCGTCGATATGTACATAAAAGTTGAAACCCAGAAACTACGGTGGATTAGATCGCACCAAAGCGATGTCAGTTTCGAGCTATACCCACGATTGCAGGATTGCTTGCAAAGCGGTGAAACTAATGCAGGTACTTACATTCACCATCACTTTCTAAACATATATAATAAAAACAAGTTTACCTTCTTTCCGTAAGTGTTAACCTTACCTCATTACAGGTAATGTCGGTCATAGGACAATTTTGCCGTCTTCTTTTATTGGAAGTCCAAGAGATATGTTCCAGAGATATCAAGACGCTATGGCAGTTGTACGAACTTTTGGAAGGCCGAACATTTTTTTAACGATGACTTGCAATCTTTCGTGGCCAGAGATAATAAACGAGCTTTATCCAGGACAAACAACGTAAGATCGACCTGATTTAATCTCAAGAATATTTCAAGCAAAATTGCAATGTCTTAAGGACGACAACTTCCATAAGGGCGTCCTGGGTAGAGTTGTGGTAGAATTTCAAAAAAGAGGTCTTCCACGCGCACATATGTTATTTATTTTCAATGACCACGATAAGCTAAGTAGTCCTAATGATTACGACTGCGTTGTCAGAGCTGAAATTCCAATACAAACAGAAGAACCATATTTACACAATGCAGTGCTTAGACATATGTTGCACGGGCCATGCAGACGTTTACGACCAAATGCGCAGTGCATGAAAAATAATGTATGCAAAAAAGGGTATCCAAAACCTTTCTTGGCAGCCACAACACACGGTTTGGATTCATACCCACTTTACCGTTGCCGTGATGACAACAGAGAAATTCCTCTTAGGAGAGATAAGGACTTTAGGCCTGACAATGGTTGGGTAGTTCCGTACAACCCATATCTTCTAATTAAATACGACTGCCACATCAATGTGGAAATTTGCAGCAGCATTAAGAGTATTAAATATTTGTACAAGTACGTGTACAAAGGTCCTGATTGGGTTGTATTCGAGGTGCGCCCGGGGCCGAACTATGACGAAGTAAGTAAATACGTCGACGGCCGTTGGATTTGTGCGCCTGTGTCATCGTGGAAGCTTTTCAAGTTCCATATGTACCAAACATTCCCTTCTGTAGTCCGATTGCAAATACATCTGCCAGATCTACAACAGGTCTACTTTCGAAGCAATCAATCCATTTCCAACGTACTAGCTAACGAATGGAATTCACGAACAATGCAGACAGAGTTCTTCGAGACATACAACAATGGATTAGAAACCGTTCATTACTTATATGTTGAGTTTGCAAAACATTATAGGTGGCTAACACCTTAGCGAAAATGGATAAGAAGAGTTCAGAATCGGACAGTAGTAGGACATATGTACGCTGTATCGCCAACCTAGGGTGAGCGCTTCTAATTACGTCTTCTACTTAATCATATTCCAGCGTCGACATCGTTTAATTATCTATATACTGTTCATGGTGTTCGTTACACAACTTTTAAAGAAGCTGGTGAGAAACGAGGTCTACACGAAGAAGACAATAACATCAGACACTGCCTAGCGGAAACCAGAAGTTTTACAATGCCATCATCACTGCGAAGATTATTTGCAACATTTTATTGTACTGCCAACCGACCGGGGTAAGGACCCTATGGGATGAAAATCATGCTGCGATGATCGAAGATTACGGTAGCACAAGCACTGTAAATAATGAATTCTTAATAAACAGATTACTGTGCGAGTTAAACATAATCTTTGAGCAATATAACAAAAGCACAAAAGATTTCGACTTGCCAAGATTGAGTGAGGGCATACAATACACGGAAGACCTACCAGGTTTGATTGATAGTGAAATATCAATTCCTATATCAATAGTGAACCTAAATTCAACATCGCTACTAAATTATGGACAACAAATAGCGTTCAACACTATATGCACATGCATAAGAGAAGGAAATGAAGGTATTTTATTTGTTGACGGCCCTGGTGGAACTGGTAAAACATTCCTCTATCGAACAAATTTACTCCCAGGCGGATGAACAGTTCACTCTAGGTTCAAAATACCGATAAAACTAGAGAATGTATTAAACTGCGACATCAGTAAACAGTCTGATCTTCGAAAATTGATTGAACTTTCATCCGCAATCATTTGGGACGAGGCACCCATGGCTAATAGGAAAACATTCGAAATTTTAGACAGTACATTGCAAGATGTATTAGAAATAAACAAGCCTTTCGGTGGGAAGGTTCTTATCATGGGAGGAGATTTCAGGCAAGTGATGCCTGTTGTTGTGAATGACATGAGATTGGAAATAATTCGCTCAAGCATCGTTGAGTCTCACTTATGGGCAGGTGTTAAGTTACTTACATTAAAAGAAAATATGAGAGCACGCAATGACCTGGAATTTGCAGATTTCTTGCTAAGGGTCAGAAATGGGGTGGAGCCAACAGTAGAAGACGACATGATTCGCCTTCTTGATTCAATTGTTATGCCTTGTGAAGGAGAGTAATCAATTAATGAATTAATAAATTTTGTTTTTCCCAGTATGCAAACTTACAATGCCAATAGTACTGATGCCGAGTATATGGCAACAAGAGCTCTAATCACTCCATTAAATGAAGATGTTAACAAGTTGAATGAAATATGCATGGAAATGTTCCCGGGGGATAACACAACTTACTACTCTTTCGACTCAGTTTTGGATGATGATCATAACTTATATCTACCGGAATTTTTAAACTCTATTAGTTCAGGTAATCTACCAACACACAAGCTAATACTGAAGCATGGCGGTCTAATTATGCTTCTCTGAAATATAAATCCCAAAATTGGATTGTGCAACGACATACGACCAATTTGTCGCAGATTTGGAAGAAATATCATTGGAGCAACTATATTGGTAGGCCATTTCAAGGGCCTCAGAGTGTTCATTCCCCGCATACCGCTAAAAAGTGCAGAAGATTACAAAATGCCATTCGAACTAACAAGGAAGCAATTTCCAGTCAAACTGAGTTTCACATTAACAATTAACAAGTCTCAGGGACAGACAATTGGAAATGTCGGAATTTATCTTCCAAATCACGTCTTCAGTCATGGCCAGTTGTATGTTGCTTTATCAAGAGGGGTATCAGCCCAATCCACAAGAGTTTTGGTCAAAAACTGTGTTATTGAAGGTCATGCAGGTGTGTTCACGAAAAATGTGGTATTCAAGGAGATTTTTGAACGGGTCGACTCGGTGACAACAATAAGGTATGACATCGACTCCAACCACGGAACTGTTTAGTTCATTCCATTACATGCAGTGAAAAAAATTTTCTGCAATTTGTATGTTATAAAAAAAATTATTTGTTTTTCAGGTGATTAAAATTGAAAAGAAGAAGATTACTGATAAAAGACAGGGACTGCAGAATTCGACTGAAGGACTATGCAAAGGAAAATAGGAGCAATGACATGCAAAGATAAACAAATGAATGTTGAAGAAAAAGGAGGGCGAAGTGACAATTGAAATGAACATGAGTCGATATCTTATAATTGTTTAGTTGTTACCGTTTGATAAAACGAGTTTACAAAAATTTAAGAAATGTTCTGAATTTCACACATTTTTACATATTTGTAATGTTTTACTTACATATTTGAACTTTTAAAATACATGAAATTCTCTCTTCTACGTCAAGTGTCACCCCCAAAACAAATGTCGTCTCCACAACAAATGTCACCCCACGACAAAAGCCGTCCCCAGGATAAATGACGCCCCCACGATAATTGTCGTCCCCACTACAAAATGCCCCACCCACGACAAATGCCCCACCCATGACAAATGCCTCACCCACGACAAATGTCGCACCCACTGCACATGTCGTCCCCATAACAAATGCCGCACCTACGACACATGTCGCCCCTACGACAAATGAAGTTCCCACGACATATGTCGCTCCCACGACATATGTCGTGGCCACAACATATGTCGCCCCCACAACATATATCGCCCCCACAACATATGTCGCACCCACGACAAATTCCCGGAGCCCGACATCACTGGTCTGGTATATATATATATATATATATATATATATATATATATATATATATATATATATATATATATATATATATATATATATACACACACGAGTGATAGGCACGGGCCTCCGGCCCGATGGCTACGCGCCACAGTACCAGACCAGTGATGTCGGGCTCCGGGCATTTGTCATGGGTGCGACATATGTCGTGGGGACGACATATGTTGTGGCCACGACATATGTCGTGGGAGCGACATATGTCGTGGGAACGCCATTCGTCGTAGGGGCGACATGTGTCGTAGGTGCGACATTTGTTGTGGGGACGGCATGTGCAGTGGGTGCGACATTTGTCGTGGGTGAGGCATTTGTCATGGGTGGGGCATTTGTCGTGGGTGGGGCATTTTGTCGTGGGGGTGACAATTATCGTGGGGGCGTCATTTGTCGTGGGGACGACTTTTGTCGTGGGGTGACATTTGTTGTGGCGATGACATTTGTTTTGGGGGTGACACTTGACGTAGAAGAGAGAATTTCATGTATTTTAAAAGTTCAGATATGTAAGTAAAACATTACAAATATGTGTAAATGTGTGAAATTCAGAACATTTCTTAAAGTTTTGTAAACTCATTTTATCAAACGATAACAACTAAACAATTATAAGACATCGACTCATGTTCATTTCAATTGTCACTTCGCCCTCCTTTTTCTTCAACATTCATTTGTTTAATTTTGCATGTCATTGCTCCTATTTGCCTTTGCATAGTCCTTCAGTCGAATTCTGCAGTCCCAGTCTTTTGTTAGTAATCTTCTTCTTTTCAATTTTAATCACCTGAAAAACAAATAAATTTTTTTATAACATACAAATTGCAAAAAATGTTTTTCACTGCATGTAATGGAATGAACTAAATAGTTCCGTGGTTGGAGTCGATGGCATACCTTATTGTTGTCGCCAGGTCGACCCGTTCAAAAATCTCCTTGAATACCTCATTTTTCGTGAACACACCTGTATGACCTTCAATAACACAGTTTTGACCAAAACTCTTTTGGATTGGGCTGATACCCCTCTTGATAAAGCAACATACAACTGGCCATGACTGAAGACGTGATTTGGAAGATAAATTCCGACATTTCCAATTGTCTGCCCCTGAGACTTATTAATTGTTAATGCGAAACTCAGTCTGACTGGAAATTGCTTCCTTATTAGTTCGAATGACATTTTGTAATCTTCTGCACTTTTTAGCGGTATGCGTGGAATGAACACTCTGAGGCCCTTGAAATGGCGTACCAATATAGTTGCTTCAATGATATTTCTTCCAAATCTATGACAAATTAGCCGTGTGTCATTGCACAATCCAATTTTGGGATTTATATTTCGGAGAAGCATAATTGGACAACCACGCTTCAGTGTTAGCTTGTGTGTTGGTAGATTACCTGGACTAATAGAGTTTAAAAATTCCGGTATATATAAGTTATGATCATCATCCGAAACTGAGTCGAAAGAGTAGTAAGTTGTGATATCCCCCGGGAACATTTCCATGCATATTTCATTCAACTTGTTAACATCTTCATTTAATGGAGTGATTAGAGCTCTTGTTGCCATATACTCGGCATCAGTACTGTTGACATTGTAAGTTTGCATACTGGGAAAAACAAAATTTATTAAGTCATTAATTGATTGCTCTCCTTCCCAAGGCATAACAATTGAATCAAGAAGGCGAATCATGTCGTCTTCTATTGTTGGATCCACCCCATTTCCGACCCTTAGCAAGAAATCTGCAAATTCCAGGTCATTGCGTGCTCTCATATTTTTTTTAATGTAAGTAACTTGACACCTGCCCATAAGTGAGACTCAACAATGCTTGAGCGAATTATTTCCAATCTCGTGTCATTCATAACAACGGGCATCACTTGCCTGAAATCTCCTCCCATGATAAGAACCTTCCCACCGAAAGACTTGTTTATTTTTAATACATCTTGCAATGTACGGTCTAAAATTTCGAATGTTTTCCTGTTGGCCATGGGTGCCTCGTCCCAAATGATTGCGGAGGAAAGTTCAATCAATTTTCGAAGATCAGATTGTTTACTGATGACGCAGTTTAATACATTCTCTAGTTTTATCGGTATTTGTAACCTAGAGTGAGGTGTGCATCTGCCTGAGAGTAAATTTGCTGCTATTCCGGATATTGCAGTTGCTATAATAATACGCCCTTCATTGCGGAAAGTTGCCAGTAGAGTTCGATAGAGGAATGTTTTACCAGTTCCACCAGGGTTGTCAATGAAGAAAATACCTCCATTTCCTTCTCTTATGCAAGTGCATATAGTGTTGAACGTTATTTGTTATCCATAATTTAATAGCGATGTTGAATTTAGGTCCACTATTGATATAGGAATTGATATTTCACTATCAATCAAACCTGGTAGGTCTTCTGTGTATTGTATGTGTTGGGTACATTGGAATATATGTATCAGATTTGAAGAAGCCTCACCCTACTCAATGATATACATCAAGGTGTATTTGATGTGCTTTGAGTTTATTTGTGCAGGTTAAGTAACTACAGGATTGCAGGAAAAGTTTCTAAGTCCATGTGTCGACACCTAGAAGAAAAGTGTCGACACTTAAGAAGGCTTGTGTAGACACCCAGAGAAGCTGTGTAGACACTTGGAGTAATTGTGTCGACACCAGGAAGGTAGAATCGACACCAGAAGAAAAGTGTCGACACATACAGGCAGTGTCGACACATAGTGAAGAATTGTCTACATAATTAGTGTCGACACTTAGAAGCAGTGTCGACACCTAGAGAAACTTTGTCGACATCAAAAGTGTCGACACCAGGAGGCTATGTCGACACTCAGCGAACTTCAACAAAGTTTAAGTACAAGTGTCGACACAAAGGAGATATGTCGACACTCAGCAAAGTTTCAACACATGAGGAATGTGTCGACACAAGGAGATGTGTCGACACACAGCAAAGTTTCAACACATGAAGAATGTGTCGACACAAGGAGATGTGTCGACACTCAGCAAAGTTTCAACACATGAAGACATGTGTCAACATAAAGAAGATGTGTCGACACTTAGCAAGTTTCAACACAAGAAGTTGTGTCGACACAAAGGAGTTCTGTCGACGCACAACAGAAATCTACTAAGTATTGAAGAAGAAGTACTTGTGTCGACACACTCAATCAGTGTCGACACATTCAACAGAAGGCTTGTGTCGACACACAGGATCAGTGTCGACACATTCTGAAGAAGCAGTGTCGAGAAGCTGTTACAACAACACAAGGAGTTGTGTCGACACCATCAAGGCTAGTTTCGACACTTAGTCTACTTGTGTCGACACTTAGTCTATTTGTGTCGACACATAAAAACTATCTGTCTCGACACTTTCAGACAGTGACAGAGATTTCAAGAAGTGACTGGATGACTTGACAGCTGCCATTTCAACCGGTCAACTGCAACTGTCAGAGCTGTCAGAAGGTTGTTAGAAACTGGATCAGACGGTTACCTTGGAGGAAGACTATTTATAGACCTTTCTCCTTCGACAGAAAAAAGAAGTGATCAATGAATTGAAAAACAACACAACAAGAAGAAGACCTTTAAGAGAAGATCTAAGAAGTTGGAGAGAGAGAGCTCCTTATAAGAAGAACACCTGTTGAACCCGACTGAAAAGTTAGTTTCAGATTGAGATCTGATTCTCAAGACAGAAGTTGATTGAAGATCATCTTCAGAGGAGACTCAACCCTACTTTGTTCTAATTCAAGAATCTTTGAAGAAAGCCAAGGGAGGTTGATCTCTGCAAAGTTCTTTCAAGAACTCATCAAGAAGCCAGTCAACTCATCTCTCTCTTTCAGAGTTGTGGATATATACTTTGTAAACTTTATTTTCTGTAGGATCCTAAGGGATCTGAGCTGTAAGCCTATTTTATAAAGGCTGAGGTAGGGCTATTGTGCCTGAGTGTAGGTGATTTTATTCTCTGAGTGTAGGTCTTGATTGTAGGCTGAGGTAGGGCTGTTTAGCCTGAGTGTAGGTCTTGGTGAAGACTGAGTGGTAAGACTTTGTGCCTGAGTTGTAGGAGTGGGGACACTCTGAGCTGTAGAAACCTGTTTGGGGTTCTGAGTTGTAAGATCTGAGGATCTGAGAAGAACTGGAGAAGTTAGGCCGAATCTAGTACACTACTAGATAGGCGAAGGGGGAAAGTGGATGTACCCAGACCTTGGGGAACCACTATAAATTTGTATGTACTCTGTGTGTGATTAATTCTGTGATTGCTGTATTATCTATGCTGAATTGCTGTAGAGAATTGCAAATACAGGTCTTATTATTCAGTGTTTCTGCCTGTAATTTTAAAAAGATTAAGTTCACCTATTCACCCCCTCTAGGTGATTAGGTACTATTTCTTTCAAGTGGTATCAGAGGGAGGTCGCTCAAAAAGGGACATAACAATCTGAGTAAGATCTTGTAGGCAGAATCAGATTAATCAAGATTCAAGAAAATGAGTTTTAGTGAGAATCACAAAGAGCTGGGGTCCATGAAGTTGCCAATCTGTAGAAAAGAGATTTTTGGCATATGGAAAGAGAGGGTTAGACTTTTTATGGAAGCCTCTGACCCAAGAATATACATTACAGTCAAAGAAGGGCCATCTGTGCCAATGAAAGTATCTGATCTGGATGCAAATCAGATAACTCCCAAAGACTATTCAGAAATGACTAAAGATGAGATTATTCTGGCCACTATGGACAAGAGGGCCCAAAATATTATTGTTAGTGGAATTGATGATGTCACATTTCAGAATTTAATTCACTGTAAAACTTCTAAAAAATGTGGGACACTTTAATAGTTTACATGGAAGGGTCTGAAGAAGTAAGACAGGACAGAAGTCCTTGTTAAATCAGGAGTATGAACGCTTTAGACAAGGAAAGTCTGATAGCATTACTGAATGCTATAAGAAATTCTATAGGATTGTTAATGAGTTGATGTCCTATGGAAGAGAATTCAGCAACTATGAGCTGAATGACAAGTTTTTAAGATCCCTGACTAAGGACTGGGATACCAAGATTTGCGTCATTAGGGAAATGACCAAATTAGCTGATATACCTCCTCCAACTTTGTTTGGAAAACTGTTATCTTATGAGATGCAGTTAATGGTTAGAAAAGAGGAAGAGAAGACTACAAGAGTGGAGCACAAGGAAAGAGCTGTGGCTTTCAAGACTGAAGGCACTAGGAAATAAAAAAGCAAGTCTCCATCTCCACCTCAAAAAGTTGCTGAGGCTGAGACAGATGAGTCAGAAAGCAAGAATTCAGATAGCAGTGAAAGTGATGAAGACTTTGCTGCTTTTACAAGACATTTTCAAAAGTTTCTGAAGAAGAAGCAGTGGAGGTCTAAGCCATCCACTTCACAGACAAAAGATCACTACTATCAGAATAGGAAGTCATCAAGGAATGATAAAAGAAAGTCCAAGCCAAGTAATACTACGTCCTCAAAGATTGTATGCTATTGTTGCAATAGACAGGGACATGTAGTAGCTGACTGTCCTGAAAAGAGGAAGAAGTCAACTGATAAAAAGAAGACACAGTTTAAGGGCAAAAAGGAAAAGTCCTTTGTTGCCAAGAAAGTCAAAAGTTTGACTGATCAGTCATCATCAGAAACAGATTCAGAAGTTGAAGCCTATATTGGGTTGTTTGCTGAAGAGGAGGAAGATGAGTTCATGCAGTTAATGAATTCAATTTATGAGCATAAGGACAATCAGTGCAAAGAGCTGTTGGCCTTATCTGAAGGAGACAAAATCCAGGATCAGCCTGGACCAAGTAAGGTACAAAATTATTCTTCTTGTTCAATTTCTTGTACTGAGTCAGAATCAGATACATCTGCATCAAGTGATGTGGGTGGGTTTGAATCTGAAGGTGATATTCATCAGTTAATTGATGAATATAGAGACTTGTTGCAGGCCTTAAAGAAAAGCAAAACCTTGGCCAAAAATCAGGCAAAGGAGATTGCTAGTCTTAAATTGGCTGCTGCTGATTTAGACAAGTTGTTTGATCAGAAAGTGAATGAAATAGCCAGACTAAAGAACATTACAGTTATTTAGATGAGAACTATTACATTTAAGAATGATCAAATTAGGAATCTGGAGGTTAGACTTTAGAAGGAGAAGGATATTGTGGCTAGCTTTTCTAAACCCAAATCTATTTTACCCTTGATAAATGAGTTTGTACCTCATAAGGGTAAGGCTGGATTAGGATTTATAAAACCTGCCTGGACTGCTAGGTCCAAGTCTAAGGGCAAAGCCCCAGCACTAAACAAAAAGCCTGCTGTAGATACTTCAGCCAGGGTTGTACGTAAACAAAGGTACAACAGGTTTGAGTGCTGGTGTTGTGGCAAGATAGGCCACTTTGCCATAGACTGTTGACACAATTCAAGTGTCAAGGAGAGTAGCAAACTACCTGCTAGAAGAGCTACATGTAGTTTTGTTAAAAGTCAAACTAACCTGCACCAAGGACCCAAGAATTATTTGGGTTCTAAGGTTAAGTAATCTGTTTTGCAGGTGAGTCCAAGTGGCCATGCCCCTATATGGTACTTGGACAGTGGATGTTCCAGGCACATGACTGGAACTAGGGGATTGCTGAAGGACTATACACCAATCAAGGATGGTTCTCAAGTTACATTTGGTGGTTCAGAGAAAGGAATCATCAAAGGCTTTGGTAACATTACTAGTAACCAAATTATAATTACTCAAGTGGCTTATGTAAAGGGTTTGAAACATAACCTCATTAGCATAAGTCAACTGAGTGATTTAGGATATGACATCTCATTTGTCAAAAATGGTTGTCATATCAAGAGGTCAAATGATCAAAAGATCATTCTGACAGGATATAGGAAGAGAAATGTCTATTGTCTAGACATTATGTGTGAGAACAATGTTTCTCCTATTTACCTTGTAGCTGATGAAAGAGTCTCACATTGTGTTAAATGGCACAAGAGGCTGACTCATCTTAACTATAAGACAATTGGCCAACTCTTTAGCAAAGAGTTAGTGAGGAATGATCCTCAGGTTAAGTGTATAAATGATGGGATATGCTTAGCTTGTCAAAAGGGCAAGCAGACCAAATCCACATTTCATAGCCTTGATAACAAGGATTCTGTGAGGTGTCTATACCTCTTATATATGGATCTTTTTGGTCCTATGCCAGTTCACAGCCTAGGTAGGAAGGTCTACACATTTGTGGTAGTTGATGACTACTCAAGGTATTCCTGGGTGTTCTTCCTAAGGTAAAAATCTGAAACTCCAAGTATCTTGTATAGTTTTGTTAAACAAATTCAGAATGAATTGGACAGTACAGTGGTCAAAATCAGAAGTGACCATGGTACTGAATTTCAGTCTGAAAGTATGACAAAACTGTGTGAAGAGTTTGGAATTTTTCAGGAATTTTCCTCACCAAGAACACCTCAACAAAATGGTATTGCTGAAAGGAAAAATAGAACCTTGATAGAGGCTGGTAGAACCCTATTGAGTGACACTTCTCTCCCAGAATATTTCTGGGCTGAGGGAGTTAATACTGCATGTCATGTAATCAATATGGCTACTATCACCAAGAGCCACAAGAAGACCCCCTATGAGATTGTGAAGGACAGAAAACCAAATCTATCCTATTTCAGGATCTTTGGTTGCAAGTGCTATATCCTTAACAATGGTACGTCTTATCTAACCAAGTTTGCTGCCAAATCCCAAGAGGGAATCTTTGTTGGGTACAGCAATAACAGTAAGGCTTATAGGGTCTACAACTTGATTACTCAATTTGTAGAAGAGTCAGTACATGTAGTTTTTGATGAAGCAAGGCTCATTAACAATAAATTGCCAAGAAGTGTTTGCAGCTCTACAGGTGTAACTGAGAAGATGGACAAGCTTACCTTAACAGAAGGTTCTTTTGCAAGTCAGCAAGTGGAAGATTTTTCTGCTTCAAAGACAATGGAGGCACTGACATGGTGTGGACTGGATTCAAGCTTGAAGATTGGTTCAGTCTTTAATAGGAAAGGAATGAATATACAAGGAAAGTTCTTATCTGAGATAGTTGGGAAGGTAATACTGCGCAAGCCTGGTGGGCATGATAGAATATCTGCTCACATGTTCAGTTTGATGACAAGGATAATATTCAAACTTGAAACTGATTGGTCAGCAGTGATGTTTGACAAGATAAAAGAAAGTCTGAAGAAGCCCAATCTGGGTAGAATTATGAGCTTATACTTAGCTGGAAGTATACCTGAAGTGATGAACCAAGCTGCTGGTTCTAAGATAAACCACATGAGGAGAATGGATGTAAGAATTTTCTCAAGGTGGGATAGAGTATTGACAAAGGAACTACCCACTCCAGAAAAGGAAACACCTTAGAAGAAGAAGAAGAAGACAACCATTGTGGCACAAGAATCCTCAAGTAGCTCAGAGAAGCAAGTGATGTTTAGTTCAGATGATGAAGAGGATGGCAATGCTGGACAGTCACCAACAAGACAAGAAGATGCACAGAGGCAGGGGGAGCTACCATCAGCTAGCCCTATTCACCTGGATCCACTCTAGGGGGAGCCTCTACTTGTGGATGAGCCAACTCCATTAGAGAGTGATAGGGCTACCCAAACCATTCTAGAGGTAATTACTGAAATTAATCAATTAAATTTCCCTATTGAGGATGAAGTTTTGACTGAATCATTACTTGATATTGATCAGCAAACACAGTTACATAGTGAACCATAAGATGTTGTCATGAAGGACACATCAGTTACTGATAGAGTAGACTCATTTGCTCCAGAAATAAGAGATTCTCCTGTACAACCTCAGCATGAGTTTACATTAGAAGAGCTGTTCCCTGATCTTGTACATACAGATCTTGAGAGAGAGATAACAGCTGTTGAGGGGGAGAAGGTTAATATTGAGGGGGAGCATGTAGAGGAGACTGCTAGACAAGAGACTGAGGAGAAAAGAATTACTGAGGAGCTACCAAGGACTGAGAAGGATTTACATCCTAGTCCTAAGGATAGAGTCGATATTGCTAGTACTTCTGCTTCAGTGGATGAAGAGGCTGCTGGAGCAAAGAAGTGGAAGTTCCAGGTCTTCAAGAGAAGAAGCCAGACCTACAAGAAAGCACTACAGACAATTGCTCCACAGCCTACCCCAACAACTGATTATAGTTCTCTGTTGGTGGCATTGCAAATAAAGCTCGATTAGCAAAGGAAGACCATGGAAACTTATATGGATGAGCACCATAAGGAGCTACAATTTTCCTTAGCTCAAGACATAAAATCCATAAGATTTGAAGTGAATCAACATAAAAAGGAAATGATTGACTGCTTCCATAAAGGAGGAAATGCAGTGGTCTATCTAGCTACTCATCAAGAGAACATCAAGAAACAGGTTGATGACATGGCAGTCAAACAAGGCTATGTCCTGGAAAACCAGATAAGAATGAATGACAATTTAACTGAATCACACAATGTGATAGTCACTGAAATGTAGAATCTAGCTGCTGCTCAAACTACTGCAATGACGGCTGCCAAGGCTGCATTTGATAAACAACTACAGGAGAGCCTCACTGCTGTTAAAACTGCCATTGAAGAATCTCAAAAGGCTATCACTGAAAAGCTCCAAAGGTTAAAATCTTTTTATAAGGATGGAGTTAACTATTTGAATGCTCAGATAAGATTCCGAAAGGATGATCTTAGAGATCATATAGAAAGAGAAGTCATAAAGGGGGAGAGGGTGTTAGTCAAAGCAGGCTCTGATCATGCAAAATGGATTTCAAACTCTATCAGAGATACCCTTGGATATCCACTCTTATGTGATGATGATAATATTGCAGAGTCTGGCATCAATCCTGCATACTTTGGAGGAGAGCAAGCTGAAGTGGCTCAAGTGATATACCCTCCTGCAGATTTTGACATGATACATCAGGAGGTACAGTCTATGTAGTCCTCCTGAGGGTAATCAGAATATTATTCTTGAAAAAGTTGTATAGCCTGTGCCAGAGGCAGTTCTAAAAGAACAAGAGGCTCAATTATCTAAGAAAAGGTTCAGAGAGCAAGCTGAATTAAGGCCAGATTTTGAGCAATGGAGCCCAACTTCTAGAAATATTATTCTGACTTCTTGGAAGGCTGCTAAGGATAATTTCATAGAGAGGGGAAAATGGTATTCTGACCAGAAGTGGAAGAAACATGAGGCTAGGCAAGAGGCATAGTATAATACAGAAGGTAGGCCAAATTAGGGAAGCAACCTCCTAATGCATAGGAGCCTAGCAAGTATTTCCCTAAGCCTTATCACTATTTTGAAAGACAGAAGATAAGGGCTGAAAAACAGAAAAAAAAGATCTTAAAGGGAAGAAGCCTGCTGATGACAATGAAGCTCCTATTCAAGCAAAGATTCAATCTGGAAAGGGCATTGTTATCAAGGAACCAGAGCAGCCATAGGATAGAAATTTTCTTAAGTTTACAATCTGTAATCATTTGCATTTAACTCTATGTAAACTTTTGATTAATGAAAATGTTTGAAGTTGTAAGAACAATATTATATGTTCAATCTATTACATTATTGTTCTGAGATAATTGATTATACATGTTCTGTTTATACATGTTTAGTTCTTACCCTGTCATTTAATATTGTTATAAATCATATTGAGTATTTGTTATATATGGTGTATATCATTGACTAAGGGTTATGACTTCTCCAAATAGGGGGAGATTGTTGGGTACATTGGAATATATGTACCAGATTTGAAGAAGCCTCACCCTACTCAATGATATACATCAAAGTGTATTTTATGTGCTTTGAGTTTATTTGTGCAGGTTAAGTAACTGCAGGATTGCAGGAAAAGTTTCTAAGTCCATGTGTCGATACCTAGAAGAAAAGTGTTGACACTTAAGAAGGCTTGTGTCGACACCCAGAGAAGCTGTGTCGACACTTAGAGTAATTGTGTCGACACCAGGAAGGCAGAATCGACACCAGAAGAAAAGTGTCGACACATACAGGCAGTGTCGACACACAGTGAAGAATTGTCTACATAATCAGTGTCGACACTTAGAAGCAGTGTCGACACCCAGAGAAACTTTGTCGACATCAAAAGTGTCGACACCAGGAGGCTATGTCGACACTCAGCAAACTTCAACAAAGTTTAAGTACAAGTGTCGACACAAAGGAGATGTGTCGACACTCAGCAAAGTTTCAACACATGAAGAATGTGTCGACACAAGGAGATGTGTCGACACTCAGCAAAGTTTAAACACATGAAGAATGTGTCGACACAAGGAGATGTGTCGACACTCAGCAAAGTTTCAACATATGAAGGCATGTGTCGACATAAAGAAGATGTGTCGACACTTAGCAAGTTTCAACACAAGAAGTTGTGTCGATACAAAGGAGTTCTGTCGACACACAGTAGAAATCAAATAAGTATTGAAGAAGAAGTACTTGTGTCGACACACTCAATCAGTGTCGACACATTCAACAGAAGGCTTGTGTCGACACACAGGATCAGTGTCGACACATTCTGAAGAAGCAGTGTCGAGAAGCTGTTACAACAACATAAGGAGTTGTGTCGACACCATCAAGGCTAGTGTCGACACTTAGTCTACTTGTGTCGACACTTAGTCTATTTGTGTCGACACATAAAGACTATCTGTCTCGACACTTTCAGACAGTGACAGAGATTTCAAGAAATGACTCGATGACTTGATAGCTGTCATTTCAACCGGTCAACTGTAACTGTTAGAGCTGTCAGAAGGTTGTTAGAAATCGGATCAGCCAGTTACCTTGGAGGAAGACTATTTATAGACCTTTCTCCTTCGACAGAAAAAAGAAGTGATCAATGAATTGAAAAACAACACAACAAGAAGAAGACCTTTAAGAGAAGATCTAAGAAGTTGGAGAGAGAGAGCTCCTTATAAGAAGAACAGCTGTTGAACCAGGCTGAAAAGTTAGTTTCAGATTGAGATCTGATTCTCAAGACAGAAGTTGATTGAAGATCATCTTCAGAGGAGACTCAACCCTACTGTGTGCTAATTCAAGAAGCTTTGAAGAAAGCTAAGGGAGGTTGATCTCCGCAAAGTTTTTTCAAGAACTCATCAAGAAGCCAGTCAACTCATCTCTCTCTTTCAGAGTTGTGGTTATATACTTTGTAAACTTTATTTTCTATAGGATCCTAAGGGATCTGAGCTGTAAGCCTATTTTATAAAGGCTGAGGTAGGGCTATTGTGCCTGAGTGTAGGAGATTTTATTCTCTGAGTGTAGGCCTTGATTGTAGGCTGAGGTAGGGCTGTTTAGCCCGAGTGTAGGTCTTGGTGAAGACTGAGTGGTAAGACTTTGTGCCTAAGTTGTAGGAGTGGGGACACTCTGAGCTGTAGGAACCTATTTGGGGTTCTGAGTTGTAAGATTTGAGGATCTGAGAAAAGGTGGAGAAGTTAGGCCGAATCTAGTACACTACTAGATAGGCGAAAGGGGGAAAGTGGATGTACCCAGACCTTGGGGAACCACTATAAATCTGTGTGTACTCTATGTGTGATTAATTCTGTGATTGCTGTATTATCCGTGCTGAATTGTTGTAGAGAATTTCAAATACATATCTTATTATTCAGTGTTTCTGCCTGTAATTTTAAAAAGATTAAGTTCACCTATTCACCCCCCCTCTAGGTGATTAGGTACTATTTATTTCAAGTGGTATCAGAGGGAGGTTGCTCAAAAAGGGACATAACAGTCTGAGTAAGATCATGTAGGCAGAATCAGATTAATCAAGATTCAAGAAAATAGGTTCTAGTGAGAATCACAAAGAGCTGGGGTCCATAAAGTTGCCAATCTGTAGAAAAGAGATTTTTGGCATATGGAAAGAGAGGGTTAGACTTTTTATGGAAGCCTCTGTCCCAAGAATATACATTACAGTCAAAGAAGGGCCATATGTGCTAATGAAAGTATCTGTTCTGGATGCAAATCATAGAACTCCCAAAGACTATTCAGAAATGACTAAAGATGAGATTATTCTGGCCACTATGGACAAGAGGGCCCAGAATATTATTGTTAGTGCAATTGATGATGCCACATTTCAGAATTTAATTCACTGTAAAACTTCTAAAGAAATGTGGGACACTTTAATAGTTTACATGGAAGGGTCTGAAGAAGTAAGACAGGACAGAAAGTCCTTGTTAAATCAGGAGTATGAAAGCTTCAGACAAGGAAAGTCTGATAGCATTACTAAATGCTACAGGAAATTCTATAGGATTGTTAATGAGTTGATGTCCTATGGAAGAGAATTCAGCAACTATGAGCTGAATGACAAGTTTTTAAGATCCCTGACTAAGGACTGAGATACCAAGATTTGTGCCATTAGGGAAATGACCAAATTAGCTGATATACCTCCTCCAACTTTGTTTGGAAAACTGTTATCTTATGAGATGCAGTTAATGGTTAGAAAAGAGGAAGAGAAGACTACAAGAGTGGAGCATAAGGAAAGAGCTGTGGCCTTCAAGACTGAAGCCACTAGGAAATATAAAAGCAAGTCTTCATCTCCATCTCAAAAGGTTGCTGAGGCTGAGACAGATGAGTCAGAAAGCAAGAATTCAGATAGCAGTGAAAGTGATGAAGACTTTGCTGCTTTTACAAGAGATTTTCAAAAGTTTCTGAAGAAGAAGCAGTGGAGGTCTAAGCCATCCACTTCACAGACAAAAGATGACTACTATCAAAACAGGAAGTCATCAAGGAATGACAGAAGAAAGTCCAAGCCAAGTAAAACTACATCCTCAAAGATTGTATGATATTGTTGCAATAGACAGGGACATGTAGTGGCTGACTGTCCTGAAAAGAGGAAGGAGTCAACTGATAGAAAGAAGACACAGTTTAAGGGCAAAAGGAAAAGTCCTTTGTTGCCAAGAAAGATAAAAGTTTGACTGATCAGTCATCATCAGAAACAGATTCAGAAGCTGAAGCCTATTTTGGGTTGTTTGCTGAAGAGGAGGAAGATGAGTTCATGCAGTTAATGAATTCAATTTATGAGCATGAGTACAATCAGTGCAAAGGGCTGATGGCCTTATCTGAAGGAGACAAAATCCAGGATCAGCCTGGACCAAGTAAGGTACAAAATTGTTCTTCTAGTTCAATTTCTTGTACTGAGTCAGAATCAGATACATCTGCATCAAGTGATGTGGGTGGGTCTGAATCTGAAGGTGATATTCATCAATTAATTGATGAATATAGAGACTTGTTGCAGGCCTTAAAAAAAACAAAACTTTGACCAAAAATCAGGCAAAGGAGATTGCTAGTCTTAAATTGGCTGCTGCTGATTCAGACAATTTGTTTGATCAGAAACTGAATGAAATAGCCAGGCTGAAGAACATTACAGTTATTCAGATGAGAACTATTACATTTAAGAATGATCAAATTAGGAATCTGGAGGTTAGACTTCAAAAGGAGAAGGATATTGTGGTTAGCTTTTCTAAACCCAAATCTGTTTTACCCTTGATAGATGAGTTTGTACCTCATAAGGGTAAGGCTGGATTAGGATTTACAAAACCTGCCTGGACTACTAGGTCCAAGTCTAAGGGCAAAGCCCCAGCACTAAACAAAAAGCCTGTTGTAGATACTTCAGCCAGAGTTGTACGTAAACAAAGGTACAACAGGTTTGAGTGCTGGTGTTGTGGCAAGATAAGCCACTTTGCCATAGACTGTTGACACAATTCAAGTGTCAAGGAGTGTAGCAAACTACCTGCTAGAAGAGCTACAGGTAGTTTTGTTAAAAGTCAAACTAACCTGCACCAAGGACCCAAGAATTATTTGGGTTCTAAGGTTAAGTAATCTGTTTTGCAGGTGAGTCCAAGTGGCCATGCCCCTATATGGTACTTGGACAGTGGATGTTCCAGACATATGACTGGAACTAGGGGATTGCTGAAGGACTATACACCAATCAAGGATGCTCCTTAAGTTACATTTGGTGGTTCAGAGAAAGAAATCATCAAAGGCTTTGGTAACATTACTAGTAACCAAATTACAATTACTCAAGTGGCTTATGTAAAGGGTTTGAAACATAACCTCATTAGCATAAGTCAGCTGAGTGATTTAGGATATGACATCTCCTTTGTCAAAAATGGTTGTCATATCAAGATGTCAAATGATCAAAAGATCATTCTGACAGGATATATGAAGAGAAATGTCTATTTTCTAGACATTATGTGTGAAAATAATGTTTCTCCTATTTGTCTTGTAGCTGATGAAAGAGTCTCACATTGTGTTAAATGACACAAGAGGCTGGCTCATCTTAACTATAAGACAATTGGCTAACTCTTTAGCAAATAGTTAGTGAGGAATGGTCCTCAGGTTAAGTGTATAAAGGATGAGATATGCTCAGCTTGTCAAAAGGGAAAGCAGACCAAATCCACCTTTCATAGCCTTGATAACAAAGATTCTGTGAGGTGTCTATACCTCTTGCATATGGATCTTTTTGGTCCTATGCCAGTTCACAGCCTAGGTAGGAAGGTCTACACATTTGTGGTAGTTGATGACTACTCAAGGTATTCCTGGGTGTTCTTCCTAAGGCAAAAATCTGAAACTCCAAGTATCTTGTATAGTTTTGTTAAACAAATTCGGAATGAATTGGACAGTATAGTGGTCAAAATCAGAAGTGATCATGGTACTGAATTTCAGTCTGAAAGTATGACAAAACTGTGTGAAGAGTTTGGAATTTTTCAGGAATTTTCCTCACCAAGAACAACTCAGCAAAATGGTATTGCTGAAAGGAAAAAAATAGAACCTTGATAGAGGCTGGTAGAACCCTATTGAGTGACACTTCTCTCCCAGAATATTTCTGGGCTGAGGCAGTTAATACTGCATGTCATGTAATCAATAGGGCTACTATCACCAAGAGCCACAAGAAGACCCCCTATGAGATTGTGAAGGGCAGAAAACCAAATCTATCCTATTTGAGGATCTTTGGTTGCAAGTGCTATATCCTTAGCAATGGTAAGTCTTATCTAACCAAGTTTGCTGCCAAATCCCAAGAGGGAATCTTTGTTGGGTACAGCAACAACAATAAGGCTTATAGGGTTTACAACTTGATTACACAAGTTGTAAAAGAGTCAGTACATGTAGTTTTTGTTGAAGCAAAGCTCATTAACAATGAATTGCCAAGAAGTGTTTGCAGCTCTACAGGTGTAACTGTGAAGATGGACAAGCTTACCTTAACAGAAGGTTCTTCTGCAAGTCAGCAAGTGGAAGATGTTTCTGCTTCAAATACAAACGAGGCACTGACATGGTGTGGACTGGATTTAAGCTTGAAGATTGGTTCAGTCTTTAATAGGAAAGGAATGAATATACAAGGAAAGTTCTTATCTGAGATAGTTGGGAAGGTGATACTGCGCAAGACTGGTGGGCATGATAGAATATTTGCTCACATGTTCAGTTTGATGACAAGGATAATATTCAAACTTGAAACTGATTGGTCAGCAGTGATGTTTGACAAGATAAAAGAAAGTCTGAAGAAGCCCAATCTGGGTAGAATTATGAGCTTATACTTAGCTGGAAGTATACCTGAAGTGATGAACCAAGCTGCTGGTTCTAAGATAAACCACATGAGGAGAATGGATGTAAGAATTTTCTCAAGGTGGGATAGAGTATTGACAAAGGAACTACCCACTCCAGAAAAGGAAACACCTCAGAAGAAGAAGAAGAAGACAGCCATTGTGGCACAAGAATTCTCAAGTAGCTCAGAGGAGCAAGTGATGTTTAGTTCAGATGATGGAGAGGATGGCAATGCTGGACAGTCACCAGCAAGACAAGAAGATGCACAGAGGCAGGGGGAGATACCATCAGCTAGCCCTATTCACCTGGATCCACTCCAGGGGGAGCCTCTACTTGTGGATGAGCCAACTCCATTAGAGAGTGAAAGGGCTACCCAAACCATTCTAGAGGTAATTACTGAAATTAATCAATTAAATTTCCCTATTGAGGATGAAGTTTTGACTGAATCATTACTTAATATTGATCAGCAAACACAATTACATAGTGAACCACAAGATGTTGTCATGGAGGACACATCAGTTGCTGATAGAGTAGACTCAGTTGCTCCAGAAATAAGAGATTCTCCTGTACAACCTCAGCATGAGTTTACATTAGAAGAGCTGTTCCCTGATCTTGTACAGACAGACCTTAAGAGAGAGATAGCAGCTGTTGAGGGGGAGAAGGTCAATATTGATGGGGAGCATGCAGAGAAGACTGCTAGACAAGAGACTGAGGAGCAAAGCATTGCTGAGGAGCTACCAAGGACTGAGAAGGATTTACATCCTAGTCCTAAGGATAGAGTCGATATTGCTAGTACTTCTGCTTCAGAGGATGAAGAGGCCACTAGAGCCAAGAAGAGGAATTTCCAGGTCTTCAAGAGAAGAAGCCAGACCTACAAGAAAGCACTACAGACAATTGCTCCACAGCCTGCCCCAACAACTGATTATAGTTCTCTGTTGGTGGCATTGCAAATAAAGCTCGATGAGCAAAGGAAGGCCATGGAAACTTATATGGATGAGCACCATAAGGAGCTACAATTTTCCTTAGCTCAAGACAAAAAATCCATAAGATTTGAAGTGAATCAACATAAAAAGGAAATGACTGACTGCTTCCATAAAGGAAAAAATGCAGTGGTCTATCTGGCTACTCATCAAGAGAACATCAAAAAACAGGTTGATGACATGGCAGTCAAACAAGGCTATGTCCTGGAAAACCAGATAAGAATGAATGACAATTTAACTGAATCACACAATGTGATAGTCACTGAAATGGAGAATCTAGCTGCTGCTCAAACTACTGCAAGGACAGCTGCCAAGGCTGCATTTGATAAGCAACTATAGGAGAGCCTCACTGCTGTTAAAACTGCCATTGAAGAATCTCAAAAGGCTATAACTGATAAGCTCCAAAGGTTAAAACCTTTTTATAAGGATGGAGTTAACTATTTGAATGCTTAGATAAGATTCTAAAAGGATGATCTTAGAGATCATATAGAAAGAGAAGTCATAAAGGGGGAGAGGGTGTTAGTCAAAGCAGGCTCTGATCATGCAAAATGGATTTCAAACTCTATCAGAGCTACCCTTGGATATCCACCCTTATGTGATGATGATAATGTTGCAGAGTCTGGCATCAATCCTGCATACTTTGGAGGAGAGCAAGCTGAAGTGGCTCAAGTGATATACCCTCCTGCAGATTTTGACATGATACATCAGGAGATACAGTCTATGTATAGTGAAAGTCCACCTAGTGTCAGCTATGTGCACCTATGTGGGGGGGGGGGGAATAGGTGACGAGTAGCGCTTTTGCGAAATTTACGAACGTACCTGTACAATAAAAATAGAAAGCACAACACACAGAATACACAGGCAAATTATAGTGGTTCCCCGACTTGGGTACATCCACTTTCCCCCTTCGACCTATCTCCCCAACAAGGGACGACTCGGTCACTTCTCCAACGGGATTGAAATCCAATCCCTACACTAACGAAAGGAACCCTTCCACACGTGAGAGTCAACACTCTCACAAAACGGGTTGCACCCAACCCTTACAACGCGAAACAAAAGTTCCTTTACAACAAAAGTAAATATAGAAAGTACACGAGATACAAACTTCTTTCGGAGACTACGGTGTTCCTCTTCGTTTGACGACGTGTTCGTGAAGTCAACGAAGAGTCTACAACCTTGGTCTCTCTTGGAGAGGATCTCCCCGGAACCGGCGGCGGCAACACGAGCAGCGGCTAGCTTCGGGATCGGCGGCTACGATGATGAGCGGCTGCTGAACTTGGAGATCCAAACTTCGTAGCGAAGCTAGCTTGGTCTTCCAATGGTCACGCGAGGATCGGTCGTCTCGATCGATTCGGACGGGGGAGTTTTTCCCGGTCAACAAATCGAGAGACAAGAGATCTCTGGATAGACACGTGAGACTCAAGCTTTGCTAAGCTTCTGTCGCCGGAGATCACTAAGGAATCTCGATTGTTGACGACGACCAACTTTCCCGAGCACGACGGCGGCGGCGGAGAGGAATCGCGATATTAGGGTTTCGTCGCGGCTCGGTTTCGTTCTCTTTTCTCCGTCCTTTTACTGTTCAAAATACTGGAATATATATACTGTAGATAACTCCAATATGACCGTTTGTGGGACCCACACTAGAAATCCCTAAGTCCGGTTCAAACTAGTCTAGAGGCAGAATCCGGTCCAGCAGTAACCTGAGAAAACGCTAAGTGAAAATCGGCGAGAATCGCAAGCGATTCTCGACGAATCGGCGAGAATCACCAAGTGATTCTCGACGATTCGTCGAGAATCGTTAGTGATTCTCGCCGAATCACTTATTGATTCTCAACGAATTTCACTTTGTATACATGAGCTGCTTGGCCACTGGTTCGGCGAGAATCACTAGTGATTCTCGCCAAATCCTACTTGGCACCGTTTTGAGGTAGCCAGAAGGAGTCGGCGAGAATCACTTGGTGATTCTCGTCGAATTTTCCTTGGACGAATTTTCGTCTTCCACCCTGGAGCTGCTCCTTGACCCATCCATGCTCCTTGTCTTCTCTTGCATATGAACGGCCCTGTACTTGAAAGTAAGTGCACTCCAATAGAGATAGTACACGTAGGCCAACACACTGATCTGCTCAACGAGGGATTACGTCTTGCAGACCCGTGTATATTGACCTACTGCACCCTGACATTGGTGTGCACTTAGCGTGGAGGAGCTGCAAGTACAACTTAAGATGTTTCATCAAATACATTGTGAATTCATCTTAGCTTGACAGGTGGCTTCCTCAAATCTAGGTAATCGTGGATACAATACCCAACAATCTCCCCCTATTTGACGAAGCCAAAACCCTACTAGCTAAGATGAATAACACATATCAAATAATAAACATAGCATTCAGAAATTAAACATGCAGCACAAGAGAATATATGCAATCAGATCAGGACTTGAGTCATTCACAAATTCAAATATATATACCAATATAAATATATACACATATAATCCAGAATTGTTTCTATGACAACAAAAATCATTAAATGTTCTTAAGACAAAGTGACAAGCTATAAGTTTTTGACTATTTTTCCTTAGATAAGTCACCCTTAGGATTTTGAGCCAAGTACTTCTTGCTTTGCCTCTCCATGTATTCTTTGGGCTTCGGGTAATACCTAGGAGGAGCAACTTTATCTGCATCCTTGTTGTTTCTGAAAAAGATGTTGCGTTTCGCTTCAAATGTTTTGTGCGTTTCCCACTCATACTGGCTATATACTTCGTTTCGATTGATCTCTCCTCTTTCTTGCAGCCAGAAGGTGTCTAAGATGATGTTCCTTGAAACTGGACTCCACCTTTCGTTTCGTACATCCTCCTCATTCATTCGAGTTCTCTTTGCAGCCTGTGACTCCTTGGAGGTCCCTTCTTGAACTTTTCTCTTTCCCCTGGCTTTTGCTAAGGCCTCTTGGTCAAACATGCTCCTCAGTTTAGCTTTGGAGAGAGCCCTAGCATCAGCGTCATTTGTGGGAATATCTGTAGCACTTGCACTTACATCCTCAGCAACACTTACTTCCTCAGCGGCCTTAGATGTCTCAGGGACATGAATACCGACAGGATTGTCAGGCAGAACGACGCCTAACGTACCTAGCGCCTGTTGGAGCATCCACCAGCAGCTCTCATAGACATATTTGCTTGATTGGGCGAAGTGTGTGCTCATGCTTTCTTGAAGCTCGGCCAACGTAGCTATATACTCTTTCTCCCCCTTTTTGGCTTCGACAGCTATGCAGTTGGCATATGAGTGCAGGGAGTCATCAATATGCTTCGTGGTCTTGGAGAATTCAGTGATCAGGGCCTGCTGATGGGCATTTAAAGTGACCATATTACCATCAAACTTCTGAATGTTGGTGGCTACAACGTGTGCGTTCTGATTTACGACAGCTAGAGTATCAGTATTCTTTTTCAAGCCGGCCATTAAGAGTGTGACAGCTTCGCCGACCCCAGTATACTTCTCTTCAAATTTCTTCTCCATCACGTCCAGCTTATGGTTGATTTCCACCATATTCTTGAGCATCAGATTTTTCGAAGTCTTAATCCTGTTCAGCAGTTTATTCTGGGCTTCATCAAATGAGACTTTAAGTTCATTCACAATGCCCTGAATGATATTAACAGTGTGAGTGGCTAGCTCATCTCGTAACGGAATAGCCGAAGGCACTTGTGGGCCTTGCATTTCAGCAGACGCGTCTGTAGAGCTGGATACAATCACAGTCTCTAATGGAGGAATGCTGGCTGCCTCTATAGATTTATCTAACTCCCCCTCCACTGGTGCAGACTTGTCAGATGGAGGTTCAACAGGATCCGGAGTCTCAAATGCTTCATGTCCCTCATTCTCATCTTCCTCTCCGTCCTCATCCAAGAATTCATCTATATCAGCAGCCTCTTCCAATTCTCGGTCAGCAGTCTCCAGTGCTTCAGCTTCGGTTCCTTGAGTGTTTCTGTTCAGGACCTCCTCATCCTCCAGCTCAGGTTCACTTACTTCATGAATTTCGGCCACCGCATCCCTGGCCACCTGGGCAATTTCAGAAACTACATCTGTATGAGGGGGTAGAGTCTCCCCCTCGATTCCTGTAGTCAGGGTATCAGGAATTTCACGGGGGGGGGGGGGGGGTGACTGCTGGAGAAACTTCCTGTTGCTCTTCCACAGCAGGCTGCCCGATACGCCGCTCCCATCGATCAAACACACTTGCATCCATCTTCTTCAAGTAGTGGAGAGGGACGCCTTTGCTCATGTCAAACTTGTCTTCGTTCAGCTGGTTTAGATATAAGCTTATGATGCGGCCAAAACTTGGAGTGCCCAAGGTGTCCTTGATCTTTTGGAACAGCAACTCCCCCCAGTTGAACCTCTTGCGGCAGACAACAGCTATGACGATCTTGAACATATCTCCTGAGATATGGTCATGCGAGCCCGGCTTGCAGATGAGCACTTTTCCAATAATGTCAGATAGGAGCTTCCCTTCTTCATTCATCTCCTTTCTCTTTATTGATCGAGTTCCTCGTGGAAGACCGCAGAACAAGAGAGTTCTGGTTTTGTCCTCGTCCTCCAGATAGTCCTCCTGCTCCGAACTAGAAAGCTACAGGTAGCGAGTCAGCTTGCTGGCAGACATCTTTACTTTTGCCCCAGCCACCTTGCTCTTGAGTACGGAGTCTCCATCTCGGAGTCTTGCGGTAGCGTAGAACTCCAGCACCTCTTTATCCAGGATTTTGCAAGGGTGCTCCAAGACGAAGGTTAGCCCAGCCTCTTCCAGCATTAGGATGATGTTGCGGAATTCGTCCGAGGCGTGAGAAAACCCAGTTCGAACCAGCTCGCAGCCAGAGACCAACCCTGCAGTTGTCCTTGGAGCCATTGTAGATCTAGAGATAGAAGCCCTACTCTAAGCATTAATGAACATTCAAAAAGAAAGCGCCAAGAGCGTCCAAGAACGGGTGAGAAAGAGGTTACCTAAGGACTTATATGGAAGTGAGTTGAGGAGCTTCGGGAAGACCTTCGGTGGATGGAGGAGTTTCCTGTGGGGTTCGGCCTTGCTAGAACGTTGCGAGAACCTTCTCGATTTGACGATGGACCTTGCGAGAACCTTGCGGTCACAGGGACACTTCGCAATTCGACGAGAGCTTACGGGAAGAGGATGGACACCCATCAGTTGTCCTTAGAGCAGGATGAATGGCGATTCGGCGAGTCGGAGGGAGAGCTCCTGCGGGTTTCGGCGAATCGGCGGAAGAACGCTTTCGGGAAATCTGCTGCGACGTGAGGCTGGATTCGTGAAGAAGGCGAATCGGCGGAAGAACTCTTTCGGAGGGATTTGTCTAATTCGTCGGGATTCGGGGTGAATGCGAAGGGTCGGCGGGATTCAGGAGATTTGGTTAATTCGGTTTCTGATACTATTTGTCTAATTCGAAATTGAGAGGTCTCTTGACTAGAAATTTTCACGTTGAGAAGCTTGCAATATTTTTGAAATTTTCCGATGTCAAGTCAATATAAAAATGATAAATACATG
Organism: Platanthera guangdongensis; assembly: GCA_039583875.1. Lineage (NCBI taxonomy): Eukaryota > Viridiplantae > Streptophyta > Magnoliopsida > Asparagales > Orchidaceae > Platanthera > Platanthera guangdongensis. The sequence continues at coordinate 18,995,048 of CM077160.1, read as the reverse complement.
GATATTTTAAAGTCAATCTATTTGCATTTGAACGAGGCTTTTCCAAAGACTTCTTGATGTCAATTGTGAGTTGTCGAGATTCACGATGACATAATTTCGTTAACCCTTTATTGATGTGTAATGGTTTGCATGCATCGAGTTAATCTATCCTTAGAGGTGCACACATACATGTATAAGCATAAGTATAAATATACACATGGATAGAATATATATATATATATATATATATATATATATATATATATATATATATATATATATATATATATATATATATATATATATATATATATATATATATATATATTTGAAGTGAGGATGCAATACGACGCAAGTCTTTGAACTGATCAAAATTACCTGGGATTTTGAAAGTCATCGTCTTAGTCCCACATGTAAAACACATTAGAGGCTCAAAGTGAGTATGCTCAAGCAGACATCACATCAGTTATTGCAGACGCTTGTTCCAACTTAGTCTTGAGCCACCTACTGTCTAGTTCCCATCATATTCACGGGGACCTAGACTTCTCTGTAAGAAAGAATTACTTTACCTTAGGAACCCAAATCATTTTGGGTCCTAGGTTCCTGTTAGCATAAGCACGCAACTGCCTTCCTTCAGAAAACCTGTCTGGAAGACTACCTCTATCCCGAGAATGTGGATAAGCCCTTGCCGTGGGCACAGAGGGGTTGTGCCAACAGTCGATGGCAAAGTGCCCCACTTTGCCGCAGCACCAACAAGGGTGAATGTTGTATCGCCGTTTTCGACCTGATCTAGTGACTGATGTAGTCACGGTCCTAGGTCTAAACGGGATAGGGCATGTTCTTGTCACACAAATGTCTCTTCCATCGTGACACGTAGAAGGGTGGAAAGAATACATGTTGTAAGCGTTATGAGGCCGGGAAGGTGGGGCCATTCTTTCAGGCATCTCCCTTACTGAGGCCCCATGGAGCCTGACATCATGACTTCTATCCTCTCTATCCCGTGTCCTCGAGTGGTGAGAAGTCTTCTGTGAGCTGGGACATGTAGATCCACACTGTGTTGAGGCAGTGGCAGTGAATACAAAGGGCTCAGAATGAGCCTTAGGTATTCTCTCGTGGGTGGCCATGCCGGCCCTTGCACTCCGGGTGTCTCCACATGGGGACAGATCATCCTTATAGTGACCACGACTATTCCTGTGGTCATACCTGAAGGCATGATGAGTTGCCTTCCTGCTTGGAGTGGGGGGTCGGAATACCGTTTACCCATTTCTCCATGCCTGGATAATCCGGGAAATCCACCCGGTTTCTTGCTTTCTCTTTATAGCATCAACTTTGGAAAAGTTTGATACTATACGTTTCTCATTATCTAGACTATTCTTTAGAGCTGAGATCTTAGAGTCCTTGACCTTGTTGGACGCCAATTGGAGAACCAACAAGATCTTCAGTCGAGCAATCTCTCGAGCTTGCTCCTCAACAAGTAGGTTGCTTTCCTGAAGGGCTCTCTTCAGGGAATCAGTATTTTCTGGAGGAGAGCAGTTTCTGTCTTCAGAAAGGTCAAAAGATATGGGGCAGGGTGAAGATGTTACCTGCTCATCTGAGTTATTGTCATTAGAATCAGTGACCATTGTTTCATCCTCATCAGAGCTGCTTTCCTCACTGGTCTCGTCAGTCTCTGACACGGACACGGGAGCTCTGATGCAATCCGAGGGATCCTTGCATTCATCTTCAGAAGTGAGGACCCCCACATACGCTTCATCCTCTGATTGGCAGCATATTTCAGCTTTCTCTAACCCCCCCATCAGCTCTGAGATCATCATCCACAGAGATTTAGCCGTTCTACATTTTTCCAATCTAGAGCGAGAGGCTCCAGACCAGACATCCATGATAATTTGTCGAATCCTCTCGTCCAAGTGAAATAGAGATAGTTCCGTCTCAGACATCTCAGCAATGCTCATGGGCACTTGGATCCCAGAGTCGGAGGTCTTCATGGGGATAAACGGACCCTCTTCCAGGATGAAGGATGCTCGAGGATCGATAGCATCAAGGTGAAAGGATACTCTCATTCTCCAGATGGGATAATAATCCTTTGTGCATGCGGGGAGTTTGAGTGACGGAATCTCATAATCCAGATCCATGCTTCTGACACTGGTGGCAGGATTCTACTCAAGGTGTTAACCTTTTTGAAGAGGAACCTGGCTTTGATACCACTTGAAAGTCCACCTAGTGTCAGCTATGTGCACCTATGGGGGGGGGGGGGAATAGGTGACGAGTAGCGCTTTTGCGGAATTTACGAACGTACCTGCGCAATAAAAATAGAAAGCACAGCACACAGAATACACAGGCAAATTATAGTGGTTCCCCGACTTGGGTACATCCACTTTCCCCCTTCGACCTATCTCCCCAACAAGGGACGACTCGGTCACTTCTCCAACGAGATTGAAATCCAATCCCTACACTAACGGAAGGAACCCTTCCACACGTGAGAGTCAACACTCCCACAAAACGGGTTGCACCCAACCCTTACAACGCGGAACAAAAGATCCTTTACAACAAAAGTAAATATAGAAAGTACATGAGAAACAAACTTCTTTCGGAGACTACGGTGTTCCTCTTCGTTTGACGACGTGTTCGTGAAGTCAACGAAGAGTCTACAACCGTGGTCTCTCTTGGAGAGGATCTCCCCGGAACCGGCGGCGGCAACACGAGCGGCGGCTAGCTTCGGGATCGGCGGCTACGATGATGAGCGGCTGCTGAACTTGGAGATCCAAACTTCGTAGCGAAGCTAGCTTGGTCTTCCAACGGTCACACGAGGATCGGTCGTCTCGATCGATTCGGACGGGGGAGTTTTTCCCGGTCAACAAATCGAGAGACAAGAGATCTCTGGATAGACACGTGAGACTCAAGCTTTGCTAAGCTTCTATCGCCGGAGATCACTAAGGAATCTCGATTGTTGACGGCGACCAACTTGCCCGAGCACGACGGCGGCGGCGGAGAGGAATCACGATATTAGGGTTTCGTCGCGGCTCGGTTTCGTTCTCTTTTCTCCGTCCTTTTCCTGTTCAAAATACTGGAATATATATACTGTAGATAACTCCAATATGACCGTTTGTGGGACCCACACTAGAAATCCCTAAGTCCGGTTCAAACTAGTCTAGAGGCAGAATCCGGTCCAGCAGCAACCTGAGAAAACGCTAAGTGAAAATCGGCGAGAATCGCAGGCGATTCTCGACGAATCGGCGAGAATCACCAAGTGATTCTCGACGATTCGTCAAGAATCGTTAGTGATTCTCGCCGAATCACTTATTGATTCTCAACGAATTTCACTTTGTATACATGAGCTGCTTGGCCACTGGTTCGGCGAGAATCACTAGTGATTCTCGCCGAATCCTACTTGGCACCGTTTTGAGGTAGCCAGAAGGAGTCGGCGAGAATCACTAATGATTCTCGTCGATTCGGCGAGAATCACTAGTGATTCTCGTCGAATCGGCGAGAATCACTTGGTGATTCTCGTCGAATCGGCGAGAATCACTTGGTGATTCTCGTCTAATTTTCCTTGGACGAATTTTCGTCTTCCACCCTGGAGCTGCTCCTTGACCCATCCATGCTCCTTGTCTTCTCTTGCATATGAACGGCCCTGTACTTGAAAGTAAGTGCACTCCAATAGAGAGAGTACACGTAGGCCAACACACTGATCTGCTCAACGAGGGATTACGTCTTGCAGACCCGTGTATATTGACCTACTGCACCCTGACATTGGTGTGCACTTAGCGTGGAGGAGCTGCAAGTACAACTTAAGATGTTTCATCAAATACATTGTGAATTCATCTTAGCTTGACAGGTGGCTTCCTCAAATCTAGGTAATCGTGGATACAATACCCAACATATAGTCCTCCTAAGGGTAATCAGAATATTATTCTTGAAAAAGTTGTACAACCTGTGCTAGAGGCAGTTCTAAAAGAACAAGAGGCCCAATTATCTAAGAAAAGGTTCAGAGAGCAAGCTGAATTAAGACCAGATTTTGAGCAATGGAGCCCAACTTCTAGAAATATTATTCTGACTGCTTGGAAGGCTGCTAAGGATAATTTCATAGAGAGGGGCAAATGGTATTCTGACCAGGAGTGGAAGAAACATGATGCTAGGCAAGAGGCCATAGTACAATACAGAAGGAAGGCCAAATTAGGGAAGCTACCTCCTAATGCACAGGAGCCTAGCAAGTATTTCCCTAAGACTTATCACTATTTTGAAAGACAGAAGATAAGGGATGAAGAACAGAAAAAGAAAGATCTTAAAGGGAAGAAGCCTGCTGATGACAATGAAGCTCCTGTTCAAGCAAAGATTCAATCTGGAAAGAGCACTGTTATCAAGGAACCAGAGCAGCCATAGGATATAAATTTTCTTAAGTTTACAATCTGTAATCATTTGCATTTAACTCTATGTAAACTTTTGATTAATGAAAATGTTTGAAGTTGTAAGAACAATATTATATGTTCAATCTATTACATTATTGTTCTGAGATAATTGTTTATACATGTTTAGTTCTTACCCCGTCATTTAATATTGTTATAAATCATATTGAGTATTTGTTATGTATGGTGTATATCATTGACTAAGGGTTATGACTTCTCCAAATAGGGGGAGATTGTTGGGTACATTGGAATATATGTACCAGATTTGAAGAAGCCTCACCCTACTCAATGATATACTTCAAGGTGTATTTGATGTGCTTTACGTTTATTTGTGCAGGTTAAGTAACTGCAGGATTGCAGGAAAAGTTTCTAAGTCCATGTGTCGACACCTAGAAGAAAAGTGTCGACACTTAAAAAGGCTTGTGTCGACATCCAGAGAAGCTGTGTCGACACTTGGAGTAATTGTGTCGACACCAGGAAGGCAGAATCGACACCAGAAGAAAAGTGTTGACACATACAGGCAGTGTCGACACACAGTGAAGAATTGTCTACATAATCAGTGTCGACACTTAGAAGCAGTGTCGACACCTAGAGAAACTTTGTCGACATCAAAAGTGTCGACACCAGGAGGCTATGTCGACACTCAGCGAACTTCAACAAAGTTTAAGTACAAGTGTCGACACAAAGGAGATGTGTCGACACTCAGTAAAGTTTCAACACATGAAGAATATGTCGACACAAGGAGATGTGTCGACACTCCGCAAAGTTTCAACACATGAAGAATGTGTCGAAACAAGGAGATGTGTCGACACTCAGCAAAGTTTCAACACATGAAGGCATGTGTCGACATAAAGAAGATGTGTCGACACTTAGCAAGTTTCAACACAAGAAGTTGTGTCGACACAAAGGAGTTCTATCGACACACAACAGAAATCAACTAAGTATTGAAGAAGAAGTACTTGTGTCGACACACTCAATCAGTGTCGACACATTCAACAGAAGGCTTGTGTCGACACACAGGATCAGTGTCGACACATTCTGAAGAAGCAGTGTCGAGAAGCTGTTACAACAACACAAGGAGTTGTGTCGACACCATCAAGGCTAGTGTCGACACTTAGTCTACTTGTGTCGACACTTAGTCTATTTGTGTCGACACATAAAGACTATCTGTCTCGACACTTTCAGACAGTGACAGAGATTTCAAGAAGTGACTGGATGACTTGACAGCTGCCATTTCAACCGGTCAACTGCAACTGTCAGAGCTGTCAGAAGGTTGTTAGAAACTGGATCAGCCGGTTACCTTGGAGGAAGACTATTTATAGACCTTTCTCCTTCGACAGAAAAAAGAAGTGATCAATGAATTGAAAAACAACAAAACAAGAAGAAGACATTTAAGAGAAGATAAGAAGTTGGAGAGAGAGAGCTCCTTATAAGAAGAACACCTGTTGAACCCGGCTAAAAAGTTAGTTTCAGATTGAGATCTGATTCTCAAGACAGAAGTTGATTGAAGATCATCTTTAGAGGAGACTCAACCCTACTTTGTTCTAATTCAAGAAGCTTTGAAGAAAGCCAAGGGAAGTTGATCTCTGCAAAGTTCTTTCAAGAACTCATCAAGAAGCCAGTCAACTCATCTCTCTCTTTCAGAGTTGTGGTTATATACTTTGTAAACTTTATTTTCTGTAGGATCCTAAGGGATCTGAGCTGTAAGCCTATTTTATAAAGGCTGAGGTAGGGCTATTGTGCCTGAGTGTAGGTGATTTTATTCTCTGAGTGTAGGTCTTGATTGTAGGCTGAGGTAGGGCTGTTTAGCCTGAGTGTAGGTCTTGGTGAAGACTGAATGGTAAGGCTTTGTGCCTGAGTTGTAGGAGTGGGGACACTCTGAGCTGTAGGAACCTGTTTGGGGTTCTGAGTTGTAAGATCTGAGGATCTGAGAAGAAGTGGAGAAGTTAGGCCGAATCTAGTACACTACTAGATAGGCGAAGGGGGAAAGTGGATGTACCCAGATCTTGGGGAACCACTATAAATCTGTGTGTACTCTGTGTGTGATTAATTCTGTGATTGCTGTATTATCTATGCTGAATTGCTGTAGAGAATTGCAAATACAGGTCTTATTATTCAGTGTTTCTGCCTGTAATTTTAAAAAGATTAAGTTCACCTATTCACCCCCCCTCTAGTTGATTAGGTACTATTTCTTTCAGTATGCCCTCACTCAATCTTGGCAAGTCGAAATTTTTTGTGCTTTTGTTATATTGCTCAAAGATTATGTTTAACTCGCACAGTAATCTGTTTATTAAGAATTCATTATTTACAGTGCTTGTGCTACCGTAATCTTCGATCATCGCAGCATGATTTTCATCCCATAGGGTCCTTACCCCGGTCGGTTGGCAATATAATAAAATTATTGCAAATAATCTTTGCAGTGCTGATGGCATTGTAAAACTTCTGGCTTCCGCTAGGCAGTGTCTGATGCTATTGTCTTCATCCTGTAGACCTCGTTTCTCAGCAGCTTCTTTAAAAGTTGTGTAACAAAAACCATGAACAGTATATAGATAATTAAACGATGTCGGCGCTGAAATATGATTAAGTAGAAGACGTAAATAGAAGCGCTCACCCTCGGTTGGCGATACAGCGTGCATACATCCTACTACTGTCCGATTCCGAACTCTTCTTATCCATTTTCGCGAAGGTGTTATCCACCTATAATGTTTTGCAAACTCAGTATATAAGTAATGAACGGTTTCTAATCCATTGTTGTATGTCTCGAAGAACTCTGTCAGCATTGTTCGTGAATTTCGTTTGTTAGCTAGTACATCAGAAATGGATTGATTGCTTCGAAATTGGACCTGTTGTAGATCTGGCAGATGTATTTGCAATCGGACTACAGAAGGGAATGTTTGGTACATATGGAACTTGAAAATCTTCCACGATGCCTCAGGCGCACAAATCCAATGGCCGTCGACGTATTTACTTACTTTGTCATAGTTCGGCCCCGGGCACACCTCGTATGCAACCCAATCAGGACCTTTGTAAACGTACTTGTACAAATATTTAATACTCTTAATGCTGCTGCAAATTTCCACATTGATGTGGCAGTCATATTTAAGTAGAAGATATGGGTTGTATGGAACTACCCAACCATTGTCAGGCCTAAAGTCCTTATCTCTCCTAAGAGGAATTTCTCTATTATCATCACGACGACGGTAGAGTGGGTATGAATCCAAACCATGTGTTGTGGCTGCCATGAAAGGTTTTGGATACCTTTTTTTGCATACATTATTTTTCATGCACTGCGCATTTGGTCGTAAACGTCCGCATGGCCCATGCAACATATGTCTAAGCACTGCATTGTGTAAATCTGGTTCTTCTGTTTGTATTGGAATTTCAGCTCTGACAACGCAGTCGTAATCATAAGGACTACTTAGCTTATCGTGGTCATTGAAAATAAATAATATATGTGCGTGTGGAAGACCTCTTTTTTGAAATTCTACCACGTGAACATGTGCCACAACTCTACCCAGGACTCCCTTATGGAAGATGTCGTCCTTTAGACATTGCAATTTTGCTTGAAATATTCTTGAGATTAAATCAGGTCGATCTTGCGCTGTTTGTCCTGGATAAAGCTCGTTTGTTATCTCTGGCCATGAAGGATTGCAAGTCATCGTTAAAAAAATGTCCGGCCTTCCAAAAGTTCGTACAACTGCCATAGCGTCTTGATATCTCTGGAACATATCTCTTGGACTTCCAATAAAAGAAGACAGCAAATTGTCCTACGACCGACATTACCTATAATGAGGTAAGGTTAACACTTATGGAAAGAAGGTAAACTTATTTTTGTTATATATGTTTAGAAAGCGATGGTGAATGTAAGTACCTGCGTTAGTTTCATCGCTTTGCAAGCAATCCTGCAATCCTTGGTACAACTCGGCTCTGACATCGCTTTGGTGCGATCTAATCCACCGTAGTTTCTGGGTTTCGACTTTTATGTGCATATCGACGATGTACTGTTGTAGTAGACGACCTGCGTAGTGAAGTACAGAATTCTGGTTTGCACGAATCTATATGTAGATAGTATAATTTAGTAAAAATTCACTTGTAATATTATGTTATGCTAAATTGAGTGCAACTATTGAAGTACCTGTAGTTGCTAGGAATAGTAGTCACAGCAGCTTGTTCGTTCTGCACGATGCAATTGTTCGTTGCCACGCCATCCATATGGGCCTTGTGGAAATAGCAGAGGATATTGTAGAGGGTCGTAGAACCCCGAATATTCTTTTACCGGCAATAGTTCTCCAGAATATGTCTCTACAAGTATGTCTCTATCATTTGCCTCAATAAAATCATCTGCATCAACTAATATGGCTGCAACCTGTGATGCTATTGGAAGGGAGTATTGACGCTCTATTGAAGGCCTTTATTTAATCAGAAGTCTGCATTGGTGGAGATCTGAGTGTCTTGCTAATTGCCGTAAGGTCTGGACAAATGGATTTACCGCATCCAGTAAGGTAGAGATTTTTTTAAGTGTCTGTAGAGCGAGGCCTAGACTCCCATTCTACCTATTTTCCATTTCGTGCTCTGTATCGTAAATGAACATTTGCAAAAAACGTGGTCTACTATCATATTCTGGTAAAAGAGAGCCAATTCTATGATATATTGCACCGTGTGCTCTAAAAGTGTAGATACCCTGATTGAATGCTGACATACTTTCGTCAAATGTCACTCCCATTGAGGTGAAGGAGAATACATGGTTGTATGAACATATATTCTTTCTGAAATTACGTCCTGCTGTAGTTTGTGATGTAAACAGTTCTAAAAGCTCGAGTGGTACTGGAATATCTGGTACATCTACAAATCCTCCTTTACAACATAGTGTCGTGGACTCATTGTGAAAACGTTTAGCATGACAATGACGGCAAGTTGTAGGTGAACAGAGAGGTACTGGAGGCACATTTATTGCTAGATAGCAGTTTCTTGCACTCAAATGGCGAGTTGATCCTTGATTAGGCACATTTCCTGTGTGATAATAATTAGATTTTAGTGACACTAAGTGTTATTAATGTTCTTACTTGTAATGTTTATTTTCTTGTGTGTCGATAGAGTTCTACCGTGTATTGTGTTTTGATCATCCTCAAGTTGAATTTCTTCATCAATGTCTGTTATGATTGCAGCGTCATTTTGGATTTCGGATGTGGCAGGGTTGCGTTGTCGAGCACGTCGATTTTCCTGTTGTCGGGCATTAATTGCTTCTCGTCGGTGTTGAGTTGATGTGTATATTGGTGGCCTTCCTCTGGGTCGTGCTTGTCGTGGTGCCGCAGTGGTTGTTTCTCGCACAATTGGTGGTCTCCCTCTTCGCCGCATTGCTCTAGGTTGTAAGTAGGTTGAATTATCGACATAGAGGTCACTTTCTATTTTTTTGTTATGAACGACATTAGAACCAACACAATTCTAATTATATTGCAATAAATTTTTGTTTGTATGTTTGAGCAAAGATGAACAATGTAATACCATATATAATTGTTGTTAAAGTTGGAGTTGACGGTTCCGCAACGGCTGTTTCATATGAAGCCGGCGTTGCATTGTTCTCTGAGTTATGATTGCCTTGATTGATGGTGATGGCAGTTGTCTCGATTGTCCCATCTTCCACCGCCGGTTCATGTCCTGTAATGTAGTGTAGCGGTCGATGTTGATGTTCGCTTGCTTTGATGGCATTGTTTTGATTCATTTGTTGACATGCTGAAGGACTTTTGAAATCAAGAATCAACAAAGAGCACTTTTTTGTTTAATGATTTACAAAAATCAAGAATCAATAAAGAAATAGAAGTGACTATTATAAATATTTTTATCTCAAGCATGATCAGACCCAATGTTATATACTTTGGCTAATCTAACAATAGTAATAAAAAAATATTGCTTTGGTTGTTATAAACATTTTTATCTCAAGCAGTCGTGCACGGGGGACCCCGTGCGGGGCAACAACATTGGTCGGGGAAGCGACATTGGTCGGGGTCGGTGACATTGTTCGGGATGATGACATTGTTTGGGGGCGGCGACATTGGTTCGGGGCGGCTACATTGGTCGTGGACGACTACATTGGTTGTGGAGGCAACATTGGTCGGAGGCAGCGACAATTGTCGGAGGCAGCGACATTTGTCGTAGGCGGCGACATTGGTCGGTGGCGGCGACATTGTTCGGGGGCGACGACATTGGTCGGGGGCGACGACATTGGTCTTGGGAGGCGACATTTGTCGTAGGCGGCGACATTGGACGTGGGCGGCTACATTGAACGTGGGCGGCTACATTGGACTTGAGTGGCGACATCAGACGTGAGGGCGAGCATGGACGCGGGGAGCAGAATGTTACACCATCCTTATATTTGAGTGTGCTTATATAATAAAGATTAACAAAGCATAACATAGTGATCCCATAATTAGCTCAACATGACAGAATCTTGATTACATGCATATGATTAACTCCATATGATTAAAGAAATGACAAATATTTGGAAGAAATGAATCAATCTGTCAAAAAGGCTTCAAATTTTTGCAAATGAGTTTGCAAATATGTTATGCTGAGAGTATGCAAGTGAGAACAAAGATACTTCTTTACATTTTTGACATAACAAATTTCTTCATAACATATTCATAAACGAAGAAAATTGTTGCAAACAGATTGGTTGATCGTTATCCATATATAAATGCACCTCAGTTCTAAATAAGTGAAGCAAAATGCACCTCTGTGTGCACTTCTGTGCAAACAAATTCAAAAAACTTATTAGTGATAGTTTCAGATTTCAAAATTTGTTTAAAAGAGTGAAGCAAACCGATTTTTTATAGAGGATTACACAACCTATGAAATAATTTGATTATAACGGGTAGAACCTCTTCAATATCTTGGAGATTTGGTCATATGACCATATATAACAATATCTTGGAGATTTGATTACAATGCAGATTATATTTGCTCTGAAGGTGTTTGTCTAATATTTTTGTTTCTATGAGCAGTGAAATTGTGTGAAATTGTACTATTTAAAGATAGAGATCAAGTTCCAAAATGTTGTTTTGCTTACTTGCAACAATCTGGATTGTTGCCTTTAATAGATTGGGAGTGCTCATACCACTGTTAGCTTTCGAGCATCATATTGCAGATAAAAAGGAGGAAGTAGAAAATGAAAACATGAAGTCAAAAAAAGGTAAACTGCATTCTTGTTTAAACTAATACTGCAATTAATAAAAAAGTTATTAACCAAAAAACACATGACATACCATTCAACAGACCATCTTTGGTGGACACATATTTTGAAATTTTGTAATAATAGTATCATTAGTAATAGTGTTAGCAACATCTTTCTCCATATAAACGATCAAGCAGTCATTCATCCATTCATCTCACATTCTGTTTCGTAAATGATTTTCTATAATGTTCATTGCAGAAAACATACTTTCAACTGTAGCAGTTGCAACGGGTAGAAGACATGCCAACTTTAAAAGCCTGAAAACCAACTGATAGCGATCTTGTTTTTTCAACTCACACGATCATTTAACTCGTTCAAAGTCCAATCGAGCACTGTATTGAATATTTCAACACGAAAATGATGATAATTTTTCACCTCGCTTTCATTGCGTCTTGATCTTCCTGCTTGAGTATATTTTTCATTCATATCAAAAACCTCTATATGTTGTTTTGTGCAATATTTTGATACTTCAGTCATGAAAGAGTTCCATCCGTCTGCGGAAAGAAAGGCTGTGCTGAAACTCAGCTTTGTTCCCAACATCTGCTGCACCAACCTCCAATCATTGGACGTGAACCGCCCATCTCGGTCACTCACGATGCGGCGGGGCACACCGTGAAGCCGCACAATATTATCCACGTATAATTTTGCCAATTTCTCCACAGAATCATCCTTACTATGCAGAATGAAATGCGACACCTTCATCAAACGATCTACGACCACCCAGATGGCGTCGTTTCCCTTCTGCGAGCTTGGCAAACCATGCACAAAGTTCATAATAATGTCGTCGAACTTCCACTCCGGAATAGGCAAAGACTTCAAGAATCCTCCAGGCTTCTAGCACTCCACCTTTGCTAAGGCACATGTTTGACACTTCACCACGTATAGTACCACATCCTTCTTAAGTCCTGGCCACCAGAACAATTTCTTCACATCACGGTACATCTTCGTGCTACCCGGGTGAATCAAGTACTTGCTATGATGAGCCTTATACATCAATTCTACCGGTAATTTGCCCACATTTGGGACGCACAAACGACCGTCCTTCCAGAGCAATCCATCCACAACCTCAAATTTGGAATTTGACCCATCCAAAGACTCAACTATGATTTGCTTCATGTGGCCATCCAAATCTAAAGCCTGCCGAATCCGATCAGCTAGGTCACATTGAACTTTAGTCCAGTTCAATAGCGCCTCGGCACTAGTCTGCTTGTCTACACAAGAGATTTCCAACGCCTCCAACTCCCTAACCAAACGCTCATCATGGACCGACATCTAGTTGGCTTGAGCTGGGGCCCTGCGACTCAACGCATCCGCAACCGTATTGCCTTTACCAGGCACATAATGAATCTTGAATGTGTAGTCCCCCAAGAACTCCATCCATCTCCTCTGTCGCATGTTTAGATCCTTCTGATCCAACAAGTACTTTAGGCTCTTGTGGTTGGTATAGATATCGACCTTCACCCCATAGAAGTAATGCCTCCACACTTCCATGCTGCAGTAGGACACAACCTAATCCACTGCCCGAAGTATCGCTGTATGTTGAAGTATTAGACCGGGCGGCCTTACGGTCTGGTCTGGCGGTCTCACTCACGAGCTTGGAGACCGGGCGGTCTATCGGTCTCCCATTGTGGCTTGTTCTTATCCTGCTGGAGTTGCCGAGCGGTTAACCCATCTGTCTAACCGTGCGGCCTATGCGGTCTAGTTTATTTCTAGCCGCTCAGCCTTGTACATGTTTAGTCCCACATTGTTTGTTTATACTCTCTCATATCTCCACCATTCTATAAAAGTGAGGTCATACCTTTGTAAATGATATCTTTTTTGGATAATAAAATTTCAATTATTCAAAATTCTATCTGTTTGTTGTTGCATGTTCGCTACTTTTAACATGGTATCAGAGGACACGGTCTTTTCCTCCTGATTGTGTGCGCTCTCTGATTCTCGCGTCTTGTTTCTGCTTCATGTGACCTGTCTTCGCGGCTTGCCTTCTCTTCTGCCCGCTGCCCTGTTCGCGCGGCTTGTTGCTTCTCTTCTCTAGCTGCTCCTCGTCGCCGCGACCTGTTCAGTTGTCGCAGCAACCTGTTTCCTTCTAGCCGACTATTTTTCCCTAGCTATGCGGCCTGATTCTGTTCGCCCGGCTTGCGGCTTGTTGTTGTCGCCGCTGCTTCTTGCTTCCTCTTCTCTTCTGTTCGCTCGGACATTTCAGTACGCGTGACCTCTTCCCTGCTGTGCCTTGGTCTGCTTCCTAGCCGCTAGTGTTCACGCGGCTTCTTCCCCTTAAACCGCTGCGGTTTCGCGCGGGTTGCTCTCCTTTTTCCTCTCCACGCGGCTTCTCTTCTTCTCGCGCGGTTTACTATGACTACTTCCGGTCTCTCCGCCCCTGTTATCTCCACCACCACCGTTATCTCCACCACTCCCGCAGCTCCTCCTCCACCTACTCCTTCGGGCAACCTTGGCACGCTTTCTAAGCTTGTTGGCTCCAACTATCCTGATTGGAGCGTTTCTTTCACCTTTCTTCTTCGCTCTCAGCGCAAGCGTCATCACCTCACCGATGACCCTCCTCCTCGTACCTCTCCTGAATTTGATGACTGGGATGCGAGTGATGCCCTTGTCCGCACTTGGCTCGCCAACAGCCTCTCTGATGAGTGCCTTTCCGTCATTCGCCATGATGAGACGGTCAAGGCCGCCTGGATTCACCTTGCTGCTCTCTATTCGAAGGGGGGCCAGACATCCCGCATTTATACTCTTTATGTGGACCTCTTTGCCCGCCCCTCCATGTCTCCTGCTGCAGCTTACCAGTAAGTTCACGCTCTTGGCGCCGAGATCCTACAGAATCATCCCTTCTACGCGGACTTGGCTGACCAACACAAACACTTCCAGGAACTCCTGGTTGTTTGTTATCTTCTCCGTCTTCCCGATTCCTATGATATGATCCGCTAGTAGATCTTGGGTGAGGCAGAACCTCCTACTTTAGATGCCACTGCGGCTCGCATTGCCGCTGTTACTTCGCTGCTCCAATGGCCTCTGTTGGCCTCCCCCCTTCCCAGGACTCCTATGCTCACCAGGCTCAGTGGGGGGGGGGGGGGGGGGGGGGCACTCTGTTGACCGCTGCTGGAAGAAACATCCTCGTCTTCGCCCTTCTGGTGATGCTCCTTCCTCGACCTCTTCCTCCTCTCGGCCGTCTGCCTCTGTAGCGACGACTTCAGGTAGTGCCCACGTTGTTACCCAAGGTAAGTGGCTGATTGACTCGGGTGCTACAAATCATATGACTGACATCCCTCATTGCTTCTCTCTCCTTGAAACGCATGACCGCCTACCCCCCGTTTGTGTGGTGGATGGTTCACCGTCCCCGGTGCTCGGGACGGGCATGGTTCAAGTCACCCCGTCGCTTCGCTTGGAGGACACTCTCTATGTCCCGAAGTTCCCGTGTAATTTATTATCTGTTACCACTTTATGCCGGCAACTACAATGCTCTGTCTTATTCACTCCCACTTCTTGTTCTTTTCAGGACCCAAGGACCCAGCGAACGATTGCTACTGGGACTGAGAGCGGCGGCCTATATTTCCTCGACGACGTTTCTGCTCTATCCTCCTACTCCTCCTCTACAGATCTTATTCAATGACATCTTCACCTTAGACATCCTCCTCCTCGGATTCTTCGACAGCTTCTGCCCCACTTACCTCCGACCAGTCCTCCGCTCAACTGTGATGCGTGTCAGCTTGGCAAACATCATCGCACCTCCTTCCCACCAAAGCAAGGTTGTGGCTCCTCTCGCTCGTTTGATCTCATTCATTCTGATGTCTGGGGTCCTGCTCCTACCCTCACTGTTGGTCAGGGTAGTTCCTATTTTGTCACTTTTATAGATGATTTTTCAAGATGTACCTGGGTGTATATATTAAAAGATCGCTTTGAACTCTTTTCTATTTGGTAATCATTTTATTTTATGATTAAGAATCAGTTTGACATTTCTATTAAAGTTTTATGCTCTGATAATGCTAAGGAATATCTTAATCATGAGTTCTGCTCTTTCTTTCAATAACATGATCTTCTTCATCAAACTACTTGTGTTTACACCTCCCAGCAGAATGGGGTGGCGGAGTGTAAAAACCGTCACCTCCTTAATGTTGCTCGTACTCTCCTGACGCAGATGCAAGTACCTCGCTCCTACTGGGGCTACGCTGTGCTCCTCTCCTGCTATCTCATCAATCGTCTTCCCTCTACGGTTCTCCACGGTCAGACCCCCTTCTCTATTCTCTACCCCCGCAAGGAACCTTTTCCTCTCCCTCTCCGTGTCTTTGGCTGTACGGCTTTTGTTCACACTCCCTCCACTACCCGCGATAAGATTTCCCCCCGTTCCACCAAGTGTGTCTTTTTGGGGTACTCTACCACTCAAAAAGGCTATTGCTGTTTTGACCCCCTTCTACGCAAGCAATTTGTCTCCGCGGATGTGACATTTTTTGAGAATGCTTCTTACTTCTCTCTTACCTCCTCTCTTCCTCCCTGATGTCTCTGCTTCTCCACCGCCTCTCTCCGTTCCCTCCACGCCTCTCGACATCTCCCCCCTTTCATCCTCTCCTCCACCGTCTCCTTCCCTGTCCGTCTCCCCACCCACCCCTCCTCCCTCTTCTCAGGCGCCGTCTCTCTTTAGTCCCGGGCCAGCCTTCTCCGCCACAGATGCTCCGGTCGCTGACGCACCCGTCGACCTGGATCTTCCCATTGCTCTTCGCAAAGGGGTGCGAGCGTGTACTCAACACCCGCTTGCGGCAGTTGTTTCCTATGATCAGCTTTCTCCTTCTCGCAGGTGTTTTGCCTTGGCTATCTCCGCTACTTCTACTCCACGCACCTACCAGGAGGCTCTTGTTATCCCTCATTGGAAATCTGCCATGGATGAAGAGATGGCTACTCTTACTGAATGGGGTACCTGGACCCTTGTTCCTCCTCCCGTGGGCACTGATGTGGTTGGCTGTCGCTGGGTCTTTGTTGTGAAATTTTTCCCCGACGGCACTGTGGATCGCTACAAGGCCCGGCTGGTGGCCAAAGGCTTCACTCAGACTTACGACGTTGATTACTTTGACACTTTTTCTCCGGTTGCTCGCCTCAACACCATCCGGGTTCTTCTCTCTGTGGCTGTTAACCGGGATTGGGCTATTTCCCAGCTTGATGTCAAGAATGCCTTTCTCTATGACGATATTCAGGAGGACGTCTACATGGAGCAACCTCCTGGGTATGTTGCTCAGGGGGATACACGCGTATGCCGTTTGAAGAAGGCCATTTATGGCCTAAAGTAGAGCCCTCAGACGTGGTTCGACAAGTTCAGTGGTATTGTGGCTACCATCGGCTTTACAAGGAGTTCGGCCGATCACTCCTTATTCATTCGCAAAACGGCCTCGGGACTGGTGGTTTTAGCAGTATATGTGGATGATATTTTTCTTACTGGCGATGACCAAGATGGGGTGGACTTGACGAAGAAGCACCTCCGTCAACACTTGGTCACGAAGGATATGGGCTCCCCGAAATACTTTTTGGGGATAGAAATCTCTCGGAAACTTGACTCGTTGGTTCTCTCCCAACGGAAGTATGCCCTTGATCTTCTACAAGAAGCAGGATTGACAAGTGCCAAACCGGCTCGGTTTCCCATTGCTATTTGAGAAGACAAAACGTGGACGGATGACTCGCCTCTTCTATCTGATGTCACAAGGTACAAACGTTTGGTAGGCAAACTCATCTATCTCACAGTGACTAGACCCGACATCTCCTATGCTGTAGGCAAGGTCAGTCAGTTTATGCAAGCTCCCAAGGACTGCCATCTTCAGTCTGCCTTGAGGATTTTAGAGTATGTCAAAGCAGCACCAGACAAAGGGCTAATCTTTCAGAAGAATGGTCATCTAAGGGTTGAGGCCTACTCAGATTCAAGCTATGCGGATGATAAAGGCGATCGTAAGTCCACATCAGGTTTTTGTACTTTTGTTGGAGGAAATCTTGTGAGTTGAAAGAGCAAGAAACAGTCTGTTGTCTCCAGATCCAGTGCAGAAGCCGAATACCAGAGTATGACGTCAACCACATGTGAGTTAAAGTGGTTGCGGGCTCTCATGCTTGACCTAGGAGAGGTCTATGACTATCCTCTTCCTATGTTCTTTGACAACAAGGCCGCTATATACATATCCAGAAATCCGGTCTTCCATGAGAGAACAAAGCATATAGAGGTTGACTGCCACTTCATTCGGGAAGAGATTTTGAAGAAACAGATTTGTACTCCGTTTGTCACCTCTGACAAGGAATTGGCAAATATCTTCACAAAGCCGGTCTCTACTTCCTTCTTCCACATTTGTGACAAGTTGGGCATGATTGATATCTATGCTCCAGCTTGAGGGGGAGTGTTGAAGTATTAGACCGGGCGGCCTTGCGGTCTGGTCTGGCGGTCTCACTCAGGAGCTTGGAGACCAGGCGGTCTATCGGTTTCCCATTGCGGCTTGTTCTTATCCTGCTCGAGTTGCCGAACAGTTAACCCATCTGTCTAACTGCGCGGCCTGTGCGATCTCCTTTATTTCTAGCCGCTCAGCCCTGTACATGTTTAGTCCCACATTGTTTGTTTATACTCTCTCATATCTTCTCCATTCTATAAAAGGGAGGTCATACCTTTGTAAATGATATCTTTTTTGGATAATAAAATTTCAATTATTCAAAATTCTATCCATTTGTTGTTGCATGTTCGCTACTTTTAACACTGTAGATTTCAAAGCCTTCGGTCCCACTTGGCGAACTCAGCACATGCGTCGTGGTCAACCAACTCTTCAACTCCTCCAAAGCTCGTGCTCACTCCACCGTCCAAACAAACTTCTGCTCTTTCCTCGTCAGAGTCGTGAGGGGTAACGCTATCCGCAAGAAGTTCTCCACGAAGCGCCTGTAATAGCCGTCAAGCCCCAGAAAACTCCGGACTTCCGCTACCATAGACAGCACAGGCCACTCTCGTATAACAACAATCTTTGCCGGATCCACCGCAATTCCCTCTCCACTGACTATGTGACCAAGGAATGCTACTAAGGACATCAAAAACTCGCATTTGGAGAATTTGGCGTACAGTTGATTCCTCCTTAGCGTCTCCAACACCAACTGCAGATGCTTAAAGTGATCCTCCTCACTCTGCGAGTACACCAATATAACATCGATGAAGACGATCGCAAAGTGGTCTAGGTACTCCCTGAAAGTCCTGTTCATTAGATCCATGAACAATGACGACGCATTAGTCAGCCCAAACGGCATGACCGTAAACTCATAATGCCCGTATCTCGTACTAAAAGTTATCTTGGGGATATCACTTTCCCTTATCCTCAACTGATAATACCTGGACTTAAGATCCAATTTCGAGTACACCGATGACCCAACTAACTGATCGAACAGATCGTCAATTCTCGGGATCGGGTACTTGTTCTTCTCCGCTAGCTTGTTTAGTTATCGATAATCAATACAAAGTCTCAAGCTTCCGTCCTTTTTCTTAACAAAAAGGACCGGCGCGCTCCAAGGCGACGAACTTGGACGCACATAACCCTGCTCCAACAACTCTTGAAGCTGTACCTTCAGCTCCGTCATCTCCTTAGGCGCTAGCCGATACGGATAGCGAGACACAGGTTTCGCACCTAGCACTAGCTCGATGGTGAAATCAATCTCCCGTTGAGGTGGGGCTCCAGGAAGATCGCTAGGGAACACATCAGGGTACTTAGATACCATTGAAATACTGTCCAATGTAGGCTTAGGCTTTGCAACCTCCACTAGCGTGAAGAACAACTCTACTCTAGCACGAACCGCCTTCACCACCTGAAGAGCAGACATCATAGTCTTGCTCGACCCTTTCAAGCCCGTAAAAGTTGTCTCACGACATGTTCCTAACTTGACCGCCTTGTGACTGCAATCAATATAAGCTTGCTGATCCGAGAGCCAGTCCATGCCAAATATCACGTCGAACTCCACCAGCGGTAGTAACGACGCTAGCAAATCGAACTCCTGACTCCCAATACGAATCTTTACGCCACAGACTCTATCCACGCGCATTGAGCACCCATTAGACAACAACACATCCAATTTGTCTTTTGCCATCGAAGAAGGTACTCTGTTGCGTAATATAAATCCTTTGGACAAAGAGGAGTGCGAAGCTCCTGAATCGAACGGTGCTCTCGCCAGATAAACAAAACGCGAGACAAAGCCTAACACAAACAGTCCTAAGCTGACACGCGCAAGGGCAACAAGTATTTAAAGCTAAACAGCTATAAATTTAAGCCATACCTGTCACCACGTCCGCTCCAACAGTCTCGGGAAAAGTGTCCCGACTTTCCACAGTTATAACATGTGCCCGGGGTTCAGCTTGTAGTTGCCCCCGAAGCACCGGAAGAAGGGGCTGGACCCAAAGTCCTAGCCTTCTTATGGAACTTACGATACCCAGATTTTGAGGTAGTCGGCATTTTGAACACCGTTTCCTTTGCACTAGAGTCCTCAACTGCTCTTGACATAGCTTTCTTTGTCTTCTGAGCACCATCCCGACAATCTCGGGCAATGTGGCCTTCTTGCCACAAGTATGGCAAGTGTAAGTAGCTTTGCTAGTCGATGTTCTAGACCCCTTTTTTAGCGTTCTACTGAATGCAGCTCTTATAGGGCTTGCAGAGTTCGATACCCTATTCACTGGCATCTGGTGAGTCTTCCTCAAATCTACTTTCAAAGATCTAGCCGACTCCACCAAGGCTCGAAATCCCAATAATTTTGATCCTAGCAGTAGAATTCGCAGCTTGCCACACAGATCATTATAAAATCTATCGACTATAGACTGCTCGTTCTTCAACTCAAAGCATAGGTAGCGGCTTATAATAAGAAATGCTTGCAAATATTCATCAACTGAGTGCGCTCCCTGCACTAAACGCATGTTCAACTGCTGACCCGATGGTCTGCCAAATGTCATTTGCTCCATTACGCCACCCGACATTGAAACCACATCAGGGGCAAAGGGTTGCACATTCCTTCCATGCTGTGCATTAGTCACAGCGAACACCGCTTCAACAACCTTTCTTATGGTTTCAAACAAAGGAGGGGTCTCGAGCACGTCGCTGGGTGCACTGTATTCCTCAGAAAGCGAGCGTTCAGACGGCCTTACACCACTCCTGGTCACCTATAGTCGCACAAAACACCATTAAGTGACCGAACAAAATTGCAAAAAGCAATTATAGGAACACGCAAGTTCCTCAAACATGTGTATTTTCATTCCTAAGTGGGCATTCATGGGTTCGTTTTATGTTTTAACGGTGATGCACACACATGTGCTCACCACCACTTAAAAGAATTCGTCCACGAATTTATTTAAGTTGACTGAAACCAGTAGTCTGATACCAAATTATAACACCTCCTATCCGTCACATAGCATAAAGTAGTAGGTCCAGCCGGGGCTCGACGCCATATACCATAGACAGATCGGAGGGTTACGTAATGGAAACCATCCTGCCAATAACCAACGTCCTACACAGAGTACATTCTAGCGGAAGCAATTTAAAAGTTGCAAATAAAGAACCCTGCCAACAACATGAATATACACTACAAAAACCCAACAGGAATGAACGTACAAATACACCAGTATTTGTCCTTATGGCCTTACATGAGTTTACTCAAATAAAAGTGTCTTCCAAACCTCGGCACGCAGGCGGTCACCCATGAGAAATAAAGTAAACATTCAAATATTAGGCCTTCGAGGGCCGGCTCAGCAACATGGGCTTTTGCCCGCTATTTGCCACTAGGCTCCGCAGCACCTGCAAGCAACAATCCACCGAAGAGGTGGCAAACAAAAGCAACGGTCAGCTAAAGCTGACCAAATTATAACGACCTCGCCCCTAAACTCGGGGCCGCGATGCTCCTTCCCTGTACTTTATTAGCATTGTCGAATAGTGAATAAACACTTCACCATAGGCATAGGCACTCACGGCCACACACCCCGTGCCCTCAGGGCACATTCTTGGTGAACCCGGTCAAAGTCCGTTGTCTCACCCCCCCTTGGACAGCAAATCTCGTGAGCATTTGAGTCTTTTCGGCAGAAGTCACATCAATTGAAGACATCGACCCGCCCTCTATGCCATCGGTAGGCCTCTAACACCAAACCACATAGAGAGGGTACGGTTTCACTTAACTCGTTGCTCACCTCGCCACGACAATTAAAGACATTGGTGCGGGTCAAGCTTCCTCGAATCCCGAGTATCGAACACACAATATTACATAACCCTGTTATGTACAAGTTGGCTCCCAGGCCACCAAGATGGCAGAACCACACTTCTGCCCAGTTTTCCGGGTGCATATTGAGGTTAGTCCCCAAGGCTCCCTGTTGCAATCTACCACGTAGAAAACCAAAAAAACAACTTTCGGCGCGAAGTCTTCTCCGGCCATTCATGCAATGCAACATCACCGATCCAGACCAACATGTCTTGGTAGGTTTCACACATCATGCCTATGTCCATTTCTCGATTACGGACTCTATATGCAAAACAACGAGGACTATTCATGTCTACCCGAAGGAACACCTCATACTCACCGCATAGTCGCGAAAGCGGGCTTCCTCTGCAAGGGAAAAGAGGACTTTACATGTACAAGATGAGAATCATTACCCTAGCATTCCTCTTCGGCGCCATGAAGATCTATGCGAATGAAAAGCACCGCAACGTCCTCGTCTCCGTATATCCGAACTCGTCTTGCGATTTGGGGCTCTGAAACTCCACCAGCGGCCGGATCTCACTTCCTTCTTCTTCCTTGCTCTCCCCTCTCTCTAGAACTTTAGAAGGATAAAACCCAAATAGAATGAGGGTTTCTAAGCCCTATTCCCGGGTATATCCCAGCAAGAATAGTCCTGAGCGGTTGGATCCCAAAATAAGGAAACAGACGGCCACGATTCGCACTTAAAATCCAAAACCTGGGCCGAACACGGCTTGTGACACGCCCGTGTCCAAGGCCGTGTGCCTCATTCGACGCCGAAACCGCCGCGTCTCGAAAAGAACACCGGCTCTTGACACGCCCGTGTCCGGATTGACACGCCCGTATCATCTGGTACACGCCCGTGTATCCGGGCGTGTTCCTCCATCGACACAGGAACAACACCAACCCGAGAAGAACACGGGTATTCGACACTCCGGTGTCGAATTTGACACGCCAGTATCAGGTTGAACATGCATGGGCTCCAGGTCGTGTTTCACCCTCGACACGACTCGGCCAACTACCCGAGTAGGACACGGCCTGGGACACACCCATGTTTGAGGCCGTGTTCGCTGTTCGACGATCGTCGAACCAATTTCGTCGACCACACGGCCATCGTCAAACCCGAGCACGACACGGCCCTGGGACACACCTGTGTCCCATGCCAGTGTCCCAGGCCGTGTGACCCCTACCAAGTTCCAAACTTGGCTCAAAACGCCACCCGTCGCTCTTTTGAGTTTCGGGGCGTTACAACTCTCTCCCTCTAAAAATAATTTTCGTCCCGAAATTACATAAAGGAAAATATATAAACAAAACTTAAACGGTACCTGAGTGGAATAACTCCGGGTACTCCTCAAGCATGGTCTGCTCTCGCTCCCATGAGAGCTCCTCCCGACCGCAGTTTTCCCAACGGACCTTGACCATCTTGATTTCCTTGTTACGCCATCGCTTAACTTCCGAGTCCTCAATGCGAACGGGCTTGACCTTCGTCGTCAACCCATTATTGACCGGCACTTGATCGGCCGCAACCATATGCGAAGGCTCTTACACTGCGTTCCGCAGCACCGATATGTTGAATACATCGTGTAGACCACTTAGCTCTACTGATAGCTTCATTCGATAAGCTGTTTTGCCAATCCGCTCTAGAGCCTCAAACGGTCCAAGGAACCTCGGGCTTAGCTTCTTCAAGCGCCGTACCCGCGAGACACCCTTGAACGGCTTGGTCTTCAAGTACACCCAGTCGCCAACAGCGAACTCCATGTTCCTATGCTTGGCGTTATAGTACTTAGCTTGCCGGTCCTGAGCGATTAACAATCTTTCTCGAATTGTTCGAACCAATGACGTTGCATCTTCCACCTCTTGCCGCTTGTACAACTTTGACTCACCCATTTCCAACCACGATAACGACGTGCGACATCTTCTACCATAAAGGGCCTCGAAGGGCGCCATTTGTATGCTCTCCTGGTAGCTATTATTGTAAGCGAATTCCACCAAGTATAGGTGATCTTCCCACTGCTTCCCGAAATCCAGAACGCACATGCGAAGCATGTCTTCCATCGTCCTGTTGACCCTCTCGGTCTGACCATCCGTCTGTGGATGAAAGGCTGTGCTGAAACTCAGCTTTGTTCCCAACATCTGCTGCACCAATCTCCAATCATTGGACTTGAACCGCCCATCTCGGTCACTCACGATGCTACGGGGCACACCGTGAATCCGCACAATATTATCCATATATAATTTTGCCAATTTCTCCACAGAATCAAACTTCCTATGCGGAATGAAGTGCGACACCTTCGTCAACGATCTCCGACCACCCAGATGGCGTCATTTCCCTTCTGCGACCTTGGCAAACCATGCACAAAGTCCATAGTAATGTCGTCAAACTTCCACTCCGGAATAGGCAAAGACTTCAAGAATCCTCTAGGCTTCTGGCACTCCGCCTTCATTAAGGCGCATTTTTGACACTTCGCCACGTACAATGCCACATCCTTCTTAAGTCCTGGCCACCAGAATAATTTCTTCACATCATAGTACATCTTCGTGCTCCCCGGGTGAATCGAGTACGTGGTATGATGAGCCTCGTACATCAATTCCACCAGCAATTTGCCCATATTTGGGATTCACAAACGACCGTCCTTCTAGAGCAATCCATCCACAACCTCAAATTGGGAATTTGACCCATCCAAAGACTCAACCATGATTTGCTTCATGTGGCCATCCAATTCCAAAGCCTGCCGAATCCGATCAGCCTGGTCACACTGAACTTCAGTCCAGTTCAACAGTGCCTCGACACTAGTCTGCTTGTCTACACAAGAGATTTCCAACGCCTCCAACTCCCAAACCAAACACTCGTCATGGACCGACAACCAGTTGGCTTGAGCTGGGGCCCTACGACTCAACGCATCCGCAACCGCATTGCCTTTACCAGGCACATAATGAATCTTGAATGTGTAGTCCCCCAGGAACTCCATCCATCTCCTTTGTCACATGTTTATATCCTTTTGAACCAACAAATACTTCAGGCTATTGTGGTTGGTATAGATATCGACCTTCACCCCATACAAGTAATGCCTCCACAACTTCAGGGCAAATATCACGGCCGCTAACTCCAAGTCATGGACCGGATAATTCCTCTCATGCACCTTCAGCTGACGCGAGCCATAGGCTATCACACTTCCCTGTTGTAGTAAGACACAACCCAATCCACTGACCGAAGCATCGCTGTAAATTTCAAAGCCATCAGTCCCACTTGGCAAATGCAGCACAGACGTCATGGTCAATCGACTCTTCAACTCCTCGAAAGCTCGTGTGCACTCTGGCGTCCAAACAAACTTCTGCACTTTCCTCGTTAGAGTCGTGAGGGATAACGCTATCAGCGAGAAGATCTCCACGAAGCACCTGTAATAGCCGACAAGCTCCAAAAAACTCCGGACTTCCGCTACCGTAGACAACACAGGCCACTCTCGTATAACAACAATCTTCATCGAATCCACCGCAAATCCCTCTCCACTGACTATGTGACCAAAGAACGCTACTGAGGACAACCAAAACTCACATTTATAGAACTTGGCGTACAGTTCATTCCTCCTTAGCGTCTCCAACACCAACTGCAGATGCTTAAAGTGACCCTCCTCACTCTGCGAGTACACTAATATATCATCGATGAAGATGATCACAAAGTGGTCTAGGTACTCCCTAAAAGTCCTGTTCATCAGATCCATGAACACTGACGGCGCATTAGTTAGCCCAAACGGTATGAACGTAAACTCATAATGCCCATATCTCGTACTAAAAGCTGTCTTGGGGATATCACTTTCCCTTATCCTCAGCTGATAATACCCGGACATAAGATCCAATTTTGAGTACACCGATGACTCGACTAACTGATCGAACATAACGTCAATCCTCGGGATCAGGTACTTGTTCTTCTCCGTTTGCTTGTTTAGTTCTCGATAATGGATACAAAGTCTCAAGCTTCCGTCCTTTTTCTTAACAAAAAGATCGGCGCGCTCCAAGGCAACGAACTTGGACGCACATAACCCTACTCCAACAACTCTTGAAGCTGTACCTTCAGCTCTGCCATCTCCTTAGGTGCTAGCCGATAAGGAGAGCGTGACACAGGTTTCGCACCTGGCACTAGCTCGATGGTGAAATCAATCTCCCATTGAGGTGGGGCTCTAGGAAGATCACCAGGGAACACATCAGGGTTCTCAAATACCACTGAAATACTATCCAACGTAGGCTTAGGTTTTGCAACCTCCACTAGCGTGAAGAACAGCACTGCTCCAGCATGAACCACCTTCACCACTTGAAGAGCAGACATCAAAGTCTTGCTCGACCCTTTCAAGCCCGTAAAAGTCGTCTCACGACCTATTCCCAACTTGACCTCATTGCGACTGCAATCAATATAAGCTTGATAATCTGAGAGCCAGTCCATGCCAAATATCACGTCTAACTCCACCAGCGGCAGTAACGACGCTAGCAAATCGAACTCCTGACTCCCAATATGAATCTTTACGCCACAGACTCTATCCGCGCGCATTGAGCACCCATTAAACAACAACACATCCAATTTGTCTTTTGCCATCGAAGAAGGTACTCCGATGCGCGATACAAATCCTTTGGACAAAGAGGAGTACGAAGCTCCCGAATTGAACGGTGCTCTCGCCGGATAAACAAAATGCGAAACAAAGCCTAGCACAAATAGGCCTAAGCTGACACGCGCAAGGGCAACAAGTATTTAAAGCTAAACTGCTATAAATTTAAGCCGTACCTGTCACCATGTCTGCTCCAATAGTCTCGGGCAAAGTGCCCGGCTTTCCACAGTTATAGCATGTGCCCGGGGTTCGGCTTGTAGTTGCCCCGAAAGCACCGGAAGAAGCGGCTGGACCCGAAGTCCTAGCCTTCTTATGTAACTTACGATACCCAGATTTTGAGGTAGTCGGCATTTTGAACACCGTTTTCTTTGCACTAGAGTCCTCAACTACTCCTGACATAGCTTTCTTTATCTTCTGAGCACCATCCTGACAATCTCGGGCAAAGTGACCTTTCTTGCCACAAGTATGACAAGTGTAAGTAGCTTTGCTAGTCGAAGTTCTAGCCCCCTTTTTTAGCGTTCTGCGGAATGCAGCTCTTATAAGTCTTGCAGAGTTCGATACCCTGCTCACTGGCATCTGGTGAGTCTTCCTCAAATCTACTTCCAAAGATCTAACCGACTCCACCAAAGCTCGGAATCCTAATAATTTTGGTCATAGCAGTAGAATTCGCAGCTCGCCACGCAGACCATTATAAAATCTATCGACTCTAGACTGCTCGTTCTCCAACTCAAAGCATGGGTAGCGTCTTATCATAAGAAATGCTTGCAAATATTCGTCAACTGAGTGCGCTCCCTGCACTAAACACATGTTCAACTGCTGACCCGATGGTCTACCAAATGTCATTTGCTCCATCACCCCACCCGGTTTTGAAGCCACATCAGGGTCAAAGGGTTGCATATTCCTTCCATGCTGTGCATTAGTCACAGCGAACACTGCTTCAACGACCTTTCTTATGGTTTCAAACGAAGGAGGGGTCTCGAGCACGTCGTTGGGTGCACTGTATTCCTCAGAAAGCGAGCGTTCTGACGGCCTTACACCACTCTTGGTCACTTATAGTCGCATAAAACACCATTAAGTGACCGAACAAAATTGTAAAATGCAATTATAGGAACACGCAGGTTCTTCAAACATGTGTATTTTCATTCCTAAGTGGAGATTCATGGGTTCTTTTTATGCTATAACGGTGACGCACACACATGTGCTCACCACCCCTTAAAAGAATTCGTCCACGAATTCATTTAAGTTGACCGAAACTAGTAGTCTGATACCAAATTGTAACACCTCATATCCGTCAAATAACATATTACAGTAGGTCCGTCCGGGGCCCGACGCCATATACCACAGACAGATCGGAAGGTTACGCAATGGAAACCATCCTGCCAATAACCAACGTCGTACACAGAGTACATTCTAGCGGAAACAATTTAAAAGTTGCAATTAAAGAACCCTGCCAACAGCGTGAATGTCCACTACAAAAACCCAACAGGAATGAACGTACAAATACACCAGTATTTGGCCTTATGGCCTTACATGAGTTTACTCAAATAAAAGTGTCTTCCAAACCTCGGCACGCAGGCCGGTCACACATGAGAAATAAAGTAAACATTCAAATATTAGGCCTTCGAGGGCCGGCTCAGCAACATGGGCTTTTGCCCGCTATTTGTCACTACGCTCCGCATCACCTGCAAGTAACAATCCATCGAAGCGGTGGCAAACAAAAGCAACGGTCAGCTAAAGCTTACCAAATTATAACGACCCTGCCCCTAAACTCGGGGTGGCAATGCTCCTTCCATGCACTTTATTAGCATTGTCAAACAATAGTGAATAAACACTTCACCACAGGCGAAGGCACTCACGGCCACACACCCCGTGCACTCAGGGCACATTCTCGGTGAACCCGGTCAAAGTCCGCGGACACACCACCGCCCCTTGGACGACAAATCTCGTGAGCATTTAAGTCTTTTCGGCAGAAGTCACATCAGTTGAAGACATTGACAGCCTAAGACCCGCCCTCTATGCCATCGGTAGGCCTCTAACACCGAACCGCATAGAGCAAGTACGGTTCCACTTAACTTGTTGCTCACCTCACCACGACAATTAAAGATATCGGCGCGGGTCAAGATTCCCCGAAGCTCGAGTATCGAACACACAATATTACATAACCCAGTTATGTACAAGTTGGCTCCCAGGCCACCAAGATGGCAGAACCACGCTTCTGCCCAGTTTTCTGGGTGCACCTTGAGGTTAGTCCCCAAGTCTCCCTGCTGCAATCTACCGCGTAGAAAACCTGAAAAACAACCATCGGTGCGGAGTCTTCTCCGACCATTCATGCAATGCAACATCACCGATCCAGACCAACATGTCCGGGTAGGCTTCACACATTATGCCTATGTCCGTTTCTCGATTACAGACTCTACATACAAAACAACGGGTACTATTCATGTCTACCCGAAGGAACACCTCACACTCACTGCATACTCTTGAGAGCGGGCTTTCTATGCAAGGGAAAAGAGGACTTCACATGTCCAAGATGAGAATCGTTACCCTAGCATTCCTCTTCGGCCCCATGAAGATCTATGCGGATGAAAAGCACTGCAATGTCCTCGCCTCCGTAGATCCAAACTCGGCTTGCGATTTGGGGCTCCGAAGATCCACCGGCGGCCGGATCTCACTTCCTTCTTCTTCCTTGCTCTCCCCTCTCTCTAGAACTTTAGAAAGAGAAAACCCAAATAGAATGAGGGTTTATAAGCCCTATTCCCGGGTATATCCTAGCAAGAACAATCCTGAGCCATTGGATCCCAAAATAAGGAAACAGACGGCCACAATTCGCACTTAAAATCCAAAACCTGGGCTGAACAAGGCTTGTGACATGCCCGTGTCCAAGGCCATGTGCCTCATTCGACGCCGAAACCGTCATGTCCCGAAAAAAACACGAGATCTCGACATGCCCGTGTCCGGATTGACACGCTCGTGTCATCCAGTACATGCCCGTGTATCTGGGCGTGTTCCTCCTTCGACACAGGAACAACACCAACCCGAGAAGAACACGGGTATTCGACACGCCCGTGTCTAATTTGACACGCCCGTGTTAAGTTGAACACGCCTGGGCTCCAGCCCGTGTTTCACCCTCGGCACGACTCGACCAACTACCCGAGTAGGACACGGACTGGGACACGCCCGTGTTTGAAGCTGTGTTCACTGTTTGACGATCGTCGACCCAATTTCGTCGACCACACGACCATCGTCGAACCTGAGCATGACATGGCCCTTGGACACGCCGGTGTCCCAGGCTGTGTGACCACTACCAAGTTCGAAACTTGGCTCAAAATGCCACCTGTCGCTCTTTCGAGTTTCGGGGCGATACACATCCACTCTTCTACCACCCTGGTAGGAATCCACTCAGGTTTTTGATCAGGTTCCCTGCCACCAATCAGGTTTTTGCTCCGACGCATTGTCACCACAAGACCTGATTTAGGTAGATCAGGAAACCATTCAGGCTTTTGATCAGGTGCCCAAAAACCAAATCAAGTCTTTTGATCAGGAGACTTGCAACCAAGTGTTTAACTTTTGAAGGGAGTTAGAACCCTGTGTACAGTGGGATGAAAGAAATTAAAACTATATGTTGTCTTCTCTTTTCTCAAAACAACTGAGAAGACTTGTGGATCCTTGATAGTGTCAAAGCTCCCCCTGAGATGAAGTTCTGTTCAGGAAAAATTGAGAGCTTTGCAGGGTGTATATGTCTTTTTGAAAAAGTTCTCCCAAAAGCTGTAGACATATGAAGTTGATTGTCTCTTGAAAGCTTGCTGGAAGAAGAACACTTGATGAAGACAGTGCAGAACTCTTTCTCTTGAATAGTTTCTTTTGTGTCCTGTTTTTCTTAAAAAAACTTGACTATATCATCTACAGCAAAATAGGTCTTTGAATTTTAATTCGATTGCCTTGATTGACTGCTGAAATTTTTGGAACTTGGACAATGGCTAGAAGAGAAATAAAGTAATTCCTTAACTGTCCTAAGAATTAGCTGTATAATGACTTTGTGAAAACCAGTAATTAAAGCTGCCATATGAACGACTATATTCTGAGATTCTAAGCATTAATTACTCAAAGCAATATAAGCAATAAAATAAGCCTAATCAATTTAAAATAACTGTAGAGAATAAAAATGTTGAACTGGCAATTTTCGTCAATCTGAGATCCTAGATCATCGAACTCAACCTCTCTTTCGTCAAGCTAAGCCCTGATATCTTTGAACTGAAATACAGCTTTCCATACTGGGCTCCATGATCGCCGAACAGAGATAGAGGATCGTCGAACTCAAAGTCTGATAGGAGATCAGAGTTCGTCGAACAAAGATAAAGGATCATCGAACTCAATGTCTGATAGGAGATCAAAGTTCGTCGAACGACTTCTTCAACATGAATTTTCTGCCTTGTTCTGGTTTCTACAATCTTCTAAGTCTTCTAAGGGCTTGGTCTGATCAATATGACTTATTGACCTACCCTATAATCTAATGAAGACCTATGACCCTAGACTATACAAGGAGGGTCAATCTATGCAACCCTAATAGTGAACCTTAGCCCAAATCC
This sequence comes from Platanthera guangdongensis, assembly GCA_039583875.1. Classification (NCBI taxonomy): domain Eukaryota; kingdom Viridiplantae; phylum Streptophyta; class Magnoliopsida; order Asparagales; family Orchidaceae; genus Platanthera; species Platanthera guangdongensis. Next base: position 18,964,048 of record CM077160.1, on the reverse strand, counting down.
TAAACACAGTTGGGGTTCCAACAATCTCCCCCTATTTGGGTGAGGTCACTATGTACAATGCATAAGTAAAGAAAATACAATCATTCAATCATGAAAGTAAATATCTGACAGAATGAAAAACAATTCAGCAGATAAAAAATATACACAGAGAATAAAATTGTTTTAGGGCCTGTCTGAAGGAGGAGCATAAGAAGAAGATTTAGTAAATACAATCTCCCTAAGAGGATCTTCTGCTTCTTGCTTGGACATCTTCAGGTCTTGAACTCCCAGAATTTTTACAGTAGATGCTCTTGGAACAACAGCTTCTGAGTGTACCTGCATATAAGCAATATGATCAAAGAGATGTTTATCTACCTCAAATTTGTCAAGTTCTTTTTGTCTGTAGGTAGACATTGTAGTGAATGGTGATGGATCAGATCCTTCTGCATTAGCTTTGTTTATCTGAGACAAGCCAGCCAATTCTTGGAATCTAGCCATTTTGAAGTTGGGATCTAACTTAGGTTCATAACCTGGAGATGGAGGTCTCCCTGTATCAGTTGAAACATCCTGAGCAGTCCTTTGTGGCTTCCTGAAAATAACAGACTGTTGCTGTAAATTTGTTGAAGGATAATTCTCTTCAGATTTTCCAGCATAATAAAAACTTGGAGGTCTGCATTCACTATATTTTCCAACAAATCTGTCTTGGTGCTTTCTTCCTTTCCCACTAGAGTAGCCACCTCTGGAATAACATCTAGAAGATCTTCCTTGACTGTGAGGGGCATAAGGCTTAGGTTGCTGGGAGGAGGTTGACCTGGAAGCAATGTTTCTGAGGCACCTGCAGCAGGAGGAGGAGGAGGAGATGGATCTTTCCTGAATCTCTTCACTGGAGAAGATCCAGACCTCCTTTTCTTCTTCTTCTTCTAAGCTTTTGCCTGGTTCCTTGACAGCTTCATCCAATGAGTAGTTGTTGGAGTCAAAGGAATGTTATATAAGATGTAATAAGGAATATCATTGTTTGGATTGGGCTTTGGAGCAGCCATTCCTGAAGCCTTCCTCTTCTTTGATTTAGATCTCTTGAAACTGTTAGAATCAGAATCATCATCAGAATCCTCATCATCATCACTGGAATCACTATAAGGAACATTGTATAACCCATAAAGAGCTTGTAGAAGATCTTTTGAAATTTGCTTTTCAGCTTGAGGTTGTGTTGGAGGTTCTAGAACTACTGGAGCAACTGTCTCAGCAACATTTTCAGAAATGAACAATTTTTCTTCTTCTATATCTGCCATAATGATCTCATGTAGATCAGGAAGAGGACTGTCATCCATCTTGTATGTTGGAGCTGAGATGGCCTCTGGAGAAGAAATGTCCTTGGGAGGGGATGGTACAACTGGTGGCTCTATTACTGCAAAACTAGCCTTAAGTTGCTCTTCTGAAAGAGATACTCCTTGAGCTAGAGCTGGAATTTCCTCTACAAATTGCTTTTCTTCAACATTCTGCTTATCTTCAGCCATTTCTTCATCTTGGATTTCATCCATGTCAGGTAGTGGAGAAGAGGAGAAGACAAAGGTTGGAGGAAGGAGAGCCTTGGGCTCAGAAGACTCATCCTCAGCAATTTTAACAGACTCAGCCTCTGGAGCTGGAACAAGCTCAGGCTCCGGAGTTGGAACAAGCTCAGGCTCCAGAGCTGTAAAGCTGCTCTGAATAAGCTGCAAAATTTCTGTGCTCACTGGAGCAGTATAACAGACAATATCTTTGCAGAACTGATTGAAAACAAATGAAATAATGTTGTTGTGAATCAAATCAAAAGAATCTAGAATAACAGTCAGTTCAACTGATGGAGAGATGGTAACTTCTCCAACAGAAAGAACATCCAAAAAATAAACTGAATCATCTGTCTCTGAATCTGTAGCCAAAATTTCTGCTAGCTTTGTTTCTTGTGCATCTGGTATCTCAGTATCTGAAATAACTATATCTGCAAGAACTGCTACTGCTGCTGGAGGAGGGGGAACTTCTTCATAGAACATCTCCCCCTGCCTGGTATCAGGAAGACCTGATGCCAGACCCTTGAGTGAAGAAGGGACAGAGAGAGAAGAAATCTGAGTAGATAAGGATTTGATGGAAAGAATTAGAGGTGCAATGACATCCTCTATGAGAGATTTGATGGTTGGAGTGAGAAGAGAGATGATGGTAGATGGAACAGATGAGGAAGATGAGAGAGAAGAAGTGGTGATACCACAGGAAGTACAAACATTTAAGGAAGTGGATGGAGGAGAAGGTAGAATTGGAGGGATGATGGTGGATGTGGAAGGAATGACTGGAGGAGTGAGTGGATGGATGTCAGATGTGATATCCATAGAAGTGTTATCAGCAAGTAGAGATTGTGGCGAAGTATGTATTGGTGATTGTATTGGTGATGGGTATGGTGTTGGTGTTGTGAGGAGATTGAAGGTGGGAGTCATTTGTGTAGATACAGAAGTGGTGAATGGAATCTCCTGAGCGTGGTGAGGTAGAGGAGATTGAGGTAGTGAGGTATGAGGTGGAGAAGGAAGTATGGTAGAATCTGAAACCAAAGGAGGAGGAAGAATCTCTGGTGCCTGTTCAGTAGGTTGAGGAGTGACTACTGCAGTCCTTGTGTCCTCTGAAGTCCTTAAGGAAGAGGAGGCCCTGGAGGGCTTTGAGATGGTCCTTTCCCATTTTCCAAAGAGAGCTGAGGTCAGTCTCTTGGAAGCATTGATGAAAACTATTGGAGAGACCAACAGTTGAGGACATTTCTCCTGTAGGAAAATACCCAGAATCCTCCCAAAGCAGACTTCTCTTTTATTATTTTTCTTTTTAACCAAATCAAACAGAATGTTACCCCAATTCACTGATTTCTTATTTACCAGGGAACTCATCAAAAGGAATTGATGCCTAGTAATATAGTCATGGGCGGTGTGCTTCCCAAGCAGCACCTTACCTACTATGTCGACCAAAAACTTATACTCAACAGACAAGTTGTTTTTCGGTAACTTACTAGGATTTCCCTCGTTGTGACCCATCCATGTAAGCATTTCACCAAACTCATCACTATCTAGTTCTATATCATCATTTCCATTAATAAAACCAAATATCTCAGAAAGAATATCAGGAGTTAGAATCACCTCCAGTCCAGTAATGGTGCCAACTAGGGTTTGTCCGTCTGGAGAAGATGACGAGAAAACCCATTCTTTTATCTCTGCCATAGGCAGCTTCATCCTGGTAGTCATCACCTTGAGAAGTTGTGGCTCATCGAACTGTAACCGCCCAATTTTCTCAGCAGGAAATTTTTGGGTGACACGGCCTGGGACACGGGCGTGTCCCAGGGCGTGTCAAGCTGGAGTCGACGATTTGGCCGCGAGATCGACGAAATTTGGGGTCGACGGTCGTCGAACGGCAGACACGGCCTGGGACAGGGGCGTGTCTCAGGGCATGTCGAGGTCGTGTCGACAAGCGGCCTGGGTGTCGAAGTTTTTCGCTCGACGATGTATCGAGAGGAGGCACATGGCCCAAGACACGGGCGTGTCCCCGGCCGTGTCGTGTGCTCGACAACTTTTGCTCGACGATCGTCGAGTGTCGAGATGTGGTCGTCGAGTGTCGAGAAGTTGAACACGGCCTGTGACACGGGCGTGTCACAAGGCGTGTCAAGTCGGGTCGACGAACTCAGCCCGACGAAAAGTTTCGACAGGGCGTGTCTTCGTGCCGTGTGTGGGCACACGGCCTAGGACACGGGCATGTCATAGGCCGTGTGAAGTCTCGGGTTCTTTTGGGATTATTTTCACTGATGCACACGGCCACAGATACGGGCGTGTCTGGAGGCGTGTTGGGTGATATGGCCCATAACACGGGCATGCACAATGGGCGTGTCACTGGTTTGGATCAGTCAGTTGACCACCGCTTGAGGCACACGGCCTGGGACACGGGCGTGTCACAGGCTGTGTCAGGCAAAAATCAGCTTTTCTGGCATTTTTGTGGCCATCCATTCCATCAGCCTAAATCCAAAGGCTGAGCTTCTTTCCTCTTTTCCTAAAGGCCAAAACCTGAGAACATATTCTCATTTTACTTAGCCTTCATCTTTTTACAAGTTAAAGAGAGAAAGGGAGAGGAAGAAGAAGGAAGAAGAGGAAGGGCTGCTTTTGGTGGTGCTGCGGTTTACCGATAAGAGATCCGAAGTCGACGTTGCGGAGGAAAAGCTCTTGTGATTCATTCAAGCTAGCTTTGAGTTCATGGCACCAAAGCGGTCGTCAAGGATAACGACTTTTCTTCCTAGCCATGTGAAGGCTTCCTTTTGGCATATATTTGTGATTCCTCCACCAAGAGGTGGCTGATTTTGGGAGTCTTTTGGGTGATTCATAAAACCCCCTTTGTTGGCATATAGATCCGAAAATGGAGTACGGAATAGGCATGTTATATGAAGCCCATCTGGACAGGTTGGTCTGGATTGGTGATGTTGCATACGAACCGGAGAAGACTCCGTGATAAACGTGTAGTTTAAGGAGTCAACGGGTTATGCCTGCGAAAAGGAGTAGCAGGAAGTACTGGAGTGGTAGCCCAGGAAAATAGCCGTGTTATGTTTTTGGGTCATACCTGTGGATGAGGCACAGGAAGTACTGGCATGGTAGCCAGGAAAGACCCCTGACATTTGTGATTTTGCGGTGTCCACCTGTGAAGAGAGTAACAGGAAGTACTGGGATGCCCAGGAAAGACCCGCTGTTATGATAAGGAAATGGGTGTAGAAAATACCCAGGCTGTGTGCCAAGAACAGGATTGGTGAGACCGACCTGTGCCTTTGATATAGCCATGAGTACGCTGTACTCGGAGAAGGCAAGGCGATTTGAGCAACAGGGGGTGGAGGATCCGACCTACGCTATGTCCGTCCGACGTGAGACCAAAAGGTGCGGTCTGTTGGAGCGCATAGCAAGAGTCTTAGGCCTGCGCGCCATGACACAATGGGGGCTACGAGCCATCCCGGTGTAGTAAGACTATAAAACTCCGGCTGCACGCCATGGAGTAAATGCTCAAGTAAGTTACCGTTGGGTGATGACCCTGATACGGTGGTGGGCATGTAATTTGCCAGAACACCAAGAATGTGACCTGAGTGCACGGACCGTTGGGCCGGGTGGCGAACGGTTGTGATGGCATGTGTGCATGAAAGCACATTTTGATGAGATATATTGCCATACTGTGATATGATATGCCTGCAGGGAAGATTACCGCTGCCCCGAGAAAAGGGGTAGGGTCGTTATAATTTGGTCAGCTGAACGCTGACCGTTGCTTCTGTTTGCCACCACTGGGTGGATTGTCCCTGTACAGGTGCTGGAGAGCCAAGCGGGATGCATAATGGCTGATGTCCCTGTTGCTGTTGCTGCTAGCCCTCGAAGGCTATATGTGTTGCTTGTTGTGTGTTTTCTTTTATTGTGGCCGGCCTGCGCGCCAATAGTTGAAGCCACTGTGTGAAAGCCATGTAAGGCCATAAGGCCATCTTTTGTACTCTTATAAGACATTCCTATGGATGATATATACAACGTGGGTTGTGTTATATGTTGGACATTCACTGGGGGAGTTCAAGTTATAGTATAGGCTTCCGCTAGAATGCTTTGTGATAGGTGCGATGCGCTACTATGGTATCATCCTGTACCTTCACCGCCTATTTTGTGATATATACTGTGGGGTCCCGATCGGACCTTCTAGAATATACCATATGAACCGATGGGGTTGTTACATTTTTGGTATCAGTTGTTTTGGTCTTTCCCTCTCGAAGTCATGGCCGACTTCTTTTGTGGGGTGGCGCACACGTGTTTGTGCAAACCAAAGTCTACGAATGAACTCCTGAATGTCCACGGTAGGAATGCAAAGTTGAACCCGCGTGTTCTTATTTTGTGTTGTTTGTTTGGGTACGACCGCTAATGTGTGTGTCTTGTCCACCTTTAGGTGACACGAAGTGGAGCTGGGCCGTATGAGCCCCAGCGTTTTGATGAAAGTACGGCACCAGCCGAGGTGCCTACACCTCCATCGTCTGCGGAACATGTTCGTTTAGTTGCAGAGGCTTTATTTACTATGATCCAAGGCCAGCCACTTAGGCAGAAGTAAGAGGCTATGAGGCTAGAATAGGTGGCGACAAGGCCTGAACCTGTAGTGGATGTGGCTCCTCGAGCGGATGAGAAGCAGCTAACGCGGTTTATGAGTTTCCATCCTCCTACGTTCGCGGGAGCGGGAACTCCGACGCAGGCTAAGGATTGGTTATCGCGCGTTAAGCGAGTGATGACGGTGATTGGAACGGCGGAGCATCAGAAAGTTACCTTAGTTACCTTCTTACTTGAAGGAGAAGCTCGATTGTGGTTGGATGAGATGGAGTTGCATCACTTGGCGGGTTGTCCGTTAACCCAAGTATCGATGGAAGAATTCTCCCGACTCTTCCTAGCGAAGCACCTTCCTGCGGCTCAGCGGATAGCCATGAAAAATGAATTCCAAAGGCTAACACATGGTGATGGCAGTGTTGACGCATACCTGCATGATTTTACTCGCTTGGGGCGGTATGCGGGTTCTATATCTGCGGATGAGCAGAGGAAGACCAATCGGTTCTATGAAGGACTGAGGGACGAGCTGAGATTCCTTGTGTCAAGTTCGGTGAACCAAGGCTTCCAGGCGTTGGTTGACACTGCGAGCGCACTGGAGAAGGATATGAAGAGGGTGCAGGGGAAGAGAGCTTTGAATGTATCGCAACCGGAGTGGAAGGCGCCCTGATCTGGGAAACCATTTTATAAAAAGAGAAGGGGCAAAAAGTCCAAGACAGGTGGACAAGCTCCTTCATCAGTTGCAACGGGAGCAACGTCGGGGGCTACCTCAAAGCCGGATACTCGTATCTGCTATAATTGTGGCCGGATGGGGCATATTGCGCGAGATTGTCGGATGCCGCCAAAGAGTGAAAAGAAGGCGGGAGCATCTTATGCGGAAAAAGGAAAGATAGTGGTGGATTCCTCTGCCTCGCAGGCGCAACCCCGGGTCTACAATCTTGGCCTACAGGAGGACATCAAGCAAAGTGACGTCGTCACAGGTATGAGTTTAGTTTTGCATATACTATTGCTTGTATGCTTTGCTTAGTCTATCTATGTTTGTGGTTTGTGTGTGACATGTTTGTCACAGGCTTTGTGATGATTAGGGACATGCTGGCGCGAGCACTGTTTGATACGGGTGCATCGCATTATTTTCTGTCTAGCGAGTTTCTAACGCGACTTGGGATACCCAGTCGTGCAAAGACAGATAGCGTCAGAGTCGTGTTGCCAAATGGCTGTTGGATGCTTGCGGATCAAGCTTGCGATGTGGCGGTCCAATTAGGAAGTCGGGATTTCAGTTTGACTGCTTTTGTTTTGCCAATATCGGAATTCGACGTGATTTTTGGGATGGATTGGCTTGCGGATTAGCATGCCATGATTGATTGCCAGTCCAAAGAAATCACGTTGGGCCAGAATACCGAACAGGAGACAAAGTTCGCGGATATGCGAGGAGTGGGCGGGACGTTGATGTCTGCACTCCAGGTAGTCAAGGCTGTTCGGAAGGGTGCAAAGGGTTACTTCGCACTGATTCAGGATGTTGAGCCTAAGGCCAGTGTGTGCGAGGTTCCGATTGTGGCGGGATTTACAAATGTGTTTCCCACGGATCTCCCTGGGCTACCACCCCAGCGGGAGATTGACTTCACGATTGAGTTGGTGCCAGGTGCAAAACCTGTGGCACGCTCGCCATACCGCGTTGCGCCAAAAGAGATGGCTGAATTGAAGGTTCAACTGCAAGAAATGCTGGAGCAAGGGTATATACGCCCAAGTATGTCACCTTGGAGCGCGCCTGTGCTTTTTGTAAAGAAGAAAGACGGTGGGTTGCGGTTGTGTATTGATTACCGTGAACTGAATAAGCTGACCGAGAAAAATAAGTATCCGATACCCCGGATTGATGAGTTGTTCGATCAGCTGGTGGGCTCGACCGTCTATTCGAAGTTGGACCTGAAGTCTGGTTATTACCAGTTAAGAATTCGGGAAGGTGACATTCCCAAAACCGCATTTGGAACGCGTTATGGGCACTATGAGTTCACAGTCATGCCATTTGGACTGTGCAATGCGCCCTCGGTATTTATGGATCTGATGCACCGTATTTTTCACGAGTACCTGGATCTATTTGTGATCGTGTTCATTGATGACCTCCTGGTGTACTCGAAGTCGAAAGCTGAGCTGAGAAGAATAAGTATATGATACCCCGGATTGATGAGTTGTTCGATCAGCTGGTGGGCTCGACCGTCTATTCGAAGTTGGACCTGAAGTCTGGTTATTACCAGTTAAGAATTCGGGAAGGTGACATTCCCAAAACCGCATTTGGAACGCGTTATGTGCACTATGAGTTCACAGTCATGCCATTTGGACTGTGCAATGCGCCCTCGGTATTTATGGATCTGATGCACCGTATTTTTCGCGAGTACCTGTATCTATTTGTGATCATGTTCATTGATGACATCCTGGTGTACTCGAAGTCGAAAGCTGAGCATGAGATTCACTTGTGGTTGGTGTTGAACACGTTGAGGCAAAATCAGCTCTATGCCAAGTTCTCGAAGTGCGAGTTTTGGCTATCATCGGTGGCTTTTCTTGGCTATGTGGTGAGTGGAGCGGGCATTGCTGTGGATCCAGCAAAGATAAGGGCCATACAAGAGTGACCAATATTGTCTTCCGTGGCCGAGGTCAGGAGTTTCCTTGGACTTGCGGGCTACTATCGAAGATTTGTGGAAAACTTCTCGCGGATCGCTTTGCCGCTAACCACACTGACGCGAAAAGACCAGAAGTTCGTTTGGACGCCAGAGTGCGCACGACTTTTGAAGAGCTGAAGATTCGGTTGACCACGACACCGGTGTTGTCTTCGCCACATGGAACCGATGGATTTGTGATTTATAGTGATGCCTCAGGGAGCGGCTTAGGCTGCGTTCTTCTGCAGAATGGAAAGGTTATTGCTTATGGCTCACGCCAGCTGAAGGTGCACGAGCGAAATTATCCTGTCCATGATTTGGAACTAGCGGCGGTGATTTTTGCACTCAAGTTGTGGCGACACTACTTTTATGGAGTGAAGGTGGAGATCTATACAGATCACAAGAGCCTAAAGTACCTATTGGAGCAGAAAGACTTGAACATGCGACAACGAAGGTGGTTGGAGTTCCTTGGGGACTATACTTTTGAGATTCACTACACTCCCGGGAAAGGGAATGTTGTCGCGGATGCGTTGAGTCGGAGGGTTCCGTCTAGAGCGAATTGGTTACAAAGGCATGATGAACGTCTTATCCGGGAGCTGGAGGCGTTGGAGATTTATTGTGTTGACATGAATTCCACTGCCACTGCATGTTTGAACTGCACCGAGGTGCAATGTGACCTTGCGGACCGAGTTCGACGGGCAACAGAGTTGGATGAAGATCTCTTACGCTATGTGAATGAAGGGCCAGAAGGCAAATTTTCCTGGAATGACGGTCTTTTATGCAAAGAGGGCCGTTTGTGCGTCCCGAATGTGGGGAAATTGCGGGAAGAACTAATGTATGAAGCGCATTATACAAAGTATTCCATTCACCCCAGGAGCACGAAGATGTTCAACGATATGAAGAAGCTATTCTGGTGGCCAGGGCTCAAGAAAGATGTTGCCCTTTATGTATCCAAATGCCAAACATGTGCGATGGTGAAGGCAGAATGCCAAAAGCCGGGCGGTTATTTGAAGTCACTGCCGATCCCAGAATGGAAATTTGATGATATTTCCATGGATTTTGTGCACGGGTTGCCGAGATCGCAGCCAGGAAATGATTCCATTTGGGTGATTGTTGACCAGCTAACGAAAGTGGCACATTTTCTCCCGAACAGGCGGGATGAGTCAGTTGAAAGTTTGGCAAAGTTGTATGTTGACCAGATTGTACGGCTTCACGGTGTTCCTCGGAGCATCATCAGTGATCGAGATGGGCGATTCCAGTCAAATGATTGGAGGCTAGTTCACCGACTGTTAGGCACTAAGTTGACTTTCAGTACTGCCTTTCATCCCCAAACGGATGGCCAAACTGAACGTACTAACAGAACAATGGAGGACATGCTCCGCATGTGCGCCCTTGACTTCGGAAAGAGATGGGAAGATCATCTCTATATGGTAGAGTTTGCATATAATAACAGCTACCATGCAAGCATTGGGATGGCACCATATGAAGCTCTATATGGAAGGAAGTGTAGTACTCCCTTGGCTTGGGTAGAAGCGGGCGAAGCTCGGGTTTTTAAACCAAATGAGGTTGAGGAAGCAAACTCAACCATACAGGCGATTCGAGAGAAGCTACTTATTGCTCAAGATCGACAAGCGAAGTACTACAACTCCAAGCACCGGAATGTGGAATTTGCGGTTGGCGATTGGGTCTACTTGAAGATCAAACCATTCAAAGGTGTCTCCAGGACTCGACGATTGAAAAAGTTGAGTCCAAGATATTTGGGTCCTTTTGAAGTGGTTGAGCGAGTTGGCGAAGCGGCTAGCTCTGTCGGCAGACTTGGGTGGATTACATGATGTATTTCACATCTCGGTGCTTCAGAAGGCCGTGAAGGATCCAGCTCAAGTGATCGCGGATGATCGTGTACCGGTGGAGTATGGGCTAACAACGAGAGTTAGACCCATTCAGATCGAAGATCGAGCCGAGAAACAGTTGCGGAACAAGACGGTCGGCATGGTGAAAGTCTGATGGGACAACTGCGGCCGTGAAGAACTGACATGGGAGCGAGAGCAAATCATTCGAGAAGAGTTCCCCGATCTGTTTTTGTAATCTGTGGAGAGTCGTGTGTTGTAACATAAAAAGTTGAATGTTATAACATTTTTCTTGCTGGTTACTTATTGCCTTCCAGTGTCGGAATTTCGAGGACAAAATTTCTTGTAGGAGGGGAGGATTATAACAGCCCAATTTTCTCAGCAGGAAATTTTTGGGTGACACGGCCTGGGACACGGGCGTGTCCCAGGGCGTGTCAAGCTGGAGTCGACGATTTGGCCGCGAGATCGACGAAATTTGGGGTCGACGGTCGTCGAACAGACACGGCCTGGGACACGGGCGTGTCTCAGGGCGTGTCGAGGCCGTGTCGACGAGCGGCCTGGGTGTCGACGTTTTTCGCTCGACGATGTGTCGAGAGGAGGCACGCGGCCCAGGACACGGGCGTGTCCCAGGCCGTGTCGTGTGCTCGACGACTTTTGCTCGACGATCGTCGAGTGTCGAGATGTGGTCGTCGAGTGTCGAGAAGTTGAACACGGCCTGTGACACGGGCGTGTCACAGAGCATGTCAAGTCGGGTCGACGAACTCAGCCCGACGAAAAGTTTCAATAGGGCGTGTCTTCGTACCGTGTGTGGGCACACGGCCTGGGACACGGGCGTGTCACAGGCCGTGTGAAGTCTCGGGTTCTTTTGGGATTATTTTCGCCGATGCACACGGCCACAAACACGGGCGTGTCTGGAGGCGTGTTGGGTGACACGGCCCATGACACGGGCGTGTGCAATGGGCGTGTCACTGGTTTGGATCAGTCAGTTGACCACCGCTTGAGGCACACGGCCTGGGACACGGGCGTGTCACAGGCCGTGTCAGGTAAAAATCAGCTTTTCTGGCATTTTTGTGGCCGTCCATTCCATCAGCCTGAATCCTAAGGCTGAGCTTTTTTCCTCTTTTCCTAAAGGCCGAAACCTGAGAACATATTCTCATTTTACTTAGCCTTCATCTTTTTACAAGTTAAAGAGAGAAAGGGAGAGGAAGAAGAAGGAAGAAGAGGAAGGGCTGCTGCTGGTGGTGCTGCGGTTTACCGACAAGAGATCCGAAGCCGGCGTTGCGGAGGAAAAGCTCTTGTGATTCATTCAAGCTAGCTTTGAGTTCATGGCACCGAAGCGGTCGTCAAGGGTAACGACTTTTCTTCCTAGCCATGTGAAGGCTTCCTTTTGGCATATATTTGTGATTCCCCCACCAAGAGGTGGCTGATTTTGGGAGTCTTTTGGGTGATTCATGAAACCCCCTTTGTTGGCATATAGATCCGGAAATGGAGTACAGAATAGGCATGCTGTATGAAGCCCATCTGGACAGGTTGGTCTGGATTGGTGATGTTGCATACGAATCGGAGAAGACTCCGTGATAAACGTGTAGTTTAAGGAGTCAACGGGTTATGCCTTCGAAAAGGAGTAGCAGGAAGTACTGGAGTGGTAGCCTAGGAAAATAGCCGTGTTATGTTTTTGGGTCATACCCGTGGATGAGGCACAGGAAGTACTGGCATGGTAGCCAGGAAAGACCCCTGACATTTGTGATTTTGTGGTGTCCACCTGTGAAGAGAGTAACAGGAAGTACTGAGATGCCCAGGAAAGACCCGTTGTTGTGATAAGGAAATGTGTGTAGAGAATACCCAGGCTGTGTGCCAATAACAAGATTGGTGAGACCGACCCGCACCTTTGATATAGCCATGAGTACGCTGTACTCGGAGAAGGCAAGGCGATTTGAGCAACGGGGGGTGGAGGATACGACTTGCGCTATGTCTGCCTGACGTGAGACCAAAAGGTGCGGTCTGTTGGAGCGCATAGCAAGAGTCTTAGGCCTGCGCGCCATGATACAATGGGAGGCTACGGGCCATCCCGGTGTAGTAAGACTATAAAACTCCGGCTGTACGCCATGGAGTAAATGCTCAAGTAAGTTACCGTTGGGTGATGACCCTGATACGGTGGTGGGCAAGTGATTTGCCAGAACACCAAGAATGTGCCCTGAGTGCACAGACCGTTGGTCCGGGTGGCGAACGGTTGTGATGGCATGTGTGCGTGAAAGCACATTTTGATGAGATATATTGTCATACTGTGATATGATATGCCTGCATGGAAGATTACCGCTGCCCCGAGAAAAGGGGTAGGGTCGTTATAATTTGGTCAGCTGAACGCTGACCGTTGCTTCTGTTTGCCACCGCTGGGTGGATTGTCCCTGTACAGGTGCTGGAGAGCCATGCGGGATGCATAAAGGCTGATGTCCCTGCTGCTATTGCTGTTGCTAGCCCTCGAAGGCTATATGTGTTGCTTGTTGTGTGTTTTCTTTTATTGTGGCCGACCTGCGCGCCAGTAGTTGAAGCCACTGTGTGAAAGCCATGTAAGGCCATAAGGCCATCTTTTGTACTCTTGTAAGACATTCCTATGAATGATATATACAACGTGGGTTGTGTTATATGTTGGACATTCACTGGGGGAGTTCAAGTTGTAGTATAGGCTTCTGCTAGAATGCTTTGTGATAGGTGCGATGTGCTACTCCGGTATCATCCTGTACCTTCACCGCCTGTTTTGTGATATATATTGTGGGGCACCGGCCTGTAACACCCCCTATCCGTCGCATAGCATATAGCAGTAGGTCCGGCCGGAGCCCGACGCCATATACTATAGACAGACCGGGTGGTTACTTATGGAAACCATCCAACCAATAAACGTCCTACACAGAGCATTCTAGCGGAAGCATTTTAAAAGTTGTAACAAAGAACCCAACATTAAAGCATGAATGTCCACTAATACAAAATAGGAATGTTATACAAAATACCCAAAATAAGCCTTAAGGCCTTACAAAATGTTTCACTTCAAATTACATGTTTTACAAACCACGACACGTAGGCCGGTCACACATGAATAAAGCAGTAAACACTTCCAAATAGGCCTTCAAGGGCCGGCTTCGCATTCGGGCTTTAGCCCGCTATTGACCGCTTGGTCCAGCTGCACCTGCAAGCAACAAACCACCGCACGGTGGCAAAACAAGGCAACTGTCAGCAATGCTGACCAAATTATAACGATCCCGCCCCCAGCTCGGGGCGGCGATGCTCCTTCCCTGCATTTCATTAGCATAAGCGAGCAATATAACAACTCAATACATCACAGGCGTTGGCACGCATGGCCACACGCCCCGTGCTCTCAGGGCACATTCTCGGTGATCGCAGTCTAAGCCGCTAACTCACCACCATCTTCAGGACGACAATAACTCGTGAGCAAAAATGGTCTTTTAGGCAAACGTTACGACACTTTAATGTCATCAACAGCCTATGTCACGACACTTTAATGTCATCGACAGAAGACCCGACCTCTATGCCCTCGGCATAACGCAGGAACGGTTCCCACTCAACCCGTTGCTCACTTGCCACGACACTTAAATATCATCGGCACGGGTTAAGCTTCCCCGAAGCCCATGAATCGAACGTACGATGCTACATAACCCAGTTATGTACTAATTGGCACCTAGGCCCACAAGTTGGCAAGATCTCGCATCCGCCCAGTTTTCCGGGTGCACCTTTGGGTTAATCCCCAAGGCTCCCTGTTGCAATCTAGCACGTAGAAAACCCGAAAAACAATGAATCGCATGGAGTCTTCTCCGACATTTAAGCAATGCAACATCACCGATCCAGAACAACATGTCTGGGTAGGCTTCACACAACATGCCTATGTCTGTTCTCGCTTACGGACTCTAAACAACGGGGACTTCACATATCTACCTGAAGGAACGCCTCCAACTCTCCGCAAACTCGCGAGAGCGGGCTTCCTATGCAAAGAAAGAGAGCTACTCATGCTCAAGATGAGTATCGTTACCCTAGCGTTCCTCTTTGGCGCCATTGAAAAGTAAGCGGATGAAAAGCACCGCACTAGCTTTGCCTCCGTGGATCCGGAGTCGGCTCGCGATTCGGAGCTCCGAAGCTCCTCCAATGGCCGGATCTAGCTCCTTCTTCCTTCCTTGGCTCTCCTCTCTCTCTAAGCTTTTAGAAAGATAACAAGTTATGAAAAGTGAGGGTTTCTAAGTCCAATTCCGGGTATATCCCTTCAGGAACAACCCCCAGCCGTTGGATCTCAAAATAAGGAAACGAACGGCTTTGATTCGGGACTGAAATGCCCAATCTGGATCGAACACGGCCTGGCACACACCCGTGTCCAGGGCCGTGTGCCTCATTCGCCGTCAAAATCGGCTCGCCTGGAACCTCACACGGGTATCGAACACGCCCGTGTTTGAGCTGACACGCCCGTGTTCCACCTGACACGGCCGTGTAGCCGGCCGTGTACCCCCATCATTTTTCCCCGAAAACAACCCAAGCACTGCATGGGTTCTAGGACACGCCCGTGTCCTTACCCGTGTCACCTCAACACGCCTGGAACCCAGGCCGTGTACACGGTCTCGACACTCGACACTTCGTCGAGCGAAGATCGTCGACCTGTTGACACGGCCTTGGACACACCCGTGTCCTAGGCCGTGTGCCTTGTCTCGACACAATGTCGAGACCAAAGTGTCGACTTCCCGGGATGAGTGTCGACACGGGTTGACACGCCCTGTGACACGCCCGTGTCCCAGGCCGTGTGACATGTCTCGACACTTCGTCGAACGCAGAGTGTCGACTTCGCGGGCTAAGTGTCGACACGGGTCGACACGCCCTGCGACACGCCCGTGTCGCAGGCCGTGTGCCCAGTCTCGACACAATGTCGAGACCAAAGTGTCGACTTCCCGTCTCAGTGTCGACACAGGCTTGACACGCCCTGGGACACGCCCGTGTCCCAGGCCGTGTGCCTGCAGCTAGAACCCAAACTGGCCCAAAACGTCCCCCCTTTGCTCCTTTGAGTTTCAGGGCGTTACAACTCTCCCCCTCTTAAAAGAATTTCGTCCACGAAATTACATAAAGGAAAGACATGTACAAAACCAAAATTTGTACCTGAGCGGAACAACTCCGGATATTCGTCAAGCATAGTCTGCTCTCGCTCCCAAGAGAGCTCCTCACGACCGCAATTGTCCCACCGGACCTTGACCATCCTGATCTCTTTATTGCGTTGCCGCTTGACCTCCGAGTCCTCGATCCGCACGGGCTTGACCTTTGTCGTTAGCCCACTATCCACCGACACTTGATTGACCGCGATCACTTGCGTAGGCTCTTGCACCGCCTTCCGAAGTACCGAAATATGGAATACATCATGTAATCCACCTAGCTCCACTGAAAGCTTCAACCGATAGGCTGCTTCTCCAACTCGCTCCAAAACCTCAAACGGTCCAAGGTACCTCAGGCTTAGCTTTTTTCAATCGCCGCACCCGCGAGACACCCTTGAACGACTTGATCTTTAAGTATACATAATCGCCCACAGCGAACTCCACATTCCTGTGCTTGGCATTATAGTACTTTGCTTGCCGGTCCTGAGCGATAAGCAACCTCTCCCGAATGGTTCTCACCAAAGAAGTAGCATCCTCCACTTCTGATCGCTTATACAACTTTGACTCACCCGTTTCTAACCAAGACAACGACGTGCAACATTTTCTACCATATAGGGCCTCGAAAGGCGCCATCTGAATACTCGCTTGGTAGCTATTGTTGTATGCGAACTCCACCAAATAAAGGTGGTCTTCCCATTGCTTTCCGAAATCCAAGACACACATGCGAAGCATGTCTTCCATGGTTCTATTGACCCCCTCGGTCTGCCTATCCGTTTGTGGATGGAAGGTTGTGCTGAATTTCAGCTTTGCTCCCAACATTTGTTGCACATGCCTCCAATCATTGGATGTGAACCTCCCATCTCGGTCACTCACGATGCTGCGGGGCACACCATGAAGCCGTACTATGTTATCCACATAAAGTTTTGCCAACTTCTCCACCGGATCATCCTTCCTATGCGGAATAAAATGCGACACCTTCGTTAATCGATCAACAACCACCCAAATGGCGTCGTTCCCCTTTTGCGACCTTGGAAAACCGTGCACAAAGTCCATAGAGATGTCGTCAAATTTCCACTCCGGAATAGGGAAGGACTTAAGAAATCCACCCGGCTTTTGGCACTCCGCCTTTACCAGGGCGCAGGTTTGGCACTTGGCTACGTATAGCGCCACATCCTTCTTCAAACCCGGCCACCAAAGCAGTTTCTTCACATCACGGTACATCTTCGTGCTCCCCAGGTGAATCGAGTACTTGGTATGGTGCGCCTCGTACAACAACTCCACCCGTAAATTGCCCACACTTGGGACGCACAAACGACCGTCTCTCCAAAGTAATCCGTCCTCCACGACGAATTGGGAATTTGACCCATCCAGAGCCTCTATCATGAACTGCTTCATATGAGCATCCATATCCAAAGCCTGCCGAATACGATCAGCCAGGTCATATTGGACTTCAGTCCAATTCAGAACTGCTTCAGTTCTTGATTGCCTATCCACACAAACAATTTCCAATGCCTCCAACTCTCGCACCAACCGCTCATCATGCACCGATAGCCAATTGGCTTGAGCTGGGGCTCAGCGACTCAGCGCGTCCGCAACCGCATTCCCTTTGCCAGGCACGTAGTGGATCTTGAATGTATAGTCCCCCAGGAACTCCATCCATCTACGCTGCCGCATATTCAGATCCTTTTGATCAATAAGATACTTCAGGCTCTTGTGATCGGTGTAGATATCAATCTTCACACCGTACAAATAGTGTCTCCACAGCTTCAAGGCAAAAATCACGGCCGCTAACTCCAAGTCATGGACCAGATAGTTCCTTTCATGCACTTTTAGCTGTCTCGAGCCATAAGCTATTACACTTCCATGTTGCAGTAGCACGCAACCCAAACCGCTGCCCGAAGCATCACTATAAATCTCATAGCCTTCGGTCCCACATGGCGAACTCAGCACAGGCGCCGTGGTCAACCGACACTTCAGCTCCTCAAAAGCTCGCGCGCACTCCGGCGTCCAAACGAACGTATGCTCCTTCCTCGTCAAAGTAGTGAGAGGTAACGCTATCCGCGAGAAGTTCTCTACGAAGCGCCTATAATAGCTGGCAAGCCCCAGAAAACTCCGGACTTCCGCTACAGTAGCAAGCTCAGGCCACTCCCGTATCGCAACAATCTTCGCCGGATCCACAGCAATACCCTCTCCACTCACTATATGCCCGAGGAATGCCACTGAGGATAGCCAAAATTCGCACTTCGAGAACTTGGCGTACAACTGATTTCTCCTTAGCGTCTCCAACACCAAATGAAGATGCTTGAAGTGATCTTCCTCACTTTGCGAGTACACCAAAATATCGTCGATGAAGACGATCACGAAATGGTCCAAGTACTCCCTGAAAGTCCTGTTCATCAAATCCATGAACACTGACGGCGCATTAGTCAGCCCAAACGGCATGACCGTAAACTCATAATGCCCGTATCTCGTACTAAACACTGTCTTCGGGATATCACTCTCCCTTATTCGCAGCTGATAGTACCCAGCCGTGAGATCCAGCTTCGAGTACACCGTCGACCCGACTAACTGATCAAATAGATCATCAATCTGAGGGATCGGGTACTTGTTTTTCTCCGTCAGCTTGTTGAGCTCCCAATAGTCAATATATAGCCTCAAGCTTCCGTCCTTCTTCTTAACAAAGAGGACCGGTGCACTCCAAGGCGAAGAACGCGGGCGCACATACCCTTGCTCCAACAACTCTTGCAGTTGAACTTTCAGCTCCGTCATTTCCTTAGGCGCTAGCCGATAAGGAGATCGTGACACAGGCTTTGCACCTGGCACTAGCTCAATCGTAAAATCTATCTCCCGCCGAGGCGGGGCTCCAGGAAGATCCGCGAGGAATACATCAGGGTATTCCGATACCACTAAAATACAATCCAACGCGGGCTTCGGCTTTGCAACCTCCACTAGTGTAAAGAACAGTTCTGCACCGGTACGAACCGCCTTCACCACCTGAAGAGCAGACATCAACGTCCTGCTCGACCCCTTTAAGCCCGTAAAAGTCGTTTCACGACTTGCTCCCAGCTTGACTTCCTTGCTACCGCAATCTATATGGGCCTGCTGCTCCGAGAGCCAGTACATGCCAAATATGACGTCGAACTCCACTAACGGAAGTAAAGACGCCCGCAGGTCGAACTCCTGCTCCCCAATACGAATCTTAACATCGCAGATCCTATCCGCTCGCATCGAACACCCATTGGGCAACAACACATCCAACTTATCCTTCGCCATCGAAGAAGGGACTCCGATGCGTGATATAAATCCTTCAGACAAGAAGGAGTGTGAAGCTCCCATATCGAAGAGTGCTCGTGCCGGATTTTCACAAATCAATACAAATCCTAAACAAGCAGTGGTATGGTAACATGTGCATAACAAGTATTTAAAGAAATTGACTCGCTATAAATTATACTGTACCTGTCACCACATCAGCCTGTTTGATGGCCTCCTGTTGGCCAAGATTGTAGACCGTTGGTTGGGCCAGAGCATAATGGGATGCGGTCGACTCCACCGCCTTTCCCTTCTCTTCATAAGTAGCTCCCGGCCTCCTTTCGGACTTGGGACGTCCGCTCCAGCACTCACAGGCATAATGCCCCAACTTCCCACAATTGTAACATGCGCCCGGGGTCCGACCCGTAGTTGCCCCAGAAGCACCAGCAGAGAGGGCTAGACCCGAAGTCTTAGCTTTCTTGTTCCACTTTCGGAACACAGATTTTGAGGTGTTTGGCCCTCTGAACTCCGACCTCTTCTCGCCCAAGCTTTTTTTTGCCTGCACATTCTTCATGTCCTTCTCCAAGGACCGGGCCGTGTTGACCAAGGTTAAGAAACCCTGCGTCATCGGCCCCGAAAGTAGTAGTCTCAACTCATCCCTCAAGCTTTCATAGAAGCGATTAGTCTTGCGCTCCTCATCCACGATGGTGGAGATAGCATAACGACTCAAACGAGTGAACTCATGGAGATATTCATCCACGCTCTTCTCACCCTGAACTAACTTCAGAAACTCATTCTCCAACGCTATCTTCTGCGTCGAAGGAAGGTATCTAGCCAAGAACAATCTCGAGAACTCCTCTATCGAGACATCACCAAGTTGCCTACCTCTCAGTAAGTACAGCTCCAAACCTTCCCACCACATCCTCGCTTCACCATCCAGAAGGAACGTAGCGATGATGGTCATTTGCCACTCCTCCGTCTCCGTCACTGTCATGAATCTCTTCACCCTGGAGAGCCAGTCTTCAGCCTGAGATGGGGTTCCCAACCCCGAGAGTAATGGAGGGTTAAAACTCATTACATGCTTAAGCTGCCTCTCAGTTGCCCTCCTTGGCACCACCGGTTCCACAACCACTTGCTCCACTCTCCTCGGCTCAGCCTCTTGAAGAGGTTCTTGCTCCATCGCAGGAGCGGGCTGCTGCGTTTACCTTACAGGTTGCGCATTTATCACGGCCAACACCGCTTCAGCCACCAATCGTATGTTCTCAGCCAATAGAGGTGTTGCGGGAGCAACTTCCGGTGCACTACTAGCCTCAGAAACTCGGCGTTCTGACGGCCCAACACCACTTCTAGTCACCTATAGTGGTACAAACCACCGTTAAGCGACCAAATAAAATTGCAAACAACAATTATAGGAACACACAGGTTCCTCAAACACGAGTATTTTCATTCCTAAGTGGACATTCATGGGTTCTTTTACCGTTATAACGATGACGCACACGATGTGCTCACTACCCCTTAAAAAGAATTCGTCCACGAATTCAGTTTAAGCCCAACCAAAACCAGTAGTCTGATACGAAATTGTAACACCCCCTATCCGTCGCATTGCATATAGCAGTAGGTCCGGCCGGGGCCCGACGCCATATACTACAGACAGACCGGGTGGTTACTTATGGAAATCATTCAACCAATCAACGTCCTACACAGAGCATTCTAGCGGAAGCATTTTAAAAGTTGTAACAAAGAACCCAACATTAAAGCATGAATGTCCACTAATACAAAATATGAATGTTATACAAAATACCCAAAATAAGCCTTAAGGCCTTACAAAATGTTTCACTTCAAATTACATGTTTTACAAACCACGGCACGCAGGCCGGTCACACATGAATAAAGCAGTAAACACTTCCAAATAGGCCTTCAAGGGCCGGCTTCGCATTCGGGCTTTAGCCCGCTATTGACCGCTTGGTCCAGCTGCACCTGCAAGCTACAAACCACCGCACGGTGGCAAAACAAGGCAACGGTCAGCAATGCTGACCAAATTATAACGATCTCGCCCCCAGCTCGGAGCGACGATGCTCCTTCCCTGCATTTCATTAGCATAAGCGAGCAATATAACAACTCAATACATCACAGGCGTTGGCACGCATGCCCACACGCCCCGTGCTCTCAGGGCACATTCTCGGTGATCGCAGTCTAAGCCGCTAACTCACCACCATCTTCAGGACGGCAATAACTCGTGAACAAAAATGGTCTTTTAGGCAAACGTTACGACACTTTAATGTCATCAACAGCCTATGTCACGACACTTTAATGTCATCGACAGAAGACCCGACCTCTATGCCCTCGGCATAACGCAGGAACGGTTCCCACTCAACACGTTTCTCACTTGCCACGACACTTAAATATCATCGGCACGGGTTAAGCTTCCCCGAAGCCCGTGAATCGAATGTACGATGCTACATAACCCAGTTATGTACTAATTGGCACCTAGGCCCACAAGTTGGCAAGATCTCGCATCCGCCCAGTTTTCCGGGTGCACCTTTGGGTTAATCCCCAAGGCTCCTTGTTGCAATCTACCACGTAGAAAACCCGAAAAACAATGAATCGCACGGAGTCATCTCCGGCATTTAAGCAGTGCAACATCACCGATCCAGACCAACATGTCTGGGTAGGCTTCACACATCATGCCTATGTCTATTCTCTCTTACGGACTCTAAATAACGGGGACTTCAAATATCTACCCGAAGGAACGCCTCCAACTCTCCGCAAACTCGCGAGAGCGGGCTTCCTATGCAAAGAAAGAGAGCTACTCATGCTCAAGATGAGGATCGTTACCCTAGCGTTCCTCTTTGGCGCCATTGAAAAGTAAGCGGATGAAAAGCACCGCACTAGCTTTGCCTCCGTGGATCCGGAGTCGGCTCGCGATTCGAAGCTCCGAAGCTCCTCCAATGGCCGGATCTAGCTCCTTCTTCCTTCCTTGGCTCTCCCCTCTCTCTAAGCTTTTAGAAAGATAACAAGTTATGAAAAGTGAGGGTTTCTAAGTCCAATCCCGGGTATATCCCTTCAGGAACAACCCCCAGCCGTTGGATCTCAAAATAAGGAAACGAACGGCTTTGATTCGGGACTGAAATGCCCAATCTTGACCGAACACGGCCTGGCACACGCCCGTGTCCAGGGCCGTGTGCCTCATTCGCCATCAAAATCGGCTCTCCTAGAACCTCACACGGGTATCGAACACGCCTGTGTTCGAGCTGACATGCCCGTGTTCCACCTGACACGGCCGTGTAGCCGGCCGTGTACCCCCATCATTTTTCCCCGAAAACAACCCGAGCACTGCACGGGTTCTAGGACACGCCCGTGTCCTTACCCGTGTCACCTCAACATGCCTGGAACCCAGGCCATGTACACGGTCTCGACACTCGACACTTCATCGAGCGAAGATCGTCGACCTGTTGACACGGCCTTGGACACGCCCGTGTCCTAAGCCGTGTGCCTTGTCTCGACACAATGTCAAGACCAAAGTGTCGACTTCCCGGGACGAGTGTCAACACGGGTTGACACGCCCTGCGATACGCCCGTGTCGCAGGCCGTGTGCCATGTATCGACACTTCGTCGAACGCAGAGTGTCGACTTCGCGGGCTAAGTGTCGACACGGGTCGACACGCCCTGCGACACGCCCGTGTCGCAGGCCATGTGCCCAGTCTCGACACAATGTCGAGACCAAAGTGTCGACTTCCCGTCTCAGTGTCGACACAGGCTTGACACACCCTGGGACACGCCCGTGTCCCAGGCCGTGTGCCTGCAGCCAAAACCCAAACTAGCCTAAAACGTCCCCCCTTTGCTCCTTTGAGTTTCGGGGCGTTACACGACCGGACCTTCTAGAATATAGCATATGAACGGATGGGGTTGTTACACGAACAACTTCAAAATATCTTGGAAGATTTGGTCTGTATGCTTGAAGGAGTTCACGTCTATATCAAACCCAGCGTCGAACTTCATCCCGGAGAGGTGCGCCGCCGAAATCGCCATGAGAGCTCCTGCAAGGAAAAACAGGAGATCAAGTGCAAAGGAAATTGAATGCGCGAGATGGATTTCGTTTGAAACTTAGTTTATAAGGTCTTTAGAAGATGAAAAGACGATCTCCGTCCAACAAAAAAGAAAAGATCTTTGATCTGAGTTCGACGAAGTATTTTAATAGAAAATGAGTTCGTCGATCTCAGTCTGAAGAAGAAGAATAAATCGTCGATCTCCGTTCGACGATAAATTCATTGAAGCAGGAATCGTCGATCTCCGTACAACGAAAACTGTTTCACTAAGAAGTGATCGTCGAACTCCGTTCGACGAACTTTTCACGAGGAGTTCACAGATCGTCGATCTCCGTTTGACGAAATGTCAACAAATCGTCGACCATAGACAAAATTTAAATTAACTCATCTCCATTGATCATTCCTAACTGATTTAAGAAAAAACTGATGTTTCTTCTCATCCAATGGCTTGGTGAAGATGTCTGCTCTTTGTAAATCAGTGGAAATAAAGACAAGATTAATTTTCTTTTTGACTACACAATCTCTAATGAAATGATGTCTTATTTCTATATGTTTGGCCCTACTATGATACACTGGATTTTGTGCTATGGATATAGTACTCGTACTATCACAATATATAGTTGAATTATTTAAGTTGTATCCATAATCCAATAATTGGTTTTGTATCCACAAAACTTGTGAGCAACAACTGCCAGCAACTATGTATTTTTCTTCTGTAGTTGATGTGGACACAGAGGTTTACTTTTTACAGAACCAAGACACTAGCCTATCACCAAGGAACTGGTAGGTTCCTGTTGTGCTTTTTCTGTCCACTCTACATCCAGCATAGTCAGCATCTGGAAATCCAGTTAAGTCAAATTCTTACTCTAATGGATATAGAAGTACTAGATTTGGACAACCCTTTATATATCTCAAAATCCTTTTTAGCAAAATATAGTGAGATTCTTTAGGGTTCACTTGGAACCTAACAAAAATGCTTGTAGCAAACATGATGTCTGACCTACTTGCTGTGAGATATAATAGGGACCCAACAATGACCCTATACAACTTCTAATCAACAGATTTTCCATGCTCATCAGAATCTATCACAAATTTTTTAGGCATGGGTGTCTTCATTGCTGAGGCATCACACAACCCAAATCTTTTAATAAGCTTCTTAGCATATTTAGATTGGGAGATGAAGATACCATCAGATGATTGCTTCACTTGGAGACTAAGAAAATATGAAAGTTCACCCATGCTACTCATCTCAAACTTTGAATGCATAAGGTCAAAAAACCTTTTGCATAGTTTAGGATCAGTTGAGCTAAAGATAATATCATATACATAAATTTGTACTAATAAAATTTTTTCTTTATGATGCTTAATAAAAGAGTCCTAGCTACAATGACTCTAGAAAATTTATGCTCTAACAAGAAGCTAGCTAAGGTCACATACCAAGATCTTGAAGCTTGCTTTAAATCATAGAGAGCTTTATGCAATATAAAGACATAAGAGGGATATGTTGGAGAGATAAAACCTAGTGGTTGCTCCACATATACTTCTTCTTTGAGTTCTCCATTCAGAAATGCACTTTTGACATCCATTTGGTAGACTTTGAACTTTTTGAATGCAGCATAAACAAGCAAGATTCTTATAGCCTCAAGCCTTGCAATAGGAGCAAATGTCTGATCATAGTCAATGTCTTCCTCTTGCTTATAACCTTGAGCCACTAGCCTTGCCTTGTTCTTCATAATGTTGCCTTCTGCATCCAACGTATTTCTGAACACCCATTTGGTTCCAATAACTGGGTAATCTTTGGGTCTAGGAACCAAATCGCAAACTCTACATCTCTCAAATTTATTGAGCTCCTCTTGCATTACAATGATCTAGTGGGGATCTTGCTCAACATCTTTAATGAATTGGGGCTCAAGTTGAGAGAGGAAATAAGCAAACATCAAGTCAGGGTTAGTTGATGCCTTGTTTGCACACCAGCTTAAATGTCTCCAATCACTTGAGATCTAGGATGGTCTCTAAGTGTGACAAAATCAGTGGGAGGAGCTGGTTTGACAACAGCTTGGGGAATAAATTCCTTTTGTGGAATTTCATTAGCTATTGGATAGGTTTCAACCACCTCTAAACTTTATTCTTCACTTCCTTGTTCAACTTGTGGAGAGGGATGTATTGGAACCTCTTGGGTGAGGCTTAGATCATCCACTCTCTCACATAAGTGAGGTACCTGCAATGTGCTGTTGTTAGAAATTTCTTTCTCCTTATAAGACATGTTAGCTTCATCAAAAAGTACATGAACAGATTCCTCAATTTTTAAAGTAGATTTATTAAACACCCTATAAGCTTTGCTGACTTGAGAATATCCTAGAAAAATTCTCTCTGCAGCCTTAGCTTCAAACTTTCTAATATATTTCTTGTCATTGTTATGAATATAGCATATGTGAACCAAATATTTTAAAATAGGTGATTTTTCTTTCCTTTAAGCAATTCATAGGGAGTCTTATTCTTAAGTTTATGTATTAAGCTTCTGTTCAGTATATAGTTTGCTGTGCTCACAGCCTCTGCCCAAAAGGATATGGGCATGTAAGTATCTGCAAGTAATGTGCCAACAACTTCAATTAGTATTCTATTTTCCTTTCAGCTACAACATTTTGTTAAGTAGGTCTAGGAGCTGAGAAGCAATGCCTGATACCTTCCTTCTC
The DNA here is from genome assembly GCA_039583875.1 of Platanthera guangdongensis. Lineage (NCBI taxonomy): Eukaryota > Viridiplantae > Streptophyta > Magnoliopsida > Asparagales > Orchidaceae > Platanthera > Platanthera guangdongensis. The sequence goes on along the minus strand of CM077160.1, from coordinate 18,938,359 downwards.
ACAGAACTCTTGCATAAGAAGAGACTCAAACTAGGTACCATGATCACTTCTAATCAATATAACTTGAGTAGAGTACTCAATCTGTATGGTCTTGAGAAAATCTGTAAGAACCTTGAATGTATCTGACTTAGATCTCAGAAAGAACACCCAAGTGAATCTTGATAAGTCATCTACAATAACTAATGTATAAGATTTCCCTCCTAGACTTTGTACATCAATAGGGCCAAAAGGTCCATGTGTAGCAAGTAAAAGATCCTAGGTGAATTACTCTTATTAACTGATTTAAAGCTAGATTTAGTTTGCTTGCGTAATTGACACGCCCTGTAGAGGCCTTCCTTCTTGTAGGGACCAGAAGACAATCCTCTAACAAGGTTGTCTTTAGATAACATATCAATGTTTTTCAGATTAACATGACCTAATCTTTTATGCCATAAATTATTTTGATTGCTAATAAGATTAAATAAATAAATATCTGATGTTGCAGATTGAAAATTAACTACATATATGTTGCCCTGTCTATTTCTAATTAAAACAGTTTGGTTTTCTTTAGTAGAAATAATACAAGAGCTTGAGTTAAAAAATACCTGATAACCTTCAATACATAGTTGACTTACAGAGATGAGGTTATGTTTCAGTTCACTTACATATGCAACCTTTTTGAAAGTAACTGCTCCAATCTAAACTTCTCCAAAGCCTTCAGTCTGGCCACAATTTGATTCACCAAAGATCACCTTTGATCCCAGCTTGGACTTGTAATTATTTAGGTTGTCCTTGCTGCAAGTCATATGCTTGGAGCATCCACTATCCAGATGCCATTGTTGATTAAAAGCAGGATAATTTTTTACCTGCAAAGGAAAAAATTAGTGGTTCTTGACCGAGATTACCTTGGGCCCTTTATTTTCCTGATATGAAAAACTTGATATAACAGAAAATTCAGGTTGAGATTTGTATCCTAAGGGATGGTATCTCCTAGGTGGAATTTCCTAATTAACAAATGGATTAACATGTTTTCTAGTTTGATTAAAATTTCTGTTAAAGTTATGATTTTTGTTAAGTCTGACTGTATAAAACCCCTCGCCCTTACCAAGGAGTTAACCCAGTCTTATACCCATAACTGCCGTCTTATGGTGGCACCAACACACGGGTTAGTCTACACCGCAACACGCCGATTCTGCCGGCTAGTACGATCATAAAACCTGTTTGGCCAAAAGAGAGTAAGAAGTAAGAGCAGTATAAAGCAACCACTACTCCACAAGTCACATCACCATCTCATAATAAATAAGAGTACATCAGTCCAACAAGAGTTATACAATAATAGAGAAAAGGGGCTTATGCCCAGCACATAGTTGACTAATATCTCTCTCATAAATGACAACATGCAGAAGCTACACTATCATCAGAAGACGCGTCCCACCTGAAGCCGGGCTGCAGTAGTAGTAAGTGGTGACGGTATCAGCTCCTCACGCCCTGCCACCTCGTCTTGTTGGTGCTCCCTCTCCTCGAGCTCCTAAAATGTTTGGTCACACCGACCGTTAGTCGAAAAGACTAAGTCGTTTCCTCCACACCTCGCCACGCAACTCCTAGGCACCGGGCGGGAGGACGAAGCAGAGGATAATAAGGGGTAAAACAAGGAAGCAGGTGACAATGGAACTATACTAACAAGTATATATGAATCAAATATTTCTAATCTAGTAGTTATATATATATATATATATATATATATATATATATATATATATATATATATATATATATATATATATATATATATATATATATATATATATGGTACAGGAAAGTAAGCAGAACAGAACAGAACAAGTATGCGCAGTACGTAAACAGTACTGAAAGTAAGCAAGTACAATGAGCTACTACTATCATCACAAAAGTACATTAACTTATACGAATGCCCATACAAACTTATAAGTTAAGGTTTCCAGAATATAACTTATCATATAAAAGAGCTCATACTAATTTATATGATAATGATCTATGGTGCGTATGAATGTATGATATGCATGCGTTTTATGGTTCATACAAGTGCAACTCACACACATGACTCTGTGATCATAGACCGTTAGTTCCCACTTTTTGGAGCTAGCATCACTCTCTATTACCACCGTTGTGGCTACGACAGCAGTGGAGCGGGCGTCTCCACTCCTAGGCGGGTATCACACTACCAGGCCTAGACCTCCCATATGCCTCTATACACGTCCTAGGTGCACTCTAGAGTCTCTGCGTACTATTTACTAGCTACCAACCATTCTTTTTGGTCGAGTGTGAGGTTTCGGGGATCGTCCTCCAGACCACAGCGTAAAACAACCCACTGGCCCCTCAAACCATCATACCTCGCCATAGCCACCGTACTTCCATCGGTGTGACGATTGGCCCAGTACCACATGACCCGCCACAAGTTTATGCACATGCAAGATATTCCAACCCGAGTCTCCAACTCGCAGGACCAACCCGTCCCAAATCCCTCCAACCCATCGCGGGTGAGATTGCACATAGTGCCTTTATCAAAATCCCTCAAGCCCATCACGGGTGAGATTGCACATAGTGCCTTTATAAAAATCTCTCAAACCCATCACGAGTGAGAATGAACCACAATGTCTTAACCTATTAGACTACTCTTGTCTAGTGTTAGTTATACCTAGCAGTTTAGGGTTGATCCCAGGACTGCCCGAGGCATGCCCGATGAAGGGCTCTCAGGGGAATTAAGAACTACGATGGGCTGAATCCTAAAGCTCCATTTTCCAAGGATATTTACTTTTATTGATATCTACTCATGATCCATATTCTGCTCTCATTATTACTCTGGAGTGCTCCTAATGACTTAAGATGTTAATGGAAGGGCGGCGGTCTTCCGTCGGCTTTGTTATAATTACTGTCCTAGGACTTGCGCTCTATCGCTCGTAACCAAGGAATGACCTATAGTAGACCAACCAGGGTTTATTCTCCCAAAATAATTACCATCTCAATGTCTATTCTTATCCCCTGCAGTCTTAGTAGTATATACTATCTGAGCTAGACGCAACCCATGACCTAATACCACCCATAAAGTACGACTTCCAATTTATTGGACAAAGTGACCCTAACCATATATCATGGGATGGTATGATATATGACATAGATTATGTGGAGTTTTCACTATTTTTCTAAGTCATAAAGACCCTAAATTAAATCCATTAATTAAGTGGCCTATGCCACTTTATACAAGAAGTACAATGTAAAATGATCCCCCTAGTCTAATAATTTTTTTGGATGATCATCTAGTCTAATTATGACCGGTTTCCAAGAATTGTATTTTTTCCATTTATATTTCCATTTAAATTTTATTTAAAGTTAAATCCATGAATTGACCACTTTACAAATGCAGTACATTAAATATGTTTCTAAAAATTCTAGGAAAATTACTGAATATGTAAATTGCTGAAATAATACAAAATACGAAATTGAATAGTCATAGATAGTAATTTGGCCTAACAAATATCCAAAATGCCATTATTACTAAAATGCCATTGATAGGGTTTTCAACTTACTGATACATCCAAAAATTATCAGAAAATTACAAAAGGTTTAAATCATATAAATAAGCCTCTGTAAAATTTTTGCATATTATTCCAACAAAAATATATTTTATTATTAATAAATTTACAATATGGGAAAAATGATAATTCTACTTAAAGTCAAAGATAAAATTATCTAACAGCCCCATAAATTTTTCCAGAGATAAAATATGAGCCATTTAAGTTTGTGGCAAAATTTGAGAATTTAATATCATAATTAGCCTTAGTTTCAAATTTTTATTTCTAAATAGCCAAATTTTCAAAAATTACAATTAATGGGATTTTTGATCCCAAAAATCCCATTCTTTCTGTGGGGAGTATATTGCACCCCCTTAAACCTCTATACAGAGTTTCATGGGTATGCAATGTCCTAAATGGTCTGAATTTCTCATTTTTCTATTTTTGCTATATGCACCCCAACCCTAAACCTACTTTCTCATGCAAGTGGGATTACCCAACATGCAGAGTTCCATAGAGGCTGAAATTTCTACCATGGTCTTGTATTGACCCAATGGACATGATATCAAAAGTGGGGCCATTTGGAGTTGTATTTCTCCAAATATTCAATTAATTTAAATAAGTGAATTTTACTAAAAACTATAGAAAATATTTTTCCAAAAATTCCAATTTTTGGTCAGTAACTAAGTGTGACATAGTCACATGCATGAACAAAATCTCAGGTCATGAGGACTTATGGTTTGGCCTGGGCACTCATTTAAATTTATGCCCTAGCCTAGGACCAGTCTTGGTAGATTGAACCTACAGGGAGCCCTACTACTCCAAACTCAAGTTTAGGGTGGCAAAATGAAGGTAATACCTAGGCCTACAATTGTTCTGTTGATGTCTGGTTTTGAAAGTGCCTTTAAGAGGCCTATTTTTAGCAAGCAAGAACTATGTAAAAGTGTGACATTTAATTTACTATTCATATCAAATTAATTTCCCTAATCATATGAAATAAAGCAGACGACATCCGTTTATCCCCTACCTCCAGCCAACGGCTGGGATGAGCCCGACCTGGATCAACTTGATTTCCCATTTTCGGCCACTTGGGCCGGCGCCACCACTGACGATTATTGCCACCACCTTCGTTGAGGTGGTGGCTGGCGTTTCCCGGCGGTGAGGCTGCCAGAGGCGGCTCCTCCGGTGATCCCGAGCAAGAAGGAAAAGCTCAGAATTTTGCTCTCTACTCACATGGTATCGGGCTCAATTGAGCCCGATGTCTCTCCTAGTCGATCTAGAAATCTAGTACGGTGAGAGGTGAAGTGAAACGGACCTGGAGTCGGGCTTGGCGGCGCGTGCGGTGGCGGTGCTCCATGGACGACTCTTGCTCTGGTGAACTAGCACAATTCCTTGATTCTCCAGCAAAAACAGTGCTCCAGATGTCGATCTCCACTCGCTTGAGCTCACTGAAGATGGTGATGGGCTTGCTTTTAGCTGGGAGTGGCTGTGGGAGGAGTTGAAGTTACGGCGGTTGGCCGACCAAGCTTTTGAACTTCCTCCTGGCCACTAGGTGTCCCCAAATCCCTCCACCTAGCAGGAATAATGCTGAGGAGCTCAGCCAGCTGCTTGGGCAGAGAGAAGGAGGGCAACATGGCCACCATTTCTTCGCTTCACCATTTCTCTCTCCTCTTTTCCTCTAAAAAGTCCAAATTGCCCCCATGCATGCATTCTCTCTCCATTTTCTGAGGGGTAGGGGCAGTACTTGACCTCTTGGGCTGGTCATGGGCCTTGACTAATGGGCTTAGCCCATGTAGAGTGGGTTTGGCTTCTTCTTCCTTTCTTTAGGCCTTTTTGTTGACTTGTTGACTTTTGAGGTTGACTTGGTCCACATGGGGAGTGGGCTGACCACATTTGAAGGTCATGGACCCTATGGCATCACCCAACTTGGGTTGGGCCATGGTGGTGCCCCACTTGGACTATTTGGGCTTTTGGGTGTGTGTTGGACCAAATTAAGATTAGGGTTGACTTGGGTCAACTCTAGTCAATTGGTGACCTTGTGATATGGCTTATGGTTCCCTTAGGTTGGTGTTAGGGTTAGGGATGTAGTGGTGGAATCAATGTGTGGATAGGACCCCAATTTGGGGCTGGTTTGACTTAGACTACCTTGGGCCTTGTTGTGGGCCCCATGTGACTAAACCCTAACCCCATGGTTCAAACCTAGCCTAAACCCATGCCCCCACCAGATACCCTAACCCAACCTAAGTAGTGGGGTCTAATTGAAAGTGGGATGTTACAAATTCCAATAAACAAAGAAATAATTTCATCCCCGAAATTCAAGTTCGGGTCTACGGGGTTTCCAAGCATGAAAAGTTAAGTACTTTAGCTAATAATTAAAGTGTTACCTGATGTAAAAACCTCTGGGTGCCGCTCTAGCATCATATCCCTCGTCTCTCAGGTGTGCTCCTCCCGTCCATGGTTGGACCACAACACCTTCACTAGGGGAACCTTCTTCTTCCGCAGCACTCGGACCGCGGTATCATCGATCCGGAGCGGCTCTAGGAGAACTGATCTATCGTACGCCAACGGGCCTGCTGTAGTGGTGATATGCTGCTCCGGCCGAAGGAGTGCTCTCCGTAGCGAGGAGACGTGGAAGACGTCATGCAAGGTCCCCAGCTCTGGCGGCAGCTCCAGCCTGTAGGCCAAGGGGCCGATCTGCTCCAAAATCAAGTAGGGCCCCATATATCGAGGGCTGATATTCTTATACCTCCGTACCCGAGACACACCATGCACCGGACGTATCTTCAAGAACACTCTGTCCCCCACCTGGAACTCCACCTTTCGATGCCGCACATTGTAGTATTTAGCTTGCCTACTCTGGTCCTCCAGCATCCGATCCCTCATCAATCGCATCTGAGCGTCCGTATCCTCAATATTTTCCGATCCAAGTTCCCTGGGGTCCTTATCCAGTATCCAAGATAGCGGTGTCCGACATTTCCTCCCGTAAAGAGCCTCATATGGTGCCATCCCAATGCTCGTTTGGTGATTGTTGTTGTAGGAGAACTCGACCAGTGGTAACAGTCCCTCCCAGGGCCTCCCTGTATCCAGTATACATAATCATAACAGATCCTCCATGGTCCTGATGGTCCGCTCTGTCTGACCGTCAGTCTATAGATGGAAAGCGGTGCTAAAAGCAAGCTGAGAACCCAAGTACGTCTGCACCGCTCTCCACTCCCTAGAAGTGAATCGACCGTCACGATCCGAGACAATCGTCCTAGGGACCCCGTGGTACCTTACGAATTGTTCCACAAACAACCTCACCAAAATAGTAACTGGGTTGTCCTTCCTGATAGGTATAAACCGGACCACCTTGGTCAATTTGTCGATAATGACCCAAACAGAATCGTGCCCCGAGTGGGAGCAAGGCAATCCGTGCACAAAATCCATAGCGATATCCTCAAACTTCCACTCGGGGACCGGCAGTGACTGTAGCAACCCTCCTGGGCTCTTGCATTCTGACTTTTCTCGCTGGCATGTCTCGCAGTGTGTCATATAGAAGATGATCTCCTTCTTCATCCCCGGCCAGTACATGATCCTCCGCAGATTCGCTGTCATCTTGGTGATATCGGGGTGCACCGAGTACTGAGAACTGTGTGCCTCCCTGAGTATATCCTTCCGGATACCACCTCCTGCGGGTATATAAACCGACCGTGGAAATGAATATGGCCATCAAGCAAGGAAAAATCACCTGGCCTGCCCCCTTCCAGGTCCTTAAACACCGACACCAAAGCAGCATCCTACCCCTGTTGTACCCTGATGCGTTCTCATATATCACATTCCATGATCAGGGAGTTCAAATACCCCCGGTAGATCTCTGGCTGGGACTCGAAAACGACCGAAATGTGCATATCCTCTAACATCCGCAACAGCTCCATATACATCACTCGAGTCTCCGGTACTGAGGTCCTGGCTCTCCTGCTCAAGGCGTCTACCACGGTGTTCGCCTTCCCCGGATGATAATGCATGGTGTACTCATAATAACATAAGAATTCAAGCCACCTCCTCTAGCGCATGTTCAGGTCTTTCTGCGTATTAACATACTTGAGGTTCTTGTGATCCGAGAAGATATCACAATGAACCCCATATAAGTAGTGTCTCCAGATCTTTAATGCGAATACCACCACCCCGAGCTCTAAGTCATGTACATGGTAATTCTGTTCATGCTTCTTCAACTACTTCGAAGTATAAGTGATGACATGCCTGTGCTGCATCAAAACTGCACCCATCCCCTGATATGAGGCATCAGTATATATGTGAAATCCTTCCTTACCAGATGGAAATGCAAGAATGGGGGAAGAGGTGAGCCTGTCCTTCTGCTCCTGAAACGTTGCCTCGCACTTCTCCGTCCATATAAAAGCTGCTTCCTTCTTCGTCAAGGATGTGTGGGGGAGTGTTATCCTCGAGAACCCCTACATGAACTTGCGATAGTATCCTGCGAGCCCCAGGAAACTGCATATATTTGATGCTGACTTTGGTCGCGGCCAATCTCTAACTGCCTGCACCTTGGCTGGGTCCACGGCCAACCCTGCCCCACTGATAGGGTGCCCTAGGAATGCCACTTCCTGCAGCCAGAACTTGCACTTGGAAAACTTTGCATACAATTGGTGCTCTCTCAGCTTCCCCAAAACCAAGGCCAAATGATGTGCATGGTCTTCCTGTGTCTGGGAGTAGATCAGTATATCTTCGATGAAAACTATAACGAATCTGTCCAAGTAGGGCTCGAAGATGCGGTTCATCAAGCTCATGAATGCAGAAGGCGCATTCGTGAGCCTGAATGGCATCACCGTGAACTCATACAATCCATAGCGGGAACTAAAATCCATCTTCGGAATGTCCTCCTCCTGGATCCGCAGCTGATAGTACCCCGATCTCAAATCTAACTTGGAGAACCAGAAGTCTCCCTAAAGATGATCAAAAAGCTCGTCGATCCGGGGTAGCGGGTATGTATTCCAGGCCGTCAACCGGTTTAGCTCCCGATAGTCAATGCAGAGACGCAGGGAGCCATCCTTCTTCTTGACAAATAATACGGGTGCTCCCTGTAACGCCCCGAAAGTTGTGTGCGAGTCGGTCGCGAAAAAAGAGTTTTTGGTGCCTGTAGGGGTACACGGCCTAGGACACGGGCGTGTCCAAGGCCGTGTCTGGCTGGTGATTTTTTGGCCGTTTTCAACCCGAGAAGGACACGGCCAGAAACACGGCCGGATGACACGGGCGTGTCATCCGACACGGGCGTGTGCCAACCCGTGTCCCTACCCGTGTCCTGATGGGTCGTGTCCGTTGCCGTGGCGGTTATGCGTGACACGCCCACGAACACGGGCGTGTCGAGGAACCCGACACGGGCGTGTCAGGTCAGACACGGGCATGTCTTGGCCCGTGTGCATTTCTCAGTTCGACGATCGTGCCTAGATCGAGGCACACGACCATGGACACGGCCGTGTGCCAAGCCGTGTGGGGCCTAGGTCTGGGGAATTTTGTGCAGATCCGAGCCGTTCGTTTCCTTTAATTTAGATCCGACGGCCCAGATGAAATTCTGCTCTGTTAAGGCCGGGAATAGGGGGTTATTTCCTCATTTTCTCTCCAAAGTTCTCCTTTTCCAAAGTGAGAGAGACGAGGAAGAAGAAGGAGGTTTCCGGCCGCCGGCGGAGCATCGGAGCACCGTTTCGAAATCGAAGAGCGGATCCGTGGAGGGAAGGTCATTGCGAAGTGTTCTAACCGCGTAGTTTTTCCATGGCGCCAAAACGGACTACAAGGGTAACGATTCTCAACTTGAGCCCTTGAAGCTCTTTCTTTCTGCATAGGGAATCCCGCTCCCGCGAGTATGCGGTGAGTGCGTGGTGTTCCTTGGGATTGACGGGAATAGTCCCCCTTGTGTTGCATATAGAGCCCAGAATCGTAAGTACGGGCATAGACATTGTGTGTGAAGCCTACCCGGACATGTTTTGTCTGGATCGGTGATGTTGGATTTGATGTGGTTTTGCCGGAGAAGACTCCGTGCTTTGGATTTTTCGGGTTTCTACGCGGTAGATTACAGCAGGGATCCTTGGAGGTTAGCTTCAAGGCGCACCCGGAAAATTGAGCGGAAACGTGTTCTGCTAACTTGGCGGTCTGGGAACCAGCCTTGATCATAACTGGGTTATGAGATTGTTTTGGAAAATTTGGGATCCGAGAGAAGCTTGGCCCGCGCAAAGGACTTAAATTGGACATGCGGCGTGAGCAACGGGCAAGTGGAATTGGACCTAGGCTATGTGGTTCGGTGCGAGAGACCCGAAGACGGGGACTGGCCGTTGGCATAGTCGGAGCCTTAGACGGTGGTCAGAAAGGCTAAATTCTCACATGTTGTTGCCATCCTGGGGGTGGTGGTGAATGCACTGATGGGTCAGGGTTCACCATGAATGTGCCCTGAGTGCACGGGGTGTTTAGCCGTGCGAGCCTACACCTGTGGCGAATTATAATTGCGCTATATATATTGTTGGGCTAATGTTATGCAGGGAAAGAGCACCGCCGTCCCGAGTCAGGGGCGGGGTCGTTATAATTTGGTCGGCTTTTAGCTGACCGTTGCTTTATTTGCCACCGTGCGGTGGTATGTGCTTGCAGGTGCTGCGGAGCCGAGCGCCAAATAGCGGGCTGGAGCCCATGTTGCTGTGCTGGCCCGAGAAGGCCGTAGAATAGCTGTTTTTTATATTTATCATGTGTGGCCGGCCTGCGAGCCGATGTATGCAAAACACTCTTTATTAAGTGAACATTTGTAAGGCCATAAGGCCATGTACCCGTTTCTGTGTATTTGGGGTTTCATTCCTTTTGTTGTAGCTGTGGACATTCATATTGATGGATTTAATTTTGGGTTCTTTCAACTTTAAAATCTTCCGCTAGAATGCTCTGTGATTAGGACGAGTAGTCTTATTCGGTTGGTTTGATTATTCATTTAGTATCCCTTCCGACTGTCTGTGGTATATGGCGTCGGGTTCCAGCTGGACCTTCTGTTATATGCCATGCGACAGATGGGGGTGTTACAATTTGGTATCAGACTTCTGGTTACGATCAGGCTTAAATGAATGCGTGGGCGAATTCTTTTAAGGGGTGGTGAGCACATGTGTGCGTCATCGTTATAACATCAAAAAGAACTCATGAATGTCCACTTAGGAATGAAAAATACACTTGTTTGGTGGAACCTGAGTGTTCCAATGATTGCTTTTAGCAATTTGTTTGTTGTCTAATCGTGTGTCTTTGCTAATTTAGGCAGCTGAGAGCGGTGCTGGTCAGTCAGAGCGTCCGCAATCAGCGGAAAGTAGTGCACCAAGGGACGTGCCTGCTACACCTCCTTCAGCAGAAACCATCAGGATGGTGGCTGAAGCCGTGTTCGCAATGATAAATGCCCAACCTGCAGCGCAAATGCATCGCGCACCTCCTGCGAGTGATCAAGAACCGGTTAGGGTGGCAGAGCCGAGAGTGGTGGAACGCGCAGCAGTTGAGTTAGTAGAGTCGAGGAGAACTACAGAGAGGCAGCTAAAGCATGTGATGGGCTTTAATCCTCCGAGGTTTAATGAGGTTGGAACGCCAACTCAAGCTAAGGACTGGCTCTCTTCCATAAAGAGGGTGTTGACGACCACATTGACTGAGGAGTGGCAGAAGACCACCATAGCGACTTTTCTTTTGGAGGGTGAAGCGAGGCTTTGGTAGGACGAGATGGAGTTTCATCTTCTAGTGGGAAGGCAACTTGCGGATGTGCCGATGGAGGAATTTTCAAGATTGTTCCTAGCCAGATTTGTACCTTCTGCTCAGAAGTTGGAGATGGAGAATCAATTTCTTGGATTGTCTCAGGGATCCAGAAGCGTGGACGAATATCTGCATGAGTTCACACGGTTGGGTCGTTATGCTGGTGCTATATTTTCAGAAGAAGAGAGGAAGACCAACCGATTCTATGAGGGTCTTCGCGGCGATTTACAGTTACTCCTTGCTGGGCCTAAGGCGCAGGGCTTCCTAGCCTTGGTCAATTCAGCCCGATCGTTGGAAAAGGTTGCGAAGAAAGTTCTAGAGAAGAAGGACCCAGGAGAAAGGAAGACCGAGTTCAAGGTGCCATGTAACAAGACAGGTTTCCGCAGATGGAACAAGAAGCGGAGGACTTCGAACTCAGCCCCTTCGGCTGATGCATCGGGGGCAACTACAAGTCGAGTCCCCGGAGCTTGCTACAACTGCGGGAAGACGGGGCATTTTGCTCGGGAGTGTTGGAGCGGATGTTCAAAGTCCGAGAGGAGGCCTGGAGCGACTTATGAGGAGAAAGGGAAGGCGGTGGAGTCAGCCGCGTCCCATCATGCTCCAGCTCAGCCTAGAGTCTACAACCTTGGTCTGCAGGAGGCCATTAAGCAAGCGGACGTGGTGACAGGTATGAGTTAAATTACAGTGGTTTAACTTTTATAGTTGTTACCTTCGTATTTGTTAGCTTACGTTTGTTAATGCTAGGTTTTGTGTTAATCTTTGGGTTTCCGGCAAGAGCCCTTTTTGATACGGGAGCATCACATTCCTTCTTGTCTGAAAAGTTTATATCGCACATCGGAGTTCCGTTCTCGATGGCAGAAAACAAGTTGGATGTGTTGTTGCCTAATGGGTGCTCAATGCGTGCGGATAGGGTTTGTGTTGTGAAGATTCGGATTGGAGACCGGGAGTTTGATTTGCGAGCGTTGGTTCTACCATTAGTGGAGTTCGACGTAATCTTCGGTATGGATTGGCTCTCGGAGCAGAGTGCATGCATTGATTACAACCGTAAAGAAGTCAAGTTGGGTCTGGACACTGATCGGGAGACTACTTTTGCGGGCATGAAGGGGTCAGGGAAAGTTCTGGTGTCAGCCCTTCAGATGTTCAAGGCAGTTCGGTCTGGGGCAGAACTATATGTCACTCTAGTGCAGACTTCGACGCCTAAGCCTAGTTTGGACAGCATCCCAGTTGTATCCGAATATCCTGATGTGTTTCCAGATGATCTCCCAGGAGCCCCTCCTCAGCGGGAGATAGACTTTACTATAGAGCTGGTACCGGGTGCCAAACCGGTGTCACGCTCCCCCTATCGGATATCCCCAAGAGAAATGGCAGAGTTGAAGGTGCAACTGCAAGAGTTGCTAGAGCAAGGTTATGTGCGTCCAAGTTCGTCGCCTTGGAGCGCACCAGTTCTCTTTGTTAAGAAGAAACATGGGAGCTTGCGGCTTTGTATCGATTATCGGGAATTGAACAAACTTACGGAGAAGAACAAATATCCGATCCCGAGGATTGACGATCTATTTGATCAGCTGGTTGGATCAACTGTATATTCGAAGTTAGATTTGAAGTCCGGTTACTATCAGTTGAGGATAAGGGAGAGCGACATCCCAAAGACAGCATTCAGTACGCGGTTTGGGCATTACGAGTTCACGGTTATGCCGTTTGGGTTGACGAATGCGCCATCCGTGTTTATGGATCTGATGAATAGGACGTTCAGAGAATACCTGGATCAGTTTGTGATAGTATTTATCGATGATATTCTGGTGTATTCGCGGTGCGAGGAGGATCACTACAAGCATTTACACATGGTGTTGGAGACATTGAGGAAAAGTCAGTTGTATGCAAAGTTCTGCAAGTGTGAATTCTGGTTGTCCTCGATAGCGTTCCTTGGTCATGTTGTCAGTGGAGAAGGAATAGCCGTGGATCCGGCGAAGATAGTGGCGATACGGGAGTGGCCTACTTTGACTACAGTGGCAGAGGTCCGGAGTTTTCTGGGGCTTGCTGGCTACTACAGGCGCTTCGTAGAGAACTTCTCGCGGATATCACTACCACTCACGACGTTGACAAGAAAGGATCAAAAGTTTGTGTGGTCTCCGGAGTGCGATCAGGCTTTTGAAGAATTGAAGAGGCGATTGACCACGGCGCCCATTTTATGTTCGCCAAGTGGAACCGAAGGTTTCGGGATCTATAGTGATGCTTCGGGCAGTGGTTTGGGCTGTGTTCTGCTACAACATGGGAGAGTGATAGCTTATGGTTCACGAAAACTGAAGGTTCATGAGAGGAATTATCCGGTCCACGACTTAGAGTTAGAGGCCGTGATATTTGCTCTTAAGCTTTGGAGGCACTATCTGTACGGTGTGAGGGTCGATATTTACACCGATCATAAGAGTTTGAAGTACCTATTGGACCAAAAGGATTTGAACATGAGGCAGAGGAGGTGGATGGAGTTCTTAGGGGACTACACCTTCAAGATACACTATGTGCCTGGGAAGGGAAATACAGTGGCGGATGCGTTGAGTCGTAAGATTCCCGCACAAGCCAATTGGTTATCAGTACATGATGAGAGATTGGTCCAAGAGTTGGAGGCATTGGAGATATCTTGCGTCGATAAGCAGTCTAGTGCCGAGGCGAAACTGTTTTGGACAGAGGTGCAGTGTGGTCTAGCGGATAGAGTTCGACGGGCTTTGGTTCTGGATGGCAGCATGAAGCAAATCTTGGATGAAGTTTTGGATGAGTCAAATTCCTAGTTTGTGGTTGAAGATGGGTTGCTAAGGAAGGACAGTCGTCTATGCATTCCTAGTGTGGATAATATTCGGGAGGAGTTTATATATGAGGCTCATCATACTAAGTACTCAATCCACCCGGGAAGCACTAAGATGTATAGAGACATGAAGAAATTATTCTGGTGGCCGGGTTTGAAGAAGGATGTGGCCCTTTATGTGGCCAAGTGTCGTACTTGTGCATTAGTGAAGGCGGAATGCCAGAAGCCCGAAGGTTTCTTGAAACCCCTTCCTATCCCAGAATGGAAGTTTGACGACATATCTATGGATTTTGTGCACGGTTTGCCGAAGTCGCAGAAGGGAAACGATGCCATTTGGGTGGTCGTTGATAGATTGACAAAAGTGTCGCACTTTATCCCAGTGAGAAAGGAGGATCCAGTGGAAAAGTTAGCCAAACTCTACGTGGATAATATTGTGCGATTGCATGGTGTGCCTAGAAGTATTGTTAGTGATCGAGATGGACGCTTCACGTCAAATGACTGGAGGTTGGTGCATGGTCTGTTGGGTACTAAGCTAAAGTTCAGCACAGCCTTTCACCCGCAGACAGATGGCCAAACAGAGAGAGTCAACAGGACTATGGAGGACATGCTTCGCATGTGCGTCCTAGATTTCGGGAAGAATTGGGAGGATCACCTGTACATGGTGGAGTTTGCTTACAACAACAACTTTCAGGCAAGCATTGGAATGGCGCCTTTCGAAGCCTTGTACGGGCGGAAGTGTCGTACGCCGTTGTCTTGGTTGGAGGCAGGCGAATCAAAGTTGTATAAACGTCAAGCGTTGGAAGATGCCACTTCAATGATATGGACAATTCAGGAAAGGCTGAAGATTGCTCAGGATAGACAGTCAAAGTATTACAATGCCAAACATAGAAATGTGGAGTTCAACATTGGCGACATGGTATATTTAAAGATCAAGCCGTTCAAGGGTGTATCGCGGGTTCGACGCTTGAAGAAGCTGAGTCCGAGATACCTTGGACCATTTGAAATCCTGGAGCGTGTTGGCGAGGCGGCGTATAGATTAAAGCTGTCGACGGAGTTGAGTGGGCTGCATGACGTATTCCATGTATCAGTGTTGCGTAAGGCAGTGCAAGAGTCTTCGCAGATCGTTACGGACAATCAGGTACCGGTTGATTATGAGTTAACAACAAGGGTCAAGCCAGTGCGAATTGAAGATGTTGCAGTCAAACGACTCCGCAACAAGGAGGTCTGAATGGTTAAAGTCCGTTGGGATAATTGCGGACGTGAGGAGCTTTCTTGGGAGCGAGAGCAAGCTATGTTGGAGGAATACCCCGAGTTATTCCACTCAGGTATCATTTAGCTTTCGTGTACCTTTGCTTAATTTCGGGACGAAATTCCTTAAGTGGGGGAGATTTGTAATGCCCCGAAAGTTGTGTGCGAGTCGGTCGCGAAAAAAGAGTTTTTGGTGCCTGTAGGGGTACACGGCCTAGGACACGGGCGTGTCCAAGGCCGTGTCTGGCTGGTGATTTTTTGGCCGTTTTCAACCCGAGAAGGACACGGCCAGAAACACGGCCGGATGACACGGGCGTGTCATCCGACACGGGCGTGTGCCAACCCGTGTCCCTACCCGTGTCCTGATGGGTCGTGTCCGTTGCCGTGGCGGTTATGCGTGACACGCCCACGAACACGGGCGTGTCAAGGAACCCGACACGGGCGTGTCAGGTCAGACACGGGCGTGTCTTGGCCCGTGTGCGTTTCTCAGTTCGACGATCGTGCCTGGATCGAGGCACACAACCATGGACACGGCCGTGTGCCAAGCCGTGTGCGGCCCAGGTCTGGGGAATTTTGTGCAGATCCGAGCCGTTCGTTTCCTTTAATTTAGATCCGACGGCCCAGATGAAATTCTGCTCTGTTAAGGCTGGGAATAGGGGGTTATTTCCTCATTTTCTCTCCAAAGTTCTCCTTTTCCAAAGTGAGAGAGAAGAGGAAGAAGAAGGAGGTTTCCGGCCGCCGGCAGAGCATCGGAGCACCGTTTCGAAATCGGAGAGCGGATCCGTGGAGGGAAGGTCATTGCGAAGAGTTCTAACCGCGTAATTTTTCCATGGTGCCAAAACGGACTACAAGGGTAACGATTCTCAACTTGAGCGCTTGAAGCTCTTTCTTTCTGCATAGGGAATCCCGCTCCCGCGAGTATGCGGTGAGTGCGTGGTGTTCCTTGGGGTTGACGGGAATAGTCCCCCTTGTGTTGCATATAGAGCCCGGAATCGTAAGTACGGGCATATGCATTGTGTGTGAAGCCTACCCGGACATGTTTTGTCTGGATCGGTGATGTTGCATTTGATGTGGTTTTGCCGGAGAAGACTCCGTGCTTTGGATTTTTCGGGTTTCTACGCGGTAGATTGCAGCAGGGATCCTTGGAGGTTAGCTTCAAGGCGCACCCGGAAAATTGAGCGGAAACGTGTTCTGCTAACTTGGCGGTCTGGGAACCAGCCTTGATCATAACTGGGTTATGAGATTGTTTTGGAAAATTTGGGATCCGAGAGAAGCTTGGCCCGCGCAAAGGACTTAAATTGGACATGCGGCGTGATCAACGGGCAAGTGGAATTGGACCTAGGCTATGTGGTTCGGTGCGAGAGACCCGAAGACGGGGACTGGCCGTTGGCATAGTCGGAGCCTTAGACGGTGGTCAGAAAGGCTAAATGCTCACAAGTTGTTGCCATCCTGGGGGTGGTGGTGAATGCACTGATGGGTCAGGGTTCACCATGAATGTGCCCTGAGTGCACGGGGTGTTTAGCCGTGCGAGCCTACACCTGTGGCGAATTATAATTGCGCTATATATATTGTTGGGCTAATGTTATGCAGGGAAAGAGCACTGCCGTCCCGAGTCAGGGGCGGGGTCGTTATAATTTGGTTGGCTTTTAGCTGACTGTTGCTTTATTTGCCACCGTACGGTGGTATGTGCTTGCAGGTGCTGCGGAGCCGAGCGCCAAATAGCGGGCTGGAGCCCATGTTGCTGTGCTGGCCCTAGAAGGTCGTAGAATAGCTGTTTTTTATATTTATCATGTGTGGCCGGCCTGCGAGCCGATGTATGCAAAACACTCTTTATTAAGTGAACATTTGTAAGGCCATAAGGCCATGTACCCGTTTCTGTGTATTTGAGGTTTCATTCCTTTTGTTGTAGCTGTGGACATTCATATTGATGGATTTAATTTTGGGTTCTTTCAACTTTAAAATCTTCCGCTAGAATGCTCTGTGATTAGGACGAGTAGTCTTATTCGGTTGGTTTGATTATTCATTTAGTATCCCTTCCGACTGTCTGTGGTATATGGCATCGGATTCCAGCTGGACCTTCTGTTATATGCCATGCGACAGATGGGGGTGTTACACTCCCCACGGTGATGAGCTCGGTCAGACAAATCCTGACTCTACCAGCTCCTGTAGCTGTGTCCTGAACTCTGCTAGCTCCTTTGGGGCCATCCTGTATGACGCTCGAGATACAGGCCTAGCTCCTAACACCGACTGAATACGGAAGTCTGTGTCCCTGACCGGTGGTATTCCGGGTAATTTCTCCGGGAACACGTCGGAAAAATCCCGAACTATCGGAATATCCACAATAGGAGTCTCTTCTCCCGCCATCTCAAAGCAGATAATGTACACCTCCTCTCCTTGCATGTGGGCTTTGACAGCCTATACAGATGGTAATAAGAGATGGGAGACAAGTCTAATACCTTCAATGATGACGTGAGAGTCCTTGTGCCTTAGTGTGATCCTCCTCGATGGGCAGTTGATCTGGGCATGGTTCCAATGTAACCAAGTCATGCCCAAGATCAAGTCGAAATCTGGCATCTTCAGAATCGTCGCAGGCGCTTCAAAAGTCTTTCCGCCGATTTCTGCCTCCATATTGCACCTGGCAGATGATAGTAATACCGATCCATTAGGTAGCCTCACTCTCATCATCGTGCCCGTGAATCGTTCGACGCTGTCCAATCCTTCAACAAAGGCTTCTGGTACGAACGAGTATGAAGCACCCGTATCAAATAGCGTATGAGCGGGCTTGCCGCTGATGAAGACTATGCCTGAGGTTGATTGTGTTTCAAATGAGTAGTCATTCTTCATGGTCAAGATTATGTAAAATAGTAATAATAAGAGAACATGTCTTCATTTCATAACATAAATTATATACCTGTGATGACTTCTTCAGGGTTCCTCGGCAATGTGAGGTCCAATGCATATATCTGCTCCTGTCCTCTGCCTCGGACAAAAGGTCCTCGGCCTCGGCCTCGACCACGACCTCGTCCTCGACCTCGGCCCTGCTGTACCGAAGGGGCCATCAGAGGTGGAGGAGGTAGAGGAGGAAGTGGACGAAACCGATACGGGCACTCAGATCTAATGTGGCCCATCTGATGACACTCGAAACAAACTATCGACTCCTGGACACGATCATCCTGTCTCATCTGGCCATGAGTCTATGGTGGTGGAGGAGCTGGTGCTGCAGGGGGTCCCTGCTCCTGCCTGTAGTTGGGATGATAACGTCCCCCACCTCTCTTGTGCCTAATGACTCTGCCCCTCTGTGAGCCCCAGCTATTCTCCCCAAAGAACGACCCATCCAGTGGTCTCTTTCCTCTATTCTGCACCATCAGATGGTCTGCCTCCAGCTTCTTGGCCATCTCGATGATCTGAGCTGAAGTGCCATGAGAGATGAACAGTAGGGCCTGCCTCAAATCATCTCTAAGGCCCCGGTAGAATCTCTTAGCGTACCTCCTGTTGTCTGAATCATGTACCCCCGCAAACCTGACAAGGTGGGAAAACTCCCTCTGGTTCTCAATCACCGACCTGGTCCCCTGCTTGAGATTCAAGAACCTTTCTTCTAACTCATCACGATCCATGGTGGACACAAAATGGTCCAAGAATACTTCGCCGAACTCCTCCCAAGATATTTCTGATAAATCTCTATCTACGGGTGGAGTCCATCATGGACTTCCACCACCTTTTTGCATGGGCATCCAGTGCGGTAGTCGCCAAATGAACTGCCTCGCTGACAGGGCAGATAATGCCTGCCAGCATCTCATGTATAGCATCGAGCCATTCCTCCATTTTTACTGCATTCTCCATCCCATGGTACATGGGCTGGGACAAACTCTTGAACGTACTCAGCGAGTTTGATCCCGGATTCGGCTGCGATGTCGGAATCTACTAGGCCCTGAAGGCCTCAAGGATGGTCGTCAAGGTCTGGCCCATCTCTGTCTATAGAAAAGGAGTGGGATCCGGAGGGGGAGGAGCCACATTCTGCGGTACGACGACACTGGGAGGCTGCACAAAGGTAAGGTTTATATTAGAATTGGCCTAACTCATTGCTTATGAGGACTTGTTTATGTGACTTTTTACACATAGGCACACCATTACTTCCGCTGTATAGTTTGTCCGCAAACTAATGCTCGAGCGGGGTATCCCAGTGGTGTGGACTTCTTCTCTTATGATCGTTTGTTCAAGTGATACCAGTTTGTAAGACCCATCCCCCTTACCAAGGAGTTAACCTGGTCTTATACCTAGAACCGCAGTCTTACGGTGGCACTAACACACGGGTTAGTCGACACCGCAACACGTCGATTCTGCCGGCTAGTACGATCATAAAATATGTTTGGCCAAAAGAGAGTAAGAAGTAAGAGCAGTATAAAGCAACCATTAGTTCACAAGTCACAGCACTATCTCATAATAAATAAGAGTACATCAGTCCAACAAGTGTTATACAATAATAGAGAAAAAAAGGGGCTTATGCCCAGTACATAGTTGACTAATATATCTCTCATAAATGACAACATGCGGAAGCTACACTATCATTAGAAGACGCGTCCCACCTGACGCCAGGCTGTAGTAGTAGTAGTAAGTGGTGGCGGTATCAGCTCCTCAAGTCCTGCCACCTCGTCATACTGGTGCTCCCTCTCCTCGAGCTCCAAAAATGTTTGGTCACACCGACCGTTAGTCGAAAAGACTAAGTTGTTTCCTCCACACCTCACCCCGCAACTCCTAGGCATCGGGCAGGAGGACGAAGCAGAGGACATTAAGGGGTAAAACAAGGAAGTAGGTGACAATGAAACTATACTAACAAGTATATATGAATCAAATGTTTCTAATCTAGCAGTTATATATATATATATATATATATATATATATATGATACAGCAAAGTAAGAAGAACTGAACAGAACAAGTATGGACAATAAGTAAACAGTACTGAAAGTAAGCAAGTACAATGAGCTACTACTACCATCACAGAAGTACCTTAACTTATATGAATGCCCAAACAAACTTATAAGTTAAGGTTTCTAGAATATAACTTATCATATAAAAGATCCCATACTAATTTATATGATAAGGATCTATGGTGCGTATGAATGTATGATATGCATGCGTTTTATGGTTCATACAAGTGCAACTCACACACACGACTCTGTGATCACAGATCTTTAGTTCCCACTTTTTGGAGCTAGCATCACTCTCTGGTACCACCATTGTGACTACGACAACAGTGGAGCGGGCGTATCCACTCCTAGGTGGGTATCACACTACCAGGCCTAGACCTCTCATATGCCTCTGTACACGTCCTAGGTGCACTCTAGAGTCTCTACGTACTATTTACTGGCTACCCACCAGTCTTTTTGGTCGAGTGTGCGTTTTCGGAGATCGTCCTCTAGACCGCAGCGTAAAACAACCCACTGGCCCTTCAAACCATCACACCTCGCCAGAGCCACCGTACTGCCATCGGTGTGATGATTGGCCCAGTACCGCATGACCCACCACAAGTTTATGCACATGCAAGATATTTTAACCCGAGCCTCTAGCTCGTAGGACCAACCCGTCACGAATCCCTCCAACCCATCGCGGGTGAGATTGCACATAGTGCCTTTATCAAAATCCCTCAAGCCCATCACGGGTGAGATTGCACATAGTGCCTTTATCAAAATCCCTCAAACCCATCACGGGTGAGAATAGACCACAATGTCTTAACCTATTAGACTACTCTTGTCTAGTGTTAGTTACACCTAGCAGTTTAGGGTTGATCCCAGGACTGCCTAAGGCATGCCCGATGAAGGGCTCTCAGGGGCACTAGGAACTACGATGTGCTGAATCCCAAAGCTCTCTTTCACAAGGATATTTACTTTTATTGATATCTACCCATGATCCATATTCTGCTCTCATTATTACTCTGGAGTGGTCCTAATAACTTAAGTTGTTAATGGAAGGGCGGCGGTCTTCCGTCGGCCTTTATTATAATTACTATCCTAGTACTTACGCTCTATCGCTCATAACTAAGGAATGACCTATAGTAGACCAACCAGGGTTTATTCTCCCAAAATAATTACCATCTCGATGTCTATTCTTATCCCCCTGCAGTCCTAGTAGTATATACTATCTGAGCTAGACGCAACCCATGACCTAATACCACCCGTAAAGTACGACTTCCAATTTCTTAGCCAAAGTGACCCTAACCATTTATGATGGGATGGTATGATATATTACATAGATTATGTAGAGTTTTCACTATTTTTCTAAGTCATAAAGACCCTAAATTAAATCCATTAATTAAGTGGCCTATGTCACTTTATACAAGAAGTACTATGTCAAATGATCTCCCTGGTCTAATAAATTTTCCTGATGATCATCTAGGCTAATTATGACTGGTTTCCAAGAATTATAATTTTCCCATTTATATTTACATTTAAATTTTATTTAAAGTTAAATCCATGAATTGACCACTTTACAAATGAAGTACATTAAATATGTTTCTAAAAATTCTAGAAACATTACATCAGATGTAAATTGCTGAAATAATACCAAATACAAAATTTCATAGTCCTAGATAGTAATTTGGCCTAACAAATATCCAAAATGCCATTATTACTAAAATGCCATTGATAGGGTTTTCAACTTACTGATACATCCAACAATTCTCAGAAAATTACAAAAGGTTTAAATCATATAAATAAGCCACTGTAAAATTTTTCCATAGTATTCCAACAATAATATCTTTCATTTTTAATTAATTTACAATATGTGAAAAATGATAATTCTACTTAAAGTTCAAGATAAAGTTATCTAACAGCCCCATAAATTTTTCTACGGATAAACTATGAGCCATTTAAGTTTTTGGCAAAATTTGAGAATTTAATATCATAATTAGCCTTACATTCAATTTTTTTTTCTAAATGGCCAAATTTTCAAAAATTCCAATTAATGGGATTTTTGATCCCAAAAATCCCATTCTTTCTGTGGGGGGTGGGGGGGGGGGGGGGGGGGGGGGGGGGGGGGGGGGGGGGGGGGGTGGGGGTATATTTCACCCCCTTAAACTTCTATCCAGAGTTTCATGGGCAAGAAATGTCCTAAATGGGCTGAATTTCTCATTTTGCTAATTTTGACATATGCACCCCAACCCTAAACCTACTTTTCTCATGCAAGTGGGATTACCCAACATGCAAAGGTCCACAGAGGCTGAAATTTCTACCATGGTCTGGTATTGACCCAATGGACATGCCACCAAAATTTGGGGCCATTTGGAGTTGTATTTCTCCAAATATTCAATTAATTTAAATAAGTGAATTTTACTAAAAACTATAGAAAATATTTTTCCAAAAATTCCAATTTTTGGTCACTAACTAAGTGAGACATAGTCACATGCATGACCAAAATCTCAGGTCATGAGTACTTATGGTTTGGCCTGGGCACTCATTTAAATTTATGCCCTAGCCTAGGACCAGTCTTGGTAGATTGGCCCTATAGGGAGCCCTACTACTCCAAATCTCAAGTTTAGGGTGGCTAAATGAAGGACGACCTAGGCCTACAATTTTCATGTTGATGTCTGCTTCTGAAAGTGCCTTTAAGTGACCTATTATTAGCATGTAAGAACTGTGTAAAATGTGACATTTAATTTACTATTCATATCAAATTAATTTCCCTAATCATATGAAATAAAGCGGACGACATCCGTTTATCCCCTACCTCCAGCCAACGGCTGGGATGAGCCCGACCTGGATCAACTTGATTTCCCATTTTCGGCCACTTGAGCCGGCGCCATCGCCGACGATTATTGCCACCACCTTCGTTGAGGTGGTGGCTGGCGTTTCCCGGTGGTGAGGCTGCCGGAGGCGGCTCCTCCGGCGATCCCAAGTAAGAAGGAAAAGCTCGGAATTTTGCTTTGCTCACATGGTATCGGGCTTAATTGAGCTCGATGTCTCTCCTAGTTGATCTAGAAATCTAGTACGGTGAGAGGTGAAGTGAAACGGACCTGGAGTCAGGCTTGGCGGCGTGTGCGGTGGCGGTGCTCCATGGACGACTCTTGCTCCGGTGAACTAGCCCAATTCCTTGATTCTCCAGCAAAGAAAGTGCTCCAGATGTCAATCTCCACTCGCCTGAGCTCACTGAAGATGGTCGTGGGCTTGCTTTTAGCTGGGAGTGGCTGTGGGGGGAGTTGGAGTTAAGGGGGGTGACCGACCAAGCTTTGGAACTTCCTCCTGGCCACCATGTGTCCCCAAATCCCTACACCTTGCATGAATAATGCTGAGGAGCTCAGCCAGCTGCTTGGGCAAAAAGAAGGAGGGCCACATGGCTACCATTTCTTCTCTTCCCCATTTCTCTCTCCTCATTTCCTCTAAAAGTCCAAATTGCCCCCATGCATGCATTCTCTCTCCATTTTCTGAGGGGTAGGGGTAGTCCTTGAACTCTTGAGCTAGTCATGGGCCTTGACTAATGGGCTTAGCCCATAGGGAGTGGGTTTGGCTTCTTCTTCCTTTCTTTAGGCCTTTTTGTTGACTTGTTGCCTTTTGGTGTTGACTTGGTCAACATGGGGAGTGGGCTGACCACATTTGAAGGTCATGGGCCCTATGGCATCACCCAACTTGGGTTGGGACATGGTGGTGCCCCACTTGGACTATTTGGGCTTTTGGGTGTGTGTTTGACCAAATTAAGATTAGGGTTGACTTGGGTCAACTCTAGTCAATTGGTGACCTTGTGATATGGCTTATGGTTCCCTTAGGTTGGTGTTAAGGTTAGGGATGCAGTGGTGGAATTAATGTGTGGCTAGGACCCCAATTTGGGGCTGGTTTGACTTAGACTACCTTGGGCCCTGTTGTGGGCCCCATGTGACTAAACCCTAACCCCATGGTTCAAACCTAGCCTAAACCCATGCCCCCACCATATGCCCTAACCCAACCTAAGTAGAGGGGTCTAATTGAAAGTGGGATGTCACAGACTATGTTTGACGAAGTGTTGTAAGTTTGTCGATCGACGTTCAACGAGATGGGATGAGATCGTCAATCTCTGCTTAGAGAACGAATGCATTCATTTTATGTGCCCCAAGTTCGTCGATCTCTGCTCGAAGAACCATACAAGATTCGTCGATCGTAGTAAGACAAATTATTATGGCTAATGTTGGCGTTCATAGATCGTCGATCGGAGTTCGACGAACAAGCCACATTTCGTTGATATGAGTTCGACGAAATCTGTTGAACATTATTTTTATTTAGATTTTTCTTGTTTCCATTCTTTTGATTTTTAGATTTAAGTAAGCCTTCTGTGGGTTGCTTATTGTATATTACTTCTTTTCCATTAGCTAAAACAAATTTTATGGGGGTTGATAATATATTTTTCTTAAGTATGGGAGGTAAGCTTGATGAAGCACCTAAGCCCCGCTTGCCATTCAGTTTGACATTGACTGTACTTGTGATGTCCATCAGCTTAAGGCTTTTTTCATTGAGAGATTCCTCAAGTTACTTGGCCTCACATAATTCTATTTTCAGAGTAATGATTTGTTCATTTGCTAAAACTAAATCATCCTTGAGCTTAGTGTTTTCAGCAAATAGATTATCAAATTCAGCTTGCCTATCTCTTAGCATTTTGATTTCTTTTTCAGATTTTATTAGGTCATTACATAAGGCTTTGAATTCATTTTTAACATCAATAGAATTGAAATAAAAAGAAGAGAATACCTGATCCTCTTCTGTCTCTGATTTCTCAGAATGAGTTTCTGCTTGGTCTCAGCACCAGGCCTGCTGCATGAGGCATTGATTGCCATGAGGCAGACTTCTCTTGCCTTGGCTTCTTCTTCATCTTCACTGGAGCTGGAAGATGAGGTCTCTTCATCAGTATCACTCCAAGTCTCAGCAATGAAGTCTTTCTCCTTTCTTTTATGTTTGCTGGAGGAGTGTTTACTTGAGTGCCTGCTTGAATTCTTTTGTTTTCTTTCTCTTTTCTTCCGTCTCTTTTTTGAGCTTCTGGGCATTCGGGAAGAATGTGCCCAGGCTTTCTGCATCCAAAGCAGATAATATCCTTGGTAGGAGTTCTGTCATACTTAGATTTATCATCACTCTTGGATGACCTTCTCCTGAAGTCTTTCTTGGCTAGTTTGTAGAATCTTTTGGCCAGCAAACTCATCAACTTTTCATTGGCAGGAAGATTTCTGATTCTTCTGTTGCTTTGAAAGCAATATTGTGCTCCTTCCTTGAAGAGGTTGAGGCCTTCAGTTCAGCAGCCTTTCTTGTCTTGATTAACTGCTCATAGGATTTTAGCTTTCCAAGGAGAGATTCAGTGGATATCTCATTCAAACTTCTGGCTTACTTGATTGGACAGATCCTAGAATCCCAAGTTCTGGGGAAGCACATTAGGATCTTGTCATTAATCTCAGTTAAGGAGATATCTTTATCCAGGGTCTTTAGTTCATTGATGATAACATTAAGCCTGTTATACATCTCAGCCACTGTTTCAGATTCCTCCTTCTTGAAGTTCTCATATTGAGATATTAGGAGGGATCTTCTATTCTTTCTCTCATCTTCTGAGTCTGCCACCATCTGGTTTAGAGAGTCCCAGATTTCTTTGGCAGAAGTGCATTCAGCTACCTTTTGAAATATGTCATCTGACGTAGTTTGGGCCAGTATATTCATAGCTTTTGCATCAGCTATTTTGGCTTTCTTCTGAGCATCAGTCCACTCAGGTGGTGAAACTACATCAGTGCTTGAAGTTGATGTGGATGCAGTCTTTGCTGTAGGTTAAGGGGGTCTTGTCAAAATTGAATTGAAAATATCCTCATCAATAGAATTCATGTAAAGCTTGATTCTTGCCTTTTAGAGTGCAAATTTATTCAAGTTGCAGACTGGAGGTCTAGTGCTAGCATAATCTTTATTCTGTGTCATTGCTGTAACAACAAAAAAACTAAAGAAGAGAAAAACAATCTAATAAGGATCTTGGTTCAGATGTGAATCTATGAAACCAAAGAAAACCTCGCTCTGATACCAATTGAAGGATGGTATGAAAGATACCACCTGAGGGTTTAGATCTATTTAACTCTAGAGGGGGAGGGGATGAATAGAGTATTTTTAAAATCTTATTAGATTTTTATTGTGGAGTTAAAATAGTAATACTTATATGTATAATTAGTTGGTGCAGAAATAAAACTAAACATTCAGCAAACAACACACAATGAAAATAAGAGAGCATCACAGACGACACAAGAATTTTATAGTGGTTCCCATAAACTTGTGTACATCCACTCTTCTACCACCGTGGTAGGAATCCAATCAGGTTTTTGATCAGGTGCCCTGCCACCAATTAGGTTTTTGCTCAAGTGCCTTGTCACCACAAGATCTGATTCAGGTAGATCAGAAAACCCTTCAGGCTTTTGATCAGGTGCCCAAAAACCAAATCAAGTCTTTTGATCATGAGACTTGCAACCAAGTGTTTAACTTTTGAAGGGAGTTAGAACCCTGTGTATAGTGGGATGAAAGAAATAAAAACTATATGTTGTCTTCTCTTTTCTCAAAACAACTAAGAAGACTTGTGGATCCTTGATGGTGTCAAAACTCCCCCAGAGATGAAGTTCTTTTCAGGAAAAATTGAGAGCTTTGCAGGGTGTATAGGTCTTCCTGAAAAAGTTCTCCAGAAAGCTATAGACAGATGAAGTTGATTGTCTCTTGAAAGCATGCTAGAAGAAGAACACTTGATGAAGACAGTGCAGAACTCTTTCTCTTGAATAGTTTCTTATGTGTCCTATTTTTCTTTTTTAAAAAAACTTGACTATATCATCTACAGCAAAATAAGTCTTTGAATTTTAATTCGATTGCCTTGATTGACTGCTAAAATGTTTGGAACTTGAACAATGGCTAGAAGAGCAATAAAGTAATTCCTTAACTGTCCCAAGAATTAGCTGTATAATGACTCTGTGAAAACAAGTAATTAATGCTGCCATATGAACGGCTATATTCTGAGATTCTAAGCATTAATTACTCAGAGCAATATAAGCAATAAAATAAGCCTAATCAATTTCAAATAACTGCAGAGAATAGAAATGTTGAACTGGCAATTTTTGTCGATCTGAGATCCTAGATCGTTGAACTCAAGTTATCTTTCGTCAAGCTAAGCCCTTAGATCTTTGAACTAAAATACAACTTTCCATACTGGGCTCCACGATCGTCGAACAGAGATAGAGGATCATCGAACTCAAAATCTGATAGGAGATCAGAGTTCGTCGAACAGAGATAAAGGATCGTCGAACTCAAAGTCTGATAGGAGATCAGAGTTCGTCGAACGACTTCTTCAACATGAATTTTCTGCCTTGTTCTGGTTTCTGCAATCTTCTAAGTCTTCTGAGGGCTTGGTCTGATCAATATGACTTATTGACCTACCCTATAGTCTAATGAAGACCTATGACCCTAGACTATACAAGGAGGGTCAATCTATGCAACCCTAATAGTGAACCTTAGCCCAAATCCTAAACACAGGTGGGGTTCCAACATCAGCCCTCATATTGCTAGCACCATCATAACCTTGACCCCGCAATTTAGAAATACTTAGGTAATGTTTTGCAAATAAATTATCAATAGCTTTCTTTAATGATAAGCCAGTTGTGTCTACAACATGAACAAACCCAAGAAGACGCTCCATAATAAGACCTTTGGTAACATAACATAAAACCACAGCCATTTGTTTTTTGGTGGACACATCACGCGATTCGTCGACCAAAATACTGAAGCAGCTATCCCCAACGTCTTGAACAATTGACTTTGTTATCTCTGATGCAATGCAAGAAACTATCTCCTTTTGGATTTTTGGAGATATTAATTGACAATTGATATGTGCATTTTCAAAAACCACTGACTTGACCTCATGGTTATGCAATGCAAGAAATTCTAAAAGTTCAAGAAAATTGCCGCGATTGCTGGATTCTTTAGATTCATCTTGCCCGCGAAAAGATAACTCTTGTTTTAAAAGAAAGCGTATACAATCTATTAACGCACACAAACGAGCACGATATTGAGTACGTTGTGTCTCTTTCTGCCTGTAAAATACGACTTTAATACCTTGCTTTTGATTCAATAAAGCTACGGACATCTTCTTAGAGTTATTAGGTGCAGTTATGTGATTTTCGACATGTTTCTCTAAGATCGTCCTATCTTTCTAATATCTTAAACCACGACTTACAAATGTAGGATCACAACCTCTCTGGTGAAAAATGTAACAATAAATACAATATGCATCTTCTTTATCTATACTGTATTCCAGCAAATCTTTAAACTCGGTAAACCAGATCTTGTTGAAACGACGAGCTTTATTTCCAATTTGAGTTTGTGAAAAATTTGCTAAAATCGGTTAACAAGGACCATTTTCTAAGTATTTTCTCCTTATCGTGTCTTGTATGTTTACATCATATGAGCTTATAGGTTGTATCAATCCTGGATCAGCAGTTAGCTCATCTAAGGTAAATTCAGATCAAGTCCTTTTTCCATATAAATCTGAACCATGAGAATATTGAGAAATTTGATTTGAGCTCACTTTTGAAAAAAATTTATCTATTGAACACCTAAGTAGGCACCAAAGAAAACATAAAACAGATATTGTAATTTACAAATTAAAATTGTTAACTCATTGCTAGTGTTAGAAAGTAGCGAAAAGAAGCAAAAAGTAGAGAACAAGCCGAATAAACTTTTGAATAATTGAAATTTTATTATCCAAAAAAGATAACTATTACAAAGGTATGCCCTCCCTTATATAGAATGGAGGAGAGAAGAGAGAATACAAATAAGAGATGTGAGACTAAAAATTTACAAGCTAAGCGGACTGTACAAAGTAAACCGCACAGGCCGCGCGGTTAGACAGAAGGACTAACCGCACGGCTACAATAAGAGAAGCAGAGAGGTCGCCTGTGAAGATCGCTAGACCGCCCGGTTTACAAGTCGCCGAGTCAAACCGCCAGACCGCGCGGTCTCCAACCCGCCAAGACAGACCGCCCGGTCACCAACTTCAACACTCCCCCTCAAGCTGGAGCATATATATCAATCATGCCCAGCTTGTCGCAAACATGCAGAAACGAGGCGGAGACTGGCTTGGTGAAGATGTCAGCTAGCTCTTTATCAGACGTGACAAACGGAGTGCAAATTTGTTCTTTTAAAATCTCTTCACGAATGAAATGGCAGTCAACCTCAATGTGCTTTGTTCTTTCATGGAATACCGGGTTTTTGGAGATGTATATGGCGGCCTTGTTATCACAGAACATATGAAGAGGATGGTTGTACACCTCTCCTAAATCTAGCATGAGAGCCCGCAACCATTTCAACTCACAAGTGGTTGACGCCATACTGCGATACTCAGCTTCTACACTGGACCTGGAGACAACAGACTGCTTTTTGCTCTTCCAGCTCACCAGATTTCCCCCAACAAAGGTGCAAAAACCTGAGGTAGACTTGCGATCCCCTTTGTCATCTGCATAACTTGCATCTGAGTAGGCTTCAATCCTCAGATGACCATTCTTCTGAAACAATAATCCTTTCCCAGGCGCTGCTTTGACATATTCCAAGATCCGCAAGGCGGACTGTAGATGACATTCCCTAGGCGCTTGCATGAATTGACTCACCTTGCCCACAGCATAGGAAATGTCGGGTCTGGTCACTGTGAGATATATGAGCTTACCAACCAGACGCCTGTACCGCGAACTATCTGAAAGAGGAGGCGAATCATCTGTCCAGGTTTTGTCCTCCCCAATAGCCATGGGGCATCGGGCAGGTTTAGCTCCAGTCAATCCTGCCTCTTTTAAAAGATCAAGGGCATACTTACGCTGAGAGAGAACTAAGGAGTCGGGCTTCCGCGAGAGTTCGATTCCCAGAAAGTACTTTGGAGAGCCCATATCTTTAGTGATCAGATGTTGGCGAAGATGTCGCTTTGTCAGGGCTACCCCTTCCTGGTCATTGCCAGTGAGAAGAATATCATCGACGTATACAGCAAGAACAACCAGCGCAAAAGGAGTTTTGCGAATAAAGAGAGAGTGATCAGCAGAGCTTCGCACAAAACCAACAGCCGCCACAATACTGCTGAACTTGTCAAACCAAGCTCGAGGACTCTGCTTGAGGCCATAAATTGCCTTCTGCAGCCGGAATACTCGTGTCTCCCCCTGAGCAACATACCCAGGAGGTTGCTCCATGTAAACGGCCTCGTGAAGATCACCATAAAGAAAGGCATTCTTGACGTCCAGCTGAGAAATCGGCCAATCCCGATTGACGGCCACAGAGAGAAGAACCCGGATGGTGCTGAGACGAGTCACAGGGGAGAAGGTGTCAAAGTAATCAACCCCATAGGTCTGAGTAAAGCCCTTAGCCACAAGGCGAGCCTTATACCGATCCACAGTGCCGTCTGGGCTAAATTTGACCACAAAGACCCAGCGACAGCCAACAACATCAGTACCAAAGGGAGGAGGAACAAGAGTCCAGGTACCCCGCTCAGTGAGGGTCGTCATTTCCTCATCCATGGCCATCTTCCAGTGAGGAATAGCAAGGGCCTCCGGATAGGAGCGGGGAGTGGCAGTGGCAGAGATAGCCAGTGCAAATGCCCTGCGAGAAGGAGTAAGACGATCATAGGAAACAACAGCAGCAAGGGGGTGTAAGGTACACGTCCGCACCCCTTTGCGAAGAGCTATAGGAAGATCCAGGTCAGCCGGGCCCGCGGCATCCGGAGCATCCGTGGTAGAGAAAGCTGGCCCAGGAGAAGAGAGCGACGGCAGCGGAGATGAGGGAGAGGGTGGTGGAGAAGGGAGAGAGAGAGGTGGAGGAAGAGGAGGGGGTGGAGACGGTGTAGTGGTGGAGAGAGTAGGAGGAGGCGAGGGAACGAAGGGAACGGCAGGAGAATCAGAAGCTGGGAGAAGAGTCATCCGAGAAGTAGGAGGTATTCTCGAAGAAGGTGACGTCAGCAGAGACGAACTGCTTACGAAGGACGGGATCAAAGCAACAGTAGCCTTTCTGAGTGGTGGAGTACCCCAGAAAGACACATTTGGTGGAGCGAGTGGAGAGCTTATCACGGGTGGCAGAAGGGGTATGCACAAAGGCAGTGCATCCAAAGATTTGGAGAGGGAGAGGAAACGACTCCTTTCCCGGATACAAAATGGAGAACGGGGTTTGGCCGTGGAGAACCGTGGAGGGGATGCGATTGATGAGGTAGAAGGCAAGGAGAACAACATAGCCCCAATAGGAGCGAGGAACATGCATTTGGGTCATCAAGGTGCGAGCGACATCGAGCAGGTGACGGTTTTTACGTTCGGCCACACCATTTTGTTGTGAAGTATAGACACAACTAGTTTGATGAAGAATCCCATTTTGCATGCAAAATGTAGAGAAGTCACGACTGAGATATTCTTGGGCATTATCAGATCGAAACACCTGGATAGAAACACCAAACTGAGTTTTGATCATGAGATAGAAGGATGTCCATACAGAGAATAATTCAGAGCGATCTTTTAACAGATACACCCACGTACAGCGAGAGAAATCATCAATGAACGTGACAAAATAGGAACTACCCCGACCAATGGTAAGGGTAGGAGAAGGACCCCAGATATCGGAGTGGATAAGATCAAACGGACGGGTAGAGCTACGAACGTGCTTTGGAGGGAAGGAGGAGCGGTGATGCTTGCCAAGCTGACAGGCCTCACAGTTGAGCGGAGGACTTTGAGGAGGAAGGTGGGGCAGAAGTTGACGAAGAAGACGGGGAGGAGCATGACCAAGGCGGAGATGCCATTGGAGAAGATCTGTGGAGGTGGAGGAGAAGGTGGAAAAAGCAGAAATGTTGTCTAGGAAGTATAAGCCGCCACTCTCAGTCCCAGTAGCAATCGTCCGTTGGGAGGCCGGATCCTGAAAAGAGCAAGAAGTAGAAGTAAATGTGACGGAACACTATAATTGTTTGCAAAGAGAGGTAACAGATAATAAGTTGCACGGGAACTGTGGCACGTAGAGAGTATCCGCCAAGTGAAGAGACGGAGTGACATGAACTATCCCTGTTCCATGAACTGATGATGAAGAGCCGTCAGCGAGAGTAACCGGGGGCAAGCGAGCATGTTTTTCTAGGAGAGAGAAACACGGGAGATGACCGGTCATATGATTTGTAGCACCAGTGTCGATCAGCCATTTTCCCTGAGTAACAACGTGTGCACGACCAGAAGACATGACAACCGAGGCGAATGGCGTGGAGGAGGATATGAAAGCCATGAAGGGAGGAAGAAGAAACTGCAGCGGTCTCGGTGACAGCACACCAGCGGCACGAAGGGCCACGACCAAGGTGCAGAGCACAAGCCGCGCGACTAAACCAGGAGGTCGCGGCGACTAACAAGCAGGAGCGGCTAAAGGAGAAGGGCAGAGAGGCCGCTCAAAGAAGAAAGAATCCGCGTGAAACCGCGGCGGGAAAAAGGGAAGAAGCCGCGCGAACACGAGCGGCTAGGATGCAGATCAAGGCACAGCGGGGAAGAAGTCGCGCGGACTGAAAAAGGCCGAGCGAACAGAAGAGAGGAGAAGAGCAGGTGACCGCGACCAAGATGCGGGTAAGAAAGGTACAACCCGCACGGTCAGGCAGATCACAGCAGTCAAGGGCACAGCGGGGAAGAGGTCGCGCGGACTGAAAAAGGCCGAGCGAACAGAAGAGAGGAGAAGAGCAGATGACCGCGACCAAGATGCGGGGGAGAAAGGAACAACCCGCACGGTCAGGCAGATCACAGCAGCAAACCGCGAGTACAGAGACAACACGCGCGGACAGGGACAGACCGCAGCGACTCGAAAGTCGGAGCGGCAGGAAAGAACAAGGAGCGCGGCGACACGGAAACAGGTCGCTGCGACAAAGAGCAGTAGTAGAAGAGAACCAAGAAGAAGCAAGCCGCGCGAACAGGCAGCGGACAGAGACAAGCCGCGCGGATAGAAAAAAGCCGCGCGGACAGATGAGAAGGCAAGCCGCGAACAACAGAGAGCGTACAGAATCAGGAGGAAATGACCGTGTCCTCTGATACCATGTTAGAAAGTAGCGAAAAGAAGCAAAAAGTAGAGAACAAGCCGAATAAACTTTTGAATAATTGAAATTTTATTATCCAAAAAAGATAACTATTACAAAGGTATGCCCTCCCTTATATAGAATGGAGGAGAGAAGAGAGAATACAAATAAGAGATGTGAGACTAAAAATTTACAAGCTAAGCGGACTGTACAAAGTAAACCGCACAGGCCGCGCGGTTAGACAGAAGGACTAACCGCACGGCTACAATAAGAGAAGCAGAGAGGTCGCCTGTGAAGATCGCTAGACCGCCCGGTTTACAAGTCGCCGTGTCAAACCGCCAGACCGCGCGGTCTCCAACCCGCCAAGACAGACCGCCCGGTCACCAACTTCAACAGCTAGCATTCCATATTCTCTCTTAGCTTCGCTATAAAATTGTTAACTATAATTATTGATATTCACATTCCAATTGAAATTGACTATGAGAGAATCCAAGTGATGAATGTAACAACAAAATGCTACTAAGTTATAAGAACTTTCATTTGAAACATTAGAGAATGTGCTATCACAAAATTTAAGTACCACATATTCTAAGAATTTGCCACACAGTGGTTAACTGATAAACAAATAATTGCTAACAAAAAAATTGTTAATTGATAATGATGAAGTTAACTGACAAACCAAAAATTAGTTAACTAATAATGCTGAAATTAAGCAAACCCAAAATTGATTAACTAATAATGCTGAAGACTAATGTGTGAACAGGCAAATAGGCAATATACCTTCAGTGTAATTAATAAACAAATCAAATCAAAACTCAAGAATTTTGTCAATATAAGAAATTGATCTTTAGCCTCATTAGCAAAATAATCGGTGGATTTTTTTTACCTGAAACCCTTTAGTTGTAGATCACCTAAAGACAGAAAATGGCTTGTGCTTGTTCCTCTTGATCTGGAAAATAGAGGGAGAACAATCAACGAACAATCAACCTCTTTTATAAACATGCAAATGGAAACTCAAGCAATGAACGAACAATCAACCCCTTTTATTCAATGGTTTCTATGCTGTAAAACAGGCTGGGCAAAATAAGCTTGGCAAGTTTGATAGGAAGAACTAGAGAGGGTTAAAACGGTTTGGTTATACAGAGATCGAGAGATTTTCCAACTTATTGATGTCTTGATGAGAGAGGGTGAGGAGATGAAAGGGGCTTGTTTGGTTATACAGGGATTTTCAACTTATTGATCAGTTTGTTTGACTTGTTGCAGGTTTGACCGGGCATTGGCGATGCGGAAGGGGTCAGTTCTTAGGAAACCAGAAAAAAAAGAAGAAAAAGAAGAAGAAGATCAGAAAGGGGCCAGTTCTTAAGAAATCAGAAAAGAAGAAGAAGAAGATCAGAAAGGGGCCAGTTCTTAAGAAATCAGAAAAAAAAGAAGCAGAAAAATAAGAAGAAGAAGAAGAAGAAGGCAGCGATGATTTTCGGCGGACTGCAGCGATTCCGCGAGAAGAATACCTCGCAAAATGCAAACGATGGACTGCAGCGATTCGGAGTGCGGAGCAGCAGTGATTCTTTAGCAGTTAGGGCACGACGGACTGCATCGATTGGGAGTGCTGAGCACCAGCGATTCTTCAGCGGCTCGGGCAAAATCAGAGCGTGGAAATGGGAAGCAGCAGCGATGCCCGATAAAAGGTTCTCCCCCGGTGAAATCCGCGAAAAATCAAACCCGGGAACGTGCCCGGGTTTGTCCGAAGATGGGTCCGCCCGTGCGTACACACACACACACACACACACACACACACACACACACACACACACACACACACACAGACACACACACACACACACACACACACACACACACACACACACACACACACACACACACACACACACACACACACACACACACACACACACGAGTGCCCGACACTGGGCTCCGCCCCAACTGGCAATCGCGACAGTACCCGACCCGCCCCTGCGGCCCAGCGCGACTGTACCCGTCCCGCTACCACGGCCTCGCGTCACTGTGCCCGACTCGCACCCGGCGGGCTTCGCTCACCCACGACGTTAATTTAAGAAAAAAGATAAAGTAAATATAATTTTATAAATAACAAAATTTAAAATTATAATTATAAATGTATATATATGATGAATATTATATATAATTATTATTATATATATTATATTTATATGTAATAATGAATTATATTATACATATATTTATATAATTTTTTTTATAAAATACAATAATATAATAATATAAATATAAATTATTTGAACTATCTTCACAGTTGTCTCCTTACCTTGTTGGATTGAGTTGATCCTCTTGTGAGGTCCTCGGATAGAAATCAGATAGCTGTGTTTAAATTAAAATATAATTATAATTGCCAGCCGCCCGATCTTTTAAGAGTTATTGGGGAAAACCATAATTTCACATAGGTTTAGGACACCCTAGTATTAGGTTTAGGAGACTTTCTAAAATATGGATAGATGGAGTGATTTTATTGTGATCAATCAGATAATTGGTGAATTATGAAGTCATGATTCGACGGCTTGTAGAATTTTGAACTCATGATATTCACAGACCACAATATTTGTTTATATATGATTGATATACACACACACACACACACACACACACACACACACACACACACACACACACACACACACACACACGAGTGCCCGACACGGGGCTCCGCCCCTATGGCCACGCGACACAGTACCCGGCCAGCGACGACGGGCTCCGCCCGTCTCCCGGCGGGCTTCGCCCGCCTCCTGACGACAGTACTCCCAGCGTCGCCCCCTCGGCGGGCTTCACCCCCGATGGCCACACGCTACAGTACCCGGCTGCCCCCCCGGCGGGCTCTGCCCGCCTCCAGACGACAGTACCCCCGGCGTTGCCCCCTCAGCGGGTTTCACCTGCCTCCGGCCTTATGGGCCCACGCGACAGTACCCAGCCCGTGGCGGCGGGCTCCGCCCGTCCTGACGTAGTGGCAACTGTTATTATATTTAAATTTATTATTATTATTATTTTAAATGATTCATATATTATTTTTTGAATATATTAATTTTAATTTTTTGTTTTTTTAAAAAAGAAAAAAGCCTTTCTCACGGTCATCTCCACCGCCGGCGGCGGCTTGACCAGAGAACCACGGCGGGTTCGCCGGGAGCCGGCGAACCTACCGGCGGTACTCCGGTGGCGTTCCAACGGCGGCCGGTGGCCCCGCCGGAGCGCCACCGGAATACCGCCGACGGTGGCCTCGCCGGAGCGCCACTAGAATAGCGCCGACGGTGGCCCCGCCTGAGCGCTACCCGAATACCGTCGGCAGGTTCGCCAAACCCGCCGGGGGTCTCCGGTCAGGCTGTCGGCGGCTCCGCCGCCGGCGGTGGAGATGACCTTGAGAAAGGGGATTGCGTTCTCCTAGATCGGGATTTAGGAGAGAGAGAGAGGGTGAGGATTTTGGGGATTTTTTTTATTTCAAAACCAAATGCGTTATTTGCAGTCCCAGATCCAACGGCTTAGGAACAAAACAGTCAAATTCGATGGCCCATATAATTAGCCTATTTTTGTACTCATTTTTATTGGCAGACCTTGATACTTCTTTTTAGAATAGTACAGATATGAGTTTGGTGGATATCATCTTAACGCGAATATAGGAAAAAATGGGTATCATTAGTAACCGTTGGATTTAATCCAACGGTTAACCAAAAAAACTGGAGCAATTGTTTTTCATGGGGCGCCCGGCGGCGGCGGGCTCGCCGGCCACCGGCCGCCATGGGCTCGCCGACGTGGACGCCGACGATACCAGGGCAGTCGGTGGCCGGCGAGCCCGCTGCCGCCGGCCGCCCCATGCTAAAAAAATTTGGGTGCCAACGAGCCCAGGCCGGCCGGTGGCCGGCTCGCCCGCTGCCGCCGGCCGCCCCACTGCGATTTTTTTACAGCAGCACCGACGGTGTCGCCGGTGGTGTCTGCAAATGTTCTTAGCATGGGGCGGCCGGCGGCTGCGGGCTCGTCGACCACCCGCTGCCCCACTGTCACGCCCTTTCCTCGCGCGGATATTTGGAAACATGCGTTACATGTATTTCCATTTATCTGTGTGTGTGTGTGTGTGTGTCTGCGCGAGTGACAGGCATGGGCCTCCGGCCCTCGTGCCCCGCGCGACAGTTCCCAATCGCGTTCGCCCGCCCCCGGCGGGCTTCACGCCTATGTAATATAATTTAATATATATTTATATAATATATTATAAATATATAAAATATATAAATGTATATTATATATATTTATATAATATATATATATATATATTCCGATCCCAGCCCCCCCCCCCCCCCCCCCCCCCCCCCCAATTTTTTTTGCCCAGCCCCGCCCTCCCCCTCTTTCCACTGCCGCCGACGGCCTGACTGGCGCCCACCAGCGGGTTCGCCGGAGAGCCTCCAACAGAAGTGGAAAGTGGGGGTGGGAGGGGCTGGGCAAAAAAAAAACGGGTATTTTTGCTGGACTCGGGATTCAGGAGAGAGAAGAAGCATGAATTTTTTGGGAAAAGTTTATTTACAGTTCAGATCTGATCGATCTGACGGCCTAAATTTTTTGAATGAATTTTTAATTCTTGCTTATTTGCAGATTTCCATATTTTTTTTTGAAATAGTATAGATATATAAATGATTTCATAAACAGGAAGGTGGCAGGAAGTAGGGCGTGAATGGATCGGCCTTTCAATATTAATGTGCATGACTTTCTCTCTCTTTGTGGCAAGTGACAGTTTTTTGTTGGTAGGCAAACCATATAAATAGGAGCAGCGCGTGAAGGAGAAATAACAGTGAACAGTTGTGTTTAGAAGTTGCGATCTCCTAATTTCTAACCGCAGTGCAGCAGCGCGTGAGTGAAATTATGGACGACATAAGGAGGAAGCTTGGAGAAGTGACATCAACTTTGCAGAAAGTGTTCCTACAAACAGAAAACTTGCGGACATCCCTTCTTTGGTCCTTTATTGCGGTCTCAGATTTGTCTCGTAACAAGAGCTGCGAACAGCTCTTTGTGAATAGCATTTTGCCGACAACAATTCCAAAAGCTGTGAACAACTTTTGGATAAGTCACCTTGCGAACTCACTTTAGCGGTTACGCATGTAGAAGTGTCTAGAAGTGAAGTTTGTAATAACCGAGTTTGGGTAGTGTGTTTGTGTTGAGTTGTAACTTGTGAATCAAGTTTTATATTTTCTTTGTAACCTCTTGTTGGTTAAATATAAGAAGTTGTTTGTTCTCAATTGCTTATATTGTTGTGCTCGCTGTTAATCGCTTCCAACAGCGGTATCAGAGGAAGGTTCCGAACCTTGGAAGTCACTCAGAAGAAGTGAAGAGCACGTCGTGATAGAGATGGTAAATGCTATGTTGGGTCAAGTTACCAAGTTAACGAAGACAAACTATGAGAATTGGAGTATTCAGATGAGAGCGCTACTTGCCTCAAAGGAGCTGTGGGAAATAGTGGAAGATGACTATGAAGAGCTAACTGCTGAAGCAGAGGACACATTGACTAACGCCTAGAGGACGACAGTAAGAAAAGCAAGAAAAAGAGACAAGAAGGCTTTATTCTTGTTATATCAAGTGGTTGATGAAGCAACCTTTGAGAAAATCTCGGATGCTTATAGTTCTAAAGAAGCATGTGAGACCTTGCAATGCTCCTTGCAATGTGTTGACAAGACAAAGAAGGTGAACATACAATCTCTCCGGACAGACTAGCTATGAAGTTATTAGGATGCAGAACTCTTAAAAAGTTGGGGTCTATGTGACTCGTCTGTGCACGCTTGCAAATGAAATGAAGCGCAAAGGTGATGCGATTGATGATGTGAGTTTTATGGAGAAACTTCTGCGATCGATCTCAAAGAAATTCAATTACATAGTGGTGGCAATAGAAGAGTCGAAAGATCTTACTCAGATATCTATCGATGAACTCATAGGTTCACTGTAAGCCCATGAACATCACATGCTACAAGATGAAATGTCAAGTGTCTTAGAGAAAGCACTTCAAACTCAACTGAATTTTTGGAGAGAGTTCAGGAAGAGGAGCTGGCCAGCATGGCTGAGGCTACCAAGGCAAAGGTAGAAGAAGAAGAGGAGGAAGAGATCATGGAAGAAATCAGAATTTCCAAAAAGAGGAGCAACCTCAAGCAAGAGGGCAAGAAGGAAGAGGAAGAGGAAGAGACTGAGGAAGAGGCCGTGGTGGAATGGCCCAAGACCAATGTTACAACTGTAACAGGTTTGGGCACATGATCTATGACTATAGAAGACCAAGGAGGACAGAGGAAGCTAACCACTATGCAGAAGCAAGCAACACAGTTGGTGATCCAATGATGTTCTTGACTTACAGAGGTACTAAAGGAGGAAGAAATGAAGTTTGGTATTTAGATACGGGAGCCAGCAACCACTTGCATGGTGAGAAGGAGATATTCATTAACCTAAAACCAAGTGTTGGTGAGGTTAGATTTGGTGATGCTTCGAAGATCTCAGTAGAAGTCAAATGGTTGATAATGGTTGCACTCAATAACGAGAAGGTGCATCTCAACGATATGTTGTCTGTCCCAGGCTTGAAGAGTAACATCTTAAGCCTTGGACAGTTGGTGGAGAAAGGCTACTGAAAGTCCACCTAGTGTCGGCAAAGTGCACCTATGGGGGGAGGGGAATAGGTGACGTGTAGCGCTTTTGCGGAATTTACGAATGTACCTGCACAATAAAAATAGACAGCACAGCACACAGAAAACACAGACAATTTATAGTGGTTCCCCGACTTGGGTACATCCACTTTCCCCCTTCGACCTATCTCCCAACAAGGGACGACTCGGTCTCTTCTCCAACAGGATTGAAATCCAATCCCTGCACTAACGGAAGGAACCCTTCCACACGTGAGAGTCAACACTCCCACAAAACGGGTTGCACCCAACCCTTACAACACGGAACAATCGTTCCTTTACAACAAAAGTAAATATAGAATGTATACGAGATACAAACTTCTTTCGGAGACTACGGTGTTCCTCTTCGTTCGACGACGTGTTCGTGAAGTCAACGAAGAGTCTACAACCTTGGTCTCTCTTGGAGAGGATCTCCCCGGAACCGGCGGCGGCAACACGAGCGGCGGCTAGCTTCGGGATCGGCGGCTATGATGATGAGCGGCTGCTGAACTTGGAGATCCAAACTTCGTAGCGAAGCTAGCTTGGTCTTCCAACGGTCACACGAGGATCAGTCGTCTCGATCGATTCGGACGGGGGAGTTTTTCCCGGTCAACAAATCGAGAGACAAGAGATCTCTGGATAGACACGTGAGACTCAAGATTTGCTAAGCTTCTGTCGCCGGAGATCACGAAGGATTCCCGATTGTTGACGGCGACCTACTTGCCCGAGCGCGACGGCGGCGGCGGAGAGACTTCGCGATTTTAGGGTTACGTCGCGGCTCGGTTTCTTTCTCTCTTTTTACTGTTCAAAATACCCGAATATATATACTGTAGATAACTCCAATATGACCGTTTGTGGGACCCATAATAGAAATCCCCAAATCCCGGTCCAAAAAATTGACAGCTGTAGAATCCGGTTCAGGAACATCCCGAGAAAACGCTAAGTGAAAATCGGCGAGAATCGCAGGTGATTCTCGACGAATCGGCGAGAATCACCAAGTGATTCTCGACGATCGGCGAGAATCACCAAGTGATTCGAGATTCGTCGATCGCTAGTGATTCTCGACGAATCACTTATTGATTCTCAGCGATTTTCACTTGGTATCCATGATCTGCTTAACCACTGGTTCGGCGAGAATCACTAGTGATTCTCGCCGAATCTTACTTGGCACCGTTTTGAGGTAGCCAGAAGGAGTCGGCGAGAATCACTAATGATTCTCGTCGATTCGGCGAGAATCACTAGTGATTCTCGTCGAATCGGCGAGAATCACTTGGTGATTCTCGTCGAATTTTCCTTGGACGAATTTTCGTCTTCCACCCAGGAGCTGCTCCTTGACCCATCCATGCTCCTTGTCTTCTCTTGCATATGAACGACCCTGTACTTGAAAGTAAGTGCACTCCAATAGAGAGAGTACACGTAGGCCAACACACTGATCTGCTCAACGAGGGATTACGTCTTGCAGACCCGTGTATATTGACCTACTGCACCCTGATATTGGTGTGCACTTAGCGTGGAGGAGCTGCAAGTACAACTTAAGATGTTTCATCAAATACATTGTGAATTCATCTTAGCTTGACAGGTGGCTTCCTCAAATCCAGGTAATTGTGGATACAATACCCAACAATCTCCCCCTATTTGACGAAGCCAAAACCCTACTAGCTAAGATGAATAACACCTATCAAATAATAAACATAGCATTCAGAAATTAAACATGCAGCACAAGAGAATATATGCAACCAGATCAGGACTTGAGTCATTCACAAATTCAAATATATATACCAATATATATACACATATAATCTCAGAATTGTTCATATGATAACAATAATCATTAAGTGTTCTTAAGACAAAGTGACAAGCTATAAGTTATTGACTATTTTTCCTTAGCTAAGTCACCCTTAGGATTTTGAGCCAAGTACTTCTTGTTTTGCCTCTCCATGTATTCTTTGGGCTTCGGGTAATACCTAGGAGGAGGAACTTTATCTGCATCCTTGTTGTTTCTGAAAAAGATGTTGCGTTTCGCTTCAAACGTTTTGTGCGTTTCCCACTCATACTGGCTATATACTTCGTTTCGATTGATCTCTCCTCTTTCTTGTAGCCAGATGGTGTCTAAGATGATGTTCCTTGAAACTGGACTCCACCTTTCGTTTCGTACATCCTCCTCACTCATTATGATTCTCTTCTCAGCTAGAGTCTCCTTGGAGGTCCCTTCCTGAACTTTTCTCTTTCCCCTGGCTTTTGCTAAGGCCTCTTGGTCAAACATGCTCCTCAGTTTAGCTTTGGAGAGAGCCCTAGCATCAGCGTCATTTGTGGGAACATCTGCAGCACTTGTACTTAAGTCCTCAGCAGCACATACTCCCTCAGCGGCCGTAGATGTCTCAGGAACATGAATACCTGCAGGATTGTCAGGCAGAATGACGCCTAACGTACCTAACGCCTGTTGGAGCATCCACCAGCAGCTCTCATAGA
The DNA here is from genome assembly GCA_039583875.1 of Platanthera guangdongensis. Lineage (NCBI taxonomy): Eukaryota > Viridiplantae > Streptophyta > Magnoliopsida > Asparagales > Orchidaceae > Platanthera > Platanthera guangdongensis. Next base: position 18,895,908 of record CM077160.1, on the reverse strand, counting down.
CATATTTGCTTGATTGTGCGAAGTGTGTGCTCATGCTTTATTGAAGCTCGGCCAACTTAGCTATATACTCTTTCTCCCCCTTTTTGGCTTCGACAGCGATGCAGTTTGCATAGGAATGTAGGGAGTCATCAATATGCTTCGTGGTCTTGGAGAATTCAGAGACCAAGGCCTGCTGATTGGCGTTAAGAGTGACCATATTACCGTCAAACTTTTGAATGTTGTTGGCGACAACATGTGCATTCTGATTTACGACAGCAAGAGTATCAGTATTCTTTTTCAAACCAGCCATTAGAAGTGTGACAGCTTGTCCGGCCTCGGTGTACTTTTCTTCAAATTTCTTCTCCATCACATCTAGTTTATGGTTGATCTCAACCATATTCTTGAGCATGAGCTTTTCAGATGTCTTAATCCTGTTCAACAGTTTATTCTGAGCTTCATCAAAGGAGGCTTTAAGTTCATTCACAATGCCCTGAATGATATTGACAGTGTGAGTGGCTAGCTCATCTCGTAATGGAATAGTCGGAGGTACTTCTTGGCCTTGCCCTTCAGCAGACGCATCTGTAGAGCTGGATACAATCACAGTCTCTAAAGGAGGAATGCTGGCGGCCTCTGGAGATTTATCGGACTCCCCCTCCAATGGTGCATGCTTTTCAGATGGAGGTTCAATAAGATCCGGATGCTCCAATACTTCATGCCCCTCGTTCCCATCTTCCTCTCCGTCATCATCCAAGAAATCATCTACATCAGCAGCTTCTTCCAATTCTTGGTCAGCAGTTTCCAGTACAGCATCACTTTCTTCTTGAATTTCGGCCACAGCAGCCCTGGCCACCTGGGCGATTTCAGATACTACATCAGTATGTGAGGGTAGAGGCTCCCCCTCGATTCCTGCAGTCAGGGTATCGGGAATTTCACCTGGGGTTACTGCTGGAGATACTCCCTGTTGCTCTTCCACTGCAGTCTGCCCAATGCGCCTCTCCCATCGATCAAATACACTTGTGTCCATCTTCTTCAAGTAGTGGAGAGGGACACCCTTACTCATATCGAATTTGTCTCCATTTAGCTGGTTTAGATATATACTTATGATGCGGCCAAAACTCGGAGTGCCCAAGGTGTCCTTGATCTTCTCGAACAGCAACTTCCCCCAGTTGAACCTCTTGCGGCAGACGACGGCTATCAGGATCTTGAACATATCCCCTGAGATATGGTCATGAGAGCCTGGCTTGCAGATGAGCACCTTTCCAATAATGTCGGACAGGAGCTTCCCTTCTTCATTCATCTCTTTTCTCTTTATTGACCGAGTTCCTCGTGGGAGACCGCGGAATAGGAGAGTTCTGGTTTTGTCCTCGTCCTCCAGATAGTCCTCATGCTCCGAGCTAGAAAGCTGCAGGTAGCGAGTCAGCTTGCTGGCAGACATCTTGACCTTTGCCCCAGCCACTTTGCTTTTGATTACGGAGTCGCCATTTCGGAGTCTTGCGGTAGCGAAGAACTCCAGCACCTCTTTGTCCAGGATTTTGCAAGGGTGCTCCAGGACGAAGGTTAGCCCAGCCTCTTCCAGCATCAGAATGATGTTGCGGAATTCGTCCGAGGCGTGAGAGAACCCAGTCCGAACAAGCTCGCAAGCAGTGATCAACCCAGCAGTTGTCCTTGGAGTCATCGTAGATCTAGAGAGAGACGCCCTACTCTAAGCGTTAATGAACATTCAAAAAGAAAGCGTCACTAGTGAGAGTGTCCAAGTACGGGTGAGGAAGAGGTTACCTAATGACTTATACGGAAGTGAGTTGGTGAGCTTCGGGAAGACCTTCGGTGGATGGACGAGTTTCCTGTGGGGTTCGGCCTTGCTAGAACCTTGCGAGAACCTTCTCAATTTGACGATGGACCTTGCGAGAGCCTTGTGGTCACAGAGGCACTTCGCGATTCAACGAGAACCTTGCGAGACAACCGGCGGGGAAGAATCTTGCAGCGAGAAGATGATCGACGAACTTCCTGTGGGTGTCGGCGAGTCGGCGGGTAAGGGAAGAATCTTTGTTGAAGGGTCGGCGAGAAGAGCGCTTGCGGGTTTCGGCGAGTCGGAGGAAGAGCTCTTGCGATTTGGCGAGTAGTCTGCGAAGGTCAGCGGGATGATTAAGGAAGGTGAAGGGTCGACGAGCTCCTTCGGCGGGATTCGGCGGGATTCTTCGGCGGGATTCCAAGTATATAAAGTGAAATTGAGGGGTTTTCTTAACTAGGAATTGAAAGGTTCCGAGGTTCCGAAATTGAAGGGTTTTTCTACTGGGAATTTCCATGTTAGGAAGCATTGCAACATTTTCAAATTCATCTGATGTCAAGTCAATATAAGATCAATAAATACATATTTATTATAACGACAATCTATTTGGGTTTGAGCGAGGCCTCTCCAAACACTTCTTGATGTCAATTGTGATTTGTCGAGATTCACAATGACATATCTTTGTTAACTTTTTATTGATGTATAAAGGTTTGCATGTATCGAATTATCCCATCCTCAGATGTGCATACATAGACTAATGTACAAAGATGTATTTGTATATAAGGATATATATATATATATATATATATATATATATATATATATATATATATATATATATATATATATATATATATATATATATATATATATATATATATATATAGGTAATTGTCAATTGAAAACGACTCAAGTCTTGAAACTGATCATGAGTACCTGGGATTTTGAGAGTCATCATTTTAGTCCCTCAGGTAGAACATATCAGAAGCTCAATGTGAGTAAGCTCAAATTGATATCACATCTGTTATTGCAGACGATTGTTCCAATTTAGTCTTGAGCCACCTGCTATCTAGTTCCCATCATATTCACGGGAACCTAGACTATCCTGCAAGAAAGAATTACTTTACCTTAGGAACCCAAATCATATTGGGTCCTAGGTTCCTGTTAGCATAAGCACGCAACTGCCTTCCTTCAGAAAATCTGTCTGGAAGACTACTTCTATCCCAAGAATGTGGATAAGCCCTTGCCGTGGGCACAGAGGGGTTGTGCCAACAATCGATGGCAAAGTGCCCCACTTTGCCGCAGCACCAACATGGGTGAATGTTGTATCGCCGTTTCCGACCTGATCTAGTGACTGATGTAGTCACGGTCCTAGGTCTAAACGGGATAGGGCATGATCTTTTCACAAAAATTCCTCTTCCATCGTGACACGTGGAAGGGTGGAAAGAATGCATGTTGTGAGCGTTATGAGGCCGGGAAGGTGGTGCCATTCTTTCAGGCATCTCCCTTACAGAGGCCCCATGGAACCTGACATCATGACTTCTATCCTCTCTATCCCGTGTCCTCGAGTGGTGAGAAGTCTTCTGTGAGCTGGGACATGCAGATCCACACTGTGTTGAGGCAGTGACAGTGAATACAAAGGGCTCAGAATGAGCCTTAGGTATTCTCTCGTGGGTGGCCACTCCGGCCCTTGCACTCCGGGTGTCTCCACATGGGGACAGATCACCCTTGCAGTGACCACGACTATGCCTGTGGTCATACCTGAAGGCATGATGAGTTGCCTTCCTGCTTGGAGTGGGGGGTCGGAAAACCGTTTCCCCATTTCTCCACGAATTGATAATCCGGGAGATCCACCCGTTTTCTTGCTTTCTCTTAATGGCATCAACCTTGGAGAAGTTTGATACTATTCTTTTCTCATTCTCCAGACTACTCTCTAGAGCTGAGATCTTAGAGTCCTTGGCCTTGTTGGACGCCAATTGGAGAACCAACAAGACCTTCAGTCGAGCAATCTCTTGAGCTTGCTCCTCAGCAAGTAGATTGCTTTCCTGAAGGGCTCTCTTCAGGGAATCAGAATTTTCTAGAGGAGAGCAGTTTCTGTCTTCAGAAAGGTCAAAAGATATAGGGCAGGATGAAGAAGTTACCTGCGCAGCTGTGTCATTGTCATTAGAATCAGTGACCATTGTTTCATCCTCGTCAGAGCTGCTTTCCTCACTGGTCTCGTCAGTCTCTAATACGGACACTGGAGCTCTAATGTTGTCCGAGTGATGCTTGCTTTCATCTTCAGAGGTGAGGACCCCCACATAGGCTTCCTCGTCTGGTTGACAACATATTCCAGCTTTCTCTGACTCCCCCATCAACTCTGATATCATCACCCACATGGATTTAGCCGTCCTACACTTTTCCAATCTAGAGCGAGAGGCTCCAGACCGGATATCCATAATAATTTGACGAATCCTCTCGTCCAAGTGAAATAGTGATAGTTCCGTCTCTGACATCTCAGCAATGCCCATGGGCACTTGGATCCCAGAGTCGGAGGTCTTCATGGGAATAAACGGACCCTCTTCCAGGATGAAGGATGCTCGAGGATCGATAGCATCAAGGTGAAATGACACTCTCATTCTCCAGATGGGATAATAATCCTTTGTGCATGCGGGGAGTTTGAGTGGCGGTATCTCATAATCCAGATCCATGCTTCTAACACTGGTGGCAGGATTCTACTCAAGGTGTTGACCTTTTTGATGAGTAACCTCCCTCTGATACCACTTGAAAGTCCACCTAGTGTCGGCAAAGTGCACCTATGGTGGGGGGGAATAGGTGACGTGTAGCGCTTTTGCGGAATTTACGAATGTACCTGCACAATAAAAATAGACAGCACAGCACACAGAAAACACAGGCAATTTATAGTGGTTCCCCGACTTGGGTACATCCACTTTCCCCCTTCGACCTATCTCCCAACAAGGGACGACTCGGTCTCTTCTCCAACAGGATTGAAATCCAATCCCTGCACTAACAGAAGGAACCCTTCCACACGTGAGAGTCAACACTCCCACAAAACGGGTTGCACCCAACCCTTACAACACGGAACAATCGTTCCTTTACAACAAATGTAAATATAGAATGTATACGAGATACAAACTTCTTTCGGAGACTACGGTGTTCCTCTTCGTTCGACGACGTGTTCGTGAAGAGTCTACAACCTTGGTCTCTCTTGGAGAGGATCTCCCCGGAACCGGCGGCGGTAACACGAGCAGCGGCTAGCTTCGGGATCGGCGGCTATGATGATGAGCGGCTGCTGAACTTGGAGATCCAAACTTCGTAGCGAAGCTAGCTTGGTCTTCCAACGGTGACACGAGGATCAGTCGTCTCGATCGATTCGGACGGGGGAGTTTTTCCCGGTCAACAAATCGAGAGACAAGAGATCTCTGGATAGACACGTGAGACTCAAGCTTTGCTAAGCTTCTGTCGCCGGAGATCACGAAGGATTCCCGATTGTTGACGGCGACCTACTTGCCCGAGCGCGACGGCGGCGGCGGAGAGACTTCGCGATTTTAGGGTTACGTCGCGGCTCGGTTTCTTTCCCTCTTTTTACTGTTCAAAATACCCGAATATATATACTGTAGATAACTCCAATATGACCGTTTGTGGGACCCACAATAGAAATCCTCAAATCCCGGTCCAGAAAATTGACAGCTGTAGAATCCGGTTCAGGAACATCCCGAGAAAACGCTAAGTGAAAATCAGCGAGAATCGCAGGTGATTCTCGACGAATCGGCGAGAATCACCAAGTGATTCTCGACGATTCGTCGAGAATCGCTAGTGATTCTCGACGAATCACTTATTGATTCTCAGCGATTTTCACTTGGTATCCATGATCTGCTTAACCACTGGTTCGGCGAGAATCACTAGTGATTCTCGCCGAATCTTACTTGGCACCGTTTTGAGGTAGCCAGAAGGAGTCGGCGAGAATCACTAATGATTCTCGTCGATTCGGCGAGAATCACTAGTGATTCTCGTCGAATCGGCGAGAATCACTTGGTGATTCTCGTCGAATTTTCCTTGGACGAATTTTCGTCTTCCACCCAGGAGCTGCTCCTTGACCCATCCATGCTCCTTGTCTTCTCTTGCATATGAACGGCCCTGTACTTGAAAGTAAGTGCACTCCAATAGAGAGAGTACACGTAGGCCAACACACTGATCTGCTCAACGAGGGATTACGTCTTGCAGACCCGTGTATATTGACCTACTGCACCCTGACATTGGTGTGCACTTAGCGTGGAGGAGCTGCAAGTACAACTTAAGATGTTTCATCAAATACATTGTGAATTCATCTTAGCTTGACAGGTGGCTTCCTCAAATCCAGGTAATTGTGGATACAATACCCAACAGCTACTGCATTCAATTGAAGGATGGTTCGTTGGCTATACAGAACCATCAAGGAAAAGAGGTGGTGAAAGTAAAGATGACGACGAATTGTCTCTTTACGTTGAAGATGGATGTCGAGGAGATGACATGCCTAGCAAGAACTGAAGAGGAATAAGATGCTTGGTTGTGACACCATATGATGGATCACTTAGGCTTCATTAGTTTGAAGCTTCTAGCACTTGCGAAGATATTGGAAGGTTTTCCTAAGATCTTAGCACCACAAAAGATCTGTAAAGCTTGTACGAAGGGCAAGCGGAAGAGACAAAGTTTTGAAGGAGGAAAGTCTCATAGAGCAAGGAGACAACTTGAATTGGTTCATTCAGACATTGTTGGTCCGTTTGATATTGTCTCAATTGGTGGAAGAAAATACTATATCACCTTCACTGATGATTTCAATCGAAAGTGTTGGGTTTAATTCTTAAAGGAGAAGTCAGAGACCCTTGACAAGTTTAAAGAGTTCAAGGCAATGACTAAGAAGGAGAGTGGAAAGTATCTGAATGTACTTAGAACTGATCGAGGTAGGGAGTACACCTCAATGTTATTTGATTCATTATGCAAAGAGCATGAGATTGCTCATCAATTGACTGTAACATACTCGTCTCCGCAAAATGGAGTTGTTGAGAGAAAGAACTTGAATATTCAGAACATGACGAGAAGTATCGTAAGGGGCAAAAATTGCTAAAGATGTTCTAGGCTGAGGCAGTACCATGTCCTGTGTACTTTCTAAACATATGTCCAACAAAGAGTTTGAAGTTCAAGACTCCATATGAGGCATGGAGTGGATGGAAGCCAAGTGTGCAACACTTGAGAGTGTTTGGGTGTGTAGCTTATGCTCACATCCCTGATAAAATGAGGAAGAAGCTGGATGATAAGAGTGAGAAATGTATATTTGTAGGCTACGCTCTGATGAGTAAAGCTTATAAGTTATACAATCTTGTGACGAAGAAGGGATCATCTCTAGAGAGGTGCTGTTTGAGGAAGATAATTGTTGGAGTTAGGATAAGAAGGTGAGAAGCATCAAGGGGATGTTCTATGATGATGATGAAGAAAAAGGTGGTTATGAAGCTGAAGCTGAGGATGGTGAAGCTGAACCACAATTGCCACCAAGCAGAGATTCAGATGGAGTTTCTACTCCCTACTCTAGTGGAGTAAGCACCAACAGAAGCAGTTTTAATAGAGCAAGCACTAGCAGGAGCAATTTTGAATGTCCTCAACTAAAGATGAGAAGGTTGGAGGAGATCTACGAGGAGACCGAGTCTATTCATGCTAATTTTTCTTTATATTATCTTTTAGCAGATTGCAAGCCGTACTCATATGATGAGGCTGCTCCGGAGAAGACTTGGAAGAAGGTGATGGATCAAGAGATAGCTTCTATCAAGAAGAACGAGACTTGGGAGTTGGTCACTTCGTCGACAGGTCACAAGCCCATAAGAGTGAAATGGGCGTATAGAGTGAAAACTAATATAGATGGAGAAGTGGAGGAAAGTTGTTACCGCACGACGGTAGAAGGGGAATTAATCTGGAAGACCCTCGGGAAGCTATCACCCGACAATAGTCTTACCGCTGGAGATAGCTGGGGCAATTTAATTGATATAGTTCTCGGGATCCTACCGCACTGCGGTAGAAGTTAGCGCGCAGTGATAAATAATGGTTTCGTGTCGTAACCAATGTCTTCTATCGCGTGGCGTTAGCGTCCTATCGCGCAGCGGTAATGAAACCGTAACAGCATTGGCCACTACCGGCCTATGATTGGAGGGTTTGGGCAGTTGCATTCGAAACGAGGCGTTGAATTAAGGTATCGCGCGACTATAGCTTGGTTTATATACCTGGTTTGGCCGTTTCCACTTCATTTTCTTTTGCATTTGGAGTTGGCCTGTTCTTCTTGGAGGAGAATCTGCAGGGCCGGAAGAGTGTTCTTGCCACTGTTGGAGTTCCAAAGTTCTGATTCTCAAGCCGAGTTCGGGTTTGTGGAAGCTTGGTCGTTGCGGTCACGTTCATCCATCTAGATCTTTGGCATGGCACCAAAGAGAAAACAAAGGGTAACGATTCTCAACTTGGACATATGAAGTCCTCTTCCATTTACATAGGAATCCCTCTCCCGCGAGTGTGCGGTGAGCATGTGGTTTTCCTTCAGGTAGATACAGTATATCCCCGTAGTTTTTGCATGTAGAGTTCGGAATCGAAGTATGAACATAGACATGGTGTGTGAATCCTATTCGGACAGGTTGGTTTGGATTGGTGATGTTTTTCATTATGCTTGTATTAGCCGTTGAGGACTACGTGATAATTATTTTTCGTGTTTCTACACAGTAGATTGCAGCAGAGAACCTTGGGGACTAACTCCAAGGAGCACCCGAAAAACAGGGTAGAATTGTATTTCTGCCAGATACCGCGTGACGGTAGTGCTACCGCAGGCAGTAGATCCTTGAGAGCTTTGTTTTTGGCCTACGTCGTGGAGACCTGTGGCATGTGATGTGGGGCTGAGAGCTCTGGGAGACCAACCTGGTGGTCTGTGAACCACCCGTATATCATAACTGGGTTATGTATTGTCTGGAGAAATGGGAATGGGGAGGCTGACCCGTGTCGTAGTATCGTTTGCCCTGTGATGTGAGTAATGGGAAAGGGCCGAACCTACCCAGTAGCTATGTGGTGCATCCGTGGGTAGTATTACATGTCACAGGCATAATTACGGGTCTTAGGTCTTGCGCTTGTCGTAAATACTACCAAAATGCTTGTGTTGTTGTCGTCTGGAGAACGGTGGTGGTCCTCGGTTTTTGTCTGGACACCGAGAATGTGCCCAGAGTGCACAGGGTGTGTGGCCGTCGTGCCTACGCCTATGGTGATGTGTGCTTAAATTACACTTTCATTGCTATGTTTGGTTTCGCTAATACCTTGCAGGGAAGGAGCTCCTCCGCCCTGAACAAGGAGCAGGGTCATTATAATTTGGTCTGCCTTAGCTGACCGTTGCCTTGTTTTGCCACAGCTCGGTGGATTGTTCTTGCAGGAACATGTGAGCCAGTGGCAAGTAGCGGGCTAAAGCCCTTGATGCTGTGCTGGCCCTTGAAGGCCAAAGAGAAGTGTTTACTTTTGTTATTTTCATTTGTGGCCGGCCTGCGTGTCGAAGTGTGTAAGACATTTATTGTTTAAGAAAACGCTGTAAAGCTATAAGGCTAAGACTCCCTGTGTATTTGTTCTTTCATTCTTGCTTTGGACTTTAGTGGACATTCATGTACTGTGATGGGTTCTTCGAACATATTTAAAAGCTTCCGCTAGAATGCATTATGTTAGGTTTTGATATGATTTCATAGTATTTTGGTATTAATACGTAACTATGCTGACTCTCCGTGGAATATGGCATGGGGCCCCGACCTGACCTTCTGTTATATCCCATGTGTCGGATGAGGGTGTTACAATTTGGTATCAGACTATGGTGTCACTCTTTCTTAGGAGAATTCGTGGACGAATTCTTTTAAGGGGTGGTGAGCACATTCATGTGCGTCATCGTTATAACATGAAAAGAACCCATGAATGTACACTTAGGAGCGAAAATACACATGTTTGAGGAACCTGAGTGTTCCTATGATTGCTTTTTGACATTGTTTGTCACATAATTGAGTGTTTCCTGATTATAGGTGCTTAGGAGTGGTGTAGTGCAGTCATAAGGTCAGCACTCTGTGGAGAGAAGTGCGCTTAACGATGTGCCTATGACCCCTCCTTCTGCGGAAACCATCCAAATGGTAGCGTAAGTAGTGTTCGCTATGATCAATGCCCAACAAAGAAGGCATGTGTAACCCCCTTATCCCTAGGGTGGCTTCAGTGTCGGTTGGTGCCCTGGAGTAAGTGGAAATTAGAAGATCATCAGATTAGCAGTTGAACATGCTTTTGGCGCAAGGACACACTCTGTTGATGAATATTTGCTTGCGTTTGTCACGATAAGGCGTTACTCAAGGGTTGACTTGGAAGACAAGCAAACTATGGTAAACAGGTTTTATAACGGTATGCGTGATGATTTACAACTTCTATTAGTAGGACCGAAGTTATTGGGATTCCGAGCATTAGTGGAGTCGGCTAGATCGTTGGAAGTAGATTTGAGAAAAGTCCACCAGACGCCAGTGTGCAGTGTACCAAACTCTGCAGATTCGACAAAGTCTGAATACCACGGGAGGTGGCATAAGAGGTCTAGAACCTCTACCGGTGAAGCTCCTTATTCTTGCCATACTTGTGGCAAGTCAGGGCACCTTACCTGCGATTGTCATGCTGAAGCCCCAAAGATAAAGAAAGCTAAGTCAGGAGAAGCTGCGGGCCGAGTCACACTTACTTGTTATACGTGTGGTAAGACATGACATATTGCCATAAAATTTCAGAGTGGTACTCCGGTGGCAAAGAAGGCTAGGTCTGGAGCAACCTTTGGGCGTGGAGGCCCAATCCACTGTTATAATTGTGGCAAGCCGAGACATATAGCCTGTGACTGTTGGGGTGGGTTTCCGAAGATAAAGGAAAAGGCAGAAGACCATAAGCAATGAGACAAGGTGACAAGTACATTTTAGCTTATAACTTTTATACTTATGACATGATTAGTTACTGGCTTATGATTTGTGTAAGTGGACTTTGTCCCACTCATGGTGGTGGAGAGTACTGTTCGTTACAGGGCTTCTCGCTCCTTAGCCCCAAGATATTCATGTGGTTTGTCCAAGTACTTCCCGATTGTGGGTATTTAAACCAAACAGAAACATTGTCATTAAATATTGTAGGTGGTTTGATCTTAGGCATGGACTAACTCTCGCAGCAGCATGCATAGGTTGGCTACAACCCTAAGTGGGGTCACACTAGGGCAAAACCCACAGGTTGCGAGACTAAGTTAGCAGTCCTTGAGGGAGAAGAGTTGTTATTAACTCTACAAGAGACTAAGAACCCCAAGCATGGGTTGGTCGGTGTTTTGGTGGTGTCGATTTTGTCGACGTGTTCCCCAAGATCTCCCTAGAGCTCCACCTGAGAGAGAGATTGAGTTCACCATTGAGTTGGTTCCTGGTGCCAAGCTCATGTCGCGGTCTCCTTACCGCTTAGCACCGAGAGAAGTGGCTGAGTTGGAAGCGCAACTTCAAGTATTGATAGATCTGGGGTATGCACGCCCAAGTTGTTGGAACCCTACTAGTGATTTGGGCTAGGTTCACTATTATGATTGATGACCCACCATGTATAGTTAAGGGTCATAAGTTAGTTCCAGGGTTAAGGTCAATCACATAAGGTTAGATTACTGAAACCTATCTTCAGAAGACTTCTGAGACTCATGACTTAAGAGACAAGGAAATTTTGAAGATTGCAGAAAAGTCGTTCGACGTTAGCTGAACTCAGCTCGACAATCATCAATCTCAGATCGACGAACTCAGAGTTCCTTCTCTGAGTTGAGCTCGACAAAAGTCCAGCTGAGATCGACGAACTGTGAGCTTATATCAAAATTTCAGCTCGACGAAGTGCCTTCTCAACTCGACGAACTTGAAGATTAGCTCGACAAAGGAGAATTATCAGCTCGATGAACTTGGAGCTCTGGTCGACAAAAACATTTCCGAGTTCGACTAACTCCATCCAGGTTCTGCTCGACTAAACTTCTCTGCAGTTTCTCAGATCGACTAAAGCAGTTTAATTAAAAATATTAAGATAGTAATACTCTGATAATTAATGCTTAATATTCTCAAGAATATAGCCATTTCTTGGCAGCATTAATTATGGATTTCACAGAGTTATTACTCTATCATATTTACTAGGATAGTTGGGGAAATACATTGAAGACAAAAACAGCTGTTCCAATTCCCAAAAAATATACAGAGGATTTCAAGGGATTTGAAATTCAAATCAGCAATCAATATATAAAGAATTTTTCAGAAGATTGCTAGTAGTCCATAACAAGAATAATCTATCAATCCGAAGAAGAGGAAAGAGAACATCTGCAACCAGAGAATAAGAAATAGAGACAAAGAAACTTCTTGTTCTTTATTCTTCTCTTTAAGCTTTTCTTCCAGCAACACAATATTCAATCTGAGACCAAAAGCTCAATCTCTCAGAGACATTTACTGAAAGAAGAAGTGTTCATCTTTGAAGGCCTACACCCTGAAGCAATGTTTCCTCTCCTGACCAGATTTCTATAACTCATGGGGAGCTTTGACAACATCAACTAATCCACTAATCTTCTCAAAGTATTGAGACAGAGAAGACAACATATTTTATTTTCTTTCACTGTGTACATGGTTATAACTCCCTTCAAAAGTTAGATCCTTTGGTTCTCAAGTCTCCTGATCAAAAGACTTGGTTTGGTTTTTGAGCACCTGATCAAAAGCTCAAAGGGTTGCTAGATCTCCCTTAGAAAATAGATCTTTTGGTGACAGGGCACCTGATCAAAAACCTGTGGTGATAGGGCACCTGAACAAAAACCTATGGTGACAGGGCACCTGAACAAAAACCTGTGGTGGCAGGGCACCTGATCAAAAATCTGTAGTGGATTCCTACCAGGGTGGTAGAAGAGTGGATGTACCCAGGTTTATTGGGGAACCACTATAAATTTCCTTGTATCGTCTGGTTGTGCTCTACTTTTTATTAGCTATACTGTGATATTTCTTTTCTTATATTTATAAGTATCACCTATTTTAACCCGCTGTAAAAAACAACTTAAAGTTTTTAAAATACCCTATTCACCCCACCTCTAGAGTTTGTTAGATCAATCCCTCACTTTCCATTAGTATCTGTGGTATCACTTTCACAAGTTCGTCATCTTGGAGTGACACGGTCCTCTTCTTGAAGATGGATGGTAGTCTGCGACTGTGTATCAATTATCGGGAACTCAATAAGCTAATAAAGAAGAATAGTACCCAATTCAGAGGATAGATGATTTGTTCGATCAGCTAGTTTGGATCGACTATGTTCGAAGCTGGATTTGAAGTCTGGTTACTTTCAGCCAAGAATTAGTGATAGTGATGTTCCCATGACGGCGTTTAGTTCATGTTATGAGCATTATGAGTTCACTGTCATGCCTTTCGGGCTGACGAATGCGCCATCGGTGGTTATGGATCTAATGAACAGGACGTTTAAGGAGTATTTGGATCGGTTCGTGACTGTGTTCATCAATGATATCCTAGTGTATTCCCAATCCAAGGATGATCATGCGGAACACTTGCATATTATTCTGGAGACCTTGCGAAGTAATCAGAGTGTGTCAAATTCTTCGAGTGTGAGTTTTGGCTATCTTCTATAGCATTCCATGGTCATATGGTTATGGTTAGTGTATCGCGGTGGATCCAGCAAAGGTTGCTGCAATATATGAGTGGTTTGTGTTGTCTTTTGTAGCGGAAGTCCGGGGTTTTCTGGGTCTTGCCGGCTACTACAGGTGCTTCGTAGAGAACTTCTAGCGGATAGCGTTACCTTTCACGACCATGAAGAGGAGGGATTAAAAATTTGTTTGGTCGCCAACGTGTGCTCAAGCTTTCAAAGAAATGACAAGTCATCTTACCACGGCTCTTGTCCTATGTTCTCCATGTGGTACAGAAGACTTTAAGTTTATACAACGACGTTTCAGGAAGCGGCTTAAGATGTGTTTTGTTACAGCACAGGATAGTAATTGCTTTTGGTTCGTGCCAGCTTGGTGCATGAGAGGAATTATCTGGTCTGTGAATTGGTGATTGGCGGTTGTGATATTCATGCTGAAGCTTTGGAGGCGCTACCTATAGGGTGTGAAGGTCGATATTTACACAGATCATAAGAGTTTGAAGTACCTATCGGGTAAAAGGGATTTGAATATGCGTCAACGAAGGTGGATAGAGTTTCTTGGGGACTACACCTTCAAAATACACTATGTACCTGGGAAAGGTAATGCGGTTGCGGATGCGTTAAGTCGCAGATCTCCCACACAGGCTGATTGGTTAACGATGTATGTTGAGCGTCCCGTTCAAAATTGAAATGCCTTAAAGATCTCTTGTGTTGATAAGATGTTTGGTGCTGAAGAACGGTTGAGCTGGGCGGAAGTGCTGTATGCCCTGGCTGTCAGTTTTGGCAGCCTTTGGAGTTGGATGACAACATGATGCGGTTTATGGATGGGGCTTTGGATGAGTCAAATGCCAATTTACCATCGATGATGGGTTATTGTGGAAATAAAATCATTTGTGCGTCCCAAGTATGGACAAACGACGGGAGGAATTGATGTACGAGGCTCCTCATACTAAGTACTCAGTTTACCCGGGGAGCTCAAGGTTGTACAGAGTTATGAAAAAGTTATTCTGGTGGCCGAGACTGAAGAAAGACATAGAACTTTATGTGGCAAAGTGTCAAACATGCGCCTTTGTAAAGGCAGAGTGCTAGAAGCCAGGAGGATTCTTGTTGTCTTTGCATATAACAGAGTGAATGTTCGACGATATATCCATGGATTTCATGCATGGTCTGCCGAGATCGCAAAAAGGGAGAATACGCCATCTGGGTGGTCGTAGATCGTCTGACGAAAGTCTTGCATTTCATCCCAAATAGGAAGGATGATTCGGTTGAGAAACTGGCAAGTTGTATGCAAAAAACATTGTATGACTGCATGGCATGCCACATAACATTATGAATGATCGAGATGGGCGCTTCACGTCCAATGACTGGAGGTTGGTGCGTAAACTGTCGGGGACCAAACTAAGGTTCAAGACAACTTCTCACCCACAGATATATGGCCAGACTGAAAGGGTGAACAAAACGACGGAATATATGCTTCATTTGTGTGCTTTGGATTTGGGAAAAGGTAGGAGGATAATCTTTTTATGATTGAGTTCGTGTATAATAACAGCTGCCAAGCTAATATTGAGATGACGCCTTTTAAGGCTCTATACGGAAGGAGGTGTCGTACGCCATTGGCTTGGGTATAAATGGGAGAAACGAAGCTGTATAAGCGAAGGGACGTTGAAGATGCTGCTTCAACGATACAGTTGATTTGAGAACGGCTATTGATTACTCACGATAGACAGTCCAAGTATCACAAAGCCAAGCATCAGAACGTGGATTTTGCTGTGGGCGATTAGGTATACCTCAAGATAAAACCATTTAAGGGCGTATCAAGAATTCGACGCTTAAAGAAGCTGAGTCTGAGGTATGATGGGCCTTTTCAGATCTTGGAGCGGGTTGGTGAAGCCGCCTAAAGTTTAGCTCTTTCGGTGGAGTTGAGCGGCTTGCATGACGTGTTTCACATCTCAGTGCTGCAGAAGGCTATTCAAGAGCCTGCCTAAGTGGTTGCTACAAATCAAG
This sequence comes from Platanthera guangdongensis, assembly GCA_039583875.1. Taxonomy (NCBI): domain Eukaryota; kingdom Viridiplantae; phylum Streptophyta; class Magnoliopsida; order Asparagales; family Orchidaceae; genus Platanthera; species Platanthera guangdongensis. Next base: position 18,880,463 of record CM077160.1, on the reverse strand, counting down.
TGCTGGTCGATAGTGGGTTGACGACGAAGGTCAAGCCCATTCGGATCGAGAACTTAGAGGTCAAGCAGCTGCGGAACAAGTCCATTAGAATGGTCAAGGTCTTTTAGGACAATTGTGGCCGAGAGAAGCTATCTTGGGAGCTTGAGCAAACTATGAGGGAGGAGTTCCCTAAGCTATTTCTCTAAGGTAATCAGATGCATTGTTTACTTTTTATAGTTTCCCGTAACATCAAATTTCGGGTCAAAATTTCTTTAAGTGTGGGAGATTTGTAATGCCCCAAATTCCCTAAGGCAGAAGATGCTTCTTAGGGGGTTACCGCTCGACGGTAGCTAGTTACCATATGGCGGTAGCTCCAGGGTTTGCGTCGAATGCATCGAGTTCTCGATAAAACGTCGAGCTCTCGATAAAGATGTTACTGCACAGTGCAAAGTTGTTACCACGAGGCGGTAGCAGGTGAATTAATCTGGCCGACCCTCGGGAAGCTATCACCCGACGATAGTGTTACCTCTGACGATAACTGGGGTAATTTAATTGATATTGTTCTCGAGATCCTACCGCGTGGCAGTAGAAGTTAGCGCACAGTGATAACGGCCGGTGTCATGTCGTAACCGACATCCTATATCGCGCGACGTTAGCGTCCTATCGCATGGCGGTAGTGAAACCGTAACGGCGTTGTCCATGTGTCGGCCTATGATTGGAGGGTTTGGGCGTTTGCGTTTGAAATGAGGTGTTGAATTAAGGTACCGCGCGACGGTAGCTAGTTACCGCGCGACAGTAGCTTGGTTTATATACCTGGTTTGTCCATTTCCACTTCATTTTCTTTTGGATTTGGAGTTGGCCTGTTCTTCTTGGAGGAGAAGCTGCAGCATCAGAAGAGTGTTCTTTCCACCATTGGAGTTCCGAAGTTCTGATTTGCAAGCCGAGTCCGGGTCTTTGGAGGCTTGGTCGTTGCGGTCGCGTTCATCCGTCTAGATCTTTGGCATGGAGCCAAAGAGAATGCAAAGGGTAACGATTCTCAACTTGGACATGTGAAATCCTCTTCCTTTTGCATAGGAATCCCTCTCCCGCGAGTGTGTGGTGAGCGTGAGGTTTTCCTTTTGGTAGATACGGTATATCCCTGTAGTTTTTGCATGTAGAGTTCAGAATCGAACTACGAACATAGGCATGGTGTGTGAAGCCCATACAGGCAGGTTGGTCTGGATTGGTGATGTTTTTCATTATGCTTGTATTGGCCGGAGAAGACTCCGTGATGTTTGTTTTTCGGGTTTCTACACGGTAGATTACAGTAGGGAACCTTGGGGACTAACTCCAAGAAGCACCCGGAAAACCGAGTAGAATCGTATTTTTGCCAGATACCGCACTGCGATAGTGCTACCGCTGGCATTAGCTCATTGAGAGCTTTGTTTGTGGCCTGCGTCATGGAGACCTGGGGCCTGTGATGTGGGGCTGAGAGCTCTAGGAGCCCATCCAGGTGGTCTGCGAACCACCCGTATATCATAACTGGGTTATGTATTGTTTGGAGAAATGGGAATGAGGAGGCCTACCCGCATTGTGGTAGTTTTTGCCCGGCGATGTGAGCAACTGGAAAGGGCCGAACCTACACAGTAGCTATGTGGTGCGTCTTTGGGTTGTGTTACCTGTCGCAGGCATAGTTACGGGTCTTAGGCCTTGCGCAGGCCATAAAGACTACCAAAATGCTCATGTTGTTGCCATCTGGAGAACGGTGGTGGGCCTCGGGTTTTTGTCCCTACACCGAGAATTTTCCCTGAGTGTACAGGGTGTGCGGTCTTCGTGCCTATGCCTGTGGCGAAGTGTGCTTAAATTGAACTTTCATTGCTATGTTTGGTTTCGCTAATACTTTGTAGGGAAGGAGCTTCGCCGCCCCGAGCAAGGAGCGGGGTCGTTATAAATTGGTCAGCCTTAGCTGACTGTTGCCTTATTTTGCCACCTCTCGGTGGATTGTTCTTGCAGGAATAGGTGATCTCAGTGACAAGTAGCGGGCTAAAGCCCTTGATGTTGTGCCGGACCTTGAAGGCCAAAGCGAAGTGTTTACTTTCATTGTTTTCATGTGTGGCCGGCCAGTGTGCCGAAGTATGTAAGATATTTATTGTTTAAGAAAATGTTGTAAGGCCATAAGGCCAAGATTCCTTGTGTATTTGTTCTTTCATTCCTGCTTTGGACTTTAGTGGACATTCATGTACTGTCATGGGTTCCTCCAACATATTTAAAAGCTTCATCTAATATGCTCTGTGTTATGTTTCGATATGGTTTCATAGTGTTTTGGTATTAATATGTAACTCCGTTGACTGTCCGTGGAATATATCATGGGGCCGCGGCCGGACCTTCTGTTATATCTTATATGACGGATGAGAGTGTTACAGACAAGTTCAAGGAGTGGACTACGATGAGGTCTTTGCTTTATTAGCACAGATTGATAATATTAGACTGATCATTGCACTAGCAGCTCAGTATAAGTGGAAGATCTGTCAGTTGGACGTCAAGTCCGCATTTCTGAATGGTTATCTGGAAGAAGATGTGTATGTCCAGTAGTTGCTTCGATATGAAGTGAGGCCAAGAGATGAAAGTTTACAAGCCGAAGAAGACACTGTATGGGCTGAAGCAAGCGCCTCGTGTGTGGAATGAAAGAATAGATGGATACTTTCAGAAGAATGGGTACACGAAGAGCCTGTATGAGTACGCACTATACACGAAGATGGGAAAGAATGGTGATTTCGTGGTCGTATGCTTGTATGTTGATGACATGATATTGAATGACAATACTTATCGCATGTTCGAGGAGTTTAGGAGGACGATGAAGGTGTTTGAGATGACAGATCTGGGTAAACTCACTTACTTCTTGGGCATAAAAGTACAATAGAGCGAAGATGAGATCTTCATTTCTCAGAAGAAGTATGCTGAGGATATTCTGAAGAAGTTTTGGATGGAGAATAACAAGGCTATCTCAACTCCTGTAGATTCGGGAATGAAGATGAGGAAGTATTATAAGAAAGAAGTAGTTGACTCTACGTTGTTCAAGAGTCTGGTGGGAAGTCTACACTACTTGACTTTCACTAGGCCTAATATAATGTATGCGTTTTGAGTTAGTAGATATATGTAAAAGCCAAAGCACGATCACTTCACAGCAGTAAAGAGGATCTTAAGGTATGTGATGCAAAAAATTTGGTATCAAAGCTAGGTTGTGTCAATTCCATCCTTTTCGTTGGCGGCCTACACTTGCCTCGTGCGCCGTATAACGTTTTCACCTAGGTCACGTACACGCATGCACATTCATTGTCTTTTCAAAATACATCTTCGTATGCACACTAGAATGGGACACAAATACAACGAATCGTCTGCATCATGAATGGATCAAGAACGGAACTCTAATCCAGCACAAACCCCAGAAGATGTGTTAAGGCAGGACATGAATCGTCAAATGGAGGAGATACATGGTATGTTAGCCCTCCTTATGGCTAACCAACCTCCTATGCCACAAGGTGAGCTCAAACCATCCAACCGACACCAACATTTAGATGAAGATGATTTTCACGACGAGTCCCCCCGTGCATGACCATTCAATTTGGAGCCCGAATGACAGGTTGATATTACGAGGTCGATCAAGATTTATGCACCCACCTACAACGGGATGGGAGATCCCCGTATCTTCCTTAACTAGGTGATCGACATGGAGTGTTATTTCGAATGACACAAGTTGAGGGATCTCTAAAAAGTCCAGGTTGCAAGGATGAAGTTATCTGGCCGAGCCAAAATTTTCTGGCTCAATGAGGAGAGACGATTAGGGATGAGACACGACATACCACTTGTAGGATGACAAGTTATGAAGAATCTCCTGTCGGATCAGTACGTTCCCACGTACCACCGCACACAGATGTTTGACGACTTAGCCTCTTTACATCAGGGATCTAAATCCGTTACTGATTACATGGGTGATCTGAAGGGCATGATAGTCCATTGTGAGATACAAGAGATGCCCGAGGTCGCGTTATCTAGGTTCCGTAAGGGGCTTCACCCTGATATTTAATGAAAGCTCCTTCTCTATGACCATACAGATTTGAGCACCATGTTAATTATCACATTGGACATAGAGAAAAATTGGCATTAAAGGCCACTGCCAAGCACATCTCACACGAGGGGAAGTCGGTCCTTGGTCCGTCTCCATCCACCTATATGGATAAGGGATGGTTTAGAATAACAGACTCAAAGTCTATTATCGTGACTGCTAGGAATGCTAGGAATCCAAATGGGGAAAGAGTACTCGTAGGTAAGATTAGCAAGACCGACACTACCTGTTATGCTTGTGAAGTCCCGGGTCATTATGCATTAGAGTGCCCCACCAAGCCCCATGCCTAGTTACCCATGTTGGAGTCTACCACAAACCCCGTTGAGTTAGTTTATGAAGCTTCTGAGGAGTCCGATCTAAAACGGGTGCCAAGTGATTTAGAGGATGAATATAATCTGTTAGGGATGAGATGTATTTTAACTACCCCCCCCCCCCCCCCCCCCCCCCCGATCGTTGGATGATTGAAATAGGACCAACGTATTTTCCTTGATATTTAAGAGTGACGAAAAGTTGTTCAAGTTGATTATTGATAATGAAAGTTGTATGAACATTATGTCAGAAAATGTGGTTGCGCGTATGTCTTTGACCACGGAGCCACACCATCTTCCTTATCAGGTATCCTGGATTAACAAGATGTCCTTACCGGTTATCAAGCGATGTTTGGTCCCCATCTCTGTCAAATCATACGTGGACCAGAGTTAGTGCGATGTAATTCGTATGGATGTGTGTCATGTCCTATTGGGCCGCCCTTGGATTTATGATCATGATGTGATTCATCTTTGGCGAGCTAACACGTATGAATTTCCATATACGGGCAAGAAGGTTATTTTAAAGCCTACCCCACCTAAGGAGCCCTCTAGTTCATCTAAAGACACTACCATCCCTATTGAGAGGAAGACGTTGAGTTTAATGGGTAGACATGTGTTTACTCGTGAGTCTTTTATTGGGTGAGTCATGCATGCTTTAGTCTGTATGTTAGCTAAGGAAGATTCTAATATCTTGGGAGATTTACCACTTGAGTTGAGCGAGTTTTTGGTGGAATATAAGGACATTTACCAGGATGAGTTACCATCGACGTTGCCACCGATGCGTAATATCCAGAATGCTATAGATTTTATCATGGGATCACCTTTACCGAACCTCCCTCATTACCGTTTGAATCCGGCTGCCCATTAGGAGTTACAATCACAAATTTCGGATCTCTTGCATATGGGATTCATTAGGAATAGCATTAGTCTGTATGCGGTACCAACTTTATTATCACCTAAGAAGGATGAGACTTGGAGGATGTGCTTTGATAGTCGTGGTATCAACAAGATCACCACAAAATATCATTCTCTATTTCTCGTTTGGATGATTTGTTGGAAATATTAGCGGGAGCCACGATATTCTCAAAGTTGGATCTTAGGAGTTGCTACCACCAGATTAGGATCTGGGAAGGGGACGAATTGAAAACCCCCTTCAAATCTAAGGATGGGCTATTTGAGCGGTTAGTCATGCCCTATGCACTATCCAATGCTCTTAGTACCTTTTCTCGTATGATGGCCCATGTTTTTAGGCCATTTATGGGTAAGTTTATCATAGTATGTTTTGGCGACATTCTAGTCTATAGTACCTCATCGTCCAATCATGAGTACCACCTATACCTCATGTTTAGCACTCTTCGACGTGAGACATTATTTCTAAACATTAAGAAGTGTACTTTTAGCGTGAGGTCGGTTGAGTTCCTCAGATATATTGTGAGTTCTGAAGGCATTCATGTAGATCCCAAGAAGGTCCAAGCCATCCAAGAGTGGCCCGAGCCTTCCACCATTTGAGACGTTCGTAGTTTCCATGGCCTAGCCATTTTTTATCGCTGGTTTATACGAGACTTTAGTAGCATCATGGCCCCAATTACTGAGTGTCGTAGGAGCAGAGAATTTACTTGGTCAAAGTCAGCAACCCACACTTTCCAACTAATTAAAAATAAAATGTCAGAAGCACCTTTTTTACACCTACCGGATTTTAGCAAAGTCTTTGAACTCGCTTGTGATGCGTCGGGTGTTGGTATTGGTGGTGTGTTAAGTCAAGAAGGTCATCTTGTAGGATATTTTAGTGAGAAATTATCGGGTCCCAATTAAAATTATTCAAATTTTGATAGGGAATTTTATGCGGTGATCCGATGGCTCCCACATTGGCGACATTATCTCCTCCCCAAGTAGTTTGTATTATTATCGGATCATGAGGCTTTAAGATTTATAAATTCCGAAACCAAAATCAGCCCCCGACATATGAAGAATACATGTTTGTCCTTTAGCAAGAATACATGTTTGTCCTTTAGCATCTTAAGGGTACCCAAAATCATGTGACCGACGCTGTTAGTCGTGTTTCTTTATTGTTAACTACGATGGAAGTCAAGGTCATAGAATTTGAGCGCATTAAGGAAGAATACGCATGTTGCCCTGATTTTAAGGACATTTACTTATCCGCCTTAGACGAATCACTCACCTTCATTTCTACTTATTATTTTCATTAAGGGTATCTCTTTCGACACACTAAGTTATGTATCCCACGTTCATCCCTTCGTGACTTCATAATTTGGGAACTACATAGTGGTTTGTTGGATCCCTAGTAAGATTTGGGCTAGGTTCACTAACTTAGGATCTTATGACCCACAATGTATAGTTAGGGTCATGGTTGTGTCCTAGAGTCTAGGACAAGTCCTCGGTAGCAACATCACATGGACCAGCCATCATCAGACTGCCAGAGAATCAAGACTTAGAGTTTTTCTAAAGACCAAGTAAAATGAGTTCGATGTTCGTCGAACTCAGGACGACGATAGTCGTGCTCAGCTCGACGATCTCAGAATAAATTCTCTGAGCTGAGCTCGACGAACTTGGTACTCAGGTCGACGAACTTTGGACATTATACTTCAACACTTCAAGATCAGAAAACATCTCTTTATTCTAAGTCCAGAGTCAGACTTTGGTCGACGAACATGATTCGCAGCTCGACGAACTGTGACCACAATAGCTAGAGTTATCCAGCAGCAGTTAAGTGGTCCTTAGCTCGACGAAACCAATTCCTAGGTCGACGAATTCTGGATACTTCACTTCAATACCTTCATCCAGAAACATCTAAAATTATTCCAAGTCCAGATTCATCTCCAGTCGACGAAGTTACAATCTCAGCTCGACAAACTTGAGACACAAAATAAGCAAATCTGGATAATGCTGTTTTCTTCTTTAGTTTGACGATCTTGGAACTCAGCTCGACGAGCAGAAGTCATCTGGTCGACGAACTCAGCAACTCAACTCGATGAACTGTGGACTCAGCTCGACGATTTCTGCTATCAGTTCGACAAATCCAGACTTAGTCATTTTTCCATCCTTCTGTCCCCATTCTATTACAAAAATTCCTGAGTAATTAGTGTTCTAATATTCTCTGAATATAACCGTTAGAAGAGCATTGATTATGGTATTCTCCAGGATTATTGCCTGCCATTTTTCCATGGGACAGTTGGGGAAATAATTCAATGCTATTTATTCTCTAGGCCGTCAGCATTGATTTCAGAAGATTTCAAAAATTCGAAAGACCATTTTCTTACAGGAAATATAAAAGAGATTTTCTCTCTTCTTCCTGTAGATAGGCAAAGAGATAGACAGACAGAACAAGACACACAGAAAAACACAATCAGTCTGCTCTCATTTTCTTACACAAGATTTCTGATACAGAAGAAGCCCCAGACCAGAACATCAGTCACTTTTGAAGAAGAAGAACAATCTATCAAATATCAAGAGTCTTCCTTCTTCATCTCTGCAGGACACTTCAAAGGACAACAAGAAATCCATCTGTCAAAGCAGTTCCTGGAGATTTCTCTGGACAAGGCTGCAGATTGAAGGCCTACTCACCCTATGCAAAGCTTCCCAGCCTGAACCCTTTTACATCTTAGGGGGAGATTTGACAACATCACTGAATCCACATAGTCTTCTCATTGTGATTGAGAAAAGAAGACTTTCATCACTCTCTCATCCCCACCTCTGTACAGGGTTTTAATTCCCTTCAAAATTATTCTGGTTCACAAGTCTCCTTCCAAAAGACTTGAGGTTTGGTTATTGAACACCTGATCGAAAGCTCATTGGTGTCAGGCACCTGATCAAAAATCTGAGTGGATTCCTACCAGGGTGGTAGAAGAGTGGATTACTCAAGTTTAGGGGAACCACTATAAATTCTTGTGTTGTCTGGATTGCTCTTTTTCTTTTATTTTTTGTGATGTGGCTATTTGTTAGGATTACTGTTTTATTCTGTTCCTACACAATATTAAATTAGAAGAAAATTTTATAAACCCTAAATACTCTATTCACCCCCCTCTAGAGTATTCCTGATCTAACAGCTCACTTTCAATTGGTATCAAAGGAGGTTCCTTTGGTTGTACAAGCTAACCCTTGAACCAAAGATCCTTTGTTAGATCTAAATTTTATTTTTATTTTCATTTAGATTTATATGCACAGCTAAGGAACAAAACAATGACTATGCAAGCACTGGACCTCCAGTTTGCAACCTAAATAGGTTTGCCATTTGGAAGGCAAGAATCAAATTGTACATGAACTCTATTGATGAAGATATCTACAATTCCATCTTGGCAGGTCCTCCTCAAGCCACTACATCTACCACTACAACAACATCTTCAAGCACAAATGCCGTTCCACCACCTGAGTGGACTAAGGCTCAAAAGAAGGCCAAGGTTGCTGATGCCAAGACAATGAACATACTGACACAGACTATGTCAGATGAGATCTTCCAAAAGGTTGCTGAATTCACTTCATACAAAGCAATCTGGGATTCACTCAACCAAATGGTTGCTGGCTCAACAGATGAGAGGAAAGATAGAAGATCAAACCTCATCACACAATATGAAAACTTCAAAAATGATGAAGCAGAAACAGTTGAAGTGATGTACAACAGGCTTAGCTCCATCATCAGTGAGATAAGGACCTTAGATAAACAAATCACCTTGACTGAAGTAAATGACAAGATTCTTATGTGCTTCCCAAGCTCATGGGATTCAAGGATCTGGCCCATCAAGGAGGCCAGAAGCCTAAATGAGATATCTACTGAATCTCTATTAGGCAAACTAAAGTCCTATGAATAGATGATTAAATCCAGGGAGGTAGCTGAGCAAAGAACACCCCCTTCAGCAAGAAAAGAGCATTGCATTTCTTTCAAGGCAGCTGAAGAGACAAAAACTCCCTTAACAAATGAAGAACTCATGAGTCTTTTTGAGAAAATATTCTATAAGCTGGCAAGAAAAGATTTCAGGAGGAAGTCATCAAGGCAGGATGACAAGCCTAGATATGATAAGACACCAACCAAAGAAGTTGTGTGTTTTGGATGTAGGAAGCCTGGGCACTTCATCTCTGAATGTCCAAAGAAGCAGAAGAAAGAAAAGAGAAGAGAGAAAGATACCAGGAGACAGCACAATAGCAGACCTTCTTCCAGCAAATACAAGAAGAAGGAGAACAGTTTTGTGGATGAAACTTGGAGTGCGACTGAAGAAGAATCAACATATTCCAGCTCCAGTGAAGATGAGGAAGAGGCAAGGGCCAAGGAGGTTTGCCTCATGGCAATTGATACTTTCAGGAGCCATTCAGAAGAAGAGGATTCAGACAATGAAGCAGCCTCAGATTCTGAAGCTGACAAGGTATTGTCTTCTTTTAATTACAGTTCTGTTTCCTTTAAATTTGAATTTAAAACAATGTATATAGATTTGATTAATTCAGAAAAGGAGATTAAAACTCTTAGGGAGAAACTAAGAATTTTAGAAAATGTAAACTATGAAAATAATAGATTAAAAGATGAACTGTGTTTAGCCAATGAACAAATCATAATGTTGAAGACTGAGCTTAGTGAGCCTAAATAACTTGAGGAAACTCTTAATGAAAGAAGCCTCAAGCTGATGGACATCACAAGTAATGTTAATGCCAGACCTAATGGCAAACTAGGCTTGGGTGCTTCATCAAGTTTGCCCCCTATTCTCAAGAAAAATATTTTGACAACCCCAATAAAATTTGTCTCTGCTAAGGGGAAAGAAAAGATAAACAATAAATAAACAACAGAAAATATTCCCAAATTAATAGGTCAGAAAACCAAAAATCAGAAAACTATTAAAAACAAGGTTCAGCAAAATTCGTCGAACTTAGATCGACGAAATGCAGCCAGTTCATCGAACCCCACTCAACGAACGCTGAACGCAAACTATAATTATAATTATTCGTCTAATTGCGATCGATGAACTATGTATGGTTCATCGAGCAGAGGTCAACGAACGTGGGGCACAAAAAATGAATATGTTCATTCTCTCGGTAGAGATCGACGATATCAACCCAATTCATCGAACTCTGGTCGACGAACTCATAGAAAATCGTCGAACCCAGAAAGACTTAACCAAAACTTTAATTATAACAGAAACTTAAATAATTCCAGGAAAGCTTGTAATCCACTAGCTGATTGGGTCATACTACATAGGAGATATCACCCTCTAGGATATAAATCCCAACCAGAATATTCTGTGATTTCCATCTTTTCATACCAGGAAAGCAAAGGACCCAAGGTAACCTGGGTCAAGAACATTTAATTATTTTCATTGCAGGTGAAGAGCTATCCAGCAAATAATCAAACATGGTACCTGGATAGTGGTTGATCCAAATATATGACAGGAAACAAGGACATCTTACACAATTATAAGTCCAAGCCAGGACCAAAGGTTATCTTTGGGGATTCCAAATGCGGCCAGTCAGAAGGCTATGAAGCAGTGAAGATTGGAGCTGTCATATTTAAGAAGGTAACATATGTCAGAGGACTCAAGCATAACCTCATCTCGATAAGTCAGTTATGTGATGAAGGTTATCAGGTACATTTCAATTCATCTTCTTGTACTATTGCTAATAAAGAAAACCAAATAGTTTTATTTGGAAATAGACAAGGCAACATATATTTAGTTGATTTTCTATCTGCCACTTCTGATATCTGCTTACTTAATATAACTAGTAATCAGAATGATTTATGGCATAAAAGTCTACGTCATGTAAACCTGAAAAATATTGCTAGGCTATCTAAAGACAACCTTGTTAGAGGTCTACCTTCTGGTCCCTACAAGAAGGAAGGTCTCTGCAGGTCTTGTCAACTAGGCAAGCAAACTAAATCTAGTTTTAAATTTGTAAATAAAAGTGATTCACCTAGGATTTTGTATTTGCTACATATGGATCTCTTTGGACCCATTGTTATACAAAGCCTAGGAGGGAAATCCTACACCTTGGTTATTGTGGATGACTTCTCCAGGTTTACTTGGGTATCCTTTCTGAGATCTAAGTCAGATACCTTCAAGGTTCTTACAGATTTTCTCAGGACCATACAAATTGAGTTCTCTACTCATGTTGCATTGATCAGAAGTGATCATGGCATAAAGTTTGAGTCTCTTCTTATGCATGAGTTCTGTGAGAAGGAAGGTATCAGGCATTGCTTCTCAGCTCCTAGAACTCCTCAACAAAATGGGGTAGCTGAAAGGAAAAATAGGACACTCATTGGAGCTGCAGGTACATTGCTTGAAGATGCTTACATGCCCCTAACCTTTTGGGCAAAGGTTATGAGCACAACAAATTATGTCCTGAATAGGAGTTTAATTCATAAACTAAACAATAGAACTTACTATGAATTACTTAAAGGAAAGAAACCTAAAATCAACTATTTAAAAGTATTTGGATGTATTTGTTATATTAACAACAACAAAAGATACATTAGAATGTTTGAGGCTAAGGCTGAAGAGGAAATTTTTCTAGGATATTCCCAAGTAAGCAAAACATATAGGGTTTTAATAAATCATCATTAAAGATTGAAGAGTCCATTCATGTTTCTTTTGATAAAACTAACATGTCTTGCAAGGAGAAAGAGATTTCTACCAATAGCCCTTTGCAGGTACCTCACTTGTGTGAGAGTTTGGATGGACAAAACCTTATCTAAGAGGTTCCAACACATCCTTCTCCACAAGTCATTAAAGAAAGTGAAGATGAAGGCACTGAAGGACTTGACCTTCCTCCAACTGCAAACACAATTCCACAAGAGGAATTAATCCAAGATGCTGTTGCACAACCAGCTCCACCCACTGATCTAGTCACACTTAGGGATCACCCTAGATCTCAAGTGATTGGAGACATATCAGTAGGTGTACAGACCAGACATCAACTCAACCAAGACTTGATGCATGCCTGTTTTATCTCTCAGGTTGAACCTCTATCCATCCATGATTCTGAGCAAGATCCCCACTAGATCATTGCAATGCAGGAGGAATTAAATCAATTTGAGAGATGTAGAGTTTAGGATTTGGTTCCAAGACCCCAAGACTATCTAGACATTGGAAGCGAATGGGTATACAGAAACAAACTGGATGCCCATGGAGTGATTGTGAGGAACAAGGTTAGGCTTGTTGCTCAAGGTTATAGACAAGAGAAAGGGATTGACTATGACCAAACATTTGCACCAGTTGCAAGGTTGGAGGCCATCAGAATTTTTCTTGCCTATGCAGCATACAAAAAATTCAAGGTATATCAGATGGATGTGAACAGTGTATTCCTCAATGTAGTACTTAAAGAAGAGGTTTATGTTGAACAACCTCCAGGTTTTGTCTCTCCAACTCACCCTTATCATGTTTTCAAATTGCATAAAACTCTTTATGGTCTCAAGCAAGCTCCAAGAGCTTGCTATGAGACCCTAGCTAGCTTTTTGATAGAACATAAATTCATTAGAGGCATAGTAGATAGAACACTTTTCACTAGACATCATAAGGATCAAATATTGTTAGTGCAAATATATGTGGATGACATCATATTTGGGTATACTGATTCCAAATTATGTAAGAGGTTCTCTGACCTCATGCATTCAAAATTTAAAATGAGTAGCATGGGTGAGCTTTTCTACTTCCTTGGGCTCCAAGTGAAGTAGTTGCCTGATGGCATCTTCATATCTCAAGCTAAGTATGCTATAGAGCTTATAAAGAAGTTTGAGATGGCTGATGCTTCAGTAAAGAAAACACCCATGGCTACAAATGCTGTAGTAGACTCTGATGCACATGGGAAACCTGTGGATCAGAAATTATATAGGGGCATTGTTGAGTCCCTACTATATCTTACATCAAACAGGCCTGATATTATGTTTGCCACATGCCTTTGTGCTAGGTTCTAAGTGAATCCAAAAGAATCTCATCTAATTTTCTTAAAAAAGGATTTTGAAATATATAAAGAGTTATCCTAGTCTAGGCCTATGGTATCCAGCTGAGTTAGAATTTGAATTAACTGGAGTTTTAGATGCTGACTTTGCTGGATGCAGGGTTGATAGGGAAAATACCTCAGGAACTTGTCATTTCCTTAGTATGAGGTTGGTATCCTGGTTTTGTAAGAAAAAATCATATGTGTCTACCTCAACTGCTGAGGCTGAGTATATTGCAACTGGCAGCTGTTGTTCCCAGATGCTGTGGATTCAAAATCAATTACTAAACTATGGTCTCAACTTAAATAATTCAACTCTATTTTGTGATAACACAAGTGCTATAACAATAACATAAAATCCAGTCCATCACAGTAAGACAAAGCATATAGACATTAGACATCACTTCATTAGAGAGTGTGTAGACAAAAAAAATTAATCTTGTCTATATCTACACTGATTTACAAAGAGCTGATATATTCACCAAACCTCTGGATGAGAGAAATCACATATTCTTTATAAATCAGCTTGGAATGATTAATGGAGAAGATTGGTTTAGTTTCTGTCTGCACTCGATGAATTTTCCGGAGTTCGTCAAACGGAGCTCGATGAACTAGGGAAAGTTCAGGAGATATTCGTCGAACAAAGGTAGACGAACTCTCTGTGAGTGAAGCTATTTTCGTCGAACGGAGATCGACGAATCCAATTCAAGAAAACTTTTGTCGAACGGAGCTCGACGAAATATCTTCAACTCTTCCAGCTGAGCTCGACGAATTATTTCACTATCAATTATTTCTTCGATCTCAGGTCGAAGAACTTCTTATTTTTCGTGGAACGGAGTTTGTCAATTCATATTCCAGAAAATCTTATAACTAGGTTTTCTTCGACCTCCGTCCCAGCTTTCTGTTCCCTTTACACTTGATCTCCGTTTCTCTCTTTTACAGGTGATTTCATGGCGATTCAAGCAGGAGCCCTAGCCGCTATGAAGTTTGACACAGGATTTCATGTCGACTTCGACTCATTTCAACACTCGGATCCAATTTTTCTGAACATTCTGACTCTACTGGAAGAACAGAATTTGAAAAACCTGATGACAACAAGAATAAAGCTGGCTGGAACAGAAATTAGAGAATGGGTCTATACTTCATCTACATCAGAGGAAAACACCATGACAGGAACAATCGCGGGCAATGCTGTTTCTTTGACTCCCGCAGTTTTAACTGAAATTTTTGATCTGAGTAATGGAGAAGAGGATTTAGAAATTGATTTTGAAGAATATGATATGATGTTGAGTTTAATGGGTTATGCTGGAGATAACCCCAATAAGTTGTTGAAGAAACATTTATCTGCAGAATATAAATTTCTGGCAGATATAGTGGGAAAAGTCTTGCTGGGTAAGCACACTGCCCATGACTACATCACTAGGCATCAATTCCTGGTCATGTGTGTAGTGTTCAATAAGAAGAAAGTGGATTGGGCACAAATCAGTTTTGATCTTATTAAGAAAAAGTGTAATAAGAAAGAAGTTTGCTTTGGAAGGATCCTGGGGATCTTCCTGAAGGAGAAGACTGCTGAATCCCTGGTCTCACAGACCATATTCATTAATACCAGCAAGAGGCTCACATGCACCTTGTTTGGTAGGTGGGAGAGGACCATAACTAACCCATCCAAGGCTTCAACCTCTTCCACCCCAGCTTCTAAAAGCACAAGGGCTGCTAGAGCCACTCCCCACCCTACTGAAGAGATCATCCTCACACCTCCATCCCTTCCAGCAACACAACACCAATCACCCTCCATAGTTCATACTCCCTATCTTCAATCACATCCACAACTCCAAAAACAACTCCAACAAGTTCATATCACTACTACAGTTACATCTTCTGCCACCTCTCCACCCCTAGATCTTACCAACATCCCCTCATATCCTATTCAGGAATACCATCAACCCACTCCACCTCAATCACCCATATCCCCCAATGCTATAACAGATCCAACATCACCTTTATCTCCTCTTCCACCACACTTATCCTCCATACCGTCCTTTAATCTGCTGACATCTCCTCCCAATTCTCCTCCTCCTCCACATCCATCCACTCAGGATATCCACATGCTAGATGCCATCCCTCTATCATCTCCAACATCTACCATCCCTCCAAATGTCTCCACCCCATATTCTACTGAACCATCTGTCACTCTACCTCTGGATCCCTCCACCATCTCCTCTGTCATTACTCTCATCACTCCTCTACTCAAATCTCTTATAGCAGAGGCCATTACACCTCTTGCTACTTCTATCTCTACTCTTTCTGCTCAACTCTATGCCTTCACTGCTGCCCCTCTTCATTCAGGGGTCTGGCTCCATTTTTTACTGAAACCAGGCAGGGGGAGATGCTTGATGAAGAAGCTGTAGCAGCTCCAGCAGCAACAGCAGCAGCAGCTCCAGCTCCAACAGTGACAGAGGTAGCAATAGTAGTAGTAGTTGATACAGATTATATTGACACATATTTAATTATTTTACTTCAATTCATTGATACTAACATGGACTTAGAAGAATCAGTACCAGAGGACATTATTACTGCTGGTGATTTCATTTTAAATCCCACAATAGATATAGTTAATTTGTTGAGCATTTTTGATATTGCATACTTGAGATTTCCTACAGTAGAGTATACTAAGCCATTCTTGGCTATTATACCATATACTTCCCCAGTAAGTCCTCAAGTTGCAAAGCAACTTAGTGACAGTTTTGTTGTTCCTAAGCCCATATTCATTCCAGCTTCCCCAGTAATGTCTTCTACACCCAGTTATGTCATGGATGACTCTCCATTACTAGATCTGGATGACCTGATCCTGGCTGATATTGAAGAAGAGGAAAAGGCAGCTGCTGAAAGCACTGTCAGAATTAGTTTTCCAACTTCTCTTGTGGCTTCTCCTCCAGCTCCTGTTGAAGTTCCTGCTAAGGCTCTAAAAGCTTTAAATGATTTATATTATAACCCTCAGAGATCTGATGACGATGATAAGGATGAGGATGATGATTATGATGATGAGCCCAAGAGGAAGCCAGTTTCCAAGAAAAGAAAAGCTCCTCCTCCTCCTGCTCCAAAACCAAATCCAAACAATGACACCCCCTATTATATTCTCCAAAAGATAACTCCATACAAAGGGATGTCAGCTTGGATGTGGCAATCCAAAAATGAACAAAAAGAGAGGAAGATAAGCAGAAGGTACTCTCCTCCTCTAGTTCAAAGATTCAGAAAAAATCCACCTCCTCCACCTCCTCCAGCTGCTGGTGCCTCAAGCACAACTTCTCAATAATTTGCCCCTATTCAAACATATCAGAGACACCATGGGAGATCATCTTCTGAAAGCAGTCAACATAGGCATTACTCTTCAGGCAAGCAACATCAATTACATCATCAACCTTAGTAACAACATCAACCACAGTAGCAAACATTCTCTACAGATCAAAAAGCTGAAAGTTCTAAAATACCATCTTCTCCTCCTGTTCCTTTTGATGATCCAGAAATAGCTACTACTGCTAGAATGGCCAGGTTCCAGGAACTAGTAGGTCTTTCTATGATTAACAAAGCTAAAGCTGAAGAAAAAGATCCTTTTGAATATTCCACAATGTCTAAGTACAGGAAAGAAGAGCTGAAAAGGTTTGAGAAAGCAAACAAATTTTTCAATGTAGATGACTACATGAAGTTGCACCCAGAAGTAGTTGTCCCCAGGGATACATCTTTGAAGATTATAAGGGCTGCTGATATGACCATAACAAAAGTGCAAGCTTCAGATCCAAACAGAGAGATTGTGTTTACAAAGCCTGGAGAGAAGAGCAAGCAAGAAATGCCAAAGGAAAATAAACAGAAGAAGTAAAGTTTGAAATCTTTTATTTTCTACAATTATCTATAACTACTCTATATTATGAACAAAGCTTATGTATATATATATCTGCTGCATGTGTTATTGATCTCTGCCAGATATATGTTTTTTTTGCTTTGTTTATTTTCAATTTTGATTTGAGTCTGTAATTAGTGACCTCACCCAAATAGGGGGAGATTGTTGGATCCCTAGTAAGATTTGGGCTAGGTTCACTAACTTAGGATCTTATGACCCACAATGTATAGCCAGGGTCATGGTTGTGTCCTAGAGTCTAGGCCAAGTCCTCAGTAGCAACATCACATGAACCAGCCATCATCAGACTGCCAGAGACTCAAGACTTAGAGTTTTTCTAAAGACCAAGTAAATTGAGTTCGATGTTCGTCAAACTCAGGTCAACGATAGTTGTGCTCAGCTCGACGATCGCAGAGTAAATTCTCTGAGCTGAGCTCGACGAACTTGGTACTCAGGTCGACGAACTTTGGACACTATACTTCAACACTTCAAGATCAGAAAACATCTCTTTATTCTAAGTCCAGAGTCATACTTTGGTCGACGAACTTGATTCCCAGCTCGACAAACTGTGACCACAATAGCTAGAGTTATCCAGCAGCAATTAAGTGGTCCTCAGCTCGACGAAACCAATTCTTAGGTCGACGAATTCTGGATACTTCACTTCAACACCTTCATCCAGAAGCATTTGAAATTATTCCAAGTCCAGATTCATCTCCAGTCGACGAAGTTACAATCTCAGCTCGACGAACTTGAGACACAGAATAAGCAAATCTGGATAATGCACTTTTCTGCTTTAGCTCGATGATCTTGGAACTCAGCTCGACGAACAGAAGTCATCTGGTCCACGAACTCAGCAACTCAGCTCGACGAATTGTGGGCTCAACTCGATGATTTCTGCTATCAGTTTGACGAAACCAGACTTAGTCATTTTTCCATCCTTCTATCCCCATTCTACTACAATAATTCCTGAGTAATTAGTGCTCTAATATTCTCTGAATATAACCATTAGAAGAGCATTGATTATGGTATTATCCAGGATTATTGCCTGCCGTTTTTCCATGGGACAGTTAGGGAAATAATTCAATACTGTTTATTCTCTAGGCCGTCAGTATTGATTACAAAAGATTTCAAAAATTCGAAAGACCGTTTTTCTTATAGGAAATATAAAAGAGATTTTCTCTCTTCTTCCTATAGATAGACAAAGAGACAGACAGACAGAACAAGACACACAAAAAAACACAATCAGTTAGCTCTCATTTTCTTACACAAGATTTCTGATACAGAAGAAGCACTAGACAAGAACATCAGTCACTTTTGAAGAAGAAGAACAATCTATCAAATATCAAAAGTCTTCCTTCTTCATCTCTGCAGGACAATTCAAAGGACAACAAGAAATCCATCTGTCAAAAAGTTCCTAGAGATTTCTCTGGTCAAGGCTGCAGATTGAAGGCCTACTCACCCTGTGCAAAACTTCCCAGCCTGAACCCTTTTACATCTCAGGGAGAGCTTTGACAACATCATTGAATCCACATAGTCTTCTCATTGTGATTGAGAAAAGAAGACTTTCATCACTCTCTCATCCCCACCTCTGTACAGGGTTTTAATTCCCTTCAAAATTATTCTGGTTCACAAGTCTCCTTCCAAATGACTTGAGGTTTGGTTTTTGAGCACCTGATCAAAAACTCATTGGTGTTAGGCACCTGATCAAAAATCTGAGTGGATTCCTACCAGGGTGGTAGAAGAGTGGATGCACCCAAGTTTAGGGGAACCACTATAAATTGTTATGTTGTCTGGATTGCTCTTTTTCTTTTGTTTTTTGTGTTGTGGCTGTTTGTTAGGATTATTATTTTATTTTGTTCCTGCACTAGATTAAATTAGAAGAAAATTTTATAAACCCTGAATACTCTATTCACCCCCCCTCTAGAGTATTCGTGATCTAACAGCTCACTTTCATGGTTGTCTTGGAAGTCATTTTGGACGTGATAAAACTATCACTTTAGTGGAAGATAAATTCTATTGGCCGGGCCTTAATTCGTTAGTCACTAGGATTATTACTAGTTGTTGTACATGCCATTTATCTAAGAGTAATACGCCTAACGTTGGGTTATATACTACTCTTCCGATCCCATGCATCTATTCCTTGGGAAAATGTCAGTACGGATTTTATTTTGGGCCTCCCTCCCATGATTCGGGGACATGACTCCATCTTCATAGTGGTATACTGCTTCTCCAAATTGACTTATTTTGTACCTTACAGCAAAACGAGTGACGCATCTCACATTGCTAAATTTTTTTTAAGGAAGTTGTTAGTCATCGGGGAGTACCTAAAATGTTGGTGAAGGATCGTGACGTGAAATTTACTAGTTATTTTTGGAAGACCCTTTGGAAGCTTATGAACACCAAACTATTATTTTCCACAGTCTATCACCCGCAAATGGATGACTAAACGGAAGTGGTAAATATAAGTTTTGGTTCGTTATTACGGTATCTTGTGGGTGACCACAAGGGAACTTGGGATTTAAATCTCCCACATGCCCAACTAGCATATAACAATTCTAAGAATCGGTCCATGAGTCTTTCACCGAATTAGATTGTGCACGGTTACAAGGCTCCCGTGCGTCTTGACTTGGTCCATTACCACCAACGTATAAATGAAATCATTTTGCACAAACCTTCGCTCAACACGTTCATGATTTGCACAAACAAATTCAAGAGAAATTGACCACTCAATATGAATCTTACCAATCACAAGCTAACTTACATAGGCGAGCATCGTATTTTAATGTTAGCGATCTAGTTTTGGAACCCTAAAAAAAGAAACACTCGTTGCAGCCTCGAGATGTTTCTGCCAGCACGCTACCCAGCCCTCCTCTTCCAGGTTCGGCCCTCCTCCCCCATTGGTGGCTGCTTCGAGGTGTGGGAACCCTCTCTGGTGAGACTCCGAAGTTGGTGGACGTGAATTCTCTCCCTCCGGTGCAACTCCGGTGGATCCGTGGCATGTGACTCACAACAAAATTTATCTTTTGGTTGGGTAACAATTTCCTATACTTCTACTTGTGTGTTTCTTCTTTCGCGTAACGATTTGGAGGAAGATTTATGCGTGATTTCGAATAGCTTTGAATAATCGCTGCATGTTTTCAAAACTAATTTCTTTGTGATCTTTACACGTTTGATTTCTTTGGAGGATTCGGTGACTCCTAGGCTGGCTTTGTTTCGGGACTAAAATCAGACTAATTTTGATCGTCGTAATTTTAGTCGGGGTATCCCCTCTTGTTCGTGTTTGTGAGTGATAAACTAACATATATTATTGGCGGCTACTTCTCTTGCGTAATTGTGAACGTAATTCAGACAGGTTAGAGAGAGGGTTCGCCTTGCGTCGCAAGTCGGAAGCATAGGCCTGCATCACTATGTCAATGACACGAGAGATCATGTTCTGATGTACTCTACCGCAGAGAAGTTTAACTTGGTCGGGTACTCCGATAGTTATTACAGAGGAGATGTGAATGACCAGATAAACACTTATGGATACACTTTTCATGAGGGAACAACTTTGTTCTCATGGAGTTCGATGATGCAGACAATGATTGCTTTATCTACTTGTTAAGTTGAGTACATTGTAGTGATAGCCTGTACATGTCAGGCGATTTGGCTGTGAAATCTCCTGCAATAGTTGCATCATCCACAGAAAGTTCCTGTGACGGTGTATGTTGATAATATGTCTGCAATTTAGCTTGCAAAAAATCCTATGCTGCATGAGCGCTACAAGCATATAAAGACAAAGTATCATTTCCTTCGAGAGTAGGTGCAACAACAAGTGATGGAGTTGGTATATTGCCCAACAGGAGAGCAGACTGCAAACATAATTACGAAGATGTTGAAGACTGAGATATTTTTGATGTGTAAAGACAAACTCAACATGTGTTGGCATGTTTGAGGGAGAGAATGTTGACGAAGATGTGGCATTTGACCATTGTCAAAAGTTATCTTTACTACTTATAAAGATATATAAATGGATTTTAAATTCCATGATTTAAAAAACTATTGAATCAATTGTGTCCATGGGATCAGTCTTCAGAAAGCAACAACCATCAGATTATTGTTGGTGGACAAGCAAAGAAAAATATAGGCCTCCTACACCTACATAGGGTGAAGTATTAGAGAGAGAAATATAGGGAGAGAGAGAAAGAATGAAAGAGGAGATATGGGGAGAAAGGGCGGGGAGAGACAAGAGGTAGGAGTTATTATAGCAATAATATATATTAGGATCGGAGTGGGTGGCTGACAACATTTATAATTTATATATATTGGGGGAGAGAGAGAGAGAGAGAGAGAGAGAGAGAGAGAGAGAGAGAGAGAGAGAGAGAGAGAGAGAGAGAGAGAGAGAGAGAGAGAGAGAGAGAGAGAGAGAGAGAGAGAGAGAGAGAGAGAGAGAGAGAGAGAGAGAGAGAGAGAGAGAGAGAGAGAGAGAGAGAGAGAGAGAGAGAGAGAGAGAGAGAGAGAGAGAGAGAGAGAGAGAGAGAGAGAGAGAGAGAGAGAGAGAGAGAGAGAGAGAGAGAGAGAGAGAGAGAGAGAGAGAGAGAGAGAGAGAGAGAGAGAGAGAGAGAGAGAGAGAGAGAGAGAGAGAGAGAGAGAGAGAGAGAGAGAGGGAGAGGAGAGAGGGGGCGGGCGAAGCCCGCCGGGGGAGGGCGCCCGCGGTCGCGGCTGGGTACTGTCGCAGCTTCGCCCGCAACGAAGCGGGCTTCCCCCCCAACGAAGCGGGCTTCGCCCGCAACGAAGCGGGCTTCGCCCGCAACCAAGTGGGCTTCGCCCGCAACGAAGCGGGCTTCGCCCGCAACCAAGCAGGGTTCGCCCGCAACCAAGCGGGCTTCGCCCGCAACCAAGCGCGCTTCGCCCGCTCCTCCCCCGGCAGGCTTCGCCCGCTCCTCCCCCGCCGGGCTTCGCCTGCCCCCGGTTTTAAAATTTTAAATATTTTCAGATTTATTAGAATTTATTATTAAAATTTAATTAGAATTTTTTATTATTTTTATTAAATTAAAAATTTTAATAATTTAAAAGAAATTATTAAATTAAAAATTGAAAATAAAAAACGCAAGAGAAATTCCGATCCCCTCTGCCGCTTCTGCCAACTGCTCTGCCGCCGGCGGCCTGCTCGGGGCCCCCCGGCGGTTCACCGGCCTCCGACGAACACGCCGGAGAACTGGGTCTCACTGGCAGGGCCACCGCCGGCGGTGGCCCTGCCCGCTCGCCCCCGGACAACCCCCGACTTGTTCACCGGAGGCCGGCGAACCCGCCGGGGGGCGCTGGGCAGGCCTCTGCCGGCTCCGCCGGCTGCGACAAAGAAGGCGCAAAGTGCTGGCGGAAACGGGGGGGGGGGGGGGGGGGGGCATCGAGATTTCTCTGGCTGGGAACAGTAATATTTTTGACGATTTGGCTAGTGGCATGCCTGTTTGTTTAGATCCAATGGCCTCAAGAGATTTACTGGAGATCGGGCGGTCGAGATGAGATTCACGGTGTGCTTCCAAATATGCATATTGTTTTAAATGATAAATATATATATGATTTCATAAAATGGAAGGTAGGAGGAAGTGAAATCCGGATTCTTTGGAGTTCGTGCGGGAACTCCACGGTGGAGTTCGCGCAATCTATCTTTTTTAATATTTCAACTTTTTTTTGTCTTTTAGCGCGCGAGAAGTCCAGCCGTTGGATTGGAGTCGAGGGTTTTCGCGCTGTTGGATTGAACTCCACCCTGAAGTTCCCGCACGAACTCCAGAGAATCCGCATCTCAGGAAGTGAGGGTGTGAATGGAGCGACGTTTCAATATTAATGTGCATGACTTTCTCTACCTTTGGTGGCACGTGGCGGTTTTTAGTGTTGGAAACGTGTATGGGCACTCCCGCTCCAAAGCACAAGCTCAACACTTGCGAGACCGCTTGTACAAGCCTCCTACTCGCGCGGACTCACTCCCGCAGGCGAGTAGTCCACTCGCGAGTTCAACCCAGCGAGCACACCAGCGAGCCTACCCTTTCTCGCGAGCTGCACACCTCTCACGAGCACGCAAGCCGCGAGTTTCCTTCCACAGGCAAGCGGGCACTGCGAGCCCAACAGGCGAGACAGCCCCTTGCTTGCGCCTAGACCTCAACATGCGAGCGCTCAAGTCGCGAGTACCCTCCCGCGGCGAGATCACCAAGTCGCCGAGCCAAGTCGCCCTGCTACTCTTACAAACCGCCCGGACAACACTTGCGCTGCAACGTTTTTCCCTCTCTATTCTCTCACAAATGGAAAAATCCGAAATTGGGAAGGAATTTCACTATGTCATCAAAAACGAAAGAACTACATACACGCCCATTTATAGGCAAACAAAACAACCACCTTCTCTCTCCTATTTAATACACATTCTCTCTCTCCTATTAATTATTCATACATAACATAATATTATTAAAAACAAAATCTTGACTTGGTCAACACAACCAAAGTCCAACACACTCCCCCTCAAACTTGACAGACCATGCCGAGTTTGCTCTTTAGCTTCAGAAAAGTTTCTACTTTCAATGCCTTAGTGAAGATGTCCGCAACCTGCTCTCCAGTTGGGCAATACACCACCTCCACTATCTTCTGCTCCACTTGTTCACGAAGGAAGTGATATCGGGTCTCAATATGCTTGCTCCTACCATGAAACACTGGGTTCTTTGCGAGCTGGATGACAGACATATTATCCACTAATACTGTCGTTGGCCCTTCCTGCACATGATGCAACTCTCCCAGAAGGTTCCCTAGCCAGAGGTCTTGGCAGGCGCATGTCGCTACGATGATGTACTCCGCCTCGCAAGATGATAAGGCTATAGTAGCCTGCTTCTTAGAACTCAATGAGAATGCCGCGGTTCCTATGTTGAACGCATACCCAGAAGTGCTCTTCCGGTCTTTCACATCTCCTCCATAATTGCTATCCGAGTAGCCGACTAGCTTCAACTCTCCTCCAGATGAGTACTTCAGGCCATGGTCCCGAGTCCCGTTCACAAACCTCAGGATCCTCTTCGCTGCTGTGAAGTGGTCCTGCTTGGGTTCCTCCATGTGCCTGCTTACTACCCCGACTGCATATATTATGTCCGGCCTAATGAAGGTCAGGTACCTTAGACTTCTGACCAGGCTCTTGAACATAGTTGGGTCCACTCCTTCCTCTTCAGAATCCTTCCTCAGCTTTGTTCCGGGGTCCGCAGGAGTGGAGATTGCCTTGATACCCTCCATCCTGAACTTCTTTAGAATCTCCTCGGCATACTTCTTCTGGGAGATGAAGATCCAATCTTCTCTCTGCTGCACCTCAACTCCCAAGAAGTAGCTCAGCTCTCCCAAGTCCGTCATCTCGAACTCCTCCTTCATCAGCCTCTTGAATTCTTCGAACCTCGTAGGGTTGCTCCCGGTGAATATCATGTCATCCACGTATAAACATAGGATCATGATATCCCCGCTCTTCTCCACCTTCATGTAGAGAGCATACTCATATGGGCACTTGATGTACCCATGCTCCCGAAGGAATTTGTCTATCCTCCCATTCCAAGCTCGGGCTCCCTGCTTTAGTCCGTACAAGGCTCTACTCAGCTTGCAGACTTTTCTCTCCTTGCCTTTCACCACGTACCCTGGAGGCTGCTCGATGTGCACATCCTCCTCCAGGTACCCATTCAGATATGCCGCCACAGCATCCATTTGCATGATAGTCCATCCGTAGTGTGCCGCCAGTGCGATGATCAGCCTTATAGTATCGATCCGCGCCACTGGGGCGTAGACTTCGTCATAGTCCACCCCTTGGACTTGTCTATACCCTTTCACCACCAGCCTTGCCTTGTGCTTTTCCACCGCTCCATCTTTATTTTTCTTCACCTTGTAAACCAATTTCACTCCGAGGGGTTTGTGACCCGCCGGTGGATCAACTAGCTCCCATGTATCGTTCTTCTTTATGGAAGCCATCTCGGCATCCATCGCCTTCCTCCAAGATTTCTCCTGGGCAGCTTCTTCATAGGACCGTGGCTCGCAATCTGCTAAGAGACAATATAATGAATAATTAGCATGAATTGGGACCGTCTACTCATAGATCTCCGCCAAGCCCTTCATCCTGAGTGGTGGATTCTCGGAGTCACTCCGGCTCCTGCTTCCTCCTCCAAAATTTTCTCCACTTGAGCTTTCCCCTCTTGAATAGGAGGTGGAAGCTCCCCCTGAATTTCTACTCGGTGGTGATGGCGGCTCAGCTCCACCATTCTCGGCTCCAGCCTCGTGACCACCCTCTTCCTCATCTTCGAAGAACATGCCCTTCATACTTCTCGTCTCCTCATCCCAGCTCCAGCTGCTTCCTTCTTCAAACACCACGTCCCTCGAGACTATGGCCTTTCCTGTCACCAGGTTGTAAAATTTATATGCCTTGCTCTCCGGAGCGTAGCCAACAAAAATGCACTTCTCACTCCTATCATCGAGCTTCTTCCTTTTCTGGTCTGGGATATGAGCATGAGCTACACACCCGAAGACCCTTAGGTGCTTCACACTCGGCTTCCAGCCGCTCCATGCTTCAAACGGTGTCATGAACTTTACACTCTTTGTGGGGCATCTGTTCAGTAGATACACCACACATTGCACTCCTTCCGCCCAGAACATCTTCGGTAGCCCCTTCTCCTTCACCATGCTCTTCGCCATGTTCATGATGGTGAGGTTCTTCCTCTCTGCCACTCCGTTCTACTGCGGTGAGTATGCCGCCGTCAATTGGTGTGATATTCCATTCTCTTTGCAGAAATTATCAAACAGCCTCGAAGTGTACTCCCCACCTCGATCTGTCCTCAGCACCTTCAATGGTTGCCCACTCTCCTTCTCGGCCATCGCCTTGAACTCCATGAACTTGTTAAGGGCCTCAGACTTCTCTCTCAGAAAATACACCCAACACTTCCGACTATAGTCATCCGTGAAGGTGATGTAGTACTTGCTTCCGCCTATTGAGGTGGTCTCAAACGGACCCGCGATATCCGAGTGAACCAGATGAAGTTGTCGCCTCGCTCTCCAGGACTTCCCTCCTTCGAATGTCTGCCTCTTCAGCTTCCCCTTCGTGCACGCCTCACACACCTTTTGCGGAGGGGAGATCATAGGCAGATCCGCCACCATCTTGGAGTGAGATAGTAGCTTCAACCCTGTGAAGCCCAAGTGCCCCATCCTATGGTGCCATAGCCATGCTTCTTCCTCTTCTTTTGTTCTCGCGAGACAAGCCATCTCATGAGCATCCATCTTCAGCGTGAAGAGACGGTTCGCCGTCATGTTCACCTTCACTACCTCCTTCCCTTGATCATTCTTCATTGCCAGAGACCTATCCTTCATCTGCACGCAGTAGCCTCTCTCCACTAAGTGCCTAATGCTCAAGATGTTGGTCTTCAACCCTGGTACGTAGTACACATCGTTCAAGTGTACTCTCTCCCCGTTCAGTTTCACAACAACCAGGCCCTTTCCTTCCAAGGAAATCTTCGAAGCATCCCCGAAGCAAACCTCACCCCCACTGGGTTCAAGGTTAGAGAACATCTCCTTATCTCCACACATGTTGTTGCTCGCCCCTGTGTCCAGGTACCATACTTCATTCCTTCCTTCTTCTGCCCCTCGGTAGGTTAGAAACATCATTGGGTCTCCACCCCCAGCATCGTTCCCCCTGTTCCTGTTGGGTTTCTCTATGAGGATGGCACAACGCTTGTGCACGCAGCGGAAAAATAAAACATCAAGAAAACCCAAAAGAGATGGGATCGGGCCATGATAATTGAATCAAGAAGTTAACATACAACTAGGCAAAAATTACCTCGGTGGCGTTGAGTCACAACTCAACGGAGATGCTCCAAGCTTCGTCTTCTTGCTAGTGGCGAGTTCTACGTGGAATAATATCCACGTCTCTGCAGAAATCCACACGAGCGGGAGAACGCCGATCTTTCCGTCGCACGGAAAATCGGGAAGGAGAGAGACCGCACCTTGCTTCTCCACGGACTGCTAGGTCCGCGCCAGGAAGAGCAACACCAGCGACGATCGCCGGATAAGAGGTGGTCGACGGAGCGAGCACAGCGGCGGAACCCTTCCGTCGGCGGGATTCGGGATCGGCGGAACGAAGGGCGGAGCGGCTTCCGTCGATTTCGATCGGTTGCAAAAAGCATATCTCCCGAAAACCCTAAGTGTCCCTTTTATACCGAAGGCATAAATAGACTTAGAAATTTTGCTATCCGCAGACCACACAGAAATAGGGTTCCAGAATCGGTGAGTATCAATCGGTGAGAATCGGCGACAATCAGCGAAAATCACTTAGGAGGTTCGGCGAGAATCAGTCGGCGAGAATCACAATCGGCGAGAATCACAATCGGCGAGAATCACCTGGATCAGCGAGAATCGGAGTTCAACACTCGACGATTCACGCCGATCGTGGGTCGACGGTTCAAGTCGATCGGCGAGAATCAAAGTACCCATTCTCTACGATTCTCGTCGATCGGCGAGAATCAGAGAACTCATTCTCGACGATTCTCGTCGATCGACGAGAATCAGAGAACTAATTCTCGATGATTCTAGCCGACCCTCGGTCGACTATTCTTACTAGTCCTTCAAGGCAACATTTGCCCAACCCGACGATCCTTTAAGGCAACACTTTGCCCATAACCCCATTCAGGTCGGTGATTGGTAACCTTTACCAACACAGTCAATCATCCAATTTCTCCACATCTCTTATGTGCGACCCTACAGGCTCATATCACGTTGGTAGTGAGATTACATGTTTGATCACTTCCAGATCACAATGGTAACTCCAACAGACTCCCACTTCATGTCGAAAGTATCAAAGCAAAAACCTCACAAACAATGAGAGGCATCTAGCAATGCATCATTGCTCCCCAAGCAATAAGAGTTTATAACTCATAAGCCTTTATGACCAATGTATCAGCGTTGTCTTTGTCCCTTTGTCCCTTACATCCGGAGAGAACTAGAGGTATGGATCGTGTCACCCTCGTAATAGCTCAATCCAAGTTTCTTGATCCAGGACGGACTTCCAGAGAATGGTGAGTCCAATATCACATATTGACTCCACCAAGTATGGCCATGCATTTCTCAGTCCAGTTCCATCAAGGGGCCCATGGATGCAACTCCTGTCATACAAGAGGACAAATCCCATATATGCTCACATACAAACACCCAAATGATTCGTAACATGCCCAACAACCACCCTTATCATCAACCTTTCTCAAGGAAGACTTTAGATGGCATCAGAGCACGCTCTTCCTCACTTGATGAATGCTGTGACTTTAGGTCAAAGGACCACAACACCATTGTCAATTGAGACCTACTCGTGACACGATCGGATGACAATCCACAGAGTAGTCTCAGGTTGGGTCTGTCTAGTACAACTTGTTCACTAACAAGTACCCACGTGATGACTTGATATCACAATATCATGACCTGTGAGAACCGGTCATCAGTCAACGCACGTGCTAGCCTTCATGTACCATCATCACCCTTAGCTTCTATGATGATACTCGACCAGAGACCTTTTAAGAATGAAGCTTCAAATAAATCATAGGCTCTCACATTCAAGTCACGTACTTGATGCCCCATGGAAGCGAACATTCTAAGGGTATCTATTATGTTAACATTTAACTATCATATAGAAAAACTCATAATAAATGAACTTGCCATTAATTGTAAAAGAAAAACTAGGTACAATGTTCATCATATGAACAAATAGCCAACAAAATACATGTTTACATGCAATCCACAAGATTCTCACTAGAGTTGATCATTTAGGTATCGTATACCCATTGATCTAGTATGACCATCATGCTTTCTCTGCGCGAGAGGCTTTGTCAGTGGATCCGCAATGTTCTCCTCAGTCGGCACTCTGCAAATGTTTACATCTCCTCGTTCGATAATCTCACGAATAAGATGAAACCGCCGAAGTATGTGCTTGGAGAGCTGATGGGATCTAGGTTCCTTAGATTATGCAATTGCACCATTGTTATCACAGTAGAGAACTACGGGACCAACAATGCTAGGAACTACATCAAGCTCGCCGATGAATTTCCTAATCCATACTGCCTCCTTCGCCGCATTAGCTGCTGCGATATACTCGGCCTCTATTGTAGAATCATCAACTGTCTCTTGCTTGGAACTCTTCCAGCTCACAGTTCCTCCATTCAGGCAAAACACAAAACCTGACTGAGACTTGGAGTCGTCCCTGTCAGTTTGGAAGCTAGCATCCGTGTAACCACTTACAACGAGCTCTTCCTCTCCACCATACACCAAGAACGCATCCTTAGTCCTTCTCAAGTACTTTAGGACATTCTTGACTGCAATACAGTGACACTCACCGGGGTCTGACTGATACCTGCTAGTCATGCTCAAAGCAAAGGAGACGTCGGGTCGAGTACATAACATCGCGTACATAATTGATCCAATTGCCGAAGCATATGGAATCAACTTCATGCGGTCCTTATCTTCACAAGACTTCGGACATTGGTCCTTAGAGAGATTGACACCATGAGATATGGGAAAAAAATCCTTTCTTGCACTCAAGCATGTTGAACCGCTTCAACACCTTTTCGATATACGTACTCTGGGTCAAACCCAGCAACTTCTTCGATCTATCTCTATAGATCTTAATACCGAGTATGTAAGTCGCTTCACCCAAATCCTTCATTAAAAAGCAGTTCCCTAGGTTATTCTTAACAACTTTCAGGGTAGGAATATCATTCCCAATCAACAGTATGTCATCTACATACAATATCAGGAAGACAACAATGCTCCCACAGATTCTCTTGTAAACACAAGGCTTATCTTCATTCTGGTGTAGGGATGTTTGTGAGATGGACGTGCTTACGCTAACGGCGGATTACCCATCACAGAACATAGAAAAATAAGAGAGTGCTCCGACCAAAAGCGAACGAAAAGGGGTCGGTTGGCTCTCAAAAATACGGGACTCGATACAACGTCCTTAGGACCTACTCTCCAACAAGCACACAACTCGCGCCTAGCCGGACTCGATACCACGACCTTAGGACCTACCTCTCCAATAAGCACACGTCTCACCGCACCTACACAAGCATCTATTCTTTTCACAATAAGCCGTCAATCGCAGCAAAAATACATTTAGGAGCGGCGGTAAACGATAAGGAGGGATCAAGAACAAGTTGAGATTAACTCCCTTGTTAGCACCAAAGCGTGCCCCATCTTGGAGAACAAGTCAAGGCTAGGCCTAGTTTGTACTCCAGCGGATCTTCCAATCCGAAAAACAAGAGGGTCAATAACAACGTTCGATTCAGATTTGCAAGCGAAAAACACTTTAAAATCGCGGAAAAGACGGTTGAATAACCTCCACAAAAATCTCACAGCAAGAAGCACAAAGATAGGGAAGAGATTACCCAACCAAGAAGAAGATCACACAATATTTGTGGGAGAATCACTCTCTCCACGGTTCCACCAGTTTCACACCGAAGGGGCTGCTTCCTTCTTCCACGGAGTCGCACCGAGAGAAGCCACGCCGGAGTCGCACCTAACGGGGATGGAGGAGGCAAGGCTAGGCTTCACACCCAAAGGGGAGGGGGGGGGGGGCGGCTAGTGGAATCTCTCCATGGCCGAAATTCTCTAGGGGAGAGTTTAGGTTTTCTTCTTCCAATGCATAACTCATCATAATATCCTCCTTTAAATAGGAGTTACAAAAGAGATCCAACCATCCAAGATGAAGATGAAATCTCATCCATCCGGGCGGTTACTTACACACCAAGGGTTTAATAGCACACCAACATAAAAAAAAAATAATACAAGCCAAATGTTTTAAGCAATTAAAATAAAACTAAGTAAAAGTATTAAGCAAGCTTTGCGCGCCACGGACGGAGGTTGTATCGCAGCTTTCCGTTAGCGTCCGTGGCGTTGTCATGACGCCGCAAATCTTTAACTTGTTGCGCCGCAGCAACCGGGTCATCATCAGGAAGTGTTGGAGGGGCCGCAGCAACCGGGTCATCATCAGGAAGTGTTGGAGGGGCCGCGCCATCAATCCTACCCCACTCAAAATCTCGCATCTCCGATGCGTGGGCTGATAGAAAGCGGCGGAGAAGCTCGACATCCAAACGTTGAAGCTCTGTCGCGAGTACCCATGAGTCGTCCGACGGTGGGCGGTCACGCCAACGGATGAGGAAGCGGTAGGTAGCACCGTCAGGAGTAGTAAGTGGCTCAGCAGCGAGTATCATATCTGGATGGAGAAACGTCTTGGGAAACCTGGGAAACATGTCAGCAGTAGGAATAAAAGAAGGCAACGTACCATCCGATGTTATACCTGCGGGGACCGGAGGAGAGAGATCATCCAAACTACCACTCCCCAACCCATTAGAAATTTCAGTGGAGGGAGAAGACGACAAAGAAACCAACTCTTGTGGAGGCGCAACAAACAGCGTCAAATCCGAGACATTAAAAATAGGGGAGATACCCCATTCAGCAGGCAAATCCAATACAAAAGCGTTGTCACCTAGCTTCTTTATAATCCGAAAAGGACCGGCGCGTTTTGGAGCTAACTTTTTAACGGTGCCAGTTGGCATTCGTTCGGGAACTAACCGTACTAAAACCAGATCGCCGACCTTAAAGTGTGACACCTTCCTATGTAGATTAGCGTGCGCTTGATAAGACTCATATTGAGCAGTCAAGGTAGCTCGTATACGTGCATGTAAGTCGTGAATATGTTGGGCGAAGGATTGTGCAAACTGACTTGTTTTGTATGTGGGAGGTAAGGGGACCAAGTCAAGTGGCACAGGGGCCTTATACCCGTGAACAATTTCATTCGGAGACATACCCGTGGACCGATTTTTAGAATTATTGTAAGCCAGTTGTGCATGTGGAAGCAGTAAATCCCAAGTGCCTTTATGGTCGCTCACGAGACATCGAAGAAGATTTCCTAGGCTCCGATTGACTACTTCCGTCTGGCCATCAGTTTGTGGGTGATAAGCCGCGGAGAATATTAATTTTGTGCCCATAAGAACCCACAAGGTTTTCCAAAAGTAGTTAGTGAACTTGACGTCCCTATCTGAGACAATAGTCTTCGGAACGCCACGGTGACTAACGACGTCTTTAAAATACAGTTTCACAATGTGAGAGGCGTCGTTGGTCTTACTACAGGGGAGGAAGTACGCCATCTTGGAGAACCTATCCACAACAACGAGTATAGAATCATGACGTCGCAGGGTGGGGGGAAGGCCTAATACAAAGTCCATGCTCATGTCTTCCCACGGGACGGACGGAATAGGTAGCGGAGTGTATAAACCTACATTGGACTTAGTACCTTTAGAAACTTGGCACGTACGGCAACTGCTCACAACTTTCCCAACCATCGCCTTTAGTTTAGGCCAAAAGAATTTCTCCTCTACGAGCGTTATCGTTTTGTCTCTGCCAAAATGGCCACTCAAGCCACCACTATGTAACTCTCAAATGATGTGGAGTCGCAAAGAGGAGTGGGGGATACACAATTTTCCGTGTTTGAATAAGTATCCGTCTCTAAGTGAATAGGCCGTGATGGTCGTGGGAGAGCTATCCTGGGCAGATAAGTATGGCTCCTGAAAATCAGGGCATGTGGCGTATTCATCCTTTATGCGCTCGAACCCTACCACATGGACTTGCATGGAGGAAAGTAAGAGGGTGAGGCGACTGAGTGCATCGGCAACTCGATTGTCGGTCCCCTTAAGGTGCTTGAGAGTAAATGTGTATTCTTGCAAGAAGGATACCCATTTAGCGTGGCGCGGGCTGATTTTGTGCTGACCATTGATGAATCGCAACGCTTCATGATCAGAGAGGATCACGAACTCCTTATGAAGGAGGTAGTGCCTCCAATGATGCAAACATCTAATGACCGCATAAAACTCCCTATCGTAATTGGAATAATTTAATTTAGCACCCGCTAACTTCTCACTAAAATAACTAACCGGGTGACCCTCTTGACTCAAGACACCTCCATTCCCTACGCCAGATGCATCACAAGTAAGCTCGAAGACCTTGGTGAAGTCTGGGAGACGTAACACCGGTGCTTCGGTCATAAGCTCCTTAATACGATGGAATGCAAACGTGGCGGATTTGGACCATGTGAATTCTCCTTTCTTCATGCAGTCCGTAATGGGTGCCATAATGCTACTAAAATCACGTATGAAACGACGATAAAAGGTAGCTAACCCGTGGAAACTACGCACCTCACGAAGGCTAGTGGGCACGGGCCAGTCTCTAATCACCTGAACCTTTCCTGAGTCAACACGAATTCCTTCAGAGCCAACTATATAACCTAAGAATTCAACCTCTGAAACATAAAACGTGCATTTCTTTAGATTTAGATATAAGGTTTCAGTCCTTAAGGTGGAGAGGACTACTTTGATGTGAGAGAGGTGTTCGGCGGGGGAGGTACTAAACACTAGGATGTCATCAAAATACACTACAACAAACTTCCCCATATATGGCCTAAAGATGTGCGTCATCATCCGGGAGAAGGTGCTGGGGGCATTGGATAGCCCAAAGGGCATCACAAGCCATTCATACAACCCGTCCTTAGACTTGAACGCCGTCTTCCACTCATCCCCCTCTCGGATCCTGATTTGGTGGTAACCACTCCGTAAGTCCAGTTTAGAGAAGATAGTGGCACCCGATAGGACATCCAAGAGATCATCTAGTCGCGGAATTGGAAACCTATATTTTATAGTAATTTTGTTGAGAGCTCGGCTATCAACACACATGCGCCAGGTGCCATCCTTCTTAGGGGCAAGAAGAGCGGGGACAGCACATGGGCTCATACTCGTCCTAATAAATCCCTTATTTAACAACTCCTCTATCTGGGTTTGTAACTCTATGTGGGCAGTTGGATTAAGCCTATATTGTGGTTGGTTGGGTAAGGACGATCCGGGGATAAGGTCTATTGCGTGTTGTATATCTCTAAGCGGTGGTAACGACGAAGGCAACTCCTCCGGGTATACATCCCTAAACTCATCCAACAATACCCGTAGCTCTCGGGGTAAATCTTCCAACACGCCACCATCAGTTTTTTCACGCAGAAGTACAAGAGCGTACATTATTCCCCCAATGAAGGGATCCTTCACAAATTCCTTCCTACCAACTAAACTCAAGGCTTTCCTCTCAACTGGGATGGTGGTATCCTTAGCCAACACTACCGGCTCTTTTGGCACAGTCGGTCTCAAGGTGACGATCTTGCCATTGAATTTAAACTCATAAGTGTTGGCACGACCATAGTGCGTCACATCACGGTCGTATAGCCAAGGGCGGCCTAATAACACATGACAAACGTCCATTGGTAGGACGTCGCACCAAACCTCATCCGTGTAGGATTTGAAAGACAGGGGGACTAGGCATCGTTGGGTAACCTTAATAGTAACCTTACTAATCCAAGCGACCTGGTAGGGGGTCGGGTGCGGCTCGACAGTCAAGGACATACGCTTAACGGCATTCTCAGAAACGGCGTTTACGCAACTACCACCATCAATAACTAATTTGCAAAGTTTTTCTCCACTCTTAAAGATCAGGGAAAAAATGCTCGTCCTCTTCCAGTCGTCTACAGGACGAGGAGTGGTCATAATGCAATGCATCACCATAAGGCGGTGATCGTCCTCCAAGTCACTAGGGACTCCGTCAGGGTCGCTCTCCTCTTCGGCCTCATGGACATAGTCGTCAGGGTCGGTAGTGGACTCTAGTAAGGCTATGGCCTTCGTCTTGGTGGGGCATTTGTAGGCATAGTGGCCTTGAACACCGCATGAGTAACAAGTGGTGTTAGCCTTGCTAACCTTTCCAACGGGGATACGCTCACTAGCGGGGTTCTTGGTATTTCTCGCGGTAATCACAACGGATTTCGACTCGGAGGATCTAAATTTTCCTTTATCAGGAAAAGTGGAAGAAGATGCCCCCGCGGTGGACTTATTCTTCACATTAGAATAACGAAAGTGAGCTTTAGATGCTAGGTTCTTTTCAATGTCCAAGGAGGCATTGAAAGTCGTATTCAAGTCCGTGTGACCATAACGCAAGAGTTTCCGCTGAATGTCGGGGTGAAGTCCCTTTCGAAATCTAGATAAAGTTACTTCGGGGATCTCTTGAAGGTCACATCGTACCATACGGTCCTTAAGTTCTCCCATATATTCAGCAACAGACATTGAGCCTTGCCGAAGGGTGGCAAGCTCATCGAACATTTGCGTCCGATGGTACGCGGGAACGTACTGATCGGTTAGCAGGTTCTTCATAACAGCCCATCCAATGAGTGGGACCCCGTGCCCAGCTCCTAACCTACGTTCTTCATTCAGCCAATAGGTTTTGGCACATCCCATTAATTTCATCCTGGCAACTTGAACCTTTTGGGGGTCCGTGAGGTTGTGCCATTCGAAATAGCACTCCATGTCTATAGCCCAATGGAGGAAGATCTGGGGATCTCCCATGCCATCATAGGTGGGGGCATTTATCTTGATAGCCCTCGTGATATCAAAGACTCGCTCGGGGCGGGGTTCTCGAGGGGGCATACGGGGAGAGTTTCCCTCAGAATCCGAATCAAAGTTCGGTTGGTGCCGGTTGGGCTGCCCAGCATTAACGGGAGGTGGGGTTGGCCTTGCTTGATTTTGTAGGATCTGGGCTAAGGCGTTCCTAAGCTCTGTCATTTCGGCACGAAGACCTGCTATAGCCTCGGTGTTGGGATCACCATGCAATAGCAAGCAATATCCTTATGGACTTTACCATGGCAACAGGGGAAAAAGTCTGATCATAGTCAATACCATGAGTTTTCTTGAAACCCTTAGCCACCAGTTGCCCTTTGAATGTTTGTACATTCCCATCCATGTCGATCTTCTTCTTGAAGACCCACTTGCACCCTATGGGTCGTACCCCTTCAGGTGGTTCCACCAAGTTCCAAACTTGGTTTGCATACATGGAGTCCATTTCGGATTTCATAGCCTCAAGCCATTTGTCGGAGTCCGGTCCATTCATAGCCTCTTGGTAGGTTGCTGGTTCATCATCATGATCCATAAGCAACACATTACCTATTTGAAACACGAGAAATCCATATCTCTCAGGCTCAAACCTCGGTCTACCAGATCTACGTAGGACTTGTGTTCCCTGAGCAGGTTCTCTAGCTACAACATCTTGTAGTCCTGTCTCAGAATCCAATTCCGGTTCATTCATTACATGTGGTTCTTGAACTTCTTCAAGCTCTACCTTTTCAGTCTTTCTTGATAAGAACTCTTTCTCCAAGAAGACACCAGTCCTTGCGACAAACACTTTGCCCTCAGACGGTAGGTAAAAGTAATACCCTTTCGTTTCCTTAGGATATCCCACCAGATAACATTTATTCGATTTGGGTTCCAGCTTGTCAGGCATTTGACGTCTCACGTATGCCTCACAGCCCCAAATTTTAATGAACGACATACTAGGACGCTTCCCAGTCCATATCTCATATGGCATCTTCAGAACCGTTTTCGTTGGAGCGCGATTCAATGTCATTGCAGCAGTCTCTAAAGCAAAACCCCAAAAGGAAATAGGCAAGTCTGCATGACTCATCATCGAACGTACCATGTCTAACAGAGTATGATTTCTCCTCTCAGACACACCATTATGTTGTGGCGTTCTAGGTGGAGTGAGCTGTGATACAATACCACACTCTTTCAGATGATCACGGAACTCATGACTCAGGTATTCGCCACCTCGATCAGATCGGAGTGCTTTAACCCTTTTACCCACCTGGTTTTCTACTTCATTCTTGAATTCTTTGAACTTTTCAAAGGACTCGGATTTGCACTTCATAAGATACACATATCCGTATCTACTGAAATCATCAGTAAATGTAACAAAGTAGAAATACCCACCTCTAGCAATGGAACTCATTGGTCCGCATACATCACTATGTACAACACCCAAGAGATCCTCAGCCCTCTCTGTATAACCAGTGAAAGGAGCTTTAGTCATCTTGCCTAACAAACAAGATTCGCATCACTCAAATGATTCATAATCAAATGAGTCCAAAAGTCCATCTCTATGGAGTTTGGATATGCGCTTCTCGTTGATATGACCCAAACGACAATGCCAGAGAAACGTAGGGTTCGAGTCATTTGTTCTTAGTCTTTTATTATTTTCTACATTACAGATCAGATGGTCCAAGTTCAAAACATAAAGACCATTAAACAATTGGGCTACAGCATAACAAACATCATTCTTAAATATAGAACAACAGTTGTTCTTAATTATAAAAGAGAATCCAATCATGTCCAAACATGAAATAGATATAATGTTTCTAGTTATGGCCGGAACAAAATAACAATTATCTAGTTCTATTACAAGCCCACTGGGCAAAGAAAGACGGTAAACCCCTACGGCTACAGCAGCAACTCTTGCTCCATTGCCGACGCGGAGGTCCACCTCCCCTTTACTCAGCAATCTTCTCCTTTCCAGTTCCTGCACATTTGTACAAATGTGAGAACCACATACGGTATCCAATACCCAAGATGAAGGAGCAGAAATGTTTATCTCTATAACGTAAACATTCGAAGCGGAAGTCATACCTCCCTTCAATTTCTGCAGACCTTCAATGTACGAAGGACAGTTCCTCCTCCAATGACCAGCCTTGCCACAGTGGTGGCATTTCCCTTCCTTCACCGCGCTTTTCTTTTTCATCAGTGCAGAAAACTTGGGCTCAAGATATGACTTAGGTCCCACCTTCATCTTCTTAGAGCCCTTGGCCTTGCCCTTGCCCTTATGCACCATCAGTATGGGGCTGGCAGGCTTGGCCTTCTTCATGTTGATTTCGGCAGTTATCAACATGCCTAGGAGTTCGGGCAGTGTCTTGTCAATTTCATTCATGTTGTAGTTCAAGACGAACTGCTCATAATTGTCCGGCAACAATTGTAGGATCAGTTCTGTGGCAAACTCTTGACCAAGAGGAAAACCCAGCCTTTCAAGGTTCTCTATATACCCAATCATCTTGAGTACGTGAGTCCCTACTGAGTCTCGAACTCCCATCTTGCACTGAAACAACACTTTTGTGATGTCGAACCTCTCTTGACGAGCCTGCCCTTGAAACATTTTCTTGAGATGCTCGTCAATCTCCTTGCACCCCATGCTCTCATGTTGCTTATGAAGCTCAGAGTTCATAGTGGCAAGCATAAGGCATTCGACATCTAAAGCATCATCAGTATACTTCTTATAAGTATCCTTCTCAGCACGGGAAGAGTTCCCGGTCGGCACCTCGGGGGCTTCTTCTTCCAAGACATAGAGCTTTCGCTCTTGCCTGAGAACAATTCTCAGGTTCCTATACCAGTCCATGTAATTAGTCCCACTGAGCTTATCCTTCTCAAGGATGGTTCTCAGAGACAAAGTGGAGTGTGAAATACTTGCCATGGAATTCTACAAGAATTTATGCAGAATAAAATCAGTACCAAAATTTCAAATACAATTTATTTTAATTTGGACTTCAATTAAAACACTCCCACTATTTTTATTTGAAATGATAGCCCTCACTAACAATTCGGAGAGTTCATGCGAGCTACTCTCTTAGTGGACAAGATCCGTATTTCACCAGCACAATGAGTCAGCTTTGGCTTTCCTCTCACGATGCGGTTATTTAGGTAGGCAACGCTTGCCAATTGCATCCTCATGCAATTCTTGTATGGTTGGTGAATAACTCCTTATTCGCATCCATCATATGGTGCATGCCAACCCTATGCCTCTAGGAACTCAACCTTTGAGGTCACCTAGTTAAGTTGGACCCGATGTTGACAGTGGGATATCACAATTATCCGCTCGCACCCTTACCAAGATAGATTAATGCACCTTGCTTTGGCAACCCCACACTTCATCGATCGAGGCAGGAAGAGTGTCATCCATCGGAAGGCATCCGAACACTTAATATTTGATGAAGGGATTTTAATTATAGGTTAACAATTAACCATGATCAACATTTGATCAATGTGCACATCCAAAGAAAAACAATTCTTCTAAAACCACATGCATCCCTTATGTGCACAACCTGAAACCATCAACATTTGATAGAAGGAAGGGCTAAATCTGAATATCCGGAAACTTCCAAATCCTCAGATTTACATGCATTGGACAAAAGCAAAGACAACTCGACTTAAAACAGTAGACAAGCTCATCTCTCTATGTTGGATTCAAAATCCAAAACAAACTCGAGGGATGGTTACTGATAAGGAGACTACAATTTCTAACAATTAGAAATTTCCACGAAATTCCAGACGTTCTTGGAGGGGTACCAAGACTAAATCTAGACATTTAGAACACTTCTAAATCCCTAGGTTTACACGCACTGAAATAACAAAACTTTCAATTCAACAATCATGGCCGCAACCTGGCTCTGATACTACTGTTGGGTTTCTCTATGAGAATGTCACAACGCTTGTGCACGCAGCGGAAAAATAAAACATCAAGAAAACCCAAAAGAGATGGGATCAGGCCATGATAATTGAATCAAGAAGTTAACATACAACTAGGCAAAAATTACCTTGGTGGCGTTGAGTCACAACTCAACGGAGATGCTCCAAGCTTCGTCTTCTTGCTAATGGCAAGTTCTACGTGGAATAATATCCACGTCTCTGCAGAAATCCACACGAGCGGGAGAACGCCGATCTTTCCGTCGCACGAAAAATCGGGAAGGAGAGAGACCGCACCTTGCTTCTCCACGGACTGCTAGGTCCGCGCCAGGAAGAGCAACACCAGCGACGATCGCCAGAGAAGAGGTGGTCGACGGAGCGAGCACAGCAGTGGAACCCTTCCGTCGGCGGGATTCGGGATCGGCGGAACGAAGGGCGGAACTGCTTCCGTCGATTTCGATCGGCTGCAAAAAGCATATCTCCTGAAAACCCTAAGTGTGCCTTTTATACCGAAGGCATAAATAAACTTAGAAATTTTGCTATCCGCAGACCACCCAGAAATAGGGTTCCAGAATCGGTGAGTATCAATCGGTGAGAATCGGCGACAATCGGCGACAATCACTTAGGAGGTTCGGCGAGAATCAGTCGGCGAGAATCACAATCGGCGAGAATCACAATCGGCGAGAATCAACCGGATCGACGAGAATCGGAGTTCAACACTCGACGATTCACGCCGATCATGGGTCGACGATTCAAGTCGATCGGCGAGAATCAAAGTACCCATTCTCTACGATTCTCGTCGATCGGCGAGAATCAGAGAACTCATTCTCGACGATTCTCGTCGATCGGCGAGAATCAGAGAACTAATTCTCGACGATTGTAGCCGACCCTCGATCGACTATTCTTACCAGTCCTTCAAGGCAACATTTGCCCGACCCGACGATCCTTTAAGGTAACACTTTGCCCATAACCCCATTCAGGTCGGTGATTGGTAACCTTTACCAACACAGTCAATCATCCAATTTCTCCACATCTCTTATGTGCGACCCTGCAGGCTCATATCGCGTTGGCAGTGAGATTACATGTTTGATCACTTCCAGATCACAATGGTAACGCCAACAGTTCCTAGCCTCCGCATAATGGTTGGATTCTTCTATCTTCCTCGGAGCCCAACAGTCATAGCTCATGTGCCCAAACTTGTTGCAGTTGTAACACTGAACTTGGGCTCTTCCTCCTCGGCCTCTTCCTCTTCCTCTTCCATCTTGCCACCTTCCTCCTTGAGGTTGTTCCGCCTCTCTCTGGTGGTATTGGTTTCTTCCCTGATCTCTTCCTCCTCTTCTTCCTCTTCCTTTGCCTTGTTGACATCGGCCACGCTGGCTGCCTCCTCTTCCGGATCTCTCTCCGAAGTTCAGCTGGTTCTGGAGTGCTTTTCCCAAGCCACTCGCTTCTTCATCATCCTGCATCATCCTGTACTAATGAGCTTGCAATGAGCCTACAAGCTCGTCAACAGTCATCAAGGTGAGGTACTTCGACTCTTCGATCGCCACAACCACATGACGGAACTTCCGCGACATCGATCTCAACAGCTTCTCCATGAGGCTCACATCATCTATCATCTCTCCGTTTCTCTTCATCTCATTTGTGAGCGCCCGCAGACGGGTCACAAAGTCTCCGACCTTCTCCGTGGCCTGCATTCGCAACATTTCATATTCACCCCGGAGAGACTGCAGCTTCACTTTCTTCGCCTTGTCTACTCCTTGCATGGAGCATTGCAACACTTCCCATGCTTCTTTTGAGCTCACAGCCTCCGAGATCTTCTCAAAAGTGGCTTCATCCACCCCTTGGTATATCGTGAATAATGTCTTCTTATCTTTCTTTCTCGCTTCCCTCAATGCCGTCTTCTGGGCATTGGTCAGCGCCGCTTCTGCTTCGGCAGTAAGCTCTTCATACCCGTCCTCAACTATCTCACATAGTTCCTTTGAAGTGAGTAGTACCTTCATCTGAATACTCTAGTTTCCATAATTTGTCTTTGTCAACTTGGGAACTTGCCCCGGCATGGCACCTCCGAACTCCATCTCTCCTCTACTTCAAACCTTCCGAGTCACTGTAAAGGTTTGTAATCTCGCTTTGGTACCACTTGTTGGAAACATGTATGGGCACTCCCGCTCCAAAGCACAAGCTCAACACTTGCGAGACCGCTTGTACAAGCCGCCTACTCGCGCGGCCTCACTCCCGCAGGCGAGTAGTCCACTCGCGAGTTCAACCCAGCGAGCACACCAGCGAGCCTACCCTTTCTCGCGAGCTACACACCTCTCACGAGCACGCAAGCCGCGAGCTTCCTTCCATAGGCAAGCGGGCACTGCGAGCCCAACAGGCGAGACAGCCCCTTGCTTGCGCCTAGACCTCCACACGCGAGCGCTCAAGTCGTTAGTACCCACCCGCGGCGAGATCACCAAGTCGCCGAGCCAAGTCGCCCTGCTACTCTTACAAACCGCCCGGACAGCACCTGCGCTGCAGCGCTTTTCCCTCTCTATTCTCTCACAAATGGAAAAATCCGAAATTGGGAAGGAATTTCACTATGTCATCAAAAACGAAAGAACTACATACACGCCTATTTATAGGCAAACAAAACAACCACCTTATCTCTCCTATTTAATACACATTCTCTCTCTCCTATTAATTATTCATACATAACATAATATTATTAAAAACAAAATCTTGTCTTGGTCAACACAACCAAAGTCCAACATTTAGTTGGTTGGCAAACCTTATAAATAGGAGCAGCGCGTGAAGGAGAAATAGTCGTGAACAGGAGTTGTGTTTAAAAGTTGCGGTCTCCTAATTTCTAACTTCGAGTGCAGCGTGAGTGAAATTACGGACAACATCAGGCGTAAGCTTGGAGAAGTGAACAACTTTGCGGAAAGTGTTCCTACGAACAGAAAACTTGCTGACATCCCTTCTTTGGTCCTTTATTTGCAGTCTCAGATTTGTCTCATAACAAGAGATGCGAACAGCGCTTGGCCAATAACATTTTGCGGACAGCAATACCAAAAGCTGCGAACAACTTTTGAAGAAGTCATCTTGCGAACTCAGCTGTTACGCGTTTAGAAGTGTTTAGAAGTGAAGTTTGTAATACCCGAGTTTGGGTAGTGTGCTTGTGTTGAATTGTATCTTGTGAAACAAGTTTTGTATCTTCTTTGTAACCTCTTGCTGGTTTAATATAAGAAGTTGTTTGTTCTCCATTTCTTGTGTTGTTATGCTCACTGTTAATCGCTTCCCATAAAATGGAGGCGTTCTTAGGCGAGGGAGGGCGGCACTGTTTTTCTCCCGCCAAGGGTTGAGGAAGATGAACACTTATATTATATTATAATATCAATCACCCCTTTTTGGCAAAATTATCAAATTGATCCCGAAACTTTGGGACCTTTTTCAAATCAGTCCCTAAACTAATTGAATTTCATATATAAATTTGTAACAGAAACATCTACCTTTCTACTTGAGAACAAGTTCACAAGGGGAAAGATAGATAAGACATTATTTCTTAGGGAAATAAAAGGCAAGATTTTGCTAGTTCAAATCTATGTCGACGACATTATTTTTGGCTCTACAGACGACAACCTCTGCAAAAAGTTCTCAAAACTTATGCAAGGGAAGTTTGAAATGAGCAGTATGGGCGAGCTGAAGTATTTCTTAGGGCTTCAGGTGAAACAATCTGAAGATGAAATTTTCATCTCACAGACCAAGTTCACCAAAGAGCTAATTAAGAAATT
Source organism: Platanthera guangdongensis (assembly GCA_039583875.1). NCBI lineage: Eukaryota > Viridiplantae > Streptophyta > Magnoliopsida > Asparagales > Orchidaceae > Platanthera > Platanthera guangdongensis. The sequence continues at coordinate 18,837,111 of CM077160.1, read as the reverse complement.
CAGAATGGAGAACGCAACCTCTATGAGGACTCCAATGGGCTCAACTATGTCTCTGGACAAGGATGAAAAAGGGATACCTTTTGATGAAACCAAGTACAGAAGCATAATTGGATCTTTGCTCTACCTTACTGCCAGTAGGCCTGACATAATATTTTCAACATGTGTCTGTACTAGATTTCAGGTGAACTCTAAGGAATCTCATTACGCTGCTGTAAAGCGTATCCTGAGATACCTTAAAGGCACACCAAATCTTGGCTTATGGTACCCAAGAAGTAATGACAGCGAACTAATTGGGTTTTCAGATGCAGATTTTGCAGGTAGCAAATACGACCGGAAAAGCACCTCAGGGACATGCCAATTCTTCGGAAGAAGGCTAATCTCCTGGAGTAGAAAGAAGCAGAACTGTGTTGCAATCTCAACGGCCGAGTCAGAGTATATCTCTGCAGGCAGTTGTTGCACACAGTTGCTATGGATAAAGAATCAGTTTGAGGACTACAACCCGCAGTTCAAGGATATTCCTTTGTTTTGCGACTCTTCCAGCACAATTGCATATGATGACTGTTTGATTTGTCATCGAGCGGTAGTAGAGGCACTTGTCTGAGAGACTGGAATTAAATCCAACGCTCTTTACCACTTGATCAAATTTGATGTGTCACATCTTATGTGCATGTTTAAGCTCATAGATCGATTTATCGAGCTTGCAGACTTTGTCTCTTAGATCCTTATGTACATAACCCTCAGTTTGTGTCATGTAAATCTCTTCATCAAGCTCTCCATTTAAGAAGGTTGTCTTTACATCCATCTGATGAACTATAAAGTTCTCGATAGAAGCTATGACAAGAAGAATCCTAATAGTGGATAGGTGACACATAGGTGAATAGACGTCAAAATAGTCAATTCCCCCTTGCTGTTTATAACTCTTAGCTACTAGATGTGCTTTATATCTAGCTATAGACCCATCACTGTGCAATTTCTTCTTCAGTACCCACTTGCATCCTAAGACTTTAGTTCCTTTCGGCAGGTCAACTAGATGCCAAGTGTTGTTTTGTAGCAGCGAGTTCATCTCATCATCGATGGCTTTTGGCCACATTAACGCATCTCTAGATCACATTGCTTCCTGATAGAAGAATGGATCATCCTCTAAGTGGTAGGTGATGAAATTCTCACCGGAATTCTTAGGGATTCTATCTCTTGTGGATACTCTAAGAGGAACAAATTCCACCTTTAGAGGTTGGGAAGCAGTTCCAGAGGGGCCAACTTATTCTACAGTAGATTCTGAAATCATGTTAGTAGACCCGGAGACAGTCAAGCCATGATCGTTGATAAATTTGTGTTCAAAGAAAATAACATCTCTAGACTCTATCACTATATTAGTGGATAGATCCAGAAACCTGTTAGCTGCACTATCTTCTGCACTACCTAGATAAACGCAGGTCGTTATTCTAGGTCCAACCTTAGGTCTCTTAAGGTCTTGCATTCTCATATAAGCGATACAACCGCAAGTCTTTAGAGTGTCATATCTACAAGGATGGTCATGTCACAACTCATATGGAGTAGAGTTGAGCTTTGAGTGATGCACTCTATTTAGAATGTGATTTGCATTTAGGAATGCTTCCCCCCAAAAAGGAATTAGGCATGCCAGCTGTGAGGAGCATAAAGTTCAACATTTCTATTAAAGTTCTATTCTTACGCTCAGCAACACCATTCGACAGGGGTGAGTAAGGAGCTGTGGTTTCTAGGATTATACCATCAGAGGCATAAAAGTCATTAAACCCAGTTGTAGAGTACTCTCCTCCTCGATCACTTCTAAGAAATATAATATAAGGATCTAAGATCCTTATGTACATAACCCTCAGATTATATTAGCCAGCATGACACGTGTGTGTGGGACCGCATGTTTGGGCTTTCCCCATCGCGTTCCAGGTCTGGGTGTTGACCCCGGTGGGCCCCCTTGTGTGGCGGAATATCCCCGCGGTCATGTGGTTGGGGTTAATCCCACACCGCCTGCAGACTTCTCCCCTTTGTGTTCATGTACCCCGCCACCCTTCATCTCAACACCTGGGTTTTGAGATGAACTAATGGGTTGGCGGGTTCTAACTGATTTAATTGATTTTTTACCCGAGATTTGAAGATCTTAAAGGTCTCGAATGTCTCATCTTTCGATTTCAATAGGTAAGCATGACAATATCCCAAAAAATCGTCGATGAATGTAATTAGATATTTATTTCTCCCTCTAGTGCGCGTGACTACGAAAGTCACAGAGGTCGGAATGTATCAACTACAAAAGTTGTGTTCTCCTAGAAACTGTCTTGTAAGGGTTTCTAGTGATCTTAGTCTGGGCACAAATCTCACACCTATCAAATTGAATAGAAAGATCTAATGGGATGTTTTGACTTTTAGCTAGATCTCGCATTTTCTTATAGTGAATATGTCCAAGTCTATTGTGTAATTACTTCGGATCAATCAGAGTTGAACTCACTTGATTTATGCACTCGTTATCTATGCTAAGTCTATACATACCATTGATCAGGTTAACAGTTAATGTGATTCTACCGTTCATGGTTGTGAAAGACATTCCAGCTTTATCAAGCAAACTCATGGAAATTAAAATCTTAGTTAAATTAGGAACTACTTTAACATGTTGTAAAATTAAAGTTTTACTTGAGGAGAGGACTAGCTCTGTAGTCCCAGCATGAGTAACATCAGTCGCTCCTCCATTGTAATTTTCGACTCTGTCCTTGACCGCTGTGACCTTTAAAAGAAGACCCCAGTCATTTGTGACGTGACAGGTAGCACCACTGTCCAGCCACCACTCAGAAGACGCGCTGCGGTGACTACTCCCAATCATAGCCACGAAGGACTTAGGATCAGAGTTGTCGACCACCATGTGCGCCACATTTTGTGGGGCTTCCTCCTTTTGTTTCTTCGGACCCCTGCATTCAGCGGCCCAGTGACCCCATTTGCCGCAGTTGTGGCACTTGCCCTTCTTCCTTTTGAGAGAAGGCTTTTTGACCGCCAACGGTGCTGGGGTATCACCCTTAGCTGCCGGGGGCTTCCGAGAAGGCTTACTAGGACGTGAAACGAAGTTTACATCCTGTGAGGGCTACGCAACCTGCTCCAAGCTTTTCCCAACAATGTTTTGGTCCTCAATATGGATGAACCTTTTGAGTTCGTCCAAAATAATCTTCTCTTTCAGTCGGTGCATCTCCGTCTTGAAAAAGAGCCACTCAGAAGACAGCTTACTCAGAATCATGTACACAAAGAGGCTGTCATCCATCTTCGAATGATCATCATCCGGCTTCTGACGCAGGTTGACCAGCTCCAAGAGTTGAGAAGTGATAGGCACGTTCGCTTTGAAACTGAATTTAAAGAACTTCTCTCCAATGAGGGACTTTGACAATCCTTTCTCCTTCTGGAAATGCGCGTTCAGGCGATCTCATATCTCCTTTGCAGATTTGTAAGCATGGTAGGTCAACGTGAGCCGAGGATTCAGAGAATTCAACAGGTAATCCCTGCAGAAATCCTCATCTTTGTTCCACTGGTACTCGTCCACGTCCTCGACGGTAGAAGCGAAATCGTTCTGAACAGTATCGAAGATCTCACGTTCCTTCATTCCTAGTTCTACTTGAAGTTTCCAACTGAGAAAGTCGGAGGCGTCGAACGATTGTAGTTTTATGGTGTCGAGTGCACTTTTCCTCGACATATTTCTAGATTTAAAACAGAAATAAAAATGCTAGAACGAGGTCACCTGAGCTGTGTGAAGACGTCAGAAAAATCTTCGGATCCAATCGAAAAAAATAAATTTAATTTGCTTCCCCTTCTGGCTGAAAGCAGTCACCGAAAACTGAATCTGATCTGCTTCCTCCAATAAAATAGCCAAGAAAACGGAGAACGGGACTCCACAAGATCTGATCAGCAAGCAAATATCCCGACCAACTGAGATCCAAAAACTTTCCTCAAAAAAAAAACTGTGAGTATTCAGCAGGTATGGATTAATAGAGATTATTGCAACAGATCTAGAAATCAGAGAAACTGGAGGTGATAGATCTGGTTTGTGTTGCAGAGCTTGATGCAGAAAACTTGGCACGGAATTGGACAAGGATGTCCAGAAGATGCATAAACTCTTGGATGAAGATCAACTAATGATTATTTTCTTTAATATAATCAACAAAAACAGATCTGTGAAACTGGATATCCATTCTATCAGCGACGAAGCAGATCTCAGCCACGGCGAACTCAAGTCTACCGGATGGAGGAGACAATGGGATGCAATATCAAGAACGAGAAAAGGAAACTGGTGACCGGATCTCACAATTTGTTTTTTGACATGCGGTCACAGCTGCGGTGGCTTTTCTCCCAAGGATGAGCGACAAAGTCACAGCAGAGGACAAAATCCCAATCATAATTCAAGGTCTCGATCTGCCAAGTAATCCGGCGGCGAAGAATCGCTGGCAGAAGAATCTCACATAGAGCTGCGAATCTTGGCTAGAGTTCCAGCGGAAATTGCTAAATCAAAAAACACCGAAATATTTCCTCCGATCTGAGACAGCGACGAACTAGATCTTCAAAGGGTTGCACGCTAGAAGAAAACCCGAGCGACAAAAAAAGAAGACTCCAAAGATCGATGGGAGAAGTGATTCATTGTCTTGCGAGAATGACGAAATTGTAACACTGATTGATTCCTTCTTTTTCGATGGAGAATGACGACCGAAATTGCGAGCGGCGCTCGGAAAGAACATGAGAGCGAATGGGTGAGCGAGCGGCGGCGTGCAATCTCACGAGCAGTGGAAAAAGCCAACCCTGCTTCCTTCTTCCTTGCGATCCGACGGCCACTCCAGAGAAAAAAATGCAATCTCCTTCCAGATCACTAGCACGGGGGCGGCAGACAAAATTCGGAGAGCGAGAGAGCGGACTGAACGAGAGCGAAAACCCTAATTTCTTATTTTGATAATGCTATGGCTCCGCTCAAGATAGTCTTCTAAGGCTTATCGGTGTGGAATGACCTTATATAGTATCTCCAGCGTAGAGTCGTTACACTCTAGTGACAATAACCCATTGGGTCGTTCCAAGTCGGTCTCGACACGCACAGACATATATTAAATATCCTAACAAGTTTTTTATTTCGCGTAATGATTTGGAGGAAGATTTATGCGTGATTTCGAATAGCTTTGAATAATCGTTGCACGTTTTCAAAACTAATTTCTTTGTGATCTTTAAACATTTGATTTCTTTGGAGGATTCAGTGACTCCTAAGTCAGCTTTGTTGTGGGACTAAAATCAGACTAATTTTGATCGTCATAATTTTAGTCGGGAGATCCCCTCTTGTTCGTGTTTGTGAGTGAAAAAATAATATATATTATTGGCGGCAAGCTCATATTAATTATTTGAAGGGGCTGCATAAAATTACTGCTAATATTTTGCGAGCAATCTTTGAACATTACAAACTCACGATCGGTCGTTATCGCCATGAGTTGTTCTTTTCAATGAGAGGTCATGTGATTGCTTACTGTAGGAGGATTGGTCTAGTTCATGATCAGAAGCGCTTTAGGCCACCAGTTGAGCTGCCCGTCAAAGCCCCAGATATTCCACCCAATCTAGCACCAACGACGATGTCAAATCTCTCCATCGTCAGTTCCGACAAAGTCTTGTCGGGGTCGAGCTCTTTCAACCCCGGGAGAATTGATGCACCCAGTGCGTCATAATCTTTTAGTTAATTAATCGCTTATTTCATTTTTTGTACTCGTTTTATTTATTTGCATATTTCATTTCTTGTACTCACTGTTTGGCTCGTCGGTTTGACCGGCCGATGGGACCCTGAATAAATAGGTCTGGTAATTTAGGTGGTTAGGACGTAGGAGGTAAGCTCAAGTTATTTAATGTCGCATAAATAATATTTGTAGGGGTTCCCGGATGATATCAAATCAACAAGAAGGCCTAAATGGGAAAGAGATCATTTGAAAAATCTGAAAAATAATAAGAAAGCCTAAACTGACAAGAGATCATTTTGAAGGGAATCCTTTGGAAAAAAATGCCATTATAAAATTAGATCTCTCCATGGAGAAGGCAGATCGGGATTTTCTGAGAGATATTTTACTAATTTCTCTGAGTTGCCGACCAAGCCTCCTCCTCGCCTCCACCCCGTTCCAGTCTGTCGAAATCTGAAGCCAGTCCCGGCGACGACGACACTAGCGGCCCGCAAACTCGCGACCGTCGTTGTTCCCGATCGTCGATGATGCTGTTCCTGATCGCCAACGCCATTGATTAGCGGCCTCCAGGTCTTCCGCGCCTAGTCGCTACCCTACTCTCCTCATCGTCCCGGACCAGTGATGCTGCCCGCCTCCACCACATCCTATCCTCCACTGCCAGTTCCAGCCTTCGCGCATCACGCAGACACCGTCGACCCCGCCATCCCTTCCGGCGTCCATCAACAAGCTTGCCCGCTAGCACATTCAACCACAATAATCCAGTCGGCGAGCTCCTACTCCGCTGATTGAAGACGACAACAACGCCCCCTCTTCTGATAATCGATCGAGCCTGTGGGTTGGGTTGACCGTGTTGGTCCAGGTTGACAACACTTGGGGATGTGGTTGATGAGTCTGATTTATATAGTGTTTTTCGGACTCATCTGGGCTAGTTTTCACGCGTTTGCACTTCACTTTTAGTTCTATATCGTTCATATTTCATCTTGTCTATATTTCCATAGGAAGTGCACACTTTGGCTCGTGGTTGTGTATTTTTGTACTTTTATTGTTCGTACTCCTTATTGTGCTCGTTTGGAATGTTTGCACATATCAGTGCTGGGTTTAGGGGTCGTGTGCGTGTTCCGGGGATGTTTTGAAGTAGGAATACTGCACACGATCATCGGATATAGTGCGCACGACCACTAGTCTTGCGCCGATGATCGTGCGCAATGTACCCCGATTTCTAGAATCTGCCTGGGGTAATCGCACGACCACTGGACAAAGTGCGCACGACCTTCGGTTGTGCGCCACTGATTGTGTGCATGGATTCCTCTTTTCCTGGAGTTTCGTCTGGGGTAATCGCACGACCATTGGACATAGTGCGCACGACCACCGGTCGTGTGCCATTGCTCGTGTGCAGTACCCCAGTTCTTCTTCCTAATCTGCCATGCCAGTGCGCACGATCACTGGACATAGTGCGCACGACCATTGGTAGTGCGTCCGACCACTAGTCGTGCGCCCGTGATCATGCGCATTGTTCAATTCTGCTTTCTATACATATGCAGGTTCCGCCCTAATTCGTGGAGAGCACATTTTCCTCTGTCGTTTTCGTCTCCAAGGAGGGATTCCACCAACCTCCTTCAATTTCCACCCTAGGGAGGTGCTCCAAGCAAGCTTTCACCGCCAAATCCAAGCCAGAGCTCCCTCTCGGCCTCCTCCTTCATCCTTGAGCTTCAAGAAGAGCTAGACCTAGCTATCTCCACCGAGCTAGGAGAAGTTGTGTCATCCTCCACCGGATCGTGACACGAAGAAGATGGGCCATTGGAAGGTGGTGACAACCCTTCTCTACCCCGGACGCGGTTGAGGACCGAGCTTGGATGTGGATTGAAAACCCGACGATTCCAATCGTGAATCCTCAGCAAGACTTCGGATCCGGTCGATCTGGCACACTTTTCTTCTCTTGTTGTTGAATAGTATAGTTCATCTCTTGTTTATGATGAAGTTGTACTTATTTTGATATACATTTGTATCAAATCATGTCTATGTGATTTCATATTTATGTTATTTGCTTGAGGTGCGCCTATCTTTCCCTTCGCCATCCATTCATTTTTTGTCGTTCTAGCAATTGCTAGAAGCGTGCGCAGTAAAGAGGTGCTTTCAACCCTCATTCCGCCATTCAAACCACATCATCCACAAGCCTACTCATCCATACGCCTAACGATTCGGTGCATAGCGGCCCGACTAGTCTTCCATCCCGCCTGGCGAAGCATCGCATAGCGGCGTTGTATAGCAGTAGTTGTTAGCCTTTTATTTTCTTTTTCCGCAAATATCAAAAACCCCATCATTACCTCCGACCTAAGAACTTCAATCTCAAGTCCTCCTCGAAATTAACTCTACCTTACTGTGTTCCTTGAGAGATCGATACTTGGGAAAACTCGCCCATTTTATATTACTTGTGCGACCGGTTCACTACCGTGATCTTTAACATCAAGTTTTTGGCGTCGTTGCCGGGGAACATAGTCGTTTGAGTTTCTGGAGAGGGAGATATGAGATTGCTTTCCTTTTCCTTTGTAAATCGCTTTTGTTTTGTTCTATTTCTATTTTGCTTGCCTTCTTCTTATTTGTTTAGGCAATTATAGTAATATATTATTGGATTTAGTAATTTGCACAATTTATTTTGAATCTGCTATTTCGACACTATGTGGGGATATTCGTATGACCAATGTCATTGGTGTGGAAAGCCTTCCCACGCTAGTCATGAATGCCCTACGAGAGATATTGAGCATAAGCCTCAGCGCACAATGCCTGAGATGCTGTATTTGTATAGTACTTCAAACACTGTGCCCCGAGCTTATGGTCAATCGTCCTTGCCACATACACCGTTCTCTTATTCCTCTCAGGCCCCACAAGGACCGCAGAGTAATGAGAGAAAGTGTTTGTATTGTCGTAGAACAGATCATGTCCTGAAGGATTGTGCCGAGTACCTCCGTGTTATGGAAGAGGATGATGAGCCGGACATTCGGATCATCCTGACTCCTACCCTCGGTGGCACACCTTCATCATCTGGTTATGTGTCCCTGTCACCTTCATTTGTTGAAGGGAATGATGTGGACACAACCACTAGATGTGTGGCTGATCTAGGCTTCGATGTGGCTGAGCCCATCTCTCCTGTGCATACATCTCCAAGCGTGGAGCCGATTCTTTGTAAGGAACCCGCGCTTGACTTTTATCCAAGCAATGTTCTTCCGCCTTTTGTGCATTCTACTTCAGTCGTCTCTGACGACATTTTAGACGATGCAACACAATTTGAGGCTTGTGATACATGGATTATTTCCACTCCCATGGAGGAGGACAGCCTTCTTGGTGTCGAGGATTCTCCCTCGATACCAAAGGAGGAAGTCCAAGTCTTCGTGGAGGCCTCTATGGATCCGGCTGAGCCTTGTAGCATTTTCGACATGACTGACGATATTTTTCTACCTCAGCCTTTGGGGAGTGAAACCGGGATCACTCCCCCGATGATTTCTTTATGTTCTTCGTCTCTTTTATTTCTTGACCCCCCTTCCTTATCTGAGCCTGTACAGGTTGAATCTCCACGGGTAAGTTGAGTTGACGTTGAGCCTTGCGCTCAGGCTGTCGACGAGTGCATCCTCTTGTGTGAGGAAGTTTCTACCTCCTTCACAGTGGAAGCCCCTGCCGTCACCTTCGCCCCCAACGAACTTGTGGTGGACGAAACCTTGTTAGGCAAGGATTTGTTTTGTGGTGAGATGAGTGAGGACCAGGCATCCTCCTAATCCTACTTCCTATTTTCTCTACCTGCGAGGAGAAGGTATGATTATTTAGGCATAAGGGGTAACTGTTTTATCACCGTATCGGTACCCGTTACCGCAACGGATAATGGAACAGTTACCGGTGCATTTTTCTTTTCATAGGCCCATTAGCTAGAACTATATAGAATTTAATAAGTCGTGCTGAGATAACAATAACCCCAGTACTTATCTTTCATTTCCTGTATTTTTATTTTTCATGACTAGCTTAGTTTTAGTATTTCTTTGCATTTTGTATATTTTCTTTTGTTTTTGCGGAGCTCACCCCTGCAGGTATTCATTGCAAATTTGTATTGGCGGGGTTGTGATTCTTCGTATGGCGGGCCTGATTCAGGTTTTCACGCGTCTTCTGGTATGCTCACTGGCTGAGCATTGGGTAACCTCTTCCCTTAGATCTTTATGATTTTAATTTCTCTATCATATGCCGTGTAGTTTAGTTTAAGTCTGGGGGAGAGCCAGTTTTGTTACCTTTTGCACGTGCACATCTCATGTGCATACTAGAAGCTTTTATAGATTTATTATGATTAGTTCATTGCATCACACACCACTGCACCCACATGAGCGCGTGCTAGCTTTTTGCGTGTTGCGAGTTAAACTCTTTTCTTTTGTATGATTTGGGAAAATTATTGTGCTGACATAGGATTGTGAGACGGGATAAAATGTTGACCCTGCTGTGCTCCTAGTTGAGTGCTCTAGTCTCGTGTAGAAATTAGAGTCGATTTAATTTTTTTGTATGCTTTCAGTTTTATATTTTTCTAATTGCGTAAATACTTTTTATTCTATTCAAAAATTGGTGAATCTGGTGTGAATCCGACGATAGCTTAGGGATGTGTGTAGACGGCCGTTAGGTTCGTATTGCTCGAGTCGGGAGGATGGATAGTCTTTCTCGTTGACTAAGAACTTGCCCCAAGCTATTTTTGAAGTATGGGTATAGGTTAGTTCACTCGCATGAGCGTGATGTAGGCCATCATTTTGGCCCGATTAAGCTTTGTACCATTCCTAACGTCTTATCCTCGCTTGCCCCGTTGTGCCTACCCCTCCTTTTGATTCAGCTCCACCATGATTTCACCAAATCCTCATAGCCAATACCAGTCACACACCCAAGTTGAGCTTTAGAGTTTTACATTTTAATTTTGGGATGTGATGTGGTGATATTACATGTGAATATGTGGATGTGCTCCAAAGTTTTATTTGTTGAAATTGTTAAAATAAAATAGGATTAAAAAAATTGTATATATAAAAAAAATTTAATTGTGAAAAAGAAAAGTGAAAAGAAGAAAAAGTTTGATTGAAAATTCTTTTTGAGATGAGATTATATTTGGAGTATGCGGTACACACACCCATATTTGAAAAATTAAGTCTGGGGGTGCGGTGTACCCACGTGTATTTTGCTTAGCAAAGGGATTCTTTTTATGATAGCTCATTTGGGTTAGGTGTTTAGTCTTCATGTTTATCTTTGCTTACCTCACCGAAACCCAAGCCCCATCTCATCACCTAAAGTCCTACTGATTCGTGTGTGAACCAAACCAGTGCTGTGGAAATAATGCGAAAGGGCAAGCATATGATCAACGACATTGGTGGATTCCTTTAGAGGTTATCCCGAGCCCCGATCTTTGACAATGCTCGCCTAGCGATTAGTCTACTTTCTCCCTATGCGTGACTGGTTGATTCACCGTGATTCTATTTTTGAGTAGTAATAAAATTTTGATACGCATTGTGAAAAATATAAACTATTCTGAATGCTTAGAAATTTTCTCTATTATATTTTTACGTGTGTGAGCATGCGACTTCGCATGGTACTCCATATCGCAATTTCCTTGTTAGCTAAATCATTTTCCCTATCTGCATAGATTTTGTTTACTCGGGATGCGCAAACAGTTAAGTCTGGGGGTGTGATGAGTCCGATTTATATAGGGTTTTTCGGACTCATCTGGGCTAGTTTTCACGCATTTGCACTTCACTTTTAGTTCTATATCGTTCATATTTCATCTTGTCTATATTTCCCTAGGAAGTGCACACTTTGGCCCGTGGTTGTGTATTTTTGTACTTTTATTATTCATACTCCTTATTGTGCTTGTCTGGAATGTATGCACATATCAGTGCTGTGTTTAGGGGTCGTGTGCGTGTTCTGGGGACATTTTGAAGCTGGAATACTACACACGATCATCAGATATAGTGCGCACGACCACCGGTCGTGCGCCGATGATCGTGCGCAATGTACCCTGATTTCCAGAATCGGCTTGGGGTAATCGCACGACCACAGGACATAGTGCGCACGACCACCGGTCGTGCTCCCTTGATCATGTGCATTGATTCCTATTTTCCTGGAGTTCCGTCTGGGTTAATCGCACGACCATTGGACATAGTGCGCACGACCACCGGTCGTGTGCCATTACTCGTGCGTAGTACCCCAGTTCTTCTTCCTAATCTTCCATGCCAGTGCGAGGTTAACTCCTCAATGGCGGTAGATGGTTTCCTTGGTGGACAAGGTTAGCTCCGCATGAGTGGTAGATGGTCTCCTTGGTGCGCGGGAACGCTGCAGTATGAATGAGGGACTAGGGTGGAATTGTCTTGGTTGTGATGTGCCAAGGCGTGGCTGTGTCTCCGTGGTCGGCTGGCTATCCCGTGATGTACACATCACGTGTGGAGAGTGTCCCGGTGAGACTAGTCCCCTTTTGTGAGACTGACGAGAATGCCAAGCGAGGGTCAAGCTCGGGCAATGAGGGCATGAGCGGGTGGGGTCCAGCAAGGCTTCTTAGAATTGGTCAGTTTGTGTTTGTTGGAATCCTGACTTGAGACGTCAAAACTTGCAGGCAAGCCCGGGTCTAAGACCATTAGCGGGTAGGGCCTTAGCAAGGGTTCCTTGTGGCGGCCTGTGCGCCGTTGGGGGGATTGTGATACCCCTTTGTTTGTGGCTTTATGCCGATGGGGAAGCGATGAGTACCCAATTGATGTGATGTTGTGCTAGATGCATATGTTTTAGGGTGCCTTGGGTGAAGCCCGGGTGTTGCATACATGTTGCATAACTAGGCCCCTTTTTTTATTATATGCTCAACCAGTAGAGAACGTGTATGTTGTTTGAGACATCAAAGCCTGTTCTAAATGCATTTCTGGTTTATATTTATATATTGCATACGAAGTGCTGACTTGCAGGTTGGAGGGTTCCCCGGGGTCCGTTAGGGGCGGCCGGGAGGAGATGTGTTGGTTACATAGTTTGAGGCCAGCCTTTGCTGACCCATATTACTAATAATTTTTACAGGGCAAGGATCACAAGCAGGAGCTAGCTCGCCGGCCAGAAAGGCCTAAGCCTCATGAAGTGTTTCCCCTTTTGCTGTAACTTTACATTTATGACATTGTATGTTTTATGCTCATGTAGTCCGGCTTGCATGCCGAGGTAGACTAGGAGTGCTTTTGCACTTTCATGAATGTTGTATTATGTGAGATTGGACTCTCTTGTGTTGTAAGGCCATAAGGCCATCTTATTACTTTTGTAGTAGTGGATAACTTCTAGTCTTGCTTGTGTTTCCGCTGTGTTGTGCAAAGTGTTTTGAGTGTGGGTAGTTATAGCATCTTATAATACTAAAGCTGTGGCGTCCGTATGTTGTGGGGCCCCGGCCGGACCCATATTATACGGTCATTACAGGGGAGGTGTTACAGCCGTCCTCCAGCAGGATAACGCCTAACAGCAGCAGATGGAAGCTCCAGCCCGCGAGCCCAGGCTGTCCCTTCTGCACGGACTGGCGTGTTCTTTCTTTTTGTTTCCTGTCACCGCTGCCCGGTTCTCCTGTACCCCGGGCAGCCGGTTATTTTAGCCTTGCCCGTTTGGGCAGGCCCCCATCCTATAAATAGGGGGGAGGTGGTGCACCCAAGGCATGCTGACTCGTGCCCAGGAGCCTAATTGTTAAAGGCTGCGGACTCGAATCTTGTGCCTTGCGGACTCCAGCTTGCTCTGCTCTTGTCTTCCTTTTTCTTTCACTTGTAAGCCAACCTTTCTTGAATTAAGGAAAAGCCCATCGCAAGAGAGGCATTCAGGCTGCGACGAGCGAAGTCTGTTGTTGCCGTAGTTAACGACCCTGCTGTTTTTTCCTGCTCTCGTCTGCTTAGTAGATTTCTACTCGCAGTCTCTCCTATCACTTCTTTTCCCTTGTGCTCGAACCGTTAGCTGGCGGTGCTCGATCCCCTTTGCATTTTCGTGCATCAACAGTTAACACGCGACCTTCAGATTCAAGTACCATTTTGAATTCAGCGGACAGAAATGGCAGACCGCAGAGCCCGCTCTTCAGACCGCTCCAGTTCTTCAGAGGACTCTCTTTGGGATGCAATTGAACAAGCTCGCCTTGAGGCCGAGCAGTCCCGCAGGCAGACCTACCAGCGTCTCGACGTGATCAGCCAAGCCCTGCTTGCGCTAGCCCAGCGGCTTGCTCCTCAAGCCATAGCAGAATCAGCGGACTCGCCAGCCCTCCAGACTCCAGCTCGCCGAACTTCGCTTCGGTAGTCGCCGGCCACTCCTCGTAATCCTGCCCAGTCCGCCGCCCCTCTGCGCCCTCAGTAGGAGCAGTTTGCTTTCAGGGATTTCTTCAGAGAAGCTTCCAGGGGCACTCCTGCCCGCCAGCTTCATTTTGCTGACCGCCAGTCCGCCGAGCCCGCGGACTCCCCGGCTTCAGTCCGCCCCTTCTACCCTGCCAAGTTCGAGACTCCGTCTCCCTTCGTTGATCGAATCTGACGGGAGTCGGCTCCGAACAACTTCAGGGAGCCTCGCCTTCCCTTCTATTCAGGAGAGACTGATCCAGTTTCTCACCTCAAAGTATTTGAAGGGGCAGTTTCTTTGAGATGCCTCTCAGATGCCATCAAGTGTATACTCCTGGTAACCACTCTCGAAGGACAGGCGAGAGAGTGGTTCTATGAGCTGCCTGCGGGCACAATATCTTCTTTCGCTGAGCTTTGCTGCGAGTTGTTGCTGAGGTTTTCTACCTAAAGGAAGAGGAAGGATGGGCCAGCTGCCCTCTTTGAAATCAAACAAAGGGACAACGTGTCAGTGGCGCGATTCGTTGATCGCTTTCAAAAAGAGATCCAAGGGGTAAGGAATGTGAACCCCGATTATTACAAGGTCGCCTTGATCCATGGCCTCCGGAAAGGCCCCCTGAAGTTTAAAGCAACAACCAAGGCGCCTGAGACTTATCAAGAGTTGATTGCCATGATGAATCGCTTCATAGAAGGCGAGAACGCCAATCCTACCTATGTTTCATCCCTGACAGCAAAGGCTGAAGGAAGGGATGCCTCTGCTTCTTCCTCTCATAGCAAGCCACTTCGCCCAGACTTCCAACCTCCATCTCAAAGAGGCCGGAACTCCCGCCACAAGAAACCTTTCCTTGGCCATCAACAGTTTCATGAGCAGAGACTGCCGTTGGCCGCCACTCCCGCCATTCCATTGCAAGCTCTTCCTATCCTCCAGCAAGCAGCCTTGCCTGCTCCAAGCCGATCTGATGCAAGCCCCATGGAGGATATTGCAGATCTGGACCTTGACGAAGTCATCCAGATTTTGCAAAAGAGGTCGGAGGAGAAGAAGCAAGAGTCTCAGAGAGTGTGGAGGCCAATGAACAATACGCAGTACTGCCAGTTCCACAAAGAAAAAGGCCACTTGACAGAGGATTGCAAGGCCCTTCGCATGTTGATAGAGAAGCTGCTTGCCGAGGGCAACATCAACTTGACCAAGAAGGATTCTTCTTCTTCGACGCCATCCTCCTCCAAGGGCAAAGAAGTGGCTGAAGCAGATCAGGAATGTGTGGAGGTCGAGGACGAAGGCCGTCTGGGGCCGATCAACGTCCCAGTGGAGTGCTTCGATGCTGATGATGAAGGGGTTCTGGGACACCTCTTCTTTATCCATGGTGGAGCAGGAACCGAGTCTACTCGGAAATCTTCAATCTCTAGGGTCACTCGAGCAGAGGTGGCCTCTTTTTATTCCGTTGCTCCACCAAGTGAAGTCATCACATTCGGTCAGCAGATCTCCCCCAAATAGCCAATCCATTTGATGATGTAGTAGTGATCAAGGCTGTGATTGGGGATTTTACAGTTGATAGAATCCTTGTTGACACCGGAAGCTCGGTCAACCTCCTATTCAAGTCTACTTTTGAGGCCCTGAAGACCGGAAAGCCTATGCTTTCCACCGAATGACCACTCTATGGCTTCTCCGGAGAGAGAAAGGAAGTTGAAGGTAGCGTCATCCTGCCCATGAAGCTTGGAGGGGCAGTTAAGTAGGTGCAATTCATAGTGGTTGACACTCCTAGCAGTTATCATGCCATCTTCAGCAGGCCCCTGTTAAACAAGTATCAAGCGGTGGTTTCAACTTACAACCTTGCCATCAAGTTCTTTGTCGATGGATGGATGTGCCGGGTCAGGAGTGACCCAAGGAGAGCAAGGGAGTGCTACGTTCGCACTGTCAACATGGTTGATGCCAGCCCTTCCCTTACTCCAGCAGTAGTTGCAGAAGCCTCTCTAAATCCAGAAGCTGCTGCTGATGGAGGTGCTCACCTGGAACCTGCCCAGGTTATGCAAGGAGTCCCCATTGCTGAGGGGGAGGAGAGGAAGCTCTCCATCAACTCGGAGCTTCCTGAAGATCAAAAAAACAGAGCTGATCTCCTGCCTATTGAGGAACCTGGATGTTTTTGCCTGGTCAGCAGAAGACATGCCAGGAGTGGATCCTGATGTTGCATGCGACCACCTGAATGTTGATCCCGCCTCCAAGCCTGTACAACAAAAGAAGAGGGACATAGCCACGAAACTTGCTGAGCCGATAAGAGAGGAGGTCGCAAAGCTCCTCAAGGCCAATTTCATTAGAGAAATTCAATATCCAACCTGGATATCTAACGTTGTAATAGTTAAAAGCCAGGAGGAAAATGACGCATTTGTGTAGATTTTACCAAACTTAATAAAGCATGCCCCAAAGATTGTTACCCCTTGCCTCGGATAGATTATTTAGTTGATTTCGCGGTAGGGTACACTTACATGAGTTTTTTAGATGCATTTTCTGGTTATCACCAGATAAGAATGCATAAGCCAGACGTGCCTCATACGTCGTTTATTACCAATGATGGTTGCTATTGCTATCTTGTGATGCCCTTTGGGCTTAAAAATGCGGGGGCAACTTACCAACGTATGATGGACCGTGTGTTCAAGCATCAGAAGGGGAGAAACCTAGAAGTGTATGTAGACGACCTCTTGATTAAGAGCAAGTCGTTTTCACTGCACTTGCAAGATCTAGCAGAGACATTCGCTACTCTGCGTAGATATAAAATGAAGCTTAACCCCTTGAAGTGCACCTTTGGAGCAAGTAAGGGGAAGTTCCTTGGTCATCTCCTTACTCCGGAAGGACTTGCCCCCAACCCAGACAAGGTGAAAGCCATTCTTGATATGCCTACCCCTCGCTCACCTAAGGAAGTTCAGCAGTTAGGGGGGAGGCTAGCAGGCCTTGCGAGATTTCTCTCTCAGGTTGGATATAGGAGTGCTCCTTTTTTTAAAACTCTCCGAGGTGCATCCAAGTTTGAGTGGACAGAAGAATGCTCCCAAGCCTTTGAGCAGTTGAAGAAGCAACTGACCTCAACCCCTCTGCTTCAAAGTCCACGGCCAGGAGAGATTCTTTTCTTATACTTAGGGGTTGGCCATGAGACGGTCAGTTCCGTTCTTCTTCGGGAAGAAAGCAGAAAGCAATTCCCAATATACTATGTCAGCCACATTCTAAAGAGTATCGAGATACGGTACCCAATTCTTGAGAAGTTAGCCTTGGCACTAGTCATGTCAGCTCGCAGACTCCGTCCTTATTTCCAAGCGCACTCGATTCAAGTCGTTACCGATCAACCTTTGAAAAGTGTGTTGGAAAAACCGGAGCATTCTGGCAGACTAGCCAAATGGGCAATAGAGTTGAGTGAATTTGAAATCTCTAATGTGCCCAATACAGCCATCAAAGCTCAAGTACTAGCAGACTTCCTCATTCACATGCCAGAGTCCAGTTCTGATCGAGCAGAAAGATCACCTTTGGCTTGGACCATGTATGCTGATGGAGCCTCAGGCATAAAAGAGATTAGAGTCGATTTAATTTTTTTGTATGCTCTTTGCGTTTAGTTTTTTTGTGTGCTCCTAGTCGAGTGCTCTAGTCTCGTGTAGAAATTAGAGTCGATTTAATTTTTTGTATGCTTTTAGTTTTATATTTTTCTAATTGCGTAAATACTTTTTATTCTATTCAAAAATTGGTGAATCTGGTGTGAATCCGACGATAGCTTAGGGATGTGTGTAGACGGCCGTTAGGTTCGTATTGCTCGAGTCGGGAGGATGGATAGTCTTTCTCGTTGACTAAGAACTTGCCCCAAGCTATTTTTGAAGTATGGGTATAGGTTAGTTCACTCGCATGAGCGTGATGTAGGCCATCATTTTGGCCCGATTAAGCTTTGTACCATTCCTAACGTCTTATCCTCCCTTGCCCCGTTGTGCCTACCCCTCCTTTTGATTCAGCTCCACCATGATTTCACCAAATTCTCATAGCCAATACCAGTCGCACACCCAAGTTGAGCTTTAGAGTTTTACATTTTAATTTTGGGATGTGATGTGGCGATATTACATGTGAATATGTGGATGTGCTCCAAAGTTTTATTTGTTGAAATTGTTAAAATAAAATAGGATTAAAAAAATTGTATATATAAAAAAAATTTAATTGTGAAAAAGAAAAGTGAAAAGAAGAAAAAGTTTGATTGAAAATTCTTTTTGAGATGAGATTATATTTGGAGTATGCGGTACACACACCCATATTTGAAAAATTAAGTCTGGGGGTGCGGTGTACCCACGTGTATTTTTCTTAGCAAAGGGATTCTTTTTATGATAGCTCATTTGGGTTAGGTGTTTAGTCTTCATGTTTATCTTTGCTTACCTCACCGAAACCCAAGCCCCATCTCATCACCTAAAGTCCTACTGATTCGTGTGTGAACCAAACCAGTGCTGTGGAGATAATGCGAAAGGGCAAGCATATGGTCAACGACATTGGTGGATTCCTTTAGAGGTTATCCCGAGCCCCGATCTTTGACAATGCTCGCCTAGCGATTAGTCTACTTTCTCCCTATGCGTGACCGGTTGATTCACCGTGATTCTATTTTTGAGTAGTAATAAAATTTTGATACGCATTGTGAAAAATATAAACTATTCTGAATGCTTAGAAATTTTCTCTATTATATTTTTACGCGTGTGAGCATGCGACTTCGCATGGTACTCCATATCGCAATTTCCTTGTTAGCTAAATCATTTTCCCTATCTGCATAGATTTTGTTTACTCGGGATGCGCAAACAGTTAAGTCTGGGGGTGTGATGAGTCCGATTTATATAGGGTTGTTTGGACACATCTGGGCTAGTTTTCACGCATTTGCACTTCACTTTTAGTTCTATATCGTTCATATTTCATCTTGTCTATATTTCCCTAGGAAGTGCACACTTTGGCCCGTGGTTGTGTATTTTTGTACTTTTATTATTCGTACTCCTTATTGTGCTTGTCTGGAATGTATGCACATATCAGTGCTGGGTTTAGGGGTCGTGTGCGTGTTCCGGGGACGTTTTGAAGCTGGAATACTACACACGATCATCAGATATAGTGCGCACGACCACCGGTCGTGCGCCAATGATCGTGCGCAATGTACCCTAATTTCCAGAATCGGCCTGGGGTAATCGCACGACCACAGGACATAGTGCGCACGACCACCGGTCGTGCTCCCTTGATCATGTGCATTGATTCCTCTTTTCCTGGAGTTCCGTATGGGTTAATCGCACGACCATTGGACATAGTGCGCACGACCACCGGTCGTGTGCCATTACTCGTGCGTAGTACCCCAGTTCTTCTTCCTAATCTGCCATGCCAGTGCGAGGTTAGATCCTCAATGGCGGTAGATGGTTTCCTTGGTGGACAAGGTTAGCTCCGCATGAGTGGTAGATGGTTTCCTTGGTGCGCGGGAACGCTGCAGTATGAATGAGGGACTAGGGTGGAATTGTCTTGGTTGTGATGTGCCAAGGCGTGGCTGTGTCTCCGTGGTCGGCTGGCTATCCCGTGATGTACACATCACGTGTGGAGAGTGTCCCGGCGAGACTAGTCCCCTTTTGTGAGACTGACGAGAATGCCAAGCGAGGGTCAAGCCCGGGCAATGAGGGCATGAGCGGGTGGGGTCCAGCAAGGCTTCTTAGAATCGGTCAGTTTGTGTTTGTTGGAATCCTGACTTGAGACGTCAAAACTTGCAGGCAAGCCCGGGTCTAAGACCATTAGCGGGTAGGGCCTTAGCAAGGGTTCCTTGTGGCGGCCTGTGCGCCGTTGGGGGGATTGTGATACCCCTTTGTTTGTGGCTTTATGTCGATGGGGAAGCGATGAGTACCCAATTGATGTGGTGTTGTGCTAGATGCATATCTTTTACGGTGCCTTGGGTGAAGCCCGGGTGTTGCATACATGTTGCATAAGTAGGCCCCTTTTTTTTATTATATGCTCAACCAGTAGAGAACGTGTATGTTGTTTGAGACATCAAAGCCTGTTCTAAATGCATTTCTGGTTTATATTTATATATTGCATACGAAGTGCTGACTTGCAGTTTGGAGGGTTCCCCGGGGTCCGTTAGGGGCGGCCGGGAGGAGATGTGTTGGTTACACAGTTTGATGCCAGCCTTTGCTGACCCATATTACTAATAATTTTTACAGGGCAAGGATCGCAAGCAGGAGCTAGCTCGCCGGCCAGAAAGGCCTAAGCCTCATGAAGTGTTTCCCCTTTTGCTGTAACTTTACATTTATGACATTGTATGTTTTATGCTCATGTAGTCCGGCTTGCATGCCGAGGTAGACTAGGAGTGCTTTTGCACTTTCATGAATGTTGTATTATGTGAGATTGGACTCTCTTGTGTTGTAAGGCCATAAGGCCATCTTATTACTTTTGTAGTAGTGGATAACTTCTAGTCTTGCTTGTGTTTCCGCTGTGTTGTGCAAAGTGTTTTGAGTGTGGGTAGTTATAGCATCTTATAATACTAAAGCTGTGGCGTCCGTATGTTGTGGGGCCCCGGCCGGACCCATATTATACGGTCATTACAGGGGAGGTGTTACAGCCATCCTCCAGCAGGATAACGCCTAACAGCAGTAGATGGAAGCTCCAGCCCGCGAGCCCAGTCCGCCACTTCTGCGCGGACTGGCGTGTTCTTTCTTTTTGCCTCCTGTCACCGCTGCCCGGTTCTCCTGTACCCCGGGCAGCCGGTTATTTTAGCCCTGCCCGTTTGGGCAGGCCCCCATCCTATAAATAGGTGGGAGGTGGTGCACCCAAGGCATGCTGACTCGTGCCCAGGAGCCTAATTGTTAAAGGCTGCGGACTCGAATCTTGTGCCTTGCGGACTCCAGCTTGCTCTGCTCTTGTCTTCCTTTTTCTTTCACTTGTAAGCCAACCTTTCTTGAATTAAGGAAAAGCCCATCACAAGAGAGGCATTCAGGCCACGACGGGCGAAGTCTGTTGTTGCCGTGGTTAACGACCCTGCTGCTTTTTCTTGCTCTCGTCCGCTTAGTAGATTGCTACTCGCAGTCTCTCCTATCACTTCTTTTCCCTTGTGCTCGAACCGTTAGCTGGCGGTGCTCGATCCGCTTTGCGTTTTCGTGCATCAACAGTTAACACGCGACCTTCAGATTCAAGTACCATTTTGAATTCAGCGGACAGAAATGGCAGACCGCAGAGCCCGCTCTTCAGACCACTCCAGTTCTTCAGAGGACTCTCTTTGGGATGCAATTGAACAAGTACGCCTTGAGGCCGAGCAGTCCCGCAGGCAGACCTACCAGCGTCTCGACGTGATCAGCCAAGCCCTGCTTGCGCTATCCCAGCGGCTTGCTCCTCAGGCCACAGCAGAACCATCGGACTCGCCAGCCCTCCAGACTCCAGCTCGCCGAACTTCGCTTCGGCAGTCGCCGGCCACACCTCGTAATCCTGCCCAGTCCGCCGCCCCTCTGCGCCCTCAGTAGGAGCAGTTTGCTTTCAGGGATTTCTTCAGAGAAGCTGCCAGGGGCACTCCTGCCCGCCAGCTTCATTTTGCTGACCGCCAGTCCGCCGAGCCCGCGGACTCCCCGGCTTCAGTCCGCCCCTTCTACCCTGCCAAGTTCGAGACTCCGTCTCCCTTCGTTGATCGAATCTGATGGTAGTCGGCTCCGAACAACTTCAGGGAGCCTCTCCTTCCCTTCTATTCAGGAGAGACTGATCCAGTTTCTCACCTCCAAGTATTTGAAGGGGCAGTTTCTTTGAGATGCCTCTCAGATGCCATCAAGTGTAAACTCCTGGTAACCACTCTCGAAGGACAGTCGAGAGAGTGGTTCTATGAGCTGCCTGCGGGCACAATATCTTCTTTCGCTGAACTTCGCTGCGAGTTGTTGCTGAGGTTTTCTACCTCAAGGAAGAGGAAGGATGGGCCAGCTGCCCTCTTTGAAATCAAACAAAGGGACAACGTGTCAGTGGCGCGATTTGTTGATCGCTTTCAAAAAGAGATCCAAGGGGTAAGGAATGTGAACCCCGATTATTACAAGGTCGCCTTGATCCATGGCCTCCGGAAAGGCCCCCTGAAGTTTAAAGCAACAACCAAGACGCCTGAGACTTATCAAGAGTTGATTGCCATGATGAATCGCTTCATAGAAGGCGAGAACGCCAATCTTACCTATGTTTCATCCCTGACAGCAAAGGCTGAAGGAAGGGATGCCTCTGCTTCTTCCTCTCATAGCAAGCCTCTTCGCCCAGACTTCCAACCTCCATCTCAAAGAGGCCGGAACTCCCGCCACAAGAAACCTTTCCTTGGCCATCAACAGTTTCATGAGCAGAGACTGCCGTTGGCCGCCACTCCCGCCATTCCATTGCAAGCTCTTCCTATCCTCCAGCAAGCAGCCTTGCCTGCTCCAAGCCGATCTGATGCAAGCCCAATGGAGGATATTGCAGATCTGGACCTTGATGAAGTCATCCAGATTTTGCAAAAGAGGTCGGAGGAGAAGAAGCAAGAGTCTCAGAGAGTGTGGAGGCCAAGGAACAATACGCAGTACTGCCAGTTCCACAAAGAAAAAGGCCACTTGACAGAGGATTGCAAGGCCCTTCGCATGTTGATAGAGAAGCTGCTTGCCGAGGGCAACATCAACTTGACCAAGAAGGATTCTTCTTCTTCGAAGCCATCCTCCTCCAAGGGCAAAGAAGTGGCTGAAGAATATCAGGAATGTGTGGAGGTCGAGGACGAAGGCCATCTGGGGCCGATCAACGTCCTGGTGGAGTGCTTCGATGCTGATGATGAAGGGGTTCTGGGACACCTCTTCTTTATCCATGGTGGAGCAGGAACCGAGTTTACTCGGAAATCTTCAATCTCTAGGGTCACTCGAGTAGAGGTGGCCTCTTCTTATTCCGTTGCTCCACCAAGTGAAGTCATCACATTCGGTCAACAGATCTCCCCCAAAAAGCCAATCCATTTGATGATGTAGTAGTGATCAAGGCTGTGATTGGGGATTTTACAGTTGATAGAATCCTTGTTGACACCGGAATCTCGGTCAACCTCCTATTCAAGTCTACTTTTGAGGCCCTGAAGACCGGAAAACCTCTGCTTTCCACCGAATGACCACTCTATGGCTTCTCCGGAGAGAGAAAGGAAGTTGAAGGTAGCGTCATCCTGCCCATGAAGCTTGGAGGGGCAGTTAAGTAGGTGCAATTCATAGTGGTTGACACTCCTAGCAGTTATCATGCCATCTTCAGCAGGCCCCTGTTAAACAAGTATCAAGCGGTGGTTTCAACTTACCACCTTACCATCAAGTTCTTTGCCGATGGACGGATGTGCCGGGTCAGGAGTGACCCAAGGAGAGCAAGGGAGTGCTACGTTCGAACTGTCAACATGGTTGATGCCAGCCCTTCCCTTGCTCCAACAACAGTTGCAGAAGCCTCTCCAAATCCAGAAGCTGCTGCTGATGGAGGTGCTCACCTGGAACCTGCTCAGGTTATGCAAGGAGTCCCCATTGCTGACGGGGAGTAGAGGAAGCTCTCCATCAACTCGGAGCTTCCTGAAGATCAAAAAAACCGAGCTGATCTCCTGCCTATTGAGGAACCTGGATGTTTTTGCCTGGTCAGCAGAAGACATGCCAGAAGTGGATCCTGATATTGCATGCGACCACCTAAATGTTGATCCCGCCTCCAAGCCTGTACAACAAAAGAAGAGGGACAAAGCCACAAAACTTGCTGAGCCGATAAGAGAGGAGGTCGCAAAGCTCCTCAAGGCCAATTTCATTAGAGAAATTCAATATCCAACCTGGATATCTAACGTTATAATAGTTAAAAAGCCAGGAGGAAAATGACGCATTTGTGTAGATTTTAACAAACTTAATAAAGCATGCCCCAAAGATTGTTACCCCTTGCCTCGGATATATTATTTAGTTGATTTCGCGGTAGGGTACACTTACATGAGTTTTTTAGATGCGTTTTCTGGTTATCACCAGATAAGAATGCATAAGCCAGACGTGCCTCATACGTCGTTTATTACCAATGATGGTTGCTATTGCTATCTTGTGATGCCCTTTGGGCTTAAAAATGCGGGGGCAACTTACCAACGTATGATGGACCGTGTGTTCAAGCATCAGAAGGGGAGAAACCTAGAAGTGTATGTAGACGACCTCTTGATTAAGAGCAAGTCGTTTTCGCTGCACTTGCAAGATCTAGCAGAGACATTCGCTACTCTGCGTAGATACAAAATGAAGCTTAACCCCTTGAAGTGCACCTTTGGAGCAAGTAAGGGGAAGTTTCTTGGTCATCTCCTTACTCCGGAAGGACTTGCCCCCAACCCAGACAAGGTGAAAGCCATTCTTGATATGCCTACCCCTCGCTCACCTAAGGAAGTTCAGCAGTTAGGGGGGAGGCTAGCAGGCCTTGCGAGATTTATCTCTCGGGTTGGAGATAGGAGTGCTCCTTTTTTTAAAACTCTCCGAGGTGCATCCAAGTTTGAGTGGACAGAAGAATGCTCCCAAGCCTTTGAGCAGTTGAAGAAGCAACTGACCTCAACCCCTCTGCTTCAAAGTCCACGGCCAGGAGAGATTCTTTTCTTATACTTAGGGGTTGGCCATGAGACGGTCAGTTCCGTTCTTCTTCGGGAAGAAATCAGAAAGCAATTCCCAATATACTATGTCAGCCACATTCTAAAGAGTATCGAGATACGGTACCCAATTCTTGAGAAGTTAGCCTTGACACTAGTCATGTCAGCTCGCAGACTCCGTCCTTATTTCCAAGCGCACTCGATTCAAGTCGTTACCGATCAACCTTTGAAAAGTGTGTTGGAAAAACCGGAGCATTCTGGCAGACTAGCCAAATGGGCAATAGAGTTGAGTGAATTTGAAATCTCTAATGTGCCCAATACAGCCATCAAAGCTCAAGTACTAGCAGACTTCCTCATTCACATGCCAGAGTCCAGTTCTGATCGAGCAGAAAGATCACCTTTGGCTTGGACCATGTATGTTGATGGAGCCTCAGGCATAAGTTCTTCTGGAGCAGGGGTGGTCCTCATTAATCCAAACGTCGTCAAACTGAAGCAGGCCATCAAGTTTTACTTCCCAGTAACCAATAACCAGGCCGAATATGAAGCTTTGCTAGCAGGCTTGAGGCTTGCAAGGGAACTCAGAATCGATCATGTTCACATCAAAACCAATTCTCTTGTGATGGCGTCACAGGTCCTTGGCAACTTTGAAACGAGAGAAGCAATCTTGAAGAAGTATCTGGCTCTTGTGAAGATAGAGATCGGCAAGTTCAAGAGCTTTATTATTGAGCATATCTCTAGAACTAAAAACGAGGAAGCAGTTGTTCTTGAAGTACTCCATTCAGAAATGCACTCTTGACATCCATTTGGTAGACCTTGAATCTCTTGTGAGCTGCATAGGCAAGGAATATCCTAATGTCCTCTAACCTTGCAACAGGGGCAAAGGTTTGGTCATAGTCTATTCCTTCCTCTTGTCTGTAGCCTTGAGCAACAAGCCTAGCCTTGTTCCTCATTATGTTGCCTTGAGCATCCAACTTGTTCCCGTAGACCCATTTGGTTCCAATAACTGGGTAGTTATGGGGTCTTGGAACCAAATCCCAAACTCTACATCTCTCAAACTGATTTAGTTCCTCTTGCATTTCAATAATCCAGTGGGGATCTTGCTCTGCCTCATGAATGGTGAGAGGTTTAATTTGAGAGAGAAAATAGGCATGCATTAAGACTTGGTTGAGTTGATGCCTTGTCTGTACACCTGCTGAAATGTCTCCAATCACTTGAGATCTGGGGTGATCTCTAAGTGTGACAAGATCAGTGGTGGAGTTGGTTGGGCAACAGCTTCTGTGTTTAATTCCTCTTGGGGAATGATACTAGTTGTTGAGGGAAGTTCAGCCACTTTCTCTTGACTTTCCTCTTCACTATCTTCAGCAACCTGTGGAGTAGGATGGTTTGATACCTCTTGGGTAAGGTTCAGTCCATCCATAAACTCATATAGTGGTGGAACCAGCAAAGAGCTTATGGTAGAAATCTATTTCTCCATATATGACATGTTAGCCTCATCAAAAGATACATGAATAGATTCTTCAATTTTAAGAGTTGATTTATTGAACACCCTATAGGCCTTGCTTACTTGGGAATATCCTAGAAAAATCCCTTCTTCAGCCTTGGCCTCAAAATTTCTAATGTATCTCTTGTTATTTGTGTGAATGTAACAAATGCAACCAAAAACTTTAAAATATGTGATTTTAGGTTTCTTCCCTTTAAGTATTTCATAGTGGGTCTTGTTCTTCAGTTTATGTATAAGGCTTCTATTCATGACATAATTAGCAGTGTTTACAGCTTCTGCCCAAAAGGATAGAGGCATGTAAGCATCTGCCAATAATGTGCCTGCAGATTCAATGAGTGTCGTATTTTTCCTTTCAACAACCCCATTTTGTTTGGGAGTTCTAGGAGCTGAGAAGCACCACCTGATACCTTCATTCTCACAGAACTCATGCATAAGAAGATACTCAAACTCTGTGTCATCATCACTTCTTATCAATACAACATGAGTAGAGAACTCAATCTGTATGGTCCTGAGAAAATCTGTAAGAACCTTGAATGTATCTGACTTAGCTCTCAGAAAGGCTACCCAGCTAAATCTAGATAAGTCATCAACAATCACTAAAGTATAAGACTTCCCTCCTAGGCTTTGTACTGTAATGGGTCCAAATAGATCCACATGAAGCAAGTACAATATCCTAGGTGAATCACTTTTATTAATGGATTTAAAGCTAGTTTTGGTTTGCTTGCCTAATTGACAAGCCCTGCATAGGCTTTCCTTCTTGTAGGGGCCAGAAGGTATGCCTCTAACAAGGTTATTTTTAGATAACCTAGATATATTCTTAAGATTTACATGTCCTAATCTTTTATGCCATAACTCATTTTGATTACTAGTAACATTCAGTAAGCAGATATCAGTTGTGGCAGAAATAAAATCTACTAAATATATATTACCTTGTCTAAGTCCAATAAAAACAGTTTTGTTTTTATTATCAATAATAGAACAGGAAGTAGAGTTAAAATGTACCTGATAACCTTCATCACATAATTGACTTATGGATATAAGGTTATGTTTAAGTCCTCTTACATAAGTTACTTTCCTGAAGGTCACAGCTCCAATCTTCACTGTCCTATATCCTTCTGATTGACCACTATTGGAATCTCCAAAAATCACCTTTGGTCCTAGCTTGGGCTTGTAGTTGGATAAATTGCCCTTACTGCCTGTCATGTGTTTGGAAGAACCACTGTCCAAGTATAACGTCTGACTCACCCTTGGACATCTCTTCACCTGTACCTGCAAAGAAAAACAAAACTCATTTGTTCTTGACCCAAGTTACCTTGGGTCCTTGATTTGGTTGGAATGAAAAACTAGATATAACTGATGAAGCAGGTTGTGATTTATACCCTAAGGGGTGATATCTCCTTGGTGGAATTACCCAACCAGCTACTGGATTAAATGTCTTATTAGTTTGCTTAAGATTTTTGTAAGAGAAATGATTTGAGTTTGGTCTTTCTGGGTTCGACGAATTGTTGTAAGTTCGTCGACCAGAGTTCGACGAATAGGGCTGAGATCGTCGATCTCTGCTCAGAGAATGACAATAGTCATTGTTTGCTCCCCAAGTTCGTCGACCTCTGGTCGACGAACCATACATAGTTCGTCGATCGCAGTTAGACGAATTATTATATCTGAAGTTTGCGTTCAGCGTTCGTCGATCTGGGTTCGACGAACTGGCCACATTTCGTCGATCTACGTTCGACGAATGCTGCTGAACTTTGTTTTTATTTGCTGTTTTCAGATTTTTGTTTCTCTTGTCTATAGGTTTAGGAGTGTTTTCAGACAATGATTTGTTCATAATATTTTACTTTCCTTTAGCAGAGATAAATTTGATGGGGGTTGAAAAAATATTTTTCTTTATTATGGGGGGTAAACTTGATGAAGCACCCAAGCCCAGCTTGCCATTTAATCTGGCATTCACTGGGCTTGTGATGTCCATCAGCTTGAGGCTTCTCCCATTGATAGATTGCTCCAGTTGTTTGGCCTCACATAATTCAGATTTTAATTTAATTATTTGTTCATTTGCTAGGGTTAATTGCTCTGTTAGCTTAATGTTTTCTGAATTAACTGATTCTAGACTTCCTAATCTCTCTCTAAGAGTTTTTATTTCTTTTTCTGAGTTGATTAAGTCTAAGCACATTGTTTTGAATTCAGTTTTAAATAAATCAGAACTAAAGTCAAAGCTAGAAATAACCTGATCTGCCTCTGAGTCTGAGGCAGCTTCATCTTCTGATTCTTCTTCTGATCTAGAATTGCTCCTGGAGGCATCAATTGACATAAGGCACACCTCCTTGGATCTGGCTTCTTCCTCTTCTTCACTTGAACTGGAAGAGGATGTTTCTTCTTCAGTGTCACTCCAAGTCTCAGCAACAAACCCCTTGCCTTTCTTTTTATATTTGCTGGAAGTGGGTCTGCTGCTATGTCTTCTCCTGGAGTCCTTTTCTCTGCTCTTGTCCTTCTTCTGGTTTTCTGGACATTCTGAAATGTAGTGTCCAGGTTTTCTCCACCCAAAGCACACCATCTCCTTGGTTGGTGTCTTGTCAAACTTGGGCTTATCATCCTGTCTAGATGATTTCCTTCTGAAATTCTTCCTTGCCATCTTGTAGAACCTTTTGGCAAAGAGGCTCATGAGCTCTTCATTGGAAGTTGATGTCTCACTTTCTTCAGATGCTTTGAAGGCTATGATGTGTTCCTTTCTAACTGGAGTTGTTGCCTTCTGTTCTGCTGCTTCTCTTGATTTGATCAGCTGCTCATAGGATTTCAATTTTCCTAACAGAGACTCAGTTGATATCTCATTGAGGCTTCTAGCTTCTTTGATTGGCCAGATTCTGGAATCCCAAGAGCTAGGGAAGCACATCAGAATCTTATCATTAACCTCTGTCAAGGTGATGTCCTTATCCAGAGTTTTGAGCTCATTGATGATTGTGCTCAGCCTGTTGTACATGTCTGCCACTGATTCATTCTCATCCTTTTTAAAGTTCTCATACATGGATATGAGATTGGATCTTCTGCCCTTTATTTCATCTGCAGAGCCAGCTACCATTTGGTTGAGGGAGTCCCAAATGGCCTTGGCTGAGGTGCACTCAACAACCTTCTGGAATATGTCATTTGATATAGTCTGGGCTAAGATATTCATTTTCTTAGCATCTGCCATCTTGGCTTTCTTGTATGCATCATTGTTTTCTGGAGGAGGCACTGCAGTCATGTTGGTAGAAGTGCTGGTAGGAGCTGCAGGTGCTGGAGGTACACCTGTCAAAATAACAAAAAATATATCCTCATCAATAGAGTTCATGTATAATCTGATTCTTGCCTTCCAGATGACAAACTTATTATGATTGTACACTGCAGGTCTGATGCTTGCATAGTCTTTGTTTTGGGCCATGTCTGTGAAGAAATAAATCTAATAACAAACTTAAAACAAACAGATCTAACTAGAGTGATCTTTGGGTTCAGGTGTTAGCCTGTACAACCACTAAGGTGTGGTATTTTAACCAACCTCCCTCTGATACCAATTGAAAATGCAGGTTAGATCTGATATACTCTGGGGGGTGAATAGAGTATGGTGCTCACTAAAAACGTTTTATAACTTTTGTTGTATTCCTAAGTGAACAGGGAAGCAAATAAAATAGAGTGAGCACAGCAACTATCTAAACACAGATCAACACAGAACAATCACAGAGCACAACCAGAAAATAGAAGAAAAGAGCAACCAGACGACACAAGAATTTTATAGTGGTTCCCCAACCTGGGTACATCCACTCTTCTACCACCCTGGTAGGAATCCACTCAGGTTTTTGATCAGGTGCCTGACACCAATGAGCTTTTGTTCAGGTGCTCAAAAACCAAATCTCAAGTCTTTTGGAAGGAGACTTGCAACCAGAATAATTTTGAAGGGATTTAAAACCCTGTACATGAATTAGAAAGAAGGTGATAGTGTCTTCTCTGTCAACAATCAGAGAGAAGACTTGTGGATTGATTGTAGCAGATCTTGCTCCCCCTGAGATCCTGAATTGGTCAGGAAAGCTGGAGCACTGCTTCAAGGTGATAGGTCTTCAATGACCTAGAATGCCTGCACCAGTAATGCTTTAGGAACTTCTTTTGACAGATAAAGTTTTGTTATCCTTTGAAGTTGTCCTGAGAATAGAGAGAAGAAGACTCTTGATTGAATTTGATTGTTCTTATTCTTCTTCTTGAAAATGTTCTCTGATCAAGGATGATTGTAGTCAAGAACTTTTGATTTGAGAATGATTGTTCTTCTCTGCAACCTCAGAGTGTCTGTCTGCATGTGTGTATTGCTTGCTGTACTGTGATTCTGTTACTCTATCACTCGATCCTTTTCTCTCTTACTATGTGTCTTTTTCTGACTGAGGAACATTCAAACTTTTGAATGTCGAGCAGTAATTGCAGTCAGGTTTGGAAAGAAGCGACAATCAATAATTTCCATAACTGTCCCATGGAAACACGGCATGTAATCATCCATAGTCAATGCACGTTCTAACGGTAACATTCCGAGAAGATCTGGCATTAAATGTTCAGGAATCAGCGCCAAGAAACGGGACGGGAAACTTGAAGAAAACCTAGTCTGCATTCGTCGAACGAAGAACACAATTCGTCGAGCTGCACTTGTGTTCGTCGAGCTGAGCTTGAGTTCGTCGAGCTGAGCTTGAGAGAGTTCGTCGACCAGACAATCTTCATTCGTCAAACAAATAGTCTTCATTCGTCGAGCTGAGAATCAAATTTGCCGAGTTGAGAAAAGTTCTGAACTTAGGCAAAATATTCTGCATCTGCTGAAATGCTGTGTCGACATAAGTTGGTGTCGACAGATTGATCTTGGTGTCGACACAAATCCTTTGGTGTCGACATAAGCTGGTGTCGACTGATATCCTGGTGTCGACACAAATCCTCTGGTGTCGACATAAGCTGGTGTCGACATAAATTGTCTGGTGTCGACACAAACCCTAAGTGTCGACACAAATTCTCTGAGTCCAGAAATCGTCGAGTAGAGTACAACATTCGTCGACCTGAGAAACTGACTTCGTCGACCTGAGAAATTGACAACTTGAGGTCCAAGTTCGTCGAGCTCAGAATATAATTCATCGACCGAAGCTTGAAGCTGGACTTACAAAATTTTGAAGTTCTCCTGATTTTGGCTTGATGTAGAAACTGAGTCTTCGTCGAACAGAGAACACAGATCGTCGAGCTCAGCACTAAGAATTATCTCACGATCGTCGAGCGCAGAACTCCTTTCGTCGAGCTGAGTTCGACGAACGTCGAACTCACTTTACTTAGTCTTGAAAACTTGTTAGACTGGAGTCTCTGATGGTCTTGTTGAAAGCTGGTCCATCTGGAGTTGAGCCTAAGGACTTGACCTAGACTCTAGGACACAACTTAACCCTGGCTATACATGATGGGTCACATCCTAAGTCAGTGAACCTAGCCCAAATCAACTAGGGATCCAACAGAATCATCTCAAAATCTACTGGAGGATAAATCACTTGAGCAACTTCAGGTTGTTCACCTCCAAAATAGGCAGGGTGTATACCAGACTCAGCTACATTGTCATCATCACAGAGGGGTGGATATCCAAGTGTGGCTCTGATGCTATTAGAGATCCATTTAGCATGATCAGAGCCAGCTTTGACTAATACTCTCTCCCACTTTATGACTTCTCTGTCAATATGATCCCTGAGGTCATCTTTTTGAAATCTGATTTGTTCATCAAGAAAATTTACACCATCTTTATACGAGGCCTTTAACTTCAGTAGCTGTGCAGAAATGGTCTTTTGAGATTGCTCTATAGCTGTTTGTACATCAGCTATACCTTCCTTGAATTGCTTATCAAAATCTGCCTTTTCTGCAGCCCTTGCTCCAGTCTGGGCATTAGCAATATTCTTCATTTCTGTAACAATCACATTATGTGATTCAGTTAGATTATCATTCATTCTAAGTTGATTTTCTAGAACATAGCCTTGCTTCACAACTATATCATCAACTTGAGTCTTGATCTTTTCTTGATGTGTGGCTAGGAAAACCACAGCATTTCCACCCTTGTGGAAACAATCAGTCATTTCTTTCTTATGCTGATTAACTTCAAACCTTATAGATTTTATATCCTGAGCCAAGGAGAATTGTAGATCTTTATGGGTATATATTTCTCCATGGCAATCCTTTGCTCATCCAACTTTACTTGTAAAGATATCAACAAAGAACTATAATCATTAGTTGGGGTAGAATGTGGAGCAGTTAGCAATGCCCTCTTATAGCTTTGACTCTTTCTTTTGAACACCATCAGTTTTCTCTTCTTGGCTTGTACTGCTGCTTCATCTTCAGAAGCGGAGGACATGTCTATATTAACTCTTTCCTTAGGACTAGGAGGCAATTCCTGGTCAGTCCTAGGTTGCTCCCACTGAGTCCCTTGCTCCTCCCTCACAGAACTTACTTTCTCCCCCTGAGATCCTGCTTGCTCCCCCTCAAGGTTAGCTTGCTCCCCCTCAAAATCAGTTTTCTCCCCTACAAATTCAGTTTGATCTCCCCTAGTTCTTTCTTTCTCCCCCTGAGTCTCTTGCTCCATAGCAGTGAACAACTCATCTAGGGTAAACTCTTGTTGAGTATGAAATGGAGATACTCTTATCTCTGGAGCATTAGCAATAGCAGATGTATCTTCCATGATAACATCTTGTGGTTGACTGTTATGTTGAGTTGGCTCGTCAACATCAATCAAAGTTTCAGTTAGTGTTTCATCTTTATGAATGAGAATTGATTGATTAACCTCTTGAATTACCTCAAGAATAGTCTGTATAGCCATTTCACTTTCCAGGTGGGTTGGCTCTTCCACAAGTTGAGGCTCCCCCTGCACTTGAGCACCATCTGTAGGTTCTTGTGCAGAAATTTCTTGTGCTGTAGATTTTTCAGGAATCTCTTGCCTCTCCTCATCAGGAATGTCCTTTGTAAGGACCCTATCCCATCTTGAGATAATCCTAATGTTAATTCTCCTCATGTGGTTGATTTTTGAACCAGCAGTTTGTTCCATGACTTCAGGAATTGTTCTAGCCAAATACAGACTCAGAATTCTTCCCAGATTTGGCTTCTTAATACTTTCCTTAATCTTTTCAAAAACTACTGCTGACCATTCATTGTTTAGGCTGTAGATGATCCTGGTCATCAGACTGAACATATAGGCTGATATCCTATCATGCACCCTGGCTTGCAAAGTATGACCTTGCCAACAACTTCTGATAGGAATTTACCTTGCTGATTCATTCCTTTTTTATTCATTGCAGACCCTATCTTCATGGTGGGATCCAATCCACACCATTGAAGTGCTTCCTTTGTCTTGGATGAGGTAACTTCTACTTCTTCTTGAGTTCTTGGTAGTTGAAGAGTTTTCCTCCAGCTCTTTAGGGTTAGTTTAACTTTAGCACCCTAAACTATAGATTTGATCTTGAGTCCAGTTGAGTCTAAAGTAGCTGCGCTATAGAATTATAGTATTTCCTTCTTCCAAATCTTTGTTGGTTCAGATACCATAAAGTCCAACCCATTCTCAGCAATTAGGGTTACTACAGCTTTAATTTCAGGTTACGTATGGTCAAAGGCATTGCGTACGAGCTCATATCCTTCATTAACATTGTCTTCAAGCTTGGGCGCCATTAGGGTTGAGAGAAATCTTGAATTTAGATGAGAGAATTTGTCGACACAGTGTTTTGGTCTCGAAACTATGGAGTGCGTTTCGACAGACAATGTTGTTGACCTATTTATACCTTTCTAAAAATGAAGGTGAAAAGGCACGTCAAAATCCTCTTAATGTGTCGACACTGTTGAAAAGTGTCGACACAGACTTCTAATGTCTCGGCATAAGTGTTGACTTTTATGTGTCGATACTTATTCCTTTGCGCTCGACGATCAGTCGATTCTCCACTCGACGAAATCTGTGTTGATCCTAAGTGTTGACACCACCTCTGGATGCGTCGACACCACTTCTGGATATGTCGACACTACTTCTCTGAAGTGTCGACACCACTTCTCTAGATGTGTCGACATCACTTCTCTGGAATGTCGACACCAACTTCTATATGTCGACACAGACAACTTCTTGTGTCGACACAATTTTAGTTAGCCAATTTTGTGAAACTAATTTATGTTCAACATACCTAATTCAATTTTGAAATTGTTGAATTTAGTTTCATCTAAAGGCTTAGTAAACATGTCTGCTAGTTGTAAATCAGTACTAACAAATTCTAATGAGATATCTTCTTTCTCTACATGGTCTCTAAGAAAATGGTACCTTATTTCTTTATGCTTAGTTCTACTATGAGAAACTGGATTATGTGCAATAGAAATAGCATTAGTAGAATCACATAATAATGAGGTTCTACTTACCTGGATACCATAGTATTCTAACTGATGTTGTATCCACAATAGTTGTGCATATCAGCTTCCTGCTGCAACATACTCTGACTCAGCTGTGGAAATTGCCACACCGGTCTGCTTCTTACAACTCCAAGACACCAGTCTTCCTCCTAGAAATTGGCAGGTGCCTGTTGTGCTTTTCCTATCTACTTTGCATCCTGCAAAGTCTGCATCTAAATAGGCCATTAGTAGAAAATCTCTATTCCTAGGATACCAAAGGCCTAGATTAGGGGTGCCCTTAAGATATCTCAAAATCCTTTTGACAACAGTAAGATGAGATTCTTTAGGGCATGATTGGTACCTAGCACAGACACATGTAGCATACACGATATCTGGTCTACTAGCAGTCAGATATAGGAGGGAGCCAACTATTCCTCTATACAATGTTTCATCTACAGGTTTCCCTGCATCATCTTTGCTAAGAGATACACTTGTCCCCATTGGAGTTCTTATGTTAGTGTATGATTCCATACCATACTTCTTAATTAACTCCAGGGTGAACTTAGACTGTGATATGGACAAGCCATCTTCAGTCTGTCTTACTTGGAGACCCAAGAAGAACTTAAGTTCTCCCATACTGCTCATTTCAAATTTCCCTTGCATAAGTTTTGCAAACTTCCTACAAAGGTTACTTTCAGTAGACCCAAATATTATGTCATCAACATATATTTGGACTAGGATTATCTTTCCTTTGGATTCCCTAATGAATAGAGTCTTGTCTATTTTCCCCCTTGAGAATTTGTTCTCAATGAGGAAATTAGACAGGGTTTCATACCAAGCCCTTGGGGCTTGTTTCAATCCATACAAAGCTTTCCTAAGTCTATAGACATAAGTAGGATAGAGTGGATCAACAAAACCTGAGGGCTGCTCTACATATACCTCCTCTTTTAAGTCTCCATTTAAGAATGCAGACTTCACATCCATCTGGAACACTTTGAAACCTTGATATGCTGCATAGGATAGGAATAGTCTGATAGCTTCCAACCTAGCCACGAGAGCAAAGGTATGATCAAAGTCTATGCCCTCCTCTTGTCTGTATCCTTTGACAACTAGTCTTGCTTTGTTCTTCACTATGATTCCACTCTCATCAAGCTTGTTTCTGTATATCCACTTTGTCCCAATGATATTGTGGCCCTTTGGTTTTGGAACCAAATCCCAGACCTTGCACCTTCTGAATTGATTTAATTCCTCCTGCATGGCATCAATCCAGTGTGGGTCCTTAACAGCTTCTTCAAATCTCTTGGGTTCCACTTGAGATAAGAAGCTAGAGCAAAGAACTATGTTCAAGTTCCTGCTCCTTGTTTGTACTCCTTGTCTTAGATCACCAATGATCTGGTGTGCAGGATGATCCTTTAACTGTCTTACTGCTGGAGGTAATCCATCAGCAGTTTGGTCTTCTCCAGTCTCTTCATTGTGATGCACCTCATGTTCTTCATCAACATCTTGAATGTCTTGTACTCCCCCTGGATAGCAACTACCATCTTCCACATTCTGCTTTGTAGTTGGAACTTCACTGATAATAAGCTGGTCTATCTTCTGCTGTATATCTGTGGAGATACAAGAACTACTTGGCAACTCACTGTTAATAAGTCTAGTTTCATCAAAAATGACATGAACTGACTCTTCTACAACTTGAGTAGCCAAGTTGTAGACCCTATAAGCCTTACTATTGTTGTTGTACCCAACAAATATCCCATCTTGGGATTTGACAGCAAACTTAGATAAGTGAGAGTTGCCATTGTTAAGTACATAGTATTTGCAACCAAAGATCCTGAAATAGGATAATTTTGGTTTTCTTCCTTTCACAATCTCATAGGGTGTCTTTTTATGGCTTTTGGTGATGGAAGCCCAATTGAGCATATGACATGCAGTGTTAACTGCCTCAGCCCAAAAATATTCTGGGAGAGAAGTGTCACTCAATCATGTTCTTCCAGCCTAAATTAATGTCCTATTCTTTCTCTCAGCAATACCATTTTGCTGAGGTGTTCTAGGTGAGGAGAATTCTTGAAGAATCCCAAACTCTTCACACAGCTTTGTCATACTTTTAGATTGGAATTCAGTTCCATGGTCACTTCTGATTTTGACCACTGAACTATCTAACTCATTCCAAATTTATTTGACAAAATTGTAGAAGACCTTAGGGGTTTCAGATTTTTGTCTCAGAAAGAATACCCATGAGAATCTAGAATAGTCATCTACAAACACAAAAGTGTAGACCTTCCTACCTAGGCTCTGAACTGGCATAGGACCAAATAAATCCATATGCAAGAGGTACAAGCACCTCACTGAATCCTTGGTTTCAATACTATGAAAAGTGGATCTAGTCTGCTTGCCTTTTTGACAAGCTGAGCATATCCCATCCTTAACACACTTAACTTGAGTACCATTCCTCACTAACTCTTTGCTAAAGAGTTGGCCAATGGTCTTGTAGTTAAGATGAGCTAGCCTCTTGTGTCACTTGACACAATGAGAGACTTTCTCATCAGCCACAAGATAGATAGGAGAATTTTTATTCTCACACTCAAAATTCAGGCAGTAGACATTTCTTTTCCTATATCCTGTCAATATGACCTTTTGATCACATGACCTCTAGATATGACACCCATTCTTGACAAATGAAATGTCATAACCTAGATCACTCAGTTGTCTTATACTTATTAGGTTATGTTTCAAACCCTTTTCATAGACCACTTGAGTGATTGTAATTGAGTTATTAGAAATTTTACCAAATCCTTTGATGACTCCCTTTTCAGAACCACCAAAGATTACTTTAGGCCCATTCAGTATAGGTGAGTAGTCCTTCAGCATCCCCTAGTTCCAGTCATGTGCCTGGAACATCCACTGTCCAAGTACCATATAGGGGCATGGCAACTTGGACTCACCTGCAATAAGGATTACTTAACCTTAGAACCCAAATGAGTTTTGGGTCCTTGGTTCATGTTAGCCTGAAATTTAACAAATCTGCCTGCAGCTCTTCTAACAGGCAGACTGCAATTCTCCTTGACACTAGTATTGTGCCAACAGTCTAAGGCAAAGTGGCCTACCTTGCCACAATACCAGCACTCAAACTTGTTGTACCTTTGTTTAGGTACAACTTTAGCTTTATTGTTTACAGCAGGTCTATTATTTTGTGCTGGAGCTTTGCCTTTCTTATTGGACTTAGCAGCCCATGTTGTTCTCTTAAAGCCTATTCATGTCTTACCCTTTTGTGACACAAAGTCATCTATTAAGGGTAATACAGATTTTGGCTTAGAAAAACTAGCCATAATCTCCTTTTCTTTCTGAAGTCTAATCTCCAGATTTTTAATCTGATCATTCTTGAATGCTATTGTTCTCATTTGAATAACAGTTATGTTCTTCAATTTGGCAATCTCATTCATCTTTTGATCCAGCAAATTCTCTGAATCAGATGCAGCCATTTTAACATCTGCAATTTCCTTAGCCAGAGTTTTGGCCAGGTTTTTGCTTTTCTTTATTGCCTGCAACAAGTCCCCATATTCATATATCAGCTGATGAATATCACCTTCAGACTCAGACCCATCCACATCACTTGATGCAGAAGTTGCTGACTCTGACCCAGTACTACAATCTGAATTTCTAGAAAAACATTGTACCTTACTAGGACCAGGCTGATCCTGGCACTTGTCTTCTTCTGACACAGCCATCAGTCCCTTGCACCGATGGTCTTCTTGTTCATAGATAGAGTTCAGCACTTGCAGAAACTCATCTTCTTCATCTGCTGCATATAGACCAATGTATGCCTCAGCTTCAGATTCTGACTCTGAAGATGATTGGTCTGTCAAGCTCTTCTCCTTCTTAGCAATAAATAATTTCTCCTTCTTGCTCTGGTGTTGAATCTTCTTTTTATTAGCAGACTCTTTTCTTTTGTCTAGACACTCAGCCATAACATGTCCAGGCCTATTATAGCAGTAGCAAACTATCTTTGATGTTTTAGATTTGCTTGGCTTAGACCCGCTCCTGTCCTTCCTGGATGACTTCCTCTTTTGATAATAGTCATCCTTAGGCTGAGATGTGGAGGGCTTAGACTTCCACTGCTTCTACTTCAGGAATCTCTGAAACTGCCTTGTGAAGGCAGCAAAGTCTTTATCTGAGTCACTGTTGTCTGAACTTTGGTTGTCTGAATTATCTGAAGCAATTTCAGCAACTAACTTAGGAGGTGATGGTGACATCCTCCTATTCTTCCTAGTGACTTCAACCTTGAAGGTCATAGACTTTTTTCTATGCTCCCCTTTTGCACTTTTCTCTTCCTCTTTCCTAGCCATCAGCTGCATCTCATATGACAGTAATTTTCCAAACAAAGTTGGAGGAGAGATATCTACAAGTTTGGCCACTTCCGTAATGGCACAAATCTTAGTGTCCCAATCCTTTGTCAAGGATCTTAGGAATTTATCATTCAGTTCATATGTACTGAAGATTCTTCCATAGGACATCAGCTCATTTACTATTCTATAGAACTTTTTATAACACTCAGTTATACTGTCAGACTTTCCTTGTCTGAAACTCTCATATTCCAGGTTTAGCATAGACTTTCTATCTTATCTGACTTCTTCAGAACCCTCCATGTAGACTATCAAAGTATCCCATATTTCCTTGGAGGTCTTGTGATGAGTACGATTATGATAGGCTTTTTACTATCATAATTGTAATAATATCTACCATTTCCTGCCCCTTTTGTGTTGATTTCATGATAATAGCAAAGAAACTGTCGCATCATAGATAGAAGAGCGTATTTAGAAGTCTTTGGCAGTTCTTATAATAAACCATTTACTGAGTCTATCATTTTTCTATTGCAGGTAATGCCAACCAATGGACCTAAAAGTCTCGGAGCAAACAGAGGAGTTCACGGAGTCTACATGGCTGATGACAGGACGAAAATTTGGTGCACACGGCCAGACACATGGCCGTGTGCCTACCCGTGTCCTATGCACCTGGAGCTGAAGAATTTGGGCGCAGACGATGGAACCTCACACGGGTATGACACACGC
Organism: Platanthera guangdongensis; assembly: GCA_039583875.1. Taxonomy (NCBI): domain Eukaryota; kingdom Viridiplantae; phylum Streptophyta; class Magnoliopsida; order Asparagales; family Orchidaceae; genus Platanthera; species Platanthera guangdongensis. The sequence goes on along the minus strand of CM077160.1, from coordinate 18,797,583 downwards.
CCGTGTGCCTACCCGTGTCATCTTTGCACACGACTGCCAACCAACCCGTGTCTGAAGAACACGGCCGCACACACGGCCGTGTCCATACCCGTGTCATCTGGCATGGCCCACTACCAGACACGCCTTCTCGTGGGGAACCGCCCAGGAACCGCCTAGGAACCATCCACACGGCCTGGCACACGGCCGTGTGCGACCCCGTGTCCGACCTGTTTGCAACAGAACTATAAATTTCCTGTAGAAAAATTTGTTTAGAACTTTTGGATTTTTTCTGGATTGGAGAACTGCTGGAGGCCGAAGGGGAGCATCCAAGACAAGGAGGATTGAAGGGTATTCCTATGTATTTTCATTTAATCATTAACCCCTTTGAATCCTTTCTTTCTCTTGATGATCCATCTTCAATTTATGTTTTAATTTGTATGGATTTCTCTTTGAACACTCTAGTAATCATGTATCATTTTGTTTATGTTACATTTGTCGTATTTTATTTGTGTTTATGTAATCAAACAAAGAGTTTAATCCTCCTTATGAACTTCTTATTTGTCTTACACAATTTGCAATTGGCTAGATTGAGAAATTGGTTATTTGCAATGCTTTTGGTATGTTCATATTGTGATGATAATTCCCTTTGTAATTCAAACTTTATGATCGAGAGATATTTTGTTTGGAAAATTAGAACACGAATAAAAGGATTCATGTTAATTTAGCGATAACATTCATGAATTTATGTAGTAATAAAGGTATTTTGCTTAATGCGAACTTGAGTGTTGTGAATTGTTCGAGAGAAAATTTACTATCTTAGGTTTAGATTTGGAATTGCTCGAGAGAGAATTTTGATGAAAAATTAACCTTTACATTGCACAAATTTAACAGTATTTTCATGTCATGATCGCTTAGAATTGAACTAGTAAATGAAATTGTTCATGTAATTATTTAAAAGCTCCATGTTCTATCGTTTTTATTTCTCCAATACTGAATTATCCAATTGGTCATAGTTAGGTTAATGTAGTTTAAATATCACTTTTGTTTAGAGGTATGATAATAAAGGGAGGGTGAGTACGAATAGTTGAAACGACCCTGTAGAATACGACACGAGATGTAGATTTCTCATATATTACGATTGATAGGTGCGCTTGCCTGAATGCTAATTCAATCTAGTTTAAGTCCATCTACATAATTGTATTAGAATGTAGAATGAAATCGCATTGAGTTATTACTTGTTAGCAAGGAAAATCATCAAGTTTTTGGCGCCGTTGCCGGGGACATCGTTTTCAATATTTTGAAATCCCAATCTTTATTGATCTACCAATTTTCATTTATATAGTTGTAAATTAGTATTTGTATAATTATATTGCATAATATTTTTTTTTGTAGTCTGTTAGTCTATGACCAGGGGCAGAAATTCTGGGCTAGCACCATTTCATCCTAACCCAGAACGAATTCTCCATAACACTAACTTAAGGGACGTGGGAATCAATACCACAGATATTTCAAACGGACTATCAGAAGAGGAGACAGTAAACCAAGGAGAGAATCATCTTGAAAACTTAGATATCATGGCCAACCAAAATGAGCAAACCATGTCTGACTTTGCTAGACCTAATCTCCAAGGAACCGGGTCGAGCATCGTTAGACCACCGATAGCTACCAATAATTTTGAATTGAAGCCTAGTGTGATACAAATGGTGCAACAGTATGTCCAGTATGATGGCTTGCAAGATGAGGATCCTAACACCCACTTGGCCGGATTCTTAGAGATATGTGACACATTCAAGATCAATGGTGTTTCCAACGACGCCATTCGATTGAGATTGTTTCCATTTTCTTTAAGGCATAAGGCGAAGCAGTGGTTGAATTCCTTACCTAGAGGGTCGATCACTACTTGGGACATGATGGTTGAGAAGTTTCTGATGAAGTACTTTCCACCTGCAAAGACTGCGAAGTTATGGAATGACATCTCTACATACATTCAATTGGAGTCTGAATCGTTGTACGACACATGCGAACGATTCAAGGAGTTGTTAAGGAGATGTCCCCACCATGCTCTACCTTCATGGCTTCAGATTCAGACCTTCTATAATGGTCTAAATCCAGCCACCAAACAAATGATTGATGCGGCTAGTGGAGGAACTTTGAACAACAAGACACCTGAAGCGGCTCAGCAGTTGATAGAGGACATGACAATGAATAATTACCAATGGACTACAGTAAGACAAAATCCTAGCAAGCCTGCAGGAATTTATGAAGTAGATGCCGTCACCGCCTTAGCAATTCAAGTGGAGAAACTTCACCAAAAGATGGACAACCTTGCCTTAGCATCACCTTCCATGGCACCTCAACAATGGGACCCTTCATGCACTAGAATGCCTGGATGTGAACCGCAAGTTCAAGAGCATGTTGACTATATGAGTAACAATACTAGGCCACCTTTCAATCAAGCCAACAACCCATATAGTTCTACATATAATCCTGGATGGCGAAACCACCCCAATTTCTCTTGGGGAGGACAAGGAAATCAAGGGAAGCAACCCATGTTTGGACAACAGTTGGAACCAAGGAAGCCTACATTGGAAGATGTGCTCACCAAATTCATGCAAACTACCGATGTAGCCTTCCGAAATCAAGAGGGTTCAATTCGGAACTTGGAAAATCAGATTGGTCAGCTTGCAAGGATGGTTTCTGAAAGGCAGCAAGGAACACTTCCAGGGAATACAGAGATAAATCCAAGGGAGCATGCAAAAGCCGTTCAATTGAGGAGCGGAAAGGAGTTACAAGACCCAAGGCCTGCAAAAGAAGCACCCAAAATGGAGTCTAGCGGCGAAGGACCAAGCGACATGAATGCACAACCGATGGAGTACCAACCAGCATTACCATACCCAGCAAAGCATAGCAAGGAGCGCATGGATGCACAGTATGGTAAATTTTTATCTATGTTTAAGCAATTACATGTTAATTTACCTTTTTCTGAAATTATTCAAATGCCTAAATATGCAAAATTTCTTAAGGATTTGATTTCTAATAAAAAAAAATAGAAGAATTATCATTAGTAACATTAAGTGAAGAATGTTCTGCTATTTTGCAAAATAAATTACCACAAAAACTTATGGATCCCGGTTCATTTTCAATTCCATGCTTAATCGGTGATTTACAAGTAAATAAGGCTTTAGCAGATCTAGGAGCAAGTATAAATTTAATGCCTTATAAATTATATCTGAAACTAGGCCTAGGAGAACTTAGCCCAACAAGAATGAGTATTCAATTAGCAGATCGATCGGTTAAGTATCCTAAAGGAATAGTAGAAGATGTATTAGTTAAGGTAGATAAATTTATATTTCCTGCTGATTTTGTTATTTTAGATATGGATGAAAATATCGAAGTACCACTCATACTAGGTCGTCCATTTCTAGCTACATCTAGAGAACTTATTGATGTTTTTGATGGTAAATTAGTATTGCGAGTAGGAGAAGATGAAGTCACTTTTCAAATTGGCAAAACTATGAAACAATTCTTAGATAACGATGATTATTGCTATTTTTCTCATGGTATTGATGATTTTATGTCTTCTATAAATTCTAATTTTTATTATAAAGATCCTTTAGAAATTTGCATAACTAACAATTATCTAGAAGATGATAAAAATGATGATATTATTGAACATTTATTTTTTCTAGAAAATTGTGTTGCTATGAATAAAACAACGGAATATAGTTTAATTACTGAAGGAGATCATGAAATTCTTAAGAATAATACTAAGGATCCACCAATAGTAGAATTAAAAAAATTACCGGATCATCTTGAGTATGCGTTCTTAGGAGCAAATTTTTCGTACCCAGTTATCATATCTTCAAATCTTTCCAAACTTGAAAAAGAAAAATTGATAACCGTATTGAAGAAATGTAGAGGTGCAATAGCGTGGCAAATATCTGATATAAAGGGTATTAATCCTAGTTTTTGCACTCATAAAATTATTTTGGAAGAAAACTATAAGTCGTCTATTCAACCACAACGTAGGCTAAATCCTAATATGAAAGAGGTAGTTAAGGCTAAAATTGTAAAGTTATTAGATGCTGGTATTATATATCTTATTTCGGATAGTTCATGGGTTAGTCCTGTCCAAGTAGTTCCTAAGAAGGGTGGCCTGACCGTAGTAGCAAATGATAAAAATGAATTAATTCCAACGCGAACGGTAACAGGTTGGCATGTCTGTATAGACTATAGGAAATTAAACGATGCCACTAGAAAAGACCATTTCCCTCTTCCTTTCATTGACCAGATATTAGAACGCTTATCAGGACACTCTTATTATTGTTTTCTAGATGGACTTGCTGGATACTTTCAAATTCCTATAACACCAGAAGAGCAAGAGAAAACAACATTTACTTGCCCATTTGGTACCTTTGCCTATAGACGTATGCCTTTCGGGTTATGTAATGCGCCCGCCACATTTCAAAGGTGCATGCTAGCCATCTTTAACGAGTATGTTGAAGATATTATGGAAGTGTTCATGGATGATTTTTCGGTTTTTGGCGACTCTTTTGAGTTGTGTTTGAATAATTTAGAGAAAGTTCTTAGGAGGTGTGAGGAGACGAACCTAGCGCTTAGTTGGGAGAAGTGCCATTTCATGGTACAAGAGGGGTTAGTACTTGGCCATAAAATTTCAAGCCAATGAATTCAAGTAGATAGAGCAAAAATAGAGACCATAGAAAAATTACCACCACCAACCTCCGTAAAGGCAGTGAGAAGTTTCTTAGGACACGCGGGATTTTACCGTCGTTTTATTAAAGACTTCTCTAAAATAGCTAAACCACTTACAAGGCTTTTAGAAAAAGACACACATTTTATTTTTGAACAAGAGTGTCTACATGCCTTTGAGTTCTTAAAAGAAAAATTAATTAATTCTCCTATTATGATCGCACCTGACTTTAGTCAACCATTTGAGATCATGTGTGACGCTAGTAGTTTTGCGGTAGGGGCTGTTTTAGGACAACGCCGAAACAAACATTTTCACCCAATATATTATGCTAGTAAAACACTTAATAATGCACAGGAGAATTATACAACTACTGAAAAAGAACTCCTAGCAGTGGTATTTGCCTTTGATAAATTTAGACCATATTTAACATTATCCAAAGTGGTAGTTTATACGGATCACTCTGCACTTAGATATTTGCTAGCCAAAGCGGAAGCAAAGCCTCGTTTAATCCGATGGGATCTTCTTCTACAAGAATTTGATCTAGAAATTAGGGATAAACGAGGAGCGGAAAACTTAGCGGCAGATCATCTTTCACGTTTAGAAAACCCACTACGATCAATGTTAGATGAGTCTGAAATTTCTGATACATTTCCTGAGGAATCATTATTTGCCATATCTACCAATATACATCTAGATTATCCATGGTTTGCAGATTATGCAAACTATCTTGTGGCTAAGGTCCTTCCAAAAGACTTTTCATATCAGCAGAAAAAGAAATTTTTCTCTGACTTGAAATATTACTTTTGGGAGGACCCTTTTCTTTTTCGGATATGTGTAGATTCTGTTATAAGAAGGTGTGTATCAGCGGAGGAAGGTTGGAAGATTTTGGAGCAGTGTCATTTAGGTCCTGCTGGTGGTCACTATGGAGCGAATCGCTCCGCTAAAAAGGTTCTTGATTCCGGTTTTTATTAGCCCCTTCTATTCAGGGATGCCCAAAGGTATGTGCTTTCATGTGATTCTTGCCAAAAAGCAGGTAATATTTCTAAATTACATGAAATGCCTCAAAACTTTATCCTTGAATGTGAAGTATTCGATGTGTGGGGTATAGATTTTATGGGACCATTCCCAGTTTCTTTTGGGAATAAATACATTTTGGTAGCTGTAGATTATGTATCAAGGTGGGTTGAAGCGCAAGCTTTGCCTACTAATGATAGTAGGGTTGTAATTAGATTTTTGAAATCCTTATTCGCACGATTTGGCACACCACGTGCACTTATTAGCGATAGTGGTTCACACTTTTGTAATCTACAACTAGACAAAGTGTTAGAAAAATATGGAGTTACACATAGGATAGCCACTCCGTACCATCCTCAAACTAGTGGACAAGTTGAAGTTTCCAATAGAGAGCTTAAGAGAATCTTAGAAAAATCTATAGAAGGGAATAGGAAGCAGTGGTCTAGGAAATTTAACGACTGTTTATGGGCTTATAGGACCGCCTACAAAACACCTATAGGGACCACCCCCTTTAGATTATTCTACGGTAAATCTTGCCACCTACCTATAGAATTAGAACACAAATCGTATTGGGCAATACGCTCCTTAAATTTTGACACTAGTTCTATAGGAGAGAAGCGTAAACTTCAACTTAACGAATTAGATGAGTGGAGAACTATAGCCTATGAGAACTCCCGGATTTATAAGGAGAAAACCAAACTATTTCATGACCGTCACCTTCGCAAACCCAAGGTATTCCAAAAAGGTGACCAAGTCCTCCTTTATAACTCCAGATTTCGATTATTCCCAGGGAAGTTAAGGTCTAAGTGGTCCGGACCCTTTAAAGTTAAAGAAGTCATTCCCTACGGTACCGTCGAGTTAAATCACCCAGAGAAGGGAGATTTTAAGGTTAATGGTCACCGACTTAAACCTTATTATGGTGAAATCCCTATGGACTTCCCTCGTCTAGAAACCTGCCTCCGGCTAGATTAATTTAATATTAAGTATAGTAGGTGTTTCTAAGTATTCTTGTTTTAGCATAAATCTAATTAGTTGCAATGAAAAATTGAAGAAAAGAAAATGTTAATGAAAAAAAAATTTTCCATAAAATTTTAATGAGAAAAAGAAAAAAAAAATTTCTGTAAAAATATTTTCAAAATGGAGAGGCACACGGCTCACCACACGGCCGTGTGCGTAGCCGTGTGCGTAGCCGTGTACGTGACACAGGCTCAGGCTCAGCCGTGTGGAATTAATTCCGCAAAAGGCCAATTTCATCCCGAGCACAACACGGGTTCGCACCAACCCGTGTTCATAGCCGTGTTCATCGGTCTCGACGATCGTCGAGACCGATGTGTCGAGACGCCGAACACGGGCGTGTCGGAATCCACACGGCCGTGTCACCTACCTACCCGTGTTTGTGTACCGTGCCAGCTGCGACACGGGGCGACACACGGACGTGTGGCAGCCCGTGTCCACCTGACGCACTGACCCCAGCCGGTTTGACCACACGGACCGAGGCAGCCCCGTGTTCCGCGAGGCCTCGGATCCCCTAACACCGGTGCACACACGGCCGTGTGTGCACCCGTGTTCCCTTTTTTTTACACGGACCGACGCACCCCGTGTTCCACGAGGTTGCAGATTCCCTAACACGGGTTCACACACGCCCGTGTGCGAACCCGTGTGCACCCCCTATAAATAAGGCCGTGTGGATTTTCTTTTGTGCTCACTCCAAACCCTCTCCCAGCACCAGTCATCCCGTGGACTGAACTCAAAGGCTCCATTTTCTCCAATTCTCGCCCCCCTTCACTCGTATTCTCCCCTTCTACATTATGTCTTCCGGAAGAAGTGGAGGTCGCCGTCGCCGACTGGAATTACAAGTCTCAACGGAGAGTCGGGATGCCGCTGCTCCGCTAATTTTCACAGATGCGTCGCACACCGCCCGCTTCAACCGCTTGCAATCAAAAATATTTCAAGATATACGTATGATTGATTGGAGCGTACTTGAGGAGATAAACTTAGCTGGAGATGTCAGGGGGCTAATTTATGTAACAGGGTGGAATCAATTTTTTGCCATAGAGGAATTAGGCTTTAGGGAACTCACCTTAGAGTTCCTATCTTCATTTTATTCCAGCTTTAGGCCTAATTTCATCGACGCACCGCACGCGCCCGAGGGGATAGTTTCATTTCGAGTGGGTGGCACATTTTATACACTCACCATGCTCCAATTCACCCAATACTTAGGGGTGTATGAGGAGTCATTCCTTTTCAGTGCTGCCTACCCCGAACTCCACTTTGAACTCCCCAACCGCGATATGGCCGGTGGTATATGGCGCCAGATTTCCTTTGATACTGGCGCCTACGAGGCCAAAAGATCTAAGGCATCTAAATTGATTTTCCCCGCACTCCATTATATCCACCATCTACTCAGCCACACGTTGAGCGGCCGGGGCGAAAGCTCCGGAGTTGTCAGTAGGCAGGATCTGTTATACCTCTACAGCATGACATCACGATATCCTCTACATCTCGGTTATCTTCTAGCCCAGTTCATTCTCCATCAGGCTGACACCCCTCGTATAGGGTCTATTTGCATAGCACCCTATATTACTCGCCTCGTGAAGAATATGGGCATCTTTTTAGCCCTCCCCCAGATGACAGTGGTCGCAAAGACCGTGCCTATCACGATGGCTAGTCTTCGCGCCCTCCGCCTCGTCACCGCCCGTCAGGGCCGGGGAGGGGTTATATATTCTATTGCTCGACGTGGACCGCATATACATGATGACAGTGATGATGAGATAGATCCTGACCTCGACGAGCCATTGGTGCCCCCACCCCATTCCACCTATGCTCACGGCGAGTCGTCTACTTCACCTCCTCCACCTCGTTCACGGTACTCGCGCGAGTTCCGACAGTTTTTCGAGACCGAGCTCTCGCCGCGCTTACAGGACATTAAGGAGGCACATCAGCGGACCTAGGATCTCCTCACACAGATCAGAGACCATCTTGGGATCGCCCCTCGCCAGCCGCCAGCTCCAGCACCGCCTTCCTTCCCGGACGATTCGCCAGACCACTAGGCGTACTTCTGATATGTATCGATGTAGTTCTATATTCATGTATCGTATCTTGTATTTTTTTTATCAGTGTATTCAGTTCTGGCAGCTCTTATATATCAGTGCATTCTATTACAACTCCTGTTTCTTTATTGTGCTCTCCTACTTATTATACTAGCAGTTTTTTTTTCTCTTATATCATCATGAAATCACTCTATGTCCGCTTTTTACATTGCACTGAGGACATTGCAAATCTTAAGTCTGGGGGTAGAATGGTTATTCATGTGGTTACAATTGATTCTAATCTGCTTATCATAATACTCAAGTTGTTATACCCCCCTTACAAATTTTTGTTTGACCTTTTAAGCTCTCATTTTTATTTCATTTGGGATTATAAATATCTAATTTAACTTCGCACACAGATTAAAATGAATTGATGTAGACTCATAGAGTTTTCAACTTTGTTGATTTTGTAATTAAGCATAGAAATTTTTTTTATCTTAATTTTCTCTATATAATTTAATTTTAAGATTACTCCTCTATATTAGTAACTATCCAACACTCTATTTTAGAAAATATATTTATCTATAATAAAGTGAGTCGATGAGTGTAACATTTTTATAATTTGGTATTAGGGCTTTAAAATTAAAAATTACTCCCTATTGATGGCTATGACTCACCCTCTAGCATCCCTCAAAACATTACATAAGTTAATTAGTAAGGGCGGAAATGACTTAGGCCTTCTATTGGATAGCTTGAGCCTTGTTATCCAAACACCTTTAACATGATACTCTTGCACACCCAATTTGAACCTAATCCCCATCCTTTTGATGCTCTACTATTAAAATTCACCAAGGCCAAATCCCTACCTATTAGCACACCTATCATTGATGCCTGCTTGGAATGATTTGTTCATTGTGATATGTGGCCTGAGTGCGTGTATACGTGCACCCACTTGGAATGATCCCTACTTTGAACCCAAAAAAAAGACATAGTGATATGTGGCCTGAGTGCGTGTATACGTGCACCCACTTGGAATGATCCCTACTATGGTCCCTTGGTTAATATATATATATATATATATATATATATATATATATATATATATATATATATATATAGAGTACCCTTCAAAATATGGGAAATATACAAATTGCAAAGCCTGGGGGTGTTTACAAAAAATTGAAATATGTTAAGGTATCCTCCAACATAAGGCTCAATCAAGATTTAGGTGTGAAAAATTCATCGAAATTATCCTTGATTACCTCACCTTTAATCTTCTATCCTAAGCCAAAAAGGCTACAACAAAATTCAAGTCCTAAGGATCCAACCTTACTAATTCTAAATTGTGCTGTGATGAGGGTGTAAAAAGGGTAAGCTCATGATTATCAGTAAGAGTACTTATAAGTTTTGAAACACTAATATGTATCTTATAGAGATTGTTATTTTCTCCTCATATTTGTTAAAGATGACTATACTTTTATTTCTAAAAGCGAGTGAGAGATAGTTAAAATGATATATTAGAGGAATTTTAAGATAAATTTATATTTAGAAAAGTCTGCTAAATTATTTCCTATGCGATTACATCATCAAAGTTCTCTTAAATTCATAGCAACCAGTGTGCAGAGGCAAAATTATTTAATGGTAACCCAGGTGTTTGAATTAGTTTGCTTAGGGACAAGCAAACATCTAAATTTGGGGGTATTTGATGAGTACGATTATGATAGGCTTTTTACTATCATAATTGTAATAATATCTACCATTTCCTGCCCCTTTTGTGTTGATTTCATGATAATAGCAAAGAAACTGTCGTATCATAGATAGAAGAGCGTATTTAGAAGTGTTTGGCAGTTCTTATAATAAACCATTTACTGAGTCTATCATTTTTCTATTGCAGTTAATGCCAACCAATGGACCTAAAAGTCTCGGAGCAAACAGAGGAGTTCACGGAGTCTACATGGCTGATGACAGGACGAAAATTTGGTGCACACGGCCAGACACACGGTCGTGTGCCTACCCGTGTCCTATGCACTTGGAGCTGAAGAATTTGGGCGCAGACGATGGAACCTCACACGGGTATGACACACGCTCGTGTGCCTACCCGTGTCATCTTTGCACACAACTACCAACCAACCCGTGTCTGAAGAACACGGCCGCACACACGGCCGTGTCCATACCCGTGTCATCTGACATGGCCCACTACCAGACACGCCTTCTCGTGGGGAACCGCCCAGGAACCTCCTAGGAACCGTCCACACGGCCTGGCACACGGCCGTGTGCGACCCCGTGTCCGACCTGTTTGCAAGGAAACTATAAATTTCCTGTAGAAAAATTTGTTTAGAACTTTTAGATTTTTTCTGGATTGGAGAACTGCTGGAGGCCGAAGGGGAGCATCCAAGACAAGGAGGATTGAAGGGTATTCCTATGTATTTTCATTTAATCATTAACCCCTTTGAATCCTTTCTTTCTCTTGATGATCCATCTTCAATTTATGTTTTAATTTGTATGGATTTTTCTTTGAACATTCTAGTAATCATGTATCATCTTGTTTATGTTACATTTGTAGTATTTTATTTGTGTTTATGTAATCAAACAAAGAGTTTAATCCTCCTTATGAACTTCTTATTTGTCTTACACAATTTGCAATTGGCTAGATTGAGAAATTGGTTATTTGCAATGCTTTTGGTATGTTCATATTGCGATGATAATTCCCTTTGTAATTCAAACTTTATGATCGAGAGATATTTTGTTTGGAAAATTAGAACACGAATAAAAGGATTCATGTTAATTTAGCGATAACATTCATGAATTTATGTAGTAATAAAGGTATTTTGCTTAATGCGAACTTGAGTGTTGTGAATTGTTCGAGAGAAAATTTACTATCTTAGGTTTAGATTTGGAATTGCTCGAGAGAGAATTTTGATGAAAAATTAACCTTTACATTGCACAAATTTAACAGTATTTTCATGTCATGATCGCTTAGAATTGAACTAGTAAATGAAATTGTTCATGTAATTATTTAAAAGCTCCATGTTCTATCGTTTTTATTTCTCCAATACTGAATTATCCAATTGGTCATAGTTAGGTTAATGTAGTTTAAATATCACTTTTGTTTAGAGGTATGATAATAAAGGGAGGGTGAGTACGAATAGTTGAAACGACCCTGTGGAATACGACACGAGATGTAGATTTCTCATATATTACGATTGATAGGTGCGCTTGCCTGAATGCTAATTCAATCTAGTTTAAGTCCATCTACATAATTGTATTAGAATGTAGAATGAAATCGCATTGAGTTATTACTTGTTAGCAAGGAAAATCATCATCTTGCAGTGAATCAAATTTTGAAAGGTTGAATCATCTATGACACTTACTATGATATTCTGGGCTCTTTTATCCATAGTTGCCAGGATGATCTCATCCTTAGTCATCTCTGAATAATCCTTGGGAATTGTTTGGTTTGCATCTAGAACTGAAATCTTCATAGGAATATAAGGACCTTCCTTTACTGTAATGTAGATCCTTTGATCAGAAGCCTCCATAAACAGCCTGACCCTTTCTTTCCATATTCCAAATATCTCCTTCCTGCATATGGGTAATTTCATAGAACCTAGTTCTTTATGATTTTCTCTTGAACCCATTTTCTTGATCTTGAATCTGCCTATGGATCTATCTCAGACTGTTAAGTCCTTCTTTGAGTAACCTCCCTCTGATACCACTTGAAAGAATTAGTACCTAACCACCTAGAGGGGGGGTGAATATGTGTAATTCCTTTTTTTCTTTAAGGCAGAAACTCTGTTCAGTTAAATAATAAGAAACTGCAAATTCTACAGCTAACACAACACAGCATTCACAAAAACATTCAATCACAGAGTGCACACAGTTTTTATAGTGGTTCCCCAAGGTCTGGGTACATCCACTTTCCCCCTTTGCCTATCTAGTAGTGTACTAGATTCTTCCTAACTTCTAGACTTCACCTCAGATCCTCAGATCTTACAACTCAGAACCCAACAAGGCTCCTATAGCTCAGGCAATCTGCCCTACCTCAGCCTATACAAGGCCTACAACTCAGAGATATCAATCTTCTACAACGCAGGCTCACAGCCCTACCTCAGCCTTCAACAAGGCCTACCACTCAGAGAACTAAATCTCCTACAACTCAGCCTTTATAAAACAGGCTTACAACTCAGATATAGAATAGATCCTACAAAAAATAGATTTAACAAAATGTTTTACCACCACCCAGGAAGAGAGAGAAAGGATGGATGGCTTCTTGATCAGTTCTTGGAAGAATCTGATGGCAGAGAACAACCACTCTTAGCTTTCTTCAAAGTTTCTTGAATCTAAACTCAGTAGGGTTGTACTCCTTAGAAGTTGATCTTCAATCAGCTTCTTTCTTGAAATTCAGATCTCAATCGGAATCCTTCTTAGCAGCCTGGTTCAGCAACTGCACTTGAGTAGATGGAGCTCTCTCTCTCCAACTTCTTCTTAGATTTTCTGATGAAAATCTTCTTCTGTCTTCTATTGTAACTATTCGTCAGTTTTTTGTAGTTGTTTTTCTTTTGAAGGAGAATGCCTTTATATAGACTTTCTCCCTGGTAACCGGCTGATCCGATTTCTAACAAACTTCTGACAGCTTTGACAGTTACAATAGACCGGTTGAAATGGCAGCTGTCAAGTCATCCCGTCACTTCTTGAATTCTGTCTCTGTCAGCAAAATGTCGAGACTGAACTTCTTCATGTGTCAACACAAGTAGACTAAGTGTTGACACAAGTGGACAAAGTATCGTCACAAGCCTTGGTGGTGTCGACACATCTCCTTTATTATTGAGACTGCTTCTCGACACAGCTACTGTAAAATGTGTCAACACTGATTCTGTGTGTCGACACAAATCCTTCTTCTTTTTAACTTAGTCGAAATTCTGCTGTGTGTCGACACAAGTCCTGTGTGTCGACACAGTTGCTGTCGACAAAGTCTTCTATGTGTCGACACTGCCTCTTGGTGTCGACACAGTTGATGTCGACTAAGTGTTTCTGTGTGCAGTTGATGTTGACTATGCTTCTCTGTGTGTCGACACTGCCTCTGTATGTTGACACAATTTCTTCAGGCGTCGACACAGCCTTTCCTGGTGTCGACACAATTAACTCCAAGTGTTGACACAGCTTTTCTCCAGTGTCTACACAAGCCTTCATAAGTGTCGACACAGCTTCTCCTGGTGTCGACACATGAACTTAGAAATTTTTCTGCATTCCTGTATTTTCTTAACCTGCACACATAAACTCAAAACAACATCAAATACACCTTGATGCATATCATTGAGTAGTGTGAGGCTTCTTCAAATCTGGTACATATTTTTCAATGTACCCAACACAATGGACCCAACAATCTCCCCCTATTTGAAGAAGTCAAAACCCTTATCAAAAATGTTTTCTTTCCTTGGTCAATGACGCACAAAACCTATACAACAAAATAAATATTGAAATTCAGATAAGCTATAATTAAATGTACCTCATTTCCTGCCTGTATGGTGAGCATGACTTACTCCCCCTATTTTGCTGTAAGATGTTTGTCCTTACTTGAGTGCTACATGTCTTTCTTTCCCCTTTGTCTTCTCTCCTACTTGTTATGTCTCCCCCTTGCTAGGACCTTCTCTCTTTTCTCAACTATTTTGACTTCTGTATAATAGGCAGATGGGGGCTGGCCCTTCCATTGGCTGACCTTCTCTCTTCTTTCCAGAGTAACTTACTCCCCCTCTATAGAAGCATCAGTGAACCGATGTTACTGGGGAGTCTGTATGTCCTGCAAGAGTAACAATACCTGCACCAAAAAATGCAAAAGGGTGTGTCTGAAGCTATGCCAAGTTCAACATACCCAACTCAAATTTGAGGGTGTTGAAATTTGCTTCATCTAATGGCTTAGTGAAGATATCAGCCACTTTCTTGTCAGTGGGGACAAACTCAAGACTGATGTCTTCCTTCTGCACATGCTCCCTAATAAAATGATATATTATTTCTATATGCTTAGTCCTCCTATGTGAGACAAGATTCCTAGCAATAGAATAGCACTTGTAGAATCACATTAGAGTGGAGTTCTACTTACCTGAAGGTTTTAATCCTGAAGCTGATGTTGGATCCACAACAGCTGCCTGCTGATATATATTTTGACTCAACAGTGGATATAGCCGCACTAGTTTGCTTCTTGCTGCTCCAAGAAACTAGCCTTCTTCCTAAGAACTGACAAGTTCTAGTAGTGATTTTCCTGTCTTCTTTGCAACCTGCAAAATCTGCATCTGAAAATCCTGTTAGACCAAAATCCCTATTTCTAGGGTACCATAGGCCAAGATCTGGTGTGCCCTTAAGATATCTCAAGATTCTCTTTGTAGTAGAGTAATGAGATTCTTTAGGGCAGGCCTGATACCTAGCACAGACACATGTGACATACATGATGTCAGGCCTACGAACAGTCATGAATAGAAGGGAGCCAATTATCCCTCTATACAAAGACTCATCAACAGGTTTCCTTGCCGCATCTTTACCTATAGACATACTTGATCCCATGGTAGTTCTCATGGTGGATGCATTCTCCATACCATATTTTTTGATTAGCTCCCTGGTGAACTTGGACTGCTATATGGACAAGCCATCATCAGTCTGTCTTAATTGGAGTCACAAGAAGAACTTGAGATCACCCATGCTGCTCATTTCAATCTTCTCTTGCATAAGTTTAGCAAACTTCATGAAAATGTTATCATCAGTAGATCCAAAGATAATGTCATCGACATATATCTAGATTAGGATAAGCTTCCCCTTTAATTCTCTTAGGAATAGGGTCTTGTCTATCTTCCCCCTTGAGAATTTGTTCTCAATGAGGAAGCTGGACAAGGTTTCATACCAAGCCCTAGGGACTTGCTTTAGCCCATATAGAGCTCTTCTATGCTTACAAACAAAATTAGGAGAGTTAGGATCTACAAAATCTGGTGGCTGATCCACATATACTTCCACTTTTAGGTCCCCATTCAGGAATGCTGACTTGACATCCATCTAGTAGACTTTGAATCCCTGATAGGCAACAAATGCAGGGAAAATCCTTATGGCTTCCAATCTGGCTACTAAGGCAAAGGTCTGGGCAAAGTCTATGCCCTCTTCTTGCATGTAGCCTTCAGCCCCCAGTCTAGCCTTATTCTTGACAATATTGCCATATTGTTCTAACTTGTTAATGTAGATCCACTTAGTCCCTATGACATTTCATCCTTGTGGTCTGGGGACCAACTTCCAGACCTCACATCTCTTAAATTGTTCCAGTTCTTCTTGCATTGCTCCAATCCAGAACTGATCCTTGATTGCATCTTCAAACTTCTTTGGCTCTTCTTGATATATGAAGCTTGAGTAGAAAGCTTTATTCATGCTCTTGCTTCTGGTCTGGACTCCATGACTTGCATCACCAATTATTTGGTATAATGTATGGTCCCTTAGATGCCTGGTAGCTTGAGGCAATCTAGCTGCAGCTTGCTGATCTTCAGGGTTTTCAGCTAACTAGTCTTCATTTTCTTCAGGTATGTTTTCCCTTTCTCTTGGAATAGGCCGTCCATCATTGTTGAAACCGAAAATTCGGTCTCTTGTGGAGTTCACCCTTGTGGAAGGGGTGATCGCGCACCTACTTCTCTCCTGCAAGCTGAACTACAAAAGGAAATGGGAACTGACCCAAGGGCACGGCGTGGATGTCCCACCACACACCCGGAAGATCTTAGAGTGCTTCCCCTCCTTAGCCAATGGCCGAGCTAAGGAAACCTCAGAAAGTGTAAGAAGATCTGAATACTGATAAGCTTGCCTTCTGAGGTGCTCCTTGGGTCTTATTTATAGATTTCTAAAAATGACCTGCCAATAGCCAACCTCTGCTGTTTTGAACAGCTATGTGCAGCCTAACTGGGTCTGCTAACAGCATAACATTGTCGTTCTATTAAGCTATTCGCACCCCTGGCAAGGGTAAAATGATAAAGAAAAACACCTCATAGGAGACTGGGCGAGTGGAGCTTCATCACTCAACGCCAAAGCTAGAAGGGAGCCAAGAGCGTTGAGTGGAGCAACGTCACTCAACGCCAAAGACAGGAGGGTGCCGAGAGCATCGAGTGGAGCAATGTCGCTCAACGCCAAATCCAGAAGGGCGTCGAGAGCATTGAGTGGAGCAACGTCACTCAGTCCCAAATCCAGGAGGGCATAGAGAGCGTTGAGTGGAGCAACGTCACTCAACGCCAAAGCTAGGAGGGCGCCGAGAGCATTGAGTGGAGCAACGTCACTAAATGCCAAAGCCAGGAGGGTGATGAAAGCGTCGAGTGGAGCAACATCACTTAACGCCAAAGCCAGTAGGGCACCAAGAGCGTTGAGTGGAGCAACATCACTCACGCCAAAGCCCGAATGGCACCGAGAGTGTCGAGTGGAGCAACGCCACTCAACGCCAAATTAAAGAGGGCGCCGAGAGTGTCGAGTGGAGCAACTTCACTCAGCGCCAAAGCCAGAAGGGCGTCGAGAGCGTTGAGTGGAGCAATGTCACTCAACGCCAAAGCCAAGAGGGCGCCAAGAATGCCGAGGGGGGAAATATCACTCAACGCCAAAGCCAGAAGGGCGCCAGCGGGGGTAAAGTCTAGATGAAGTCTCATAAAATAGCTGGGCGAGTAGCCCTCTGATACCTTCACTCGCCTGGGGAAGTCTGGGATTATTACTACAGAAGGAATTCTAGAAGACTTGAGTTTGCCGAGCTTTGTTCGACGAATATAGGATTCTAACTCACAAGGTCAGCTCGAAGAACGCCGAGCTCCGTTCGATGAATGTCGAGCTCCGTTCGACGAACACCGAGCTCCGTTCAAAGAATGCCGAGCTCCGTTCGATGAGCACCGAGCCTTGCTCGACGAACGGTGAGCTCAGTTCGACCAATGCCGAGCCCTGCTCGACAAACCTGATCCTGTTCGACGAACCCCGGGCGGACGCGGGCTGGTTGGGCTGGATCGCGTGTCTAGCTTTCGCGGGAGCGAGCTGGCTATTCTGAACTCACCTGCATGCTATTCTGGCACAAACAGGTCGCCTTAAACCGCTCGTCTTGCCTTGTGGAGCCACTCAGCAAACATGGGGTTGTACAATCATCATTTTCTTGGACTGCAGGGGTAGCTTCCTTGATGGTCAGCTTGTCCATCATCTGCTCTGTACCTGCAATACTATAAGAGCAGGATCTTGGCAGCTCACAGTTAACCACGTTGGATTCATCAAAAACAAGATGCATTGACTCTTCTACAACTTGGGTAGTTAAGTTGTAGATTCTATATGCCTTACTATGAGTGTTGTACCCATCAAAGATCCTTTCATGGGACTTGACAGCAAACTTAGTTAAATGGACTTTTCCATTGTTGAGTACGTAGCACTTGCAACTAAAGATCCTGAAATAGCTCAGGTTTGGTTTTCTACCCTTCAAGATCTCATAGGGAGTCTTCTTGTGGCTCTTGGTGAAGTATTCTAGAGGGATGAGTCACTTAGTAATGTTCTACCAGTCTCTATGAGAGTCCTATTTTTCCTTCCAACAATTCCTTTTTGCTGGGGTGTTCTAGGAGAGGAAAATTCTTGATGAATCCCTATCTCTTAGCAGAACCTTGTCATGCACTTAGACTAAAACTCAATGCCATGGTCACTTCTAATATTGACCACAGTGTTGTTGAATTCATTCTAAATTTGCTTGACAAATGTTTGAAAGACATCAAGGGTTTCAGATTTCTTCCTTAGAAAGAACATTCAGGCAAATATGAAAAAGTCATCAACAACCACAAGGGTGTAGACTTTACTACATGGACTTTGAATTGTCATAGGACCAAACAGATCCATATGCAAGAGGTATAAGCACCTCACTGAGTATATGGTGTCAATGCTCTTGAAGGAGGTCTTAGTCTGTTTGCTCTTTTGGCATGCAGAGCAGATAACCTCCTTAGTGCATATAGACTTAGGCCCATTCCTAACTAGCTCATTGTTGAACAACTTGCCTATGGTCTTATAATTTAGATGGGCTAGCCTCTTGAAAGTGTTCAGTTGTCTACCTAAATCATCTAGAGGGGGTGAATAAGTGAGTTGTGCGTATTTTGCGGAATAAAAAATTTATAAATCTATGCATACAATTATAAACCAATCAATCACAGACGACAAAATATTTATAGTGGTAACCAAACCTTGGGTACATCCACTTTCCCTTACAGATCTAGCAATGCACTAGACTCGGCTACTCCACTATCTCGGATTGAAAACCAATCCTATGTCTTGGAACAAAGTTCCTACAATCTCGATCCACAACACGGATCTACACTCGGAAAATAAAAACTTCCTACAACTCGGAGATAAAAAAACCCCTACACTTTGAGAGAAATCTCCTACAAGAATGAAATTGAAAGTATATGAGAATACAAACAGTAAAACTTTCTCAGATCTGGAAACATTCGGCCTGAATCTTCTTCTTTGATCTTTGCGGCTTTGTCAGAATAGGTTGAAGAAGAATCTTGGCAAGAACTAGATCTGGAATTCCTTGGACACACACGATCTGAGAGATGATGAAGAATGAAAAACAATCTCGATCTGTGAGTCTTCTTGATCTGAATCTTCTAGATCGAAAACCCTAGCCGATTATGCGCAATGAAGGTCGGTGGGGGCGGCTTCTGTTTTTAGACATAGTGAATAGATTTAGAATACTTAGGATAATTCTTGACAGTACTTCTTAGGGTTAGTCGGTTTTGACAAGACCTTATATAAGATCTCCCTAACGGTCATAATTAGCCTTAATGATGTATACATGGACCAATCACGTCAAGGCTATTTGAAATTTCCGTCAAATCTGGACTTAGCAAATTTCTGAAAAGATTGACTGAAATATTCGAGAGAACAATTACCTACTCGAGTACTATTTTGATTACTCGAGAGAATGGAAGAAGATTTCTCGAGTAAATAACTTTGAGAAAAATCCAGAAATAGTGAGTAACTACTCGAGTACATAAAGACTTACTCAAGTGCTAATATAGTTACTCGAGATGAGGAGTTGAACTACTCGAGTACAAGAAGAAGTACTTGAGAGAATAAAAATTAACTACTCGACAGGTAGAAGCAATACTCGAGTCAAAGACTTAGAATAATTTCTGAGAGAAGAATCTGGGTTACTCGAGTAGTGGAACTGGACTACTCAAGAGGACATAAACTACTTGAGTATATGAATATTACTACTCGAGTAATGGACTTAGAAAAATTCTGAGGGATGAAAAACTTATCAATCGAGTATTTAATCTGGACTACTCGAGTAGTAGATGAACTACTCGAGTACATGAACTTGACTACTCGAGTGAAGTAAAATAATATGAAATCTTGTCTTCTGTAACTCGATACAAAAGACTAATGTACTCGAGTACTAATATGACTACTCGAGTAAATGACTGAGAAAATTTTTCAGAGAGGAAATTCTGTTAACTCGAGAATAAGAGATGATCTACTCGAGTAATTGACTGGGATACTCGAGAGCTATAATTTGACTACGCGAGAGCTAATTCCCTTACTCGAGTACAAATAGACTTACTCGAGTATTGACTTAGTGTTTCACTCGAGTATATAAGAAACTACTCGAGTAAAATACTTAGCAAAAATTCCTTCAACAGAATTTTCTCTTCTTTAATGAATTCAACAACAAGTCTTTCTCCAATCAGTTCTAGTTCTTGAAAATGAAGTGTATCCCAATAGAGAGGCTACACATAAGTCAACACCATGTATCACACAAGGAGGCATTACATTATATGGTCCTGTATTTGGTGACCCATTGTAGACTGACATTGGTCTACACTTGGCAATATAATCCTGCAAACATATAACTAAAAAAACATCAAATACAACTTAATTCATCTTAGTTCAAGGGTGACTTCACCAAATCTAGGAAAATGTGGATACAATACCCAACAATCTCCCCCTATTTGTAGAAGTCAGAACCCTTTATACTAAGGTGAATTATATAGACATAAAAAGAGCTAGATATGCAGTAGAGAAAGCAATGTAAGCAAGCATAAGAATATAATCAAAGGGTATATGATCAAAATTAAGAATTATATAAACATGATTGTCCAAAACATCATTTATACATAGATCATTTCCACACTCTCATAATCCTCTTTGCTTAGACTTAGTGATGTTGCTTGTCCTTCTTCTCTTGCTATCTTCTTTGGTAGCTATAGGGCTTGGTATAGTATTTTAGAGGCTTTGGAGGAGGAGCAGGATTGTTCCTTCCAAATTCTCTGTCATACAGTCTCCTCTTTGTCATTCACTTTTCATACAATTCCCATTCCCGGGAGCGTAATGAATTTTCCTGCTTTCATTGTAGACCATGACAAGCTTGAGAGTATCTAAAATGAGAGACTTTGAAGTTGGAGACCAGATCTCTGCAAACTCTGGAGCTTTCCACTTTTCTGTATCTGAGATTGGGATTCATCTGCTAGCTGAAGCACCATCACCATATTTTCTCTTCTTGGGAATATGGATTTTTGGAGGGGCTTGGAGAAAAATATCTGCTGGGTCAGCTTCCCAAACTTGAGCATATGAATCTGGAGGAGGAGCATCAGAGCCTTCAGGCCTAGGAGAGAAAGAAGGTTGTTGAGCTTGAGCTGGAGCAGCAGTAGCTAAGGGATTCAAATGGTGAGGAATGATGTTTGGATCAGCTGGGAATTTTGGAAGAATTTGATTGTGCATCCAAACAGCTTTGTCATAGGTATGGAATTTCACACTCTGAATCTGTCTTAGCACATCATCATGAATCTCTTTCATCTTTTCTTCCCATTGAGTTTGCTTGAGTGCATCTGATTTCTCAAGATATTCCTTCACTAAACTCTCCCCTTTCTGACTTCTACAGTCATTTTATTGATGACATCATCTTTGATTGTGTCTACCTCTTCACAGATCTTCATTTTGGTTGCTTCTACTCTCTTGTCTAACTCAATCTGGTTGTTGGCAAGAGTTACACCTTGCTCCATAACCTGACCAACACTAGTGATAGTGTGATCTAGAGCTTTGCCACCAATCTGGAATAGATTTCTTAGTTGATATGTGTTGTGCTGAATCTCAGCAAATCCCCTGCTCATCTCTTTCTCTAGTGCAGTGACTTTCTCAGTTACAGCCTTGAATGAATCATCAAAATATTTCTTTTGTTCTTGTAGCAGATGTACAAACTGAACCATCAAAACACTAGCAGTAGCAATAGCAGGAGGAGCATTAGAGGGAACTGGAGGCGGAGGAGCAAACCATGGAGCTATCTCTTCAATTACTATAGAGCTCTCAGCTTTGGTAGTATGAATCAGGGCATCCCCTTCATCAGTGACTATGGGGATACTGAAGTCCAGGTTCCTCAATGGAGCTTCTTCTGGTTCAGGTGGCTGGTCTGGCTCATCAGAAATCAAGATGGTCTCAACCTGCTCTTTGTCAGTAGCAGGAGAGTGAATGGGAGATGATGGAGTATGTGTTGGAGATGGTACAGGAGTGGATTGCTTGGGAACTTCAACATTTTGTTCTTTTTGAAGAGGGGGAAGAGGTTCATCAGCAGTCAAATCCTCAATCATTTCATTGATTGCTGCTTCAGTTAATAGAAGGTTTGTTGTAGTTGGGCTTCTGATGGAACTTGTTCAGGTGTAGGAGGTGGAGGAGAGGTAACAGCTGTAGGAGTAGGAATTCTATCAGTAACAGAAGGAGCAGGCTCCCCCTCAACAGTTACAACAGAGGATCTGACAACCTAATGTGGAGAGGGAGATGAGGTCCTGTCCTCTGTAGCTAGAAGATCTTGAGCTTTGGCAGCTTGAACTGGGTTCAATAGATTCAAGTCCCATCTTTGAATGGATGAAATAGAGACTTTCTTCATGTGATGGAGGACTGTTCTTTTAGAGAAGTTAAAGATTTCTGGATTGATTTCATGAAGTGGAAGAGAAATAATCCTAGCATAACTTGGAGCCTTTATGCTATCCTTTATCTTATCCAGAATCAACATCCCAAACTGATACCTTTTCCTGCAGACAATGGCTTGCATGATGTCAAAGAAGTTGAGTGAGATATCCCTTATTGAACTGGTCTTGTAGAGAAGAATTTTCCCAATGATATCCACCAACAAATTCCCTTCTGGATTCAATTCAGACCTTTTGATGGTGAGTACATCTGGAGAAACTCCACAAAACATACAAGTCCTGTCAGATTCTTCAGGACCTAGGTCATCTTCTTCATCAACGATTGATAGTCAAAGAAGTGTAGAAACAGATGTCTTGGTTAGTTTGATCTTGATTCCTTTAACCTTGGACTTGAGAACTGTCCCAATTCTCCAGACCTTGATATTCTTGAAAAACTCTTCAACTTCTGGAAACAAGATCTTACATGGCTACTAAAGAACAAACGTGAGGCCGACGGTGTCGAGGAGAATTAGAAGGTTGCGAAAATCATCTGAAATGTCGTCGATTCCGACGGCAACAAGTTCTGAACCGATTCCAATTTTAGAAGAGGGCGCCATGATCTAGAGATTTGAGAAATTTCGGTGGCGGGGAGGAAGAACGTGCGGGCTCTGCAACTTTCGATAGAAGATGAAGCATTTTCAGCTTACTCGAGAGAAAGAATTTGATTCGTGTAGAAAATGAATTTCAGACTTTTCTATTAATATAACCCTAATTTATCTCTAATTAAGAAATAAATAGAGCAAATATACCTTGGAATTGGAGGCATAAGCCTCGGGTTACGAATAACGAAATTTGAATCAAAGTAGAAAATATGACTTCCTGATACTCGAGAGAGACGACAATACTAGAGTGAAGATATAGAAGTACTCGAGTGAGAAAGCTGGAAGTACTCGAGTGATGATATTGAAGTACTCGAGTAGTGATACAGAAGTACTCGAGTGAAGCTTTAGTACTCGAGTAGGTCTTTCTACTACTCGAGTAGGTCAAGCAGGTACTCGAGTAGGTCACCTCTTACTCTTGTAGTTTACTTCTTACTCGAGTCAAAAAGTTAGAAATTTGAGAAATTCCAACTTTTGACTGATTCTTGATCTCTGAGCCTTATTGTGAGTCCAGCTTCTCTAATCTTCTTTGTTGAGCACACCAAGTTCTGTTTTGAAGAACGAGAACTTGGTCTCGTCCAGCGGCTTCGTGAAAATATCTGCAAACTGCCTGTCTGTAGAGACATACTGTAGATCTATATCCCCATGCTCCACATGCTCCCGGATGAAGTGATACCTCATCTCTATGTGCTTTGTATGGCTATACAAGTCTGGGTTGTTGGCTATTGCAATTGCGCTGGAAGAGTCGCAAAACAATGGAATGTTTTGAAACTTTATATTGTAGTCTTCAAATTGATTCTTTATCCACAACAACTGTACACAGCAACTGCCTGCAGAGATATACTCTGACTCAGCTGTTGAGATTGCGATGCAGTTTTACTTCTTACTACTCTAGGAAATGAGCCTTCTTCCAAGGAATTGGCAAGTCCAGGAAGTGCTTTTCCTGTCGTGTTTGCTACGTGCAAAATTTGCATCTGAAAAACTAATTTGCTCACTGTCATTATTTCTTGGGTACCATAAGCCAAGATTCGGTGTACCTTTAAAGTATCTCAAAATCTGCTTTGCAGCAGCGTAGTGAGATTCCTTAGAGTTCACTTGAAATCTAGCACATACACATGTTGAGAACATTATGTAAGGTCTACTGGTAGTAAGGTAAAGCAAGGATCCAATTATGCTTCTATACTTGGTTTCATCAAAAGATTTCCCTTTCTCATCCTTGTCCAGAGAAACAGTTGAACCCATTGGAGTCCTCATAAAGGTTGCGTTCTCGATTCCGAATTTCTTGATTAGCTCTTTGGTGAACTTAGTCTGCGAGATGAAAATTCCATCTTTAGATTGTTTCACCTGAAGCCCTAAGAAATACTTCAGCTCGCCCATACTGCTCATTTCAAACTTCCCTGGCATAAGTTTTGAAAACTTCTTGCAGAAGTTGTCGTCAGTAGAGCCAAAAATAATGTCGTCGACATAGATCTGCACTAGCAAAATCTTACCTTTTATTTCCCTAAGAAATAATGTCTTATCTATCTTTTCCCTTGTGAACTTATTCTCAAGAAGAAAGGTAGACAACGTCTCATACCAAGCTCGAGGAGCTTGTTTCAGACCATATAAAGCTTTATGCAATATGTAAACATAATTGGGAAAGTTAGAATCAACGAAACCTGAAGGTTGTTCCACATACACTTCTTCCTTTATGTCACCATTAAGGAAAGCAGACTTCACGTCCATTTGATAGACGGTGAAGCCTTTGAGTGCAGCATATGTTAGGAATAACCTGATGGCCTCCAGCCTTGCCACTGGAGCATACGTCTGGTCGAAGTCGATTCCTTCTTCTTGAAGATATCCTTTAGCGACGAGTCTGGTCATGTTCTTTATGATTGTTCCATCCATGTCCATCTTATTCTGGTAGACCCATTTTGTCCCAATGACATTCTTACCTTTGGGTCTTGGAACAAGTTTCCATACTTGGCAATGCTTGAACTGATTTAGTTCTTCTTCCATCGCCATAATCCAAGATGCGTCTGAGTTTGCTTCCACAAACTTCTTTGGTTCAACCTGTGAGAGAAAACTTAAATATAAATTTTCATTATTTGTACCTTTACGAGTTCTGACACCATCCCGAGGATCTCCTATGATCTGGTCCATGGGGTGATCCTTCAGATTTCTAAGCTCTAGGGTCCTTGCATCTGGATTATCTTCAATCACCGGAGTGACTTCATCAACTTAGATGATTTCTTCATCCTGATCATCAACCTCTCCAATAGGGGTTGGAGTGGTGATCTTGATGAACTTTTCACCTTTATCTTCAGATGGTTCATCCAATCTAAGTTCTTTCAATTCCGTACCTGCATCTTCAATGAACTCACTAGAAGAGTTGCCTTGCAGCAAACTCATCTCATCAAATACAACATGTATTGATTCTTCTACGACCAGAGTTTTTCTATTAAATATTCTGTATGCCTTACTATGGCTACTATATCCTATAAAAATACCTTCAATACTATTTTCGCTAAACTTGGTAGTATTATAATTGCCATTGTTAAGCACGAAGCACTTACAACCAAAAATTCTAAAATATGAGACAGTTGGTTTTCTGCCCTTTAGAAGTTCGTAAGTTGTCTTATCATGGTTTTGTTTATGAGTGCTTGATTTTTTATGTGGCATGCAGTGTTGATAGCTTAAGCCCAGAAGTATTTCGGAAGTGAGGAATCACTCAACATGGTCCTGCAGGCCTCTATGAGTGTTTTATTCCTTCTCTTAGCCACTCCGTTCTGTTGTGGAGTACGAGGAGAGAAAAACTCATGAAAGATACCCAAGCTTTCATAGAATTCTGTCATGACCCCAAACTTGAACTCTTTTCCATTGTCACTTCTGATTAAGACTACGGAACAGTTGTATTCATTCTGAACTTGCCTAACAAAACTAATAAAGATGTCAAAGGTATCTGACTTGTGTTTCAGAAAGAACACCCATGCAAAGTGCGAGTAATCATCAACAATTTCTAACGTATAATCCTTACCTCCCAAACTTTTAATTTGTAGTGGACCAAACAAGTCCATATGAAGTAGATGAAGACATCTATTAGAATCTTTGCCAATAACGCTTTTAAAGGTAGCCCTTGTTTGCTTGCCTTTTACACATGCATGACAAGGTCTATCTTTGACATACTTGACATTTGGGGAATCACGTACTTAATTTAGTGAAAATAATTTATTAATGGTTTTGAAATTAATATGTGCTAGTCTCTTGTGTCATTGGTCACCAAGAGATGCACTATCTTTTGCTAAAAAGCACACTGGTGTAGAAGAGTCTATACAGATGAAATTTTAAAAAAATATGTTCATGCTTCAAGTGCCGGATTGAATCGTTTCCATATTGTCAACAGAATTTATCAAGCACTTATCAGCATGGAATTCAACTATGTATCCTTTATCGCAGAGTTGGCTTATGCTTATAAGATTGTGTTCCAATCCTTCAACATAAGCAACATCTGAGAAGGATACACTACCGTTTGAGATCATACCATAGCCTTACGCAATTCCTCGATCTGAACCTCCAAAGATGACCTTTGGTCCGTTCACGACTGGAGAATAGTTCTGAAGTAGGATTCTTGTCCCGGTCATGTGCCGAAAGCATCTACTGTCCCAATACCAGATAGGCATTTTGGTGGCCTTTGGACATACCTGCAATTATTAATCAGTTTTCCCTAGGAACCCAAACATGTTTGGGTCCTTGGTCTCGTGTTAGGACACTCCCCCTATGAGTATTAGCAATATGAGCTGTCTTTCTCATATTGCCAACATGAGGAGTTGCAACATTTATGGGATTAAACCAGCAGTCGATGGCAAAGTGACCAACATTGCCACAGCACCAACAGTCGAACCTGTTGTATCTTTGCCTTATGTTCTCCTACTTGACCTTTTGAAATATGGGTCTAGCAGGGATAGCATTCTTCGAGGAAGAATCTTCATGGTGATGACAATAACATGATTTCATCTCCTTCAGAGTCTTTTCCACAATGGGCTTTACCTTTGGTGCTTTCTTGAAGTTATGGCCATGATTATAAGGGTCATAGCTCCGAAGAATGACTTCTTCATAAGGTGCCTTAAATACACTCATGGCAAAGTTTCTTGGGCGAGTCCATCCTTGGAAACGGGACTTTGGCTCTACATAAGTAGGCCTGGTCAAGTGACCATAGGATGAGTCAAGATCAAACTCATTAGTTGAAAATATGACTTTCTTGAACGGCGTCTGATCTTGAGGGGCTTTCCCCTTCTCTTTGGCTAGAGCCTTCTTGGCAGCCTTATTTTTTCTCTGAGCCTTATTCCTCCTAGAGTATTTACTAGGAGCTTCTACATGGCCTAGCCCAGCATCCTTGGCCTTGGCTGAGAATTCAACAACGAATTGAAGGACTGTCTTGGGCTTCGAGAAACTTTCAACAAGTTTCTTTTCAGCAGCAAGTTGTGCTTCGAACTCTTTGATGATTTTCACCTTTAGGTCTAGGTGCTCAAGAGCTTTGTTATATTCTTCAATAGCATTATTAAAGTTCTCTCTGAGTGAGTCAGTATTAGCAGTTTCCTCTCTCAAAGTGCTATCTTCAGCCGTTAGAGACTTTATCTCTTTAGCTTGAGTTTTCACGACTCATCGACATTTGTCGTAAGCCTTGATCAACTCCTTGTACTGGGCTACGAGTTCAGACTCATCGTCAGAAGAGCTGTCCTCATTATCATGCTCAAAAGCTTCAAATTCTAAAAGAGGAGTGTGAGAGTTTACCTTCCCAGTGAACTGGGGCTCTTGTTCATCATCTGTCTGAGTCATAAGCCCAAAGTAGGTTTCTTCTTCTTCACTCGACTCAAATGAGTCGGAGTCACTAAGAGTTTTTCCCTTCTTGGCTATTAGGCTCATCTCTGTCCTCTTCTTATTATATGAGGACTTCGTTTCTTATCTCTTTCAACCCTCCTTCTTCTTGTGGGTCAGTCAGCAATGACATGACCTGGATTATTACAACAGTAACAAACGATGTTAGTAGAAATATGTTCGTTCGGCTTAGAAGCATACCTGTCATGACTACTTGAACTTTTTCTGTATCGATCAATATTATGTCGTTATCTTCTGTAGGAGGCATCCTTGCCTTTCCATTGCTTCTTTTTGTTCAAGAATTTCTTGAACTGTCATGAGAGTAGGGAGAACTCTCCTTCAGATAACTCAGAGCCTGAGGTGCTTGGCTCCGAGATTTCTTCTTCACTCACTTCTTGTGCTGGGGCAGGAGAGGCAACCTTTGACTTCCTTGAGGTGTCTACCTTTAAAGCAACAAACTTCTCTTTGGATGCAGACCTGTTCTTCTCTTCTTCAGCCTTTCTTGTGTTGAGTTGAAGCTCATATGACATAAGCTTCCCGAAGAGATTCTGCGGGTCTGTCTCAACTAGCTTTCTAAATTCCCATATGACACAAACCTTATTATCCCATTCCTTGGTTAGGGATTTCAAGAACTTATCATTTAGTTCTCCATTTATGAAGACTCAGACATAGACACTTAGACTGTTGATTATCTTTAAGAAGTTCTCAAAAGTGTCAGCAATGGTGTCCTTGTGTCCTTGTCGGAAAGCTTCATATTTCTAATTCAGAAGGGATCTTCTATCATCCCTGACTTCTTCTGTGCCGTCCATCAAAGTGATGAGGGACTGGCACATCTCCTTAGCAAACTGGTAGTGGATCAAGTTCTGCAGCATAGAGTCATCGACTGCACTTGCTATTATATTCTTGGCCTTCTTATCTAAAGACATAAGTGCAATCTTGTCTTTGTCTAGATCCATCAATTTATTTAGAACTTTCTTTGTAGGATCTATTGTGGATACAGTCATGAGAATGTAAGGACCTTCTTCAACTATCATGAAGATTCTTGGATCCACAACTTTCATGAAAAATCAGATTCTTTCTTTCCACATGGGAAAGTTATTCTTGGTGCACAGTGGAAGCTTGACAAAATCTTTAGCCTTACCCATGCTTGGAAAATTCTCAAAAGACAACTAGAGAAGGATCTGATCAAGGTGTTAACCTTTTATTGATCAACCTCGCTTTGATACAATTGAAAGTGTTCAGTTGTCTACCTAAATCACCTAGAGGGGGTGAATAGGTGAGTTGTGCATCTTTTGCGGAAAAAAACATTTAGAGATCTATGCACACAATTATCAACCAAGCAATCAGAGACAACAAAAGATTTATAGTGGTTCTCCAACCTTGTTTACATTCACTTTCCCTCACCGATCTAGCAAAGCACTAGACTCGGCTACTCCACTCTCTCGGATTGAAAACCAATCCTACATACGTCTCAGAACAAAGTTACTACAATCTCGATCCACAACACGGATCTACACTTGGAAGATAAAACATCCAACAACTAGGAGACAAAAAGCTCCTACACTCGGAGAGAAATCTCCTAAAAGAATGAAATTGAAAGTATATGAGAATACAAACAGTAAAACTTTCTCAGATCTGGAAACAGTCGGCCTGAATCTTCTTCTTTGATCTTTGAGGCTTTATCAGAATAGGTTGAAGAAGAATCTCGGTAAGAACTAGATCTGGAATTCCTTGGACCCACACGATCTGAGAGATGCTGAAGAATGAAAAACAATCTCGATCTGTGAGTCTTCTTGATCTGAATCTTCCGGATCGAAAACCCTAGCCAATTATGCGCGATGATAGTCGGCGGCGGCGGCTTCCGTTTTTAGATAGAGAGAATAGATTCAGAATACTTAGAATAATTCTTGACAGTACTTCTTAGGGTTAGTCAGTTTTGACAAGACCTTATATAAGATCTCCCTAACGGTCATAATTAGCCTTAATGATGTATACATGGACCAATCACGTCAAGGCTATTTGAAATTTCCGTCAAATCTGGACTTAGCAAATTTCTGAAAAGATTGACTGAAATATTCGAGAGAACAATTACCTACTCGAGTACTATTCTGATTACTCGAGAGAATGGAAGAAGATTACTCGAGTAAATAACTTAGAGAAAAATCTAGAAATAGTGAGTAACTACTCGAGTACATAAAGACTTACTCAATTGCTAATATAGTTACTCGAGATGAGGAGTTGAACTACTCGAGTACAAGAAGTACTCGAGAGAATAGAAATTAACTACTCGAGAGGTAGAAGCAATACTCGAGTCAAAGACTTAGAATAATTTCTGAGAGAAGAATCTGGGTTACTCAAGTAGTGGAACTGGACTACTCGAGAGGACATAAAATACTCGAGTATATGGATATTACTACTCGAGTAATGGACTTAGAAAAATTCTGAGGGATGAAAAACTTATCACTCAAGTATTTAATCTGGACTACTTGAGTAGTAGATGAACTACTCGAGTACAAGAACTTGACTACTCGAGTGAAGTAAAATAACATGAAATCCTCTCTTCTATAACTCGAGACAAAAGACTAATCTACTCGAGTACTAATATGACTACTCGAGTAAATGACTTAGAAAATTTTTTAGAGAGGAAATTCTGTTAACTCGAGAATAAGAGATGATCTACTCGAGTAATTGACTTGGCTACTCGAGAGCGATAATTTGACTACTCGAGTGCTAATTCCCTTACTCGAGTACAGATAGACTTATACGAGTATTGACTAAGTGTTTCACTCGAGTATATAAGCAACTACTCGAGTAAAATACTTAGCAAAAATTCCTTCAACAGAATTTTCTCCTTTTTAATGAATTCTGCAACAAGTCTCTCTCCAATCAGTCCTAGTGCCTGAAAATGAAGTGTATCCCAATAGAGAGGCTACACATGAGTCAACATCATGGATCACACAATGATGGATTACATTGTATGGTCTTGTGTCTGGTGACCCATTGTAGACTGACATTGGTCTACACTTGGCAATATAATCTTGCAAACACATAACTCAAACAAAACATCAAATACAACTTAATTCATCTTAGTTCAAGGGTGACTTCACCAAATCTGTGTAAATATGGATACAATACTCAACACCTCTTGTGCCACTAGACATAGGAAGAGGCTTTCTCATCTGCAACTAGACATACATGTGAGTCTTTGCTAGAGCATAGGAAATCTAAACAGTACACATTTCCACTCTTAGTGCATGTTAAGATGACCTCTTGGTCACTTAACCTCCTAATTTGACACTCATCCTTGTGGAATACTATGTTATAGCCAAGATAACAGAGTTGGCTAATGCTTAATAGGTTGTGTTGCAACCCTTCCACATAGGCTACTCTAGTGATAGCGACTATTTCATAAGAGATCATACCATAACCTCTAGTCACCCCTTTTTTCTGACCCACGAAAGATAACATTTGGTCAATTCTTTACTAGAGCATAATCCTTTAGCATGCACCTTATTCCAATTATGTGCCTGGAACATCCACTATCCAAGTACCATATAGGGGTATGGGCACTTGGACTAACCTGCAAAACACAAATCAGTTAACCTTAGGACCCCAATTTTTATTGAGTCCTTGGTGCATGTTAGGATGAAAATAATTCTACCTGCATGCAGCTTTTCTGACAGGCAAGCTGACATTTGCTCTCTACACACTATGATTATGTCAGCAATCAATAATAAAGTGGACTACCTTGCCACAACACCAACACACATGGATGTTATACCTTCTTTTTGCAGCAGGTCTAGTGGTTGTGTTAACAACAGCTCTTGGTCTAGAAGGAGTAGCAACAGTCGTGTTCTATGGTTTTCTAGCCCCAGTCTGACAAGTGGTGGGTCTGTAGTAGAAGTGTTTGAGATATCCTGAGCCCTTCTAGCTGCAGCTTTCTTTTCAGAAAGCATACTCTTGATTGCCTCAAAGATGCCCAGGTCTGGTCTACTGATAGCCTTGTGCTTTTTCATAGAGTGGGCTGGAGGAATTGGAGAACAGTCGACATCTTTACCCTTGACTGAAGGGGCTGTTGCATTAAACACAAATGGTCCAGGATGGGCATTTGTATTTTCTCATAGGCACTTGCACCTTTGATGTAACTACCACCATACTATGGAACATCTTTGTTCACATAAGATGGTCTAGCTTGATTTCAGTGACCATAAATACTCTCATGGTCATGGCTGTTAGAAGGAAATTGCACTCTATTAAATTTCAGAGGAGGTTTACAGGCTAGTGGCTCCACTTGAGCTTTGCCATTTCCCTTGGGATTAACAGCTCTTGTCCTTTCCTTGAATCTCAACCCTTTCTTTCCCTTTTGGGAGGAGAATGAGTATATTAAGGGCAATACTGTGCTAGGCTTGGAGTAGCTAGCCACTAGTTCCCTCTCCTTTTGGAGCGTTCCTTCAAGATTCCTGATATGGTTATTCTTGGGAGGTTATGGTGCTCATCTGAAGGATTGTTACATTCTTCGGTTTGTTAATTTCTTAAGTCTTCAGATCCAGTAATTTTGCTGATTCTGAAGCAGCAAGCTTTAAAGAGACAATTTTCTGAGCCTACTGTTTGGCCAAGAGCTTGCTTTTCTTTAGATCCCGCAGAAGTGCACCATAATTCTCAATCAATTGATTGATGTCTCCCTCAAATTCTGAGACATCATCATCACTTGATGCAGAAGCACAAGAATCTGGAACTGATTCATAATCTGAACAAGCAGAGCTAGTAACAGAAATTACATTGCTTGGACCAGGCTGATCCCGGCTAAGTTCTTCATCTAACTTGGCCATCAGCCCAAGGCAGCAGCTATCTTCTTCAGAATCTACCTCTAAATCACCATCAGACTGTGATAGAGGGGCCCTGCCATCAATCTTGACAGCAGGATGAACCTTCTCAGCTTCTTCTTCTAAAGCAGCTAGCCTTTTGATGCACTCTGCTTCAACAACTCCTTCTTCAGTAGAGTACAACCCAATATAGGCTTCTTCTTCTTCTAACTCTGATGAGGAGGAGTCAGCCCAACTTCTTTGCTTATTGGCAAAGAGGGATTTCTCCTTCTTGCCTTTTTGCTAGTGGTCCTTTTTCTCACTATGTTCCTTTCTTTTGACTGGGCAGTTGGCTATCACATGCCCAGGTTTTCTGCAATCATGACAAGTCATGTTAGAGGAAACTTGTTTACCATTTTTAGAACCATACCTGTCCTACTTAGAGGATTTTCTCCTGCCCTTATAGTAGTCATCCTTGGGATGTGAGGAGAAGGAAGGCCTGCCTGTCCAGTGCTTCTTCTTCAAAAACTTCTGGAATTTCCTGGTGAAGACAGCAAAATCCTCATTAGACCATTGACAGTCTGATGTGCTTTTCTTTGATTTTCCAGAATCAAATTCAGCATCTCTCCTTGGTGGAGAGGGAGACTTTCTTCTGCCTTTGTTGGAGCCTTCAGCTTTGAATGCTACAAACTTGTCTCTTGCCTTAGACTTGTTCTGGTTCTCCTCTTCTTTCCTTGCAGCCAGCTGCATTTCATATGACAATAACTTCCCAAAGAGTATGTGAGGAACTGTCTCACCCAGCTTTGCCACTTCTTTGATGACACGGATTTTAGTGTCCCACTCTCTAGAGAGATCTAAGAAAATTGTCATTTAGTTCATAGTGACTGAATACTCTTCCATAAGTCTTCAGCTCATTCACAATCCTAAAGAACTTTTCATAACAGATGGTTATTTTGTCCCCCTCGGATTTCCTGAAAGCCTCATACTCTTGGTTGAGCATGGACTTCATATCATCTCTAACCTCATCTGTCCCCTCCATGTAGATCACAAGTTTTTCCCATATTTCCTTACAGTTGAGCAATGGATTAGGTTCTGAAGAGTAGAGTCATCAACAACACTCATAATTATATTATTTGCTCTCTTGTCTATTGAGTCCAAGGGCAACTCATCCTTGGTCATCTCATCATATGTCTTGGGGGTCTTGACATTAGCATCCAGTGCTGACACCTTCATTGGGATGTATGGTCCCTCTTCAACTGTAATATACATCCTAGGGTCAGTAGCTTCCATGAACTGCCTCACCCTTTCTTTACAGATGCCAAAATCTTCCTTCATACAGATTGGAAGTCTCACAACACTCAGCTCCCTATTGGTCATTCTTGAACCCATAGAGACAGACTTCTAGCTAACCTTGGAGATCTACTCAGACTGTTAAGCCTTTATAGGGCAACCTCCCTCTGATACCACTTGAAATTCTTGTTTTCAAGGCTAGCTAAACAACTTGCGGGGGGGGGGGGGGGTGAATAGGTTTCTATCTCTATTTGATTTTTCTAACTTGTTTGCGGATTTCTGTGGTTAGTGATTAGGTTAGTTTTTGCTTTCAAGATCAATCACAGATGACACATCAATTTATAGTGGTTCTCCACTCTTGGGTACATTCACTGTCCCTCTGCGCCTATCTAACAATGTGAAAGTGCAGCTAGATCTGATATACTCTAGAGGGGGGGTGAATAGAGTATATGGTGCTTGAAAACTTTTTACAACAATTGTTGTAATTTGAGTGAACATGGAAGCAACTATTAATTCTAATCACAAAATAACCTACAACAGAAATTAATTACAGATCTAAACTAATCACAAAACAATCACAGCCAAAAACAAAAGATAAAGACAAGCAAGCTAGAAGACACAAGGAACTATAGTGGTTCCCCTAAACTTGGGTACATCCACTCTTCTACCACCCTAGGTAGGAATCCACTGCAGGATGAGTTGATCAGGTGCCCTGGGCACCAATGAGCTTTTGATAAGGTGCTCAAAAACCAAATCAGATTTTTTGATCAGGTGTCTTGCCACCAATGAGCTTTTGACAAGGTGCTCAAAAACCAAGCTCAAACGTTTGAAGGGAGTTTGAGAAACCCTTTACAGAGATGGGGATGAGAGAGTTATGGAAGTCTTCTCTTTCTCAGAGCAGCTGAGAAGACTATGTGGATTTGATGGTGTCAAAGCTCCCCCTGAGTCCTTGAGATGTTCAGGAAATGAAGCTTTGCTGTAGGGTGATAGGCCTTCAGAAGTTGATCTCCAGCAAATGATGATTTCAGCAACAGCTGAAATGTTAGGTGTCTGGAGTCTTGAAAGATGTTGGCCTTGAACACTTGAATCACAAGAAATCAGAAGATTTCAGATGGTTGATCTCCTTGGATGTGTGTTCTTGAGAGAATTCTTTGAGAGAAAGAATATTTTGTTCTTTTTTTTTGTCTGTGTTCTCTATTCTAAGTGATAGAGAGATTCAAAAAATCTTGAGTTTTATTCTCTCGTACTGAATAGAAAATCATCCTCTGTCAAGAATAGTCGTTGGCCTGTCATTAATTGCATCCTTAATTGCAATTGTCTTCTGGAGGAAAGTCCAAAGAAACATTCCTTGATAATCCCTTGAAACTTGGTCCAGAATAAATGAAAACGGCTAGAAAATCTTCTGAATTAATTGCTGAATAACTCCTTAACTGATCTGAATTTGAATCTTGAAAATCCTTGAAGTCATCAGAAAACGTCGAACTGAGCTCTGCTATCGTCGAACTGGGCTCAGCGATATGGACTTATACAGCAACAGAAAATCGTCGATCTGAGCTCAAAGATCGTCGAACTGAGCTCAAAGATAGAGATCCAATACTAAGTCAAGATCGTCGAACTGAGCTCGCAGATCGTCGAATGGAGTTCGACGATTTGTTGAAGTTGAGCTCTGCGATCGTCGAATGGAGTTCGACGATCTGTCGAAGTTGAGCTAGACGATCGTCGATTAGAGTTCGACGAATCGTCGTGCTGAGCTCGACGATATGACTTAGTCTCAAACTGAAAATTCTTGGTCTTGAGGGCAGCTTCCAAACCTAGACTTCTAACCCTTAGACTCAATTCTAATTGACCTTTAGATCTATACAGGAGGTCAAAAACAGGTTTCCTAGAGATATAGTGATCCTGACCCAAATTAGTAATAGGGTGTTCCAACAATCTCCCCCATATTTGGGTTAGGATTACTATTTACAGAATTTGAAAAAAATTAAAAAAAAACAACATACACAGCAACAAAACAGAAAAGCAATAAGCAGGACATTGCAGAACCATAGTTATATATCATCCCAGATAATAATCAGAAGTCAGAGTGATTGTCACCTTACATAATCATTTCTTCTCCTTGCTCTTTATGAGTTTGATTTCTCTATTGGGGTTGAGAGCTTCCTTCTTTGATCTTGTATCATCTGCTGCACCTAAAGAGGTTTGCTGTCTGGGCCTTGGAACTACAGCTTCAGGATGCAGCTCCATGTATCTATTAGAGTCAAAGAATTTGCTTGAACCATATCTTTCCAACTCTTTCTTTCTCTGTTCAGATAGTGTAGTGATGTTAGAGGAGTCTCTTCCTTGCTCTTTAGCTTTCTTAATCTGGTCCAGTGCAGCAAGCTCTTTCATCCTTGCAGTCCAAGCAGCTGGATTGTTTTCAGGATCTTCAAATGGCATTGGTGGCTCATATCTAATTGATGGATTATCTTGAGGAGGCCTGGAAGAAACTACTTCCTTCAGTTTATAGGGAAAAGGACCAGAGGTTGTGTTTGATGAGATTTATCCTTCCCTGGAGTAAGGATGTTGCCTTGAATAACCTTTAGAATAAACCTGGAAGTCCCTTTGATTTCCTCTATATTTTCCTCTTCTGGATTGAGAACCCCTGGACTGGCTTCCCCTATGATAGGATCTGGCATGAGGCTGATAGGGGGTTTGACTTCTAGCAGAGGGTTGAGCAGCTGAACTTCCACCTGCACCTGCATCAGGAGGAGGTGGTGGAGGAGGATGAGGATGTTGAAATTGAGAAGATCCTTTTTCATATTTCCTCTTTTTATTCATTTCTTTAAGTTGATTCTTTGAATACTGCATCCAGTGCTCAGTTATGGGGCAGTCATGAAGAATATAATATGGAATGTCATTGCTGTCCTTGACTTTGGCTGGAGGTACTCTCTTCATGGCTTTGCTCCTTGCCTTTCTCTTCCTGGCAATAGTGGCAGAGGAGTCATCAAAATCAGTCTTGAACTGAAGAAACAGAAGACACAGCAGCAGCAGCAACAGCAGCAGCAGCAACAACTGAAGAGCAATAGCAGCAGCAACAACAACTGAAGAAATAGAAGACACAACAGGCAAGCTCACTTCATAGGGCATCTCCCCCTGCCTAGATTCAGACAAGGCTGGATCAAGGCACACTGCTGAAGGGATTTCCTGGGGAATTAAGGAGGAGAGATTGGCAGAAAGAGCTGCCACTAACTGGAGTAATGGAGCCAAGGAGGTCTCCAAGAGAAGAGATAGCCTGGGGGCTAGCAATTCATAAATCCTGTCAGCTAGGGCTGGAAGATCTACTTGCTCAGTAGTGACTGGAGCAGAGATAGAGGATGGAGGTGGAGCTATTGGTGATGGTAGTGGAGAGCTGGTGTATTGGGGAAGAGATGGTTGAGGTGTGGGTAAAGTGGTGATGGAGGACAGTGGGATGGACATAGATGGTATGAAGGTGGGTTTATCAATAATTTCTTGTAGCAGTTCTTGGTAAGAGGTTGATGAGGAGGGCAGCTCAGGAGGTGATGAGGGTGAGTCATCCATGAATGAATCATCAATAAGAGTGAATGAGGGAATGGAGGGTGATGTGGCAATATCTTTTTGAGGGTAGGAGTATAATGGATGGAATACTTCTTCTGTGACAGTGGGAAGTGGAGATGGTATTGATGTTGGAGATGGGTTGGAGATGATGATAGTGGATGGAGTTTGAATGGTTGATGGAATTTGAAAAGATGGAATTGGAGGAGGAGGAGGAGAGGTAGCAGCAGGCAGGTCATCTGCAGGGGCAGAGACCTGAGGGGAAGTGGCTATAGCAGTCCTGGTGCCTGAAGGTGTGCTGGAAGAGTGCCTGCTGGGCTTGGTGATCTGCCTGTCCCATTTACCAAATAGGGCACAGGACAGTCTCTTGGAAGCATTAATGTGTATCCCAGAAGATACTAGCAATGCAGGGCATCTGTTCTGCAGAAAAAGACCTAAAAACCTCCCAAAATATACAAAACTCTTATTAATTTTCTTTTTTATTAGGTCAAAGAAGACCTCTCCCCATTTCAAATTCTTCTTGTCCACTATGGCTCCCATTAAGCATAGCTGATACCTGGAAATAGTATCATGGGCAGAGTGCCTGCTGGGCTTATTCCACAGACAGATTCTTCTTCAGCAGCTTGCTAGGGTTAGCCTCAGAATGACCCATTCTTGCAAGCAAATAAGCATATTGCTCTCCAGATAAATCAGCAGAATCTCCACCACTACTTAACTCAAAAACTTCTGTCAGAATTGCTGGGGTCAAAGGTACCTGGGTGCCAGAAATTGATCCAATGATTGTGTTTTGATCCTGATTGTGGGCAGAGTAGACCCACTCTTTAATTTCATCAGCAGCAAGTTTAATCCTGGTGGTCATGATTGTAGCAAGTTTCTGCTCCTTGAACAACTCCAAAATGTCTTGGAAAACTTGATCTATTGTGCTGAAGGATTCCATGTCAATGTCAAAGCTGGCATCAAATTTCATGGCGGTGAGAACAGCAACAGAAATGGCCATAGTTACCTGCAAAGAATCAACAAACAAAATGACCAAGTGCAGAAATGTTTGGAGGGAAAGAAAGTTTTTGCAGAGAAATCGAAAGCGCAAAATGAGAACGACGGCGAAATTGAATTTTATATTAGGGTTCGACGCAGAAAAGGAAAGATCGTTGAA
Source organism: Platanthera guangdongensis (assembly GCA_039583875.1). Classification (NCBI taxonomy): domain Eukaryota; kingdom Viridiplantae; phylum Streptophyta; class Magnoliopsida; order Asparagales; family Orchidaceae; genus Platanthera; species Platanthera guangdongensis. Next base: position 18,758,621 of record CM077160.1, on the reverse strand, counting down.
CTCAGTTCGACGATCGGGGCTGCTAAAGGAATCTGAAGAGTCTTCAATATCGTCGATCTCCGTTCGACGATATTGGAGAGCGTCGAGCTCTGTTCGACGATCGTTCAGAGAACAGAATTGTCGAGCGTCGTTCGACGATCGCTGATCGGAAGAGATAGTTCATACTATTTGAGAAATGCTAAACTCAGGTCGACGATTTCGGAAATCATCGATCTCCGTTCGACGATCTGGGGGAAAATCGTCGAGCGCAGTTCAGAGACCAGAAAAACTCTAGACACTAAGAAAAATCAAGATGTTTGCCTAGTCTTGGTCAATTTTTAAACTTGTAAAATCTTGGATATTATTTAAGACTTCCTCCATCTAACATTCCTAACTGATTTAGGAAGAAGGTGTGTTTCTTTTCATCCAAGGGCTTGGTGAAAATATCTCCCCTTTGTAAATCAGTTGGAATATATTGCAGTTCAATTTTATTCTTTTCAACATTATCCCTTAAAAAGTGATGCCTAATTTCTATGTGTTTTGTCCTACTATGGAGGACTGGATTTTGAGCTATAGAAATAGCACTGGTGTTATCACAAAAGATTTTTGACTTCTCTAAGTTGTAGCCATAGTCTAGGAGTTGGTTTTGAATCCACAAGATTTTTGAATAACAACTGCCTGCAGTCATATATTCAGCTTCAGCAGTTGAGGTTGACACAGAAGTTTGTTTCTTACAAAACCAAGAGACAAGTCTGTCACCAAGGAACTGACAAGTTCCACTGGTGCTTTTCCTGTCAATTCTGCATCCAGCATAATCAGCATCAGAAAATCCAGTTAAATCAAATGCTGAATCTTTTGGATACCAGAGACCTAGATTTGGACAACTTTTAACATACCTGAGAATCCTCTTTACTAGTGTTATGTGTGACTCTCTAGGGCTTACTTGGAACCTAGCACATATACATGTAGCAAACATTATATCTGTTCTACTAGCTGTAAGGTACAGTAAAGAGCCAATCATTGCTCTATATGTTGTCTGATCAACAGTTTTCCCATGTTCATCAGCATCCAATACAGCATTAGTAGGCATAGGTGTTTTCATACAAGATGCTTCATACATACCAAATTTATTAACCAATTCATTTGCATACTTGGTTTGAGAAATAAAGATGCCTTCAGCATGTTGTTTGACTTGCAATCCTAGAAAGAAGGATAGCTCACCCATGCTACTCATTTCAAATTTAGAATGCATTAGGTTGGAAAACCTTCTGCACAATTTTGAATTAGTAGAACCAAAAATAATATGATCTACATAAATCTGTACTAGTAGGGTATGGGACTTATGGGTTCTAATGAAAAGAGTTTGGTCTACTCTATCCCTTATAAATCCATTTTCCAAAAGAAAGCATGCTAGGGTCTCATACCATGCTCTAGGAGCTTGCTTGAGACCATATAATGCTTTGTTCAATTTAAAAACATAATCAGGATAAGTTGGAGAGATAAAACCTGGAGGTTGTCTGACATATACTTCTTCTTTGATGTCTCCATTTAGAAATGCACTTTTGACATTCATCTGATATACCTTGAAGCCTTTATATGCTGCATAAGCTAAAAAGATTCTGATGGCTTCCAATCTTGCAACTGGTGCAAAAGTCTGGTCATAATCTATTCCTTCTTCTTGAGAATATCCTTGAGCAACTAGTCTTGCCTTGTTCCTTACAATTACTCCTTGATCATCCAGTTTGTTTCTGAACACCCACTTTGTTCCAACAATGGAGTGATCCTTAGGCTTTAGTACTAGTTCCCACACTTTGTTCCTTTCAAATTGATGCAACTCTTCTTGCATTGCAATGATCCAGTGTGGATCTTGCTTTGCATCTCGAATGGAGTGAGGTTCAATTTGAGATAGGAAGCAAGTGTGCAACAGGTTTTGGTTGACCTGATTTCTGGTTTGCACACCAGCTGAGATGTCTCCAATTATTTGGGAAATTGGATGGTCTCTTGATGTTACTAAATCAACCGGGGGTGTTGATTGTTCACCAACCTATGTTGTTGTTTCCTCTTGTGGTACAACAACTGGCTCTTCAAGTTGTTCTTCAATATGTTGAATACTTTCTTTATCTTCACTGCTTTCCTCTTTTTGAGTAACATGTAACTTGTTCAAGTCTTCAACAAGAGAGTGTTCCTGCAAAGGTTCTATGGTAGAAGAGATCTTCTCCTTGAAAGACATGTTAGATTCATCAAATGATATATGAACAGATTCCTCAATTTTTAGAGATGATTTATTATAAACCCTATAAGCCTTACTGATCATATAGTATCCCAAAAACACTCCTTCATCATCTTTAGATTGAAATTTTGCTAAATATTTCTTGTCATTATTATGTATATAGCAGATGCAACCAAAAACTCTAAAATAATCAACTTTAGGTTTCTTCCCTTTGAGTAATTCATAGGGAGTCTTTCCCTTTAGTTTATGTATTAAACTTCTGTTCAGCATATAGTTGGAGGTGTTCACTGCCTCTGCCCAAAAGGATAGAGGAAGGTGAGCATCTGACAACAATGTAGTGGCAGATTCAATAAGGGTTCTATTTTTCCTTTCAACTACCCCATTTTATTGAGGAGTTCTAGGAGCTGAGAAAGTATGTCTGATCCCTTCACTCTGACAGAACTCTTGCATAAGAAGAGAATCAAACTCTGTCCCATAATCACTTCTGATCAGGACAATGTGAGTATTGAACTCAATCTGTATACATTTGAGAAACTCTGTCAAACACTTAAAGTTATCAGACTTCTTCCTCAGAAAGAACACCCAAGTGAATCTAGAGAAGTCATCTACAACTACTAAGGTGTAAGATTTCCCTCCTAGGCTTTGTACTGTGATGGGTCCAAAAAGATCCATGTGCAACAGATACAATATCCTAGGTGAATCACTCTTATTAAGTGACTTAAAACTATTTTTAGTTTGCTTGCCTAATTGACAAGCCTTGCAGAGTCCTTCCTTCTTGTAGGGGCCAGAAGGTAGTCCTCTAACAAGGTTGTCCTTGGATAGCCTAGCAATAGTTCTAAGGTTTAGCTGTCCTAGTCTCTTATGCCATAAAATATTTGGTCTACAAACAGAATTGAACAGGCAAATATCTACATCTGTTGAAAGAAAATCTACTAGATAGATGTTACCTTTCCTTTTACCTGTCAACACAGTTGTGTTGTTCTCTAACTTGATCTTGCATAATGCTTTGCTGAAGGTCACCTGGTAGCCTTCATCACACAGCTGACTGATGCTTATTAAGTTGTGCTTCAGTCCTTCCACATAAGCTACCTTCTTGAATGTTACTGATCCAATCTGGACTGCACCATATCCTTTAGTTTGTCCAAAGTTTGAATCACCAAAGATAACTTTGGGTCCAAGCTTGGCTCTGAAGGATGTGAGATTGTCCTTGTTTCCTATCATGTGCTTAGAGCACCCACTATCCAAGTAGCATTGCTGGTTTGATGTTGGATAGGTCTTCACCTGCACATAAAATAATTCATTTTTTTTTGACCCAGTTTACCTTGGGCCTAGGTTGATAACCTTTAAACTCTGAAATAAAAGACATCCCAGGTTGACTCTTATAACCTTCAGGATGATATCTCCTTGGAGGTATAATCCATTCAGTATAAGGGTTAAAGATTTGGGATGAAGGACCCTTAGGATTGGATTTTGATTTGCCCTTGAAGGGATTTCCAGAGCTCTGATCTCTGTTCGACGATCGTGGAGCTGCGTTCGACGATCTTGGGTCAGATCGTCGAGCTCCGTTCGACGGTCGACTATGGCAGAGTTCAGGAACTTGAGATCGTCGACCTGAGTTCGACGATTTTGCCTGAGATCGTCGATCTGTGTTCGGCGATCGTCGATCTCCGTTCGACGATTTCTACTGGGACTTAGTTTTCTTGGGCAGATCAGAATTTTTCCTAGCTACCTCTACAACTCCCTTTCCTTTATCAGAAATGAACTTGATTGGAGTTGTTAGAACTATGGGTTGGCTGGATGAAGCACCCAAGCTCAGTGTGCTATTAAATCTGGAGTTCACTGTGCTTGTGATGTCCATCAGCTTGATACTTCTCCCATTAAGGGATTCCTCAAGCTTCTTGGCCTCAGATAGCTCACCTTTCAGTGAAGATATCTGCTCCCTACAGAACTCCAACTCCTGAGAGAGTTTTAGGTTTTCTGACTTTAAGGTATTATGTTCAGATAAACGATTTCTGATAGAGATAATTTCTTTCTCAGATTTTAGCAGGTCTAAACATAATGCTTTAAACTCAGATTTAAAGTCCTCTGAATTGAAATCAAATGAACTAATTACCTGATCTTCTTCAAGTTGAGTCTCTGAATCTGACTCTGACTCTTCTTCATCTGAATTATGTTGAGAGGCATTGATTGCCATCATGCAGAACTCCTTCTCTTCTGCATCATCTTCATCATCACTATAGCTGGATGAGGCTTCTGACTTCTGTTCAGTTTCACTCCAGGATTCAGCTACAAACTCCTTTCTTGTGTGTTTGTTTTTGCTGGAGGATGGTTTGCCATTGCCATTCCTCTTGGAGTCTTTCTCCTTTCTTCTTTCTTTCTTGTCCCTTCTATCCTTGTTTTTGTTTTCTGGACAGTCAGGAACAATGTGCCCTGGTTTCCTGCAACCAAAGCAGACAATTTCCTTATTATTAATTGACTTATCATACCTTGGCTTATCATGCTCCTTGTATGATCTCCTTCTGAAGTCCTTTCTGGCCATCTTGTAAAATCTTTTGGCCAACAGACTGAGCAGTTCATCATTGCCTGTGACTTTGTCTTCAGGCTAATCTTCAGTTGCCTTGAAGGCTATTGTCTTCTCTTTTCTTGTGGCTGGTGAGGCAGCCTTCTGTTCTTCTTCTCTATTCTTAATGAGTAGCTCATAAGATTTGAGCTTACCCAATAGAGCTTCAGTGGTGATCTCATTTAAACTTCTGGCATCCTTGATTCGCCAGATTCTTGAATCCCAAGTTCTAAGGAAGCACATTAGAATTTTGTCATTGAGTTCAGTTAGTGATATCTCCTTATCCAAAGTCCTGAGTTCACTGACTATCAGACTAAGTCTATTGTACATATCTCCAATTGATTCAGTTTCTCCCTTCTTGAAATTCTCATATTGAGATATGAGGTGGGATCTCATGTCCTTCCTCTCATCAGCTGAGTTTGAGACTATTTCAGAGAGTTTGTCCCAGATTTCCTTTGCTGAATTACATTCAGCCACCTTTTGAAAGATGTCATCAGACATGGTCTCGGCTAAGATGTTCATAGCCTTGGCATCAGCTACCTTCCATTTCTTGATGTCAGCATCTGTTCCTGATGGAGGTGGAACAGCATTTGTACTTGAGTTCTCTGGAGGTCTTGGACAGACTGTCAAAAGAGAGTTAAAAATATCCTCGTCAATAGAATTCATATATAATCTGATCCTTGCTTTCCAAAGTGCAAACTTGGATAGATTGCACACTGGAGGTCTGGTGCTAGCATAATCTTTGTTTTGGGCCATGATTTGTGAAAATAAAATCTAATACTAAACTCAAAAGAAAATAGATCTAACTAGGAATCTTTTGGTTCAGGTGTTAGCCTGTGCAACCACCAAGGTGTGGTATATTTAACGAACCTGCCTCTGATACCAATTGAAAGTGCAGCTAGATCTGATATACTCTAGAGGGGGGTGAATAGAGTATATGGTGCTTGAAAACGTTTTACAACAATTGTTGTAATCTGAGTGAACAGGGAAGCAACTATTAATTCTAATCACAAAATAACCTACAACAGAAATTAATCACAGATCTAAACTAATCACAAAACAATCACAGCCAGAAACAAAAGATAAAGACAAGCAAGCCAGAAGACACAAGGAACTATAGTGGTTCCCCTAAACTTGGGTACATCCACTCTTCTACCACCCTAGGTAGGAATCCACTGCAGGATGAGTTGATCAGGTGTCCTGGGCACCAATGAGCTTTTGATAAGGTGCTCAAAAACCAAATCAGATTTTTTGATCATGTGTCTTGCCACCAATGAGCTTTTGACAAGGTGCTCAAAAACCAAGCTCAAACTTTTGAAGGGAGTTTGAGAAACCCTTTACAGAGATGGGGATGTGAGAGTTATGGAAGTCTTCTCTTTCTCAGAGCAGCTGAGAAGACTATGTGGATTTGATGGTGTCAAAGCTCCCCCTGAGTCCTTGAGATGTTCAGGAAATGAAGCTTTGCTGTAGGGTGATAGGCCTTCAGAAGTTGATCTCCAGCAAATGATGATTTCAGCAACAGCTGAAATGTTAGGTGTCTGGAGTCTTGAAAGATGTTGGCCTTGAACACTTGAATCACAAGAAATCAGAAGATTTCAAATGGTTGATCTCCTTGGATGTGTGTTCATGAGAGAATTCTTTGAGACAGAGAATATTTTGTTCTTTTTTTTGTCTGTGTTCTCTGTTCTAAGTGATAGAGAGATTGAAAAAATTTTGAGTTTTATTCTCTGGTACTGAATAGAAAATCATCCTCTGTCAAGAATAGCCATTGGCCTGTCATTAATTGCATCCTTAATTGCAATTGTCTTCTGGAGGAAAGTCCAAAGAAACATTCCTTGATAATCCCTTGAAACTTGGTACAGAATAAATGAAAACGGCTAGAAAATCTTCTGAATTAATTGCTGAATAACTCCTTAACTGATCTGAATTTGAATCTTGAAAATCCTTGAAGTCATCAGAAAACGTCGAACTGAGCTCTGCTATCGTCGAACTGGGCTCAGCGATATGGACTTATACATCAATTGAAAATCGTCGATCTGAGCTCAAAGATCGTCGAACTGAGCTCAGAGATAGAGATCCAATACTGAGTCAAGAACGTCGAACTGAGCTCGCGGATCGTCGAATGGAGTTCGACGGTTTATTGAAGTTGAGCTCAGCGATCGTCGAATGGAGTTCGACGATCTGTCGAAGTTGAGCTAGACGATCGTCGATTGGAGTTCGACGAATCGTCGTGCTGAGCTCGACGATATGACTTAGTCTCAAACTGAAAATTCTTGGTCTTGAGGGCAGCTTCCAAACCTAGACTTCTAACCCTTAGACTCAATTCTAATTGACCTTTAGATCTATACAGGAGGTCAAAAACAGGTTTCCTAGAGACATAGTGATCCTGACCCAAATTAGTAATAAGGTGTTCCAACACAATGTGTTAGATTCGACTCTCCTTACAGAACTCAGCTCCTCAAGAGCTTATGGCATAGATCTTGCAGGACCATACAGGTCACACAGACCTATAACTTATGCACTAAGCCAAACCCAGGTCACAAAGACTTTTCACCCGGCACAAAGCCAAACACAGGTCACTAAGACCTCGACATTTATAATACAGGAATAGGACTCCATATTCACCTAGAATCTTTACAGTAGAAGAAATAAAGAGAGATATGATTAGACACCAGAGCAAGATCTCTATGTTTTCTTCTTCCCGGACTGAGCAGATATCAGTCCAAGCTTTTCATGTTGAAGACAATAGATTGGCAGTAGAGTATTTCTTCAAACAGCTTACGTTTTCTCTGCAGAACTTGTAGATCTGCTTCCTCGGGATAGCTTCTGATCCTGCTATTGCAGATGGTAATTGTTTTAACTATCTCTTTCCCCAGCAAGGTTCTGTATGCAGAACAACTTCTTCAGGCTCGACGAAAATGGCGAGGAAGAAGATGAAGTTCGGCCGCACTTTTTGTTTTCAGAAAACCTAGACAGGAATCAATTTTTTTGCTCTGGCCGATTTGCTTCTTTTTATTCTCTGAATGCCAATTGAGCAGTAGATCCCACCACCAGGATTGATGGCTGAGATTGAGCCATTCAGCACATGGTTTCCATTTAATCTTAATTTAATGACTCTTTGCTGTGTGTGGGCCCCAACACTTAATGTTGAAAATATTCCTTGGAAAGTGCAGAAGATGATAACAGCTGGCCGCCAACGTCTCTGGCAGCATTTCCGCAACATTTGAATTTTGGTTTACTTTTTGACTTTGCTGACGTTAGCATGACTTAACATCTATAGACTTAGACAAAATTCAATCATTAGAACCAAAGGCATTGAGTGAGTAGGTATCATGATTGTCTCTGAGATATCTGCAAGGAGAAAATACCAAACTAACAATTCATCAAGGCAAGTATACCTATCGAAATGCAGCTAGGGGACACAAGTGTCGTATTGAAATCCGGGAACAGTTGAGTAAGCTTACTCACACGAAATCTATTATTTTATTGACGGAAAAATAAGGTTTTTTTTTTTGAAGAAAACTAAATGTACTAAATGAAGAGAACTACTTGCATGAAAAGATAAAGAGAGCTAAAAGAGCGATTAACTTAAACTTAGTAACGATGAAGGGAAAATGCACTCGATCAGAAATCACCTCGGCAAGAGTGGTTAGAAAAATACGATAAATAAACCTAAGCTAATTAGGGTAAAGGTCCTTGACCGTGGAGGTTCCATGAATATTGACACACTTCTCTCGAAGGCCGTGCCTAACTGAGTTTAGGAAGGTCCGACCGACTCTCGCCTAAATCGGAGGCCTAAAACTCGCTTTACGCGGTGAACCCCTCTAATGGATTTTACTCCAATCCGGGAGATTTGAACGTCTGCCTCTCTAGAGGGGTGCGAACAACTCCCTTTACTCTTGAGTGCTCATTTCAAACTTTCGGCCTCTCGGCTAGCCCAGAATGAAAGCAAAGGTGGAGAGTATATATCGATAATATATCTCCAACCCGTGATAAATCAAGAGTAATTCAAAGCTAAACCCTAAAAAGAAAAGGTAAGATTCAAAGCATCATAATCTAATCACTCGAACCTCGGATCAATTAGATCGAGTACATGGAGGATTAGTTAATCATGGTGAGGTGGAAGAGGGGGATGAGAAGAAGAAAAATACTGAAAACAGAGCAGGAACGAAAAAGAAAACAACACTTTTTATTAAGAGAAACAGTGATCTTACAGCTTGAAAACCAGAGATTACAAGAACATGAAAAGGAAACTACACTATTATTAGCATCATACTACAGAAAGAAGCTAGGAGCTGATACAGGGAAAGCATAAAGCTAGAGCTACGAACTAAAAATGGAAAGACATGCTTAAAAAGTTCAGAAATACAAAGGACAGAACCTCCCCTCTCAAAGCGAAAAGTTTTCTAAAACCCCTGGAGTTGGGCTCTATTTATAGAATTTTTCGGGTCGGGTCACGCCCCCCTGTCACGCCCTGGTCGGGCGTGACCCTGGGGCGTGACACATTCGGCGCGACTTTTTCGGGCAGGAATTGAATTCTGACGGAGTTGTTGCGGTACACGCCCACAGGTCACGCCCTGGTAGGGCGTGACCCTGGGGCGTGTTCTTTGCGGCGTGACTTTGGGAGCTGAAATTGAATGCTGGAGGTGACGGGCGGAATTGCTGAAGTACACGCCCGGGTCAGGCGTGACCCTGGGGCGTGACACTTTCGGTGCGGCGGTGGAGCGGGAAAAACGAGCGCGCTGCGGCGATTCCTCGGAACCTGGGGACACACCTATAGTACACGCCCGTGTTGGGTGTGTCACGGGCATGACCGAGGGCGTGTACACTAAGTTTCCACGGAATGCAGTTTCGGACCAATTGCTTCATTCCTCTGGGTTACACGCCCTAGGTACACGCCCTAGTAGGGCATGACCTTGGGGCGTGTCACAGCAAAATTCGGCTGAAAGCCGTGAAAACCTGAAAAAGCAGAAAAAATGCATTAGCGACAAAAATACATACAAAGGGGAATCAAAACAAGTACTTTACAAGACATGATTGGCTTTAAAACCCCGAAAATATCCTAAAAAAATTGACTGCAAACGTATTATCAAATTCCCATAAGCTTAAGTTTTGCTTGTCCCCTAGCAAAGATATAAAGACAAGCTAATCATAAAAAGTGACTAATTCAAAAAGTTTTAATCATACTCACACAAGTACTATGCGAAATTCTAGGTAGGGAGAATGTAAAACGTAAATCTAAAACAATTATTTAGGTATGGTTTAACTTTTATAAACTTTACTTAATAAAAATAAATCATCCAGAATTTTGACGAAATTCTTTAAATAGATTTAAGTAAGGCAATGAAAATGAAAAGAACGTATTGAGTTATTACTAGATCCAAGCAACGCATTATAATTATATCAATTAAATAACAAAAATCTAAGTTTAAATCCAAAACTAAAACTGATTTACTTTTCTTCTTTTCTTAGTTGTTAAATAAAATTAAAAAAAGGGCGTGAATCAAAAGGACTTTAATAGGACCGAAACGTTTGGTTTAGGAATATGAATAGGAGTGGAATTCAAATATAAACATGGAGGCTTAAAAATCACACTAAACCAAAACAACGAGTTTCAAAAAAAATAAATTTATTTTAAACAAAATATGTATAAATAAATTTATTTTTTTCTCTTTATGATTATTTATCTCTTTTTTTTTAATTATTATTTTCATTCATTTTTGTTTTTTTTTTCAATTTATTGCTTTTGAGTACACCTTTTTCAACAATATCTCCACAGATAAGACAAAATTTCCTATCAAACAAAATTAGCGTGATTAGATAGGTAGGAATTTGGGCTTTGGTGAAAATGAAATGGTGTGTGGAGTTTATCAAATGAATTTGGAAAAAAGGCTCAAAAGCGGCTAACTAGTGGTAAAAGAGTTTAGGTTGGCAAGAAAGCTCAAACGTAAACAAAAATGGCCTAAATCATTTTCACGCGTTTTTTAAATTTATTTAAAACATAGAGTCGATAAATTTCAAAAAGCAAGTTCGAGATAATAAAAGAAGATTGATGAAATTATCTTGAAAATAAAAATAATATGTCACTTGGATCGTTCATATCTACTACGTTATTCAAAATATGTTCTTACAAAAATCATCTAAAGACGAAAAGGAAAATAGTGGATGATAAATTTTTAGAGAAAGTAAAGAAAATAAAGAACGGAAAACCATAATAGAAATGCACGGTTTACAGAAATATTTTACCTTAACATGCTACCGTGAATTAGAAACACAGCATGACCAACATTTTACTTGTGAAATATGATTAAAAAGAATGATTAGAAAAATTATAATTAACTACGTTGTTTATACATAAGTTTGAGAAAAACAAAACATAAACATGGGGTACTTATTGAAATACCAAAATGCAGCTATAATTAACTACGTTTTTTGAAATTTTTGAATTTATTTGGATATTTACAAAAAGCAAAAAGGAGGAACTCATATCCCCCAAGCTTAAAATCTACATTGTCCTCAATGGAGAAGGAGGTCGGAGAACGAGAGAAACGTAAAGTACAGAAATAAAAGACAGAATTGAAAAGCAGGTACTTCCCCGGTTTTATTTTGTAGGGCAAGCTGAGTGATGCCGCTCCTCCATGCCTGTGCTGTGGATCTGCATGAAGCGTCGTCCGATGGACTTTGTCATGGAAGCAGAACCGTTAGAGCAGGCAATCGCAGAAGTTTCAGCTTGCCGGAGCCATTCGGGGCAAAAAGTGTAAAAGAAAGAAAACAGAAAAAGATAACTTGAGTTGCCTCCCAAGAGCGCCCTTTGTTTAAAGCGTCGTTTGAGCTCGACGCATCAAAATAATAATGTCCCAAATATTGTTTAAAAATAAAGTTCGAATAAAGTCATTGTTTTTGAGAAAAATAAAGGTCAGATTAATCAAATGTCAGGACCGGAAAGATACAGTTAACAGAGTTGAGACTGACATCATCACAGAAATACAGTTTAAGACGCTGACCATTCACTTTGAAAGTACCCTTATCAGGGTGGGAAATTAAAACAGTACCATAAGAAAAGACTTCTAAAACAGTGAAAGGCCCAGACCAACGTGATTTTAATTTACCCGGGAATAAACGTAAATGAGAGTTATAAAGAAGTACTTGGTCGCCTGGCTTAAAGATTTTTGGGTGCCTAAGATGTCGGTCGTGTAAACGCTTCGTTCTCTCTTTATAAACTCTATTATTTTCATAAGCGTAAGAGCGCCACTCGTCGAGTTCGTTAAGTTGAAATTTTCTAAAATCGCCGACAGAGTGGGGATCGAAGTTTAAAAATCGCAAGGCCCAAAAGGCGCGGTGTTCTAACTCTACGGGTAAATGACACGATTTTCCATAAACCAACTGATATGGCGTACAGCCGAGGGCGGTTTTGTACGCTGTTCGGTAGGCCCATAGAGCATCGTCTAATTTGGCGGACCAGTCTTTTCTAGATGTTGAAACAGTCTTTTCTAAAATTCTTTTTATTTCTCTATTCACTACTTCGACTTGTCAGTTAGTTTGGGGGTGGTAGGCAGTAGAAAGCTTATGAGTAACGCCATATTTAGTTAGGATTTTTGAAAATTGCGCGTTACAGAAATGGGAACCCCTATCACTAACGATAGCGCGCGGCGTACCGAATCGAGAAAATAATTTTTTGAGGAAATTAACTACGACTCGGGCGTCATTCGTAGGAAGAGCTTGGGCTTCAGCCCAACGTGAAACATAATCAACGGCAACTAAAATATACTTATTCCCAAAGCTAGAAGGAAAAGGGCCGACAAAATCAATCCCCCAGAGGTCGAAAACTTCGCACTCTAGGAAATAATTTTGTGGCATTTCATTTTTATTCGAAATATTCCCCGACCGTTGGCAACTATCACACCTACTCACAAATGCATGCGCGTCTTTAAACAGGCTGGGCCAGTAAAAACCCGCGCTTAACACTTTGTGAGCGGTGCGGGCAGCTTGATAGTGCCCACCTATCGGTCCTTCATGCAAATGTTTAATAATTTCTAATCCTTCATCAAAGGAAACACACCTCCTAATCACTTGGTCTGCACAGACTTTAAAAAGATGCGGGTCCTCCCAAAAGTAGTTCTTTAATTCAGAAAAGAATTTCTTCTTTTGCTGAGACGAGAACTCTTTTGGGAGCACACGAGCCACTAGATAGTTGGCGATGCGGGCAAACCAAGGATAAGTAGATGTGTTAATTATGAACAGCTTCTCATCAGGAAAATAGTAATGAAAAGAATTTTCGTCTAATTGCTCGATAAACGGGTTGTCTAGGCGCGAAAGGTGTTCGGCGGCCAAGTTCTCGGCACCTCGCTTATCACGGATCTCTAAGTCAAACTCCTGGAGGAGTAAGACCCAGCGAATCAAGCGAGGCTTGGCATCCGTTTTAGAGAGAAGATATTTGAGGGCTGAGTGGTCCGTAAAAACAATAATTTTCGAAAGAGTAATATAAGGGCGAAATTTGTCAAATGCGAATACTACCGCTAAGAGCTCCTTCTCGGTTGTGGTGTAATTTTCCTGTGCAGATGTGAGTTTTTTACTAGCGTAATAAATGGGGTGGAAGTTTTTGGAAATACGTTGACCTAGTACGGCTCCCACCGCATAACTACTCGCATCACACATTATTTCAAATGGAAGATCCCACACTGGAGCTATCATGATTGGCGCATTAACTAATTTTTCTTTTATTAAATTGAAGGCAGCTAGACAGAGGTCATCAAAGATGAATGGGGCGTCTTTTTCTAAGAGATGGGTAAGGGGCTTGGTGATTTTGGAAAAGTCCTTTATGAAGCGGCGGTAGAAACCCGCATGACCCAGGAAACTTCTTATGGCTTTTATGTTCGTAGGTGGCGGCAGTTTCTCGATAACTTCTATTTTCGCAATGTCTACTTCAATACCCCTTTCAGAAATTTTATGTCCCAAAACTAACCCTTCCCTCACCATAAAATGACATTTTTCCCAATTTAGGGCGAGGTTAGTTTCTTCGCATCGTTCTAAGACTTTTTCAAGGTTCTCTAAGCAACTATCGAAGGAATTCCCGAACTCGGAGAAATCATCCATGAAAACTTCCATAATGCTCTCTACGTACTTGTCAAAGATGGCGAGCATACATCGTTGGAATGTAGCTGGCGCATTACACAATCCAAACGGCATTCTTCGGTAGGTGAAGGTGCCGAAGGGACAAGTAAACGTAGTTTTCTCCTGGTCCTCGGGGGAGATGGGGATTTGAAGATACCCCGAGAGGCCATCGAGAAAACAATAAAAGCTATGTCCGGAAAGTCGTTCTAAAATTTGATCAATGAACGGCAAGGGGAAGTGATCCTTGCGGGTGGCGTCATTCAACTTACGGTAATCTATACACATTCGCCATCCGGTCACCGTCCGAGTCGGGATTAATTCATTATTTTCATTACTTACGACCGTTATCCCTCCCTTCTTTGGTACTACCTGTACTGGGCTAACCCACTTACTGTCGGATATAGGATAGATAATTCCTGCGTCTAACAATTTCATAACCTCTCCCTTAACTACGTCTTTCATGTTTGGGTTTATACGGCGCTGAGGTTGTATAGAGTTACGAGAATTATCTTCCATTAAGATTTTATGAGTGCAGAAAGATGGGCTTATGCCCTTGATATCAGATATCTGTCAAGCAATAGCTTGGCGATGCTTTTGTAAAATTGAAAGAAGTTTATTCTTTTGTGCATCCGTGAGGTAGGCCGAAATTATGACAGGCAGCTTAGAGTCCTTTTCTAAGAAAGCGTATTGAAGGTACTCTGGTAGTTCTTTCAGTTCCAAGGTAGGGGGTCATCATACGAGGTCTTGGAAATTTGTTCTTTTTCAAAAACTATGTCCTCGTACACTTTTTTATATGTAAAATTAAAAGGGGTGTTGCTAGCGGCCATGGAGGCTTCGTGCAGCGATTCAGTTGGAAAAGTAGAAGAGGAACAAAAATCAAAAAATTCTTTTTCAAAATCAGAGGGGCGGGTGGAGGATTCTTCACCTAGGTGTAGAGATTCAGTTGGAAGAGTAGGAGAGGAACAAAAATTGGAAAATTCTTTTTCAAAATCAGAGGGGGGAGAGAAGGATTCTTCACTTACGGTATCCATGAAAAAACAGGAGTCATCATTAGCTAGTGTGTTCTTCATCGAGGGGGTGATAGAGAAAGTTACCTCATCGTCGCCCACTCGAAGGAAGAGCTTACCATTGCTTACATCAATGATAGCTCGGGAGGTGGCAAGGAAGGGTCGGCCAAGGATCAGGGGAACCTCGACGTCTTCTTCGATGTCTAAAATGACAAAGTCCACCGGGAAGATGAACTTGTCAACTTTGACTAGGACGTCCTCCACTATTCCTAACGGGTATTTGACTGATCTGTCGGCGAGCTGGATACTCATGCGTGTGGGGTTGAGACTACCAATTCCTAACTTTTTAAACAACGAGAAGGGCATAAGATTAATACTCGCACCTAGGTCGGCTAAAGCGTGTTTGACAAAGAGATCACCAAAGACACACGGGATAGAGAAACAACCCGGGTCACTAATTTTCTTCGGTAATCCGTTTGTCAAAACCGCCGAGCATTCGACATTTAACGTGACATGTGAAAGGTTCTCTAACTTCTTCTTGTTAGTTAGGAGGTCCTTAAGGTATTTTACGTACTTCGGCATCTGGGATATGGCTTCGTGGAAAGGCAGATTTACGTGGATTTGTTTAAACATTTCCAAAAAACGGGTGTATTGATCATCCTGTCGTTGTTTATTAAGTTCGGAAGGGTATGGCGGGGATGAATTATTTTTAAAAGTGGGTGGTGGAGTGAGTTCTTTTTCTACGATAGTGGTGATAATTTCTTCGGCAGAGGGTGGAATTTTTAAAACGGGAACGGAGCTTTGATTTTTAAAAATGGGAGCGGAGCTTGCCTCGGGTTCTTCACTTACCATACCAGGAACTTTCTTCCCACTCCGAAGAGTTATAGCTTTCGCTTGCTCTCTCAGGTTGGGCTCGGTATTGGAAGGAAGAGACCCTACGGGTCGCTCAGAAATCATTTTAGCGAGCTGTCCTACCTGATTTTCTAAGTTTTTAACACTTCCGGTTAAGGTCCTAATCGTAGCGTCATTAGCATTCATGTATTTTGAAAACACTTCCTCCAAATTTGGAGGTTTTGGAAAACTTTGAGGAGGTGGTGGTGGAGCAGAAAAATCACTTTGCGGTGGCGGGCGCACAGCATTCGATGGATTGCTCCACGAAAAATTCGGATGATTTCTTAACGCAGGATTATAACTATTCGGAAAATTAAAACCAGGAGGATGATAATTTGCAGCAGAAAAATTATTAAAAGCAGTTCTAGGCATATTATTTACATAATCCAAATGTTCGGCGGGAGGAGTTGCAGATTCCCATACCTGAGGGGCGGAGGCAGCAGTCATCTCCGTAATTTTTTTGCTTAATATTTCAACTTGCAGTGCGAGTTGTGAGACGTTGTCCACTTCAAAGAGACCTGCAGGTTTGTTTGGGCGGGACCTAGGCACATTCCACTGGTAAGTGTTCATGGCCATGTCTTCAAACAGCTCAAGAGCTGCTTCCGGGGTCTTATGGTTTAAAGTACCGCCAGAAGCTGTGTCTATCATTTGCTTCGTGCTTTGATTTAGCTCATTATAAAACGTCTGCACCTGCAACCATATAGGCAGAGCGTGATGTGGGCATCGTCTTAATAATTCTTTAAATCTTTCCCAGGTTTCATAAAGGGTCTCTGAGTCTATTTGTCCAAAGGCAGAAATGTCATTCCTAAGTTTAGCAGTTTTAGCAGGCGGAAAATACTTGGCCAAAAATTTTTCAGTTAATTGCGTCCAAGTAGTTATGCTATTTTTAGGAAGGGTGTTCAGCCACTGCTTAGCCTTAATTCTAAGAGAGAAAGGAAATAATCTTAGCCTAATAGCATCATTTGTGACACCATTTATCTTGAAGGTGTCACAAATCTCAAGAAAGCTGGCTATGTGTGCGTTCGGGTCTTCATCTTGAAGCCCGTCAAATTGCACATACTGCTGCACCATTTGAATTATGCTAGGCTTCAGTTCGAAATTATTATTATTTATTGCAGGGCGAACTATACTCGTTTTTGTACCCTCGAGATTCGGTCGTGCATAATAGGACATAGGCCTTTGCACGACTTCCTCCACGTTGGGTTCTGCCATTCTTAAGGTAGAAAATGACTCGGAATCCTCAACCGGCACTTGGGTAGTAGGGCCTTGAAATCGCGATCTTCTCCGAAGAGTACGCTCAATTTCGTGGTCCAGGTCCAAAGTAACCAACGGACTTCCGCGGGTCATACACTAGAAGAAGAGAGGAGAAGCAAGACTAAAAAGTAAAAGAGCTAATGAAGTTGGAAAAAAAAATTTTTCAAATAGATTTTTTATGTTTTATCTCCTGAACTTCCCAAGGGCTACCCGGTGAAGGGTTCGCAAGGTACTAGACAAGATAGTGGCATTTAGAGCCACTTTGCCCTTTTCGAGAGAGTTAGGTGGTGTAGAAAATTTTGTGATGTGGGTTTCTATTAAGAATGCGGTAATTAAAATCCAGCCATTTATCTCTGTGCGAGTAGGCGGAAATTAAAAGCTATACTCACGCACTCGACAGAAAATTAAAACACACCCACTCGACAGAAAGTAAACACACTCTACTGAAATAAAGCCTGCCAATTAACTCAAGTGAGTAGGCGGAAAAATAAAATACGCACACTTGCTTGAAATAAATCCAGCCAATTAACTCAAGTGAGTAGGCGGAAAAATTAAAAATACGCACACTTAACAAAATCCAGCCATTTAACTCAAGTGAGTAGGCGAAAAAAATTTAAGAAGGAGGCTGAGAAAGAGAAGTGATAAAATTAATATATTCGCGTTTTCAATTTATCAACAAGCGTTGCTTCCTCGGCAACGGCGCCAAAAACTTGATTGTCTCTGAGATATCTGCAAGGAGAAAATACCAAACTAACAATTCATCAAGGCAAGTATACCTATCGAAATGCAGCTAGGGGACACAAGTGTCGTATTGAAATCCGGGAACAGTTGAGTAAGCTTACTCACACGAAATCTATTATTTTATCGACGGAAAAATAAGGTTTTTTTTTTTGAAGAAAACTAAATGTACTAAATGAAGAGAACTACTTGCATGAAAAGATAAAGAGAGCTAAAAGAGCGATTAACTTAAACTTAGTAACGATGAAGGGAAAATGCACTCGATCAGAAATCACCTCGGCAAGAGTGGTTAGAAAAATACGATAAATAAACCTAAGCTAATTAGGGTAAAGGTCCTTGACCGTGGAGGTTCCATGAATATTGACACGCTTCTCTCGAAGGCCGTGCCTAACTGAGTTTAGGAAGGTCCGACCGACTCTCGCCTAAATCGGAGGCCTAAAACTCGCTTTACGCGGTGAACCCCTCTAATGGATTTTACTCCAATCCGGGAGATTTGAACGTCTGCCTCTCTCGAGGGGTGCGAACAACTCCCTTTACTCTTGAGTGCTCATTTCAAACTTTCGGCCTCTCGGCTAGCATAGAATGAAAGCAAAGGTGGAGAGTATATATCGATAATATACCTCCAACCCGTGATAAATCAAGAGTAATTCAAAGCTAAACCCTAAAAAGAAAAGGTAAGATTCAAAGCATCATAATCTAATCACTCGAACCTCGGATCAATTAGATCGAGTACATGGAGGATTAGTTAATCATGGTGAGGTGGAAGAGGGGGATGAGCAGAAGAAAAATACTGAAAACAGAGCAGGAACGAAAAAGAAAACAACACTTTTTATTAAGAGAAACAGTGATCTTACAGCTTGAAAACCAGAGATTACAAGAACATGAAAAGGAAACTACACTATTATTAGCATCATACTACAGAAAGAAGCTAGGAGCTGATACAGGGAAAGCATAAAGCTAGAGCTACGAACTAAAAATGGAAAGGCATGCTTAAAAAGTTCAGAAATACAAAGGACAGAACCTCCCCTCTCAAAGCAAAACGTTTTCTAAAACCCCTGGAGTTGGGCTCTATTTATAGAATTTTTCGGGTCGGATCACGCCCCCCTGTCACGCCCTGGTCGGGCGTGACCCTGTGGCGTGACACATTCGGCGCGACTTTTTCGGGCAGGAATTGAATTCTGACGGAGTTGTTGCGGTACACGCCCACAGGTCATGCCCTGGTAGGGTGTGACCCTGGGGCGTGTTCTTTGCGGCGTGACTTTGGGAGCTGAAATTGAATGCTGGAGGTGACGGGCGGAATTGCTGAAGTACACGCCCATATATCACGCCCGGGTCAGGCGTGACCCTGGGGCGTGACACTTTCGGTGTGGCGGTGGAGCGGGAAAAACGAGCGCGCTACGGCGATTCCTCGGAACCTGGGGACACACCTATAGTACACGCCCGTGTCGGGTGTGTCACGGGCGTGACCGAGGGCGTGTACACTAAGTTTCCACGGAATGCAGTTTCGGACCAATTGCTTCATTCCTCTGGGTTACACGCCCTGGTAGGGCGTGACCTTGGGGCGTGTCACAGCAAAATTCGGCTGAAAGCCGTGAAAACCTGCTAAAAGCAGAAAAAAATGCATTAGCGACAAAAATATATACAAAGGGGAATCAAAACAAGTACTTTACAAGACATGATTGGCTTTAAAACCCCGAAAATATCCTAATAAAATTGACTGCAAACGTATTATCATATCACTCAACGCCACAACACTTAGACAAAATTCTGTCTGTCTAGGTATTGAGCTCGGCGAATACTGAGCTCCGTTCGACAAACAACAAGCTCAGCTTGACGAAATCATAAGTTCAATTCGACGAACTGTAGACTTAGTTTGACGGAAGGCTAAATTTTGTTCGACGAACTACAGACTCAGTTCGACGAGAGCATAAGTTCAGTTCAATGAACTGTAGACTTTGTTCGACAAAAGCCTAAATTCAGTTCGACAAACTCCAGGCTCAGTTCGACAAATGTAGAGCTCAGTTCGATGAAGCTGAGCTCGACGAAAGCCAAGCAATCCATGCATTTGGAGTTAGCCAAATTTCTGCTTCAAGGCGTTGAGAACGTCGAGAGCGTTGAGTGAGCTTGACTCACTCAACGCTATTTGCCTTAGCAAATATTTCTTTGCCGTGGCGTTGAGAGAGTAAGGTCCACTCAACGTCAAACTACTTAACAAAATTTTTCTGTTATCTGGCGTTGAGTGAGTAAGCTACACTCAACGCCTGTGGACTTGGTGAAAATTTTGCCCAACTTTTCAGTGGAGTTGACTGGCACAACAACACTCAATGCTAAAAGATGTATTGTTGGAGCATGCATTCCACCCTTCCTGGTTTGGTAATAACAAATCTTGTTTGTATTTGATATTTGGATGTTATTGGTGTGCAGGTAACACAGGTTAATATCTCATAGCTTTTTGATGTTGAACCGGATCAGAATTGACCTCGGGCGATAACGCCAGGCGATAGTGGGTATCACCAACAGGCGATAGTGCCACTCGACACTCACCACTCGACACTCGCCACTCGACACTCGACACACGATGCAACGATATCACCAGACGATAGTTGGTATCGCCACAGGCGATTGCGCCACTCGACGAAGTCCCGTTCGACGCTCGACAAAATCGTGGCCACCGTTATTTTTCTATCGCCAGATGGCAATATCCGGTATCGCGCGGCGATAGTGCATGATTCAGCGCTCAACGTTCATGCAATGCGAAAATGAGGAGTTTGTGGGACTCGTGGCAGCGGTTACCGCTATCGCCAGATGGCGATACCCAGTATCGCCCGGCGATAGCGCCATAATATAAAAGTCTCTCATTTTTTTGAGAAAGTTACGAATTTCATTACTTGGAGTTCACTTACCTTAATAGATGTTCCAGAGAGCTCCAGAACTCAGAGATACTCCGTACACCTAAGAAGGAAAAATAGCGCGGAAGATTGACGGCACGTGCGAAGCATTCAAAGCATCTCTTGTAAGGATTCATCGACATCTTCAGCGCTTTGTTTGAAGGGAGTGTCTAGTCTAAAGTGCTCAATTTGTTTTTGTTTTTTTTCATTTATTTTCTCATTGTAATCGGAAGGGAAATCGTCGTCTTGTGCGTGGCGTTTATGTCCTTGTGTGGCTTAGGGGAAAATCGCTGCCTTGTGAGTGGCGTCCAAGTCCTTGTATGGCTTAGGGACAAATCATTATCTTATGTGCAGCGTCTAGATCGGGGTTAGATCTAGGGGAGGCCAGTAGCAAGATCTAGGGAGAGATACGCTTTAGCCTGCCTGTTCTTGGTAGAAGAACCGGCGAATACACTATCAAATTATTTATTTCATGAGCCTTTGTCTCTTGCTCTATAGAGACACATTGTATTCATTGTAACTCTTTTGAAATATATCATTGTTGTTTCTAGCTTGTGTTCATTTGCTCTCTTCTATTATTTTGTTGTTATTCATTGTGTAAAGGTTGCTTAAATTGTTTAAAAAAATTTAGAAGAACCCTTGTTCACCCCCCCCCCCCCCCCTCTAAGGGCGCCGTAAGATCCAACACTTGGTATCAGAGGTAGGTTACTCCAAAAATAGTTTCACCACCAGGAGTAATGGCACAAAACACGCACGCATTTTCTGAGGGGCAAGGTATTAGTAGACCTCCCTTATTCACGAGCACATACTACAACTATTGGAAAGCTCGAATGGGATGCTTTCTAATAGCACTAGATATCAATGTTTGGGGCATGGTAGAAACATGCTATACTGCCCCCATTACTGTTGTAGGAAGTGTCTCTATGGAGAAACCCAAGGACAAATGGGACGAAGCTGATAGGCTTCGATGTAAAAATAACAATAAGGCAATGTACTCTTTATTTTGTTTGTTAGATAGGACTGAATTTAACTGTTTTTGTGCATGTGATACTGCATATAATATTTGGAATCTTCTTGAAGTTACTCATGAAGATACATCGCAGGTAAAGGACTCGAAGCTTTTCTAGCTAGAATTGGAGTTTGAGAAGTTCAAGATGGAGGTTGATGAAGATATAGACTCCATGTACATGAGGTTTAGCAAGATTGTAAATGACTCGAGGATTCTAGGGAAGAATTTCTCAAATGGAGATTTGGTGAGGAAAATACTTAGAATGCTTCCCCCGAAGTTTAATCCTAAAGTGACTGCCATCTCGGAGTCACACGATCTAAAGTCTCTCCAAATTGAGAATCTCATAGGAAACTTAAAAACTCATGAAGTAGAGTTAAGGATTCAACAACAAGAGTATAGCTTGGAGCCAAGAAAGAAAGCTTTGGCATTGAAGTCGAAGAAGGAGAAGGAAAGCGAGTCTGATGAAAGTGATGATAAAGATGAAGAGAGTTTGTTTGTTAAGAAGTTCAGGAGATTTATGAGAAATCCTGAAAGAAGAAATTCTTTCAAGAGATTTTTCAAAAAGAAAGAATATGGGAATAGGAAAGGAAAATCCCAAACTGAAGAAGAAGATGGTGAAGATAGACCACCACCTGAATGTTATCATTGCAGAAGATTGGTCATATAAAGAGCAAGTACCCAAAGTATCTAAAAAAGCTGAAGGAGAAGAGGCACGGAAAGAAAGATAGGATGAAGGTTCTAAAGGCTGAAACATGGGATGAAGCCACTTTTGAGGAGTCAAGTAGTTCAGGGTCAGAAACTGAAGATGAGGCCAAATGTGCTTGATGGGAAAGAGCTCTTCATCTTATGATGAAGAAAGCAGTGTCTAGAGCGACACTGAGATAATTCCTGAAACCTATGATGATTTATTTTCAGAATTTTTGAGTACTTGTGAGTATTTAGATAAAACTTGCATGAAATTAAGTTGATCAACTCTGAAAAAAACGTTTTAAAAAAAGAAAATAAAAATGAAGTAAAAATTCTTGGAAAAGAGAAAGCGTCTTGTCAAGAGGATTGTCCATCTTTGACAAATATAGTGGAACTTCAGAAAGATCTCTCTAAGAATCAGACTCGGGTTGAAACTCGTACAAAAGAGAAAGAGGCCTTAGAGAGATCTCTAAAATTTTCTCAATCTCAAGTGGAAGGTAGTAGGAAGTCCTTTGCTAATCGTTGCAGCACCACAGTTGCCAAAAATAATGTACTAAGGGGACAAGTCCGAGATTTAGAAATGGCCAATAACAAATTTGGAGTGGGCCAAAAATCTCTAAATATGATTTTGGGAAACCAGTACTGTGGTTCTGGAAAATTCGGACTTGGATAATCTCCAGAGCACTATCGCCCGGCGACATCCACTGTCGTCGTTGATAAGAAAAATTCCAGGAAAGTTAATTTTCAGGTTAAAAATAATAAATCACATGTCCCTGTAGCTTCCAGCAAAGGGTCAAAGTTTACTTTAAAAAACCAGTCGACTTCTTTCATCATGTGTGCCAAATGTTATAAGTTTGGTCACACAACTCATACTTGTAAGAAGACGAGATACTACTCAGTCAAACAAATCTGGGTGCCTAAGGCTTCCACCTATTCTATGGGAGGAACCACTTGGGTAGTTGGATCTTTACTCTCATCCTCTTTCTATGTGTGTTGGCAGGCTAAGGACAAAGAAGACGTGTTGTAACGCCCTGAAACTTAAAAGAGCAACGGGGGACGTTTTGGGCCAATTTTGGGTTCTGGCTGCAGGCACACGGCCTGGGACACGAGAGTGTCCCAGGGCGTGTCAAGCTTGTGTCGACACTAGCCGGGAAGTAGACACTTTGGTCTCGACATTGTGTCGAGATAGGGCACACAGCCTGCGACACGGGCGTGTCGCAGGGCGTGTCGACCCGTGTCGACACTTAGCCCGCAAAGTAGACACTCTGCATTCGACGAAGTGTCGAGACATGGCACACGGCCTGCGACAGGGGCGTGTCACAGGGCATGTTAACCCGTGTCGACACTCGTCCCGGGAAGTCGACACTTTGGTCTCGACATTGTGTCGAGACAAGGCACACGGCCTAGGACACGGGCGTGTCCAAGGCCGTGTCATCAGGTCGACGATCTTTGCTCGACGAAGTGTCGAGTGTCGAGACGGTGTACACGGCCTGGAGCCCAGGCATGTTGAGGTGACACGGGCAAGGACACGGGCGTGTCCTAGAACCCGTGCAGTGCTCGGGTTGTTTTCGGGGAAAAATGATGGGGTTACACGGCCGGCTACACGGCTGTGTTAGGTGGAACACGGGCGTGTCAGGTCGAACACGGGCATGTTAGATACCCGTGTGTTGTTCCAGGCGAGCCGATTTTGACGGCGAATGAGGCACACGGCCGTGGACACGGGCGTGTGCCAGGCCGTGTTCGGTCCAGATTGGGCATTTAAGTCCCGAATCAAAGCCGTTCATTTCTTTAATTGTTGATCCAACGACTGGGGGTTGTTCCTGAAGGGATATAACCGGGATTGGACTTAGAAACCCTCACTTTTCTTAAGTTGTTATCTTTCTAAAGCCTTAGAGAGAGAGGATAGCCAAGGAAGGAAGAAGGAGCTAGATCCGGCCATTGGAGGAGCTTCGAAGCTCCGAATCGCAAGCCGACTCCGGATCCACGGAGGCAAAGCTAGTGCGGTGCTTTTCATCCGCTTACTTTTCAATGGCCCCAAAGAGGAACGCTAGGGTAACGATTCTCTTCTTGAGCATGAGTAGCTCTCCTTCTTTGCATAGGAAGCCCGCTCTCGCGAGTTTGCGGAGAGTTGGAGGTGTTCCTTCGGGTAGATATGTGAAGTCCCCGTTGTATAGAGTCCGTAAGCGAGAACGGACATAGGCATGATGTGTGAATCCTACCCGGACATGTTGGTCTGGATCGGTGATGTTGCATTGCATAAATGCCAGAGAAGACTCCGTGCTATTGGTTGTTTTTCGGGTTTTCTACACCGTAGATTGCAGCAGGGAGCCTTGGGGATTAACCTAAAGGTGCACCCGAAAAACTGGGCGGATGCGAGATCTTGCCAACTTGGTGGCCTGAGAGCCAACTTGAACATAACCGGGTTATGTGCATTGTGATGGAAATGGGACTCGGTGGAAGTTTGACCCACGCAAATGGCTTAAATTGTCGTTGCGATGTGAGCACGGGTTAGATGGAACTGTACCCGTTCTATGTCGTTCGGTTAAAGAGACCTAAGGGTACGTGGCACTTGCCGTTGGCATAGATTAGGGTCTTCGGTGGTCAATGGCTTAAATTGCCGTGACCCAGGCCAGGAAGACAAATTGCTCATAGGTTTGGCCGTCAAAGTTGCGGTGGTGAGTCCGGAATGTCTATGGCTTTAATTGACGTGACATCGACCGGTTCGCCGAGAATGTGCCCTGAGAGTACGGGGCGTGTGGCCGTGCGAGCCAACGTCTGTGATGAAATGATTGTGGTTATATATTGCTCGCTTATGCTAATAAAATGCAGGGAAGGAGCATCGCTGCCCCGAGTTGGGGGCGGGATCGTTATAATTTGGTCAGCATTGCTGACTGTTGCCTTATTTTGCCACCGTGCGGTGGTTTGTTGCTTGCAGGTGCTGCTGGACCAAGCGGTCAATAGCGGGCTAAAGCCCTTTTTGCGAAGCCGGCCCTCGAAGGCCTAAATGGAAGTGTTTACTGTTTTATTCATGTATGACCGGCCTGCGTGCCGTGGTTTGTAAATCATGTAATATCAAGTGAAACATTTTGTAAGGCCTTAAGGCTTGTACTGTTGTATTTTGTAACATTCCTATTTGGTACTAGTGGACATTCATGCTTTAATGCTGGGTTCTTATTTGTAACTCTTATTAAACTGCTTCCGCTAGAATGCTCTGTATAGGACGTTGAGATTGGTTGGATGGTTTCCATGAGTAACCACCCGGTCTGTCTGTGGCATACGACATCGGGCCCCGGCCGGACCTACTGCTATATGCTATGCGACGGATAGGGGTGTTACAATTTGGTATCAGACTACTGGTTTTGGTCGGACTTAAGATGAATTCGTGGGCGAATTCTTTTTAAGTGGTGGTGAGCACATTGTGTGCGTCATCGTTATAACAGTAAAAGAACTAATGAATGTCCACTTAGGAATGAAAATACTCGTGTTTGAAGAACTTGCGTGTTCCTATAATTACTGTTTATAATTTTATTTGGTCGCTTAACGGTGTTTTGTACCACTATAGGTGACCAGAAGTGGTGTTGGGCCGTCAGAACGCCGAGTTTCTGAGGCTAGTAGTGCACCGGATGTTGCTCCTGCAACACCTCTATCGGCTGAGAATATACGATTGGTGGCTGAAGCGGTGTTGGCCGTGATAAATGCGCAGCCTGCAAGGCAAACGCAGCAGCCCGCTCCTGTGATGGAGCAGGAACCTCTTCAAGAGGCTGAGCCGAGGAGGGTGGAGCAAGTGGTTGTGGAACCGGTGGTGCCAAGGAGGGCAACTGAGAGGCAGCTTAAGCATGTAATGAGCTTTAACCCTCCGGTATTCTCGGGGTTGGGAAACCCATCTCAGGCTGAAGACTGGCTCTCCAGGGTGAAGAGAGTCATGACAGCAACGGAGACGGAGGAGTGGCAAATGACCACCATCGCTACGTTCCTTCTGGACGGTGAAGCGAGGATGTGGTGGGAAGGATTGGAGCTGCATCATTTGAGAGGAAAACAACTTATAGACGTTCCGATGGAAGAGTTCTCGGGATTGTTCTTAGCATGATACCTCCCTTCTACTCAGAGGATTTCGATGGAGAACGAATTTCTAAAGTTGGTTCAGGGTGAGAAGAGCGTGGATGAATATCTCCATGAGTTCACTCGTTTGAGTCAATATGCTAGCTCCACCATCATGGACGAGGAGCACAAGACTAATCGCTTCTATGAAGGCTTGAGAGATGTATTGAGATTACTACTTTCGGGGCCGATGACGCAGGGTTTCTTAACCTTGGTCAATACTGCCCGGTCCTTGGAAAAGGACATGAAGAATGTACAAGCAAAGAAAAGCTTGGGTGATAGGAAATCTGAATTTAAAGTGCCGACTACTTCAAAGTCCGGCTATCGGAGGTCTTTCAAGAAGCATAGGACTTCGGGGCCAGCTCCTTCTGGTGCTTCTGGGGCGACTACGAGTCGGACCCCGCGCGCGTGTTTTACTTGTGGAAAGACGGGACATTTTGCCCGTGACTGTTGGAGCGGACGTCCTAAGTCCGAGAGAAGGCTGGGAGCTACTTATTAAGAGAAGGGTAAGGAGGTGGAGTCGACCGCATCCCATTATGCTCCGGCCCAACCAAGGGTCTATAATCTTGGCCAACAGGAGGCCATCAAACAGGCTGATGTGGTGACAGGTACGGTTTAATTTATAGCAAGTCAATTTCTTTAAATACTTGTTATGCACATGTTACCTTACCACTGCTTGTTTAGGATTTGTATTGTTTTGTGAAAATCCGGCACGAGCACTCTTTGACACGGGAGCTTCACACTCCTTCTTGTCCGGAAGATTTATATCACGCATCGGAGTCCCTTCTTCGATGGCGAATGATAAGATGGATGTGTTGTTGCCCAATGGGTGTTCGATGTGCGCGGATAGGATCTGTGATGTTAAGATTCGTATTGGGAATCAGGAGTTCGATCTGCAGGCATCTTTACTTCCGTTAGTGGAGTTCGACGTAATATTTGGCATGGACTGGGTCTCGGAGCAGCAGGCCTATATTGACTGCGGTCGCAAGGAAGTCAAGCTGGGAGCAAGTCGTGAGACGACTTTTACGGGCTTAAAGGGGTCGAGCAAGATGTTGATGTCTGCTCTTCAGGTGGTGAAGGCGGTTCGTGCCGGAGCAGAACTGTTCTTTACACTAGTGGAGGTTGCAAAGCCGAAGCCCGCATTGGATTATATTTCAGTGGTATCGGAATACCCTGATGTGTTCCCCGCAGATCTTCCTAGAGCCCCGCCTCTACGGGAGATAGATTTCACGATTGAGCTAGTGCCAGGTGCAAAGCCTGTGTCACGATCTCCTTATCGGCTAGCTCCTAAGGAAATGGCGGAGATGAAAGTTCAACTGCAAGAGTTGTTGGAGCAAGGGTATGTGCGCCCGAGTTCTTCGCCTTGGAGCGCACCGGTCCTCTTTGTTAAGAAGAAGGACGGAAGCTTGAGGCTATGTATTGATTATCGGGAGCTCAACAAGCTGACGGAGAAGAACAAGTACCCGATCCCCCGGATTGATGATCTTTTGATTAGTTAGTCGGGTCGACGGTGTACTCGAAGTTAGATCTCAAGGCTAGGTACTATCAGCTACGAATAAGGGAGAGTGATATCCCGAAGACAGCGTTTAGTACGAGATACGGACATTATGAGTTTACGATCATGTTGTTTGGGCTGACTAATGCGTCGTCAGTGTTCATGGATTTGATGAACAGGACTTTCATGGAGTACTTGGACCATTTCGTGATCGTCTTCATCGACGATATTTTGGTGTACTCGCAAAGTGAGGTAGATCTCTTCAAGCATCTTCATTTGGTGTTGGAAATGCTAAGGAGAAATCAGTTGTATGCCAAGTTCTCGAAGTGCGAGTTTTGGCTATCCTCAGTGGCGTTCCTCGGGCATATAGTGAGTGGAGAGGGTATTGCTGTGGATCCGGCGAAGATCGTTGCGATACGGGAGTGGCCTGAGCTTGTTACGGTAGCGGAAGTCCAGAGTTTTCTGGGGCTTGCCGGCTATTATAGGCGCTTCGTAGAGAACTTCTCGCGGATAGCGTTGCCTCTCACTACTTTGACGAGGAAGGAGCATAAGTTCGTTTGGACGCCGGAGTGTGTGCGAGCTTTTGAGGAGTTGAAGTGTCGGTTGACCACGATGCATGTGCTGAGTTCGCCATGTGGCACCGAAGGCTATGAGATTTATAGCGATGCTTCGGCCAGCGGTTTGGGTTGCGTGCTACTGCAACACGGAAGTATAATAGCCTATGGCTCGAGACAGCTAAAAGTGCATGAAAGGAACTATCTGGTCCATGACTTGGAGTTAGCGGCCGTGATTTTTGCCTTGAAGCTTTGGAGACACTACTTGTACGGTGTGAAGATTGATATCTACACCGATCACAAGAGCCTGAAGTATCTTATTAATCAAAAGGATCTGAATATGCGGCAGCGTAGATGGATGGAGTTCCTGGGGTACTATACATTCAAGATCCATTACGTGCCTGGTAAGGGGAATGCGGTTGCGGACGTGTTGAGTCGCCGAGCCCCAGCTCAAGCCAATTGGCTATCGGTGCATGATGAGCGGTTGGTGCGGGAGTTGGAGGCGTTGGAGATTATTTGTGTGGACAAGCAATCAAGTGCTGAAGCAGTTCTGTATTGGACTGAAGTCCAATATGACATGGCTGATCGTATTCGACAGGCTCTGGATATGGATGCTCATATGAAGCAGTTCATGGTAGAGGCTCTGGATGGGTCAAATCCCCAATTCGTCGTGGAGGACGGATTACTTTGGAAAGACGGTCGTCTGTGCGTCCTAAGTCTGGGCAATTTGCGGGTGGAGTTGTTGTACGAGGCACACCATACCAAGTACTCGATTCACCCGGGGAGCACGAAGATGTACCGTGATGTGAAGAAACTGTTTTGGTGGCCGGGTTTGAAGAAAGATGTGGCGCTCTACGTAGCGAAGTGTCAAACTTGCGCCTTGGTGAAGGCGGAGTGCCAAAAGCCGGGAGGATTTCTTAAGTCCTTGCCTATTCCGGAGTGGAAATTTGACGACATCTCTATGGACTTTGTGCACGGTTTGCCAAGGTCGCAAAAGGGGAACGACGCCATTTGGGTGGTCATGGATCGGTTAACGAAGGTGTCGCATTTTATTCCGCATAGGAAGGATGATCCGGTGGAGAAGTTGGCAAAGCTTTATGTGGATAACATAGTACGGCTTCATGGTGTGCCCCACAGCATCGTGAGTGACCGAGATGGGCGGTTCACGTCCAATGATTGGAGGCTTGTGCAGCAAATGTTGGGAACAAAGCTGAAATTTAGCACAGCCTTCCATCCGCAAACGGATGGGCAGACCGAGAGGGTCAATAGAACCATGGAAGACATGCTCCGCATGTGTGTCTTGGATTTTGGAAAGCAATGGGAAGACCATCTTTATTTGGTGGAGTTCGCATACAACAATAGCTACCAAGCGAGTATTCATATGGCTCCTTTCGAGGCCCTATATGGTAGAAAATGTCGCACGCCGTTGTCTTGGTTAGAAACGGGTGAGTCAAAGTTGTATAAGCGATTAGAAGTGGAGGATTCTACTTCTTTGGTGAGAACCATTCAGGAGAGATTGCTTATCGCTCAGGACCGGCAAGCAAAGTACTATAATGCCAAGCACAGGACCGTGGAGTTCGCTGTGGGCGACTATGTGTACCTAAAGATCAAGCCGTTCAAGGGTGTCTCGCGGGTGCGGCGATTGAAAAAGCTAAGCCCGAGGTACCTTGGACCGTTTGAGGTTTTGGAGCGAGTTGGTGAAGCGGCCTATCGGTTGAAGCTTTCAGTGGAGCTTAGTGGTTTACATGATGTATTCCATATTTCGGTGCTTCGGAAGGCAGTGCAAGAGCCTACGCAAGTGATCGCGGTTGATCAAGTGCCGGTGGATAGTGGGCTAACGACAAAGGTCAAGCCCGTGCGGATTGAGGACTCGGAGGTCAAGCGGCTACGCAATAAAGAGATCAGGATGGTCAAGGTCCGGTGGGACAATTGCGGTCGTGAGGAGCTCTCTTGGGAGCGAGAGCAGACTATGCTTGACGAGTATCCGGAGTTGTTCCGCTCAGGTATAAATTTTAGTTTTGTACATGTCTTTCCTTTATATAATTTCGAGGACGAAATTCTTTTAAGAGGGGGAGAGTTGTAATGCCCCGAAACTCAAAAGAGCGACGGGGGACATTTTGGGCCAGTTTTGGGTTCTGGCTGCAGGCACACAGCCTGGGACACGGGCGTGTCCCAGGGCGTGTCAATCTTGTGTCGACACTGAGCCGGGAAGTCGACACTTTGGTCTCGACATTATGTCGAGACTGGGCACACGGCCTGCGACACGGGCGTGTCGCAGGGCGTGTCAACCCGTGTCGACACTTAGCCCGCAATGTCGACACTCTGCATTCGACGAAGTGTCGAGACATGGCACACGACCTGCGACACGGGCGTGTCGCATGGCGTGTCAACCCGTGTCGACACTCGTCCCGGGAAGTCGACACTTTGGTCTCGACATTGTGTCGAGACAAGGCACACGGCCTAGGACACGGGCGTGTCCAAGGCCGTGTCATCAGGTCGACGATCTTCGCTCGACGAAGTGTCGAGTGTCGAGACCGTGTACACGGCCTGGAGCCCAGGCGTGTTGAGGTGACACGGGCAAGGACACGGGCGTGTCCTAGAACCCGTGCAGTGCTCGGGTTGTTTTCAGGGAAAAATGATTGGGGTACACGGCCGGCTACACGGCCGTGTTAGGTGGAACATGGGCATGTCAGGTCGAACACGGGCATGTTTGATACCCGTGTGTTGTTCCAGGCGAGCCGATTTTGACGGCGAATGAGGCACACGGCCCTGGACACGGGCGTGTTCCAGGCCGTGTTCGGTCCAGATTGGGCATTTCAGTCCCGAATCAAAGCCGTTCATTTCTTTAATTGTTGATCCAATGGCTGGGGGTTGTTCCTGAAGGGATATACCCGGGATTGGACTTAGAAACCCTCACTTTTCTTAAGTTGTTATCTTTCTAAAGCCTTAGAGAGAGAGGAGAGCCAAGGAAGGAAGAAGGAGCTAGATCCGGCCATTGGAGGAGCTTCGAAGCTCCGAATCGCGAGCCGACTCCGGATCCACGGAGGCAAAGCTAGTGCGGTACTTTTCATCCGCTTACTTTTCAATGGCGCCAAAGAGGAACACTAGGGTAACGATTATCTTCTTGAGCATGAGTAGCTCTCCTTCTTTGAATAGGAAGCCCGCTCTCGCGAGTTTGCGGAGAGTTGGAGGCGTTCCTTTGGGTAGATATGTGAAGTCCCCGTTGTATAGAGTCCGTAAGCGAGAACGGACATAGACATGATGTGTGAAGCCTACCCGGACATGTTGGTCTGGATCGTTGATGTTGCATTGCATAAATGCCGGAGAAGACTCCGTGCTATTGGTTGTTTTTCGGGTTTTCTACACGGTAGATTGCAGCAGGTAGCCTTGGGGATTAACCCAAAGGTGCACCCGGAAAAATAGGCGGATGCGAGATCTTGCCAACTTGGTGGCCTGAGAGCCAACTTGAACATAACCGGGTTATGTGAATTGTGATGGAAATGGGACTCGGTGGAAGTTTGACCAGCACAAATGGCTTAAATTGTCGTTGCGATGTGAGCACGGGTTAGATGGAACTGTACCTGTTCTATGTCATTCGGTTAAAGAGAACTAAGGGTACGTGGCACTTGTCATTGGCATAGATTAGGGTCTTCGGCGGTCAATGGCTTAAATTGTCGTGACCCAGGCCAGGAAGACAAATTGCTCATAGGTTTGGCCGTCAAAGTGGCGGTGGTGAGTCCGGAATGTCTATGGCTTTAATTGATGTGACATCGACCGGTTCGCCGAGAATGTGCTCTGAGAGCACGGGGCGTGTGGCCGTGAGAGCCAACTTCTGTGATGGAATGATTGTGGTTATATATTTCTCGCTTATGCTAATAAAATGCAGGGAAGGAGCATTGCCGCCCCGAGTTGGGGGCGGGATCGTTATAATTTGGTCAGCATTGCTGACCGTTGCCTTGTTTTGCCACCGTGTGGTGGTTTGTTGCTTGCAGGTGCTGCTGGACCAAGCGGTCAATAGCGGGCTAAAGCCCTTTTTGCGAAGCCGGCCCTCGAAGGCCTAAATGGAAGTGTTTACTGTTTTATTCATGTTTGACCGGCCTGCGTGCCGTGGTTTGTAAATCATGTAATATCAAGTGAAACATTTTGTAAGGCCTTAAGGCTTGTACTGTTATATTTTGTAACATTCTTATTTGGTACTAGTGTACATTCATGCTTTAATGCTGGGTTCTTATTTGCAACTCTTATTAAACTGCTTCCGCTAGAATGCTCTGTGTAGGACGTTGAGATTGGTTGGATGGTTTCCATGAGTAACCACCCGGTCTGTCTGTGGCATACGGCGTCGGGCCCCGGCCGGACCTACTGCTATATGCTATGCGACGGATAGGGGGTTTTACACGTGTGGTACTTGGACTCAGGGTGTTCCAAGTACATGACGGGCAATAAATCAAAGTTCCTTAGCTTGGAGATGAAGAAAGGAGGAGTAGTTACTTTTGGCGACAACGGAAAGGGAAATATCATCGGTATTGGAGTAGTAGGTAACAAATCATTTTCTATCTCAAATGTTTTATATGTTAAAGGGTTGAAGCATAATTTAATTTCAATAAGTCAACTATGTGATATTGGATTAAATGTCTTGTTTGATTCATCTTCAAAGCTATGCAAAATTATCAACTCTAAAACAAATGATATTGTTATTACCGCTCCTATATTTCAAAATGTTTACATGATTAGATTTAATGATTTATCACATTCTTCGTTAAAATGTTTTATTTCTAAAAATGAGGAATTAGATTTGTGGCAAAGACGTCTTGGACATTCTAGTTCAAAACTTATCATAAAATTGTATCAAAATAAACTTGTTAAAGGTTTACCTTCTTTGCATTGAAATTTATCATCTTTATGTTCACCATGTCAAAAAGGAAAATTTACAAAGTCTTCTTTTAAAAACAAAAATATTGTTTCCACCACTAGGCCTTTAGAATTGATACATATGGATTTGTTTGGTCCTGTTAATATACTAAGCCTAGGAGGTAGAAAGTATACTTTTGTTTTGATTGATGATTTCTCTCGTTTTAGTTGGACAATTTTCTTATCGTCTAAATCTGATGCATTTTTAGAATTTTCCAAATTATGTTTAATTGTTCAAAATGAAATAGAATTAAAAATAAAATGCATTCATTCAGATCATGGGGGTGAATTTGACAATGAGAAATTTGTTTCTTTTTGCAATGAGTTAGGAATTAAACATGAATTTTCTGCTCCTCGTACACCGCAACAAAATGGTGTGGTGGAAAGGAAAAATAGAACTTTGCAAGAACTAGCTTGCACTATGTTATCTGAATACAAATTACCTCGATCATTTTGGGCTGATGCTGTTAGTACTTCTTGTTATGTTATTAATCGTGTTATGCTTCGAGCCATCTTAAAATTAACACCTTCTGAGTTATATTTTCAATAGAAATTGAATGTGTCTTATTTTAAAGTTTTTGGATGTAAATGTTTTGTTTTGAACACTAAGGATAATTTAGGCAAATTTGATGAGAAGTGTGATGAAGGAATTTTTATTGGTTATTATTCTACAAGTAAAGCTTATAGAGTTTACAATAAGAGTACAAAAGTAGTTGAAGAATCAATACATATTAGATTTGATGAGTTTTCTCCTTGTGTAGAAGCTAATAATACATGTGAAAATGAAGAGCTCTACCCTCTACAAAGGGTGGATGACGTTGATAACCTTGGAGACAAAGATGAAGAAAAAGGAATTGAACAAGAAGAAGAAGAAGAAGAAGAGCAAGGATATGTGCCTCCAAGTGAACTAAGATTTTCAAAAGATCATCCTCAAGATTTGGTTATTGGAGAACCATCAAGAGGGGTAAGTACTCGTTCATCTGTACGTGAATTATTTTCAAATATGTGCTTTATTTTTGATATAGAACCTAAAAGCATTGAAGCTGCTTTAAATGATAATTCTTGGTTTTTAGCTATGAATGACGAGCTTAATCAATTTGAACGTAATAAAGTTTGGAAGTTAGTAGAAAGACACTCTAATCATCCTGTTGTAGGAGTTAAATGGATTTTTTAAAAATAAACTTGATAGTGAATCTATGGTCACTAGGAACAAAGCTAGACTCGTAGCAAAATGATATTCACAAATAGAAGGAATAGATTTTCATGAAACTTTTGCACCTGTAGCACGTTTAGAAGCAGTTAGGATATTTCTTGTATTTGCTAGTTTTAAGAAGTTTAAATTATTTCAAATTGATGTTAAAACTGCTTTTCTTAACGGGTATATTAAGGAGGAGGTGTATGTAGAACAACCTCCAGGCTTTGTTGATGTTAGATTTCCTGATCATGTTTATAAATTAGAAAAAGTGTTGTATGGTTTGAAACAAGCACCCCGAGCATGGTATGATAGATTGACTATTTATTTATTAAAAAATGATTATAAAATGGGCAGTGCTGGTTGTACTTTATTTGTTAAACATATCCATGATGATTTTATCATTTTACAAATATATGTTGATGATATTATTTTTGGATCCACAAATGAAAAATTATGTGATAGTGTTATTGAAATTATGAAGAATGAATTTGAAATGAGCATGGTAGGCGAACTCACTTATTTTCTTGGTTTTGAAATCACTCAAAAGCATGATGGAATTTTTGTTTGCCAATCTAAATATATTCATGATGTTTTAAAAAGATTTGGATTTGAAAATCTAAAACAAGCAAATTCCCCCATGAGTGTCTCATTAAAGTTAGGAAAAGATGAGAGTGGAATATCCATAGATCAAACACTTTATAGAGGAATGATAGGATCACTATTATATTTTACTGCCTGTAGGCCTGATATTATGTTCGCTGTATGTTTATATGCTAGATTTCAAGCTAATCCCAAAGAGTCTCATTTAAAAACAGTTAAACGCATTTTTAGATATCTTATTGGCACATCTAAATTAGGATTATGGTATCCACAGAATGATACATTTATATTACATGGCTTCTCTAATTTAGATTATGCTGGATGTTCATTAGATCGTAAAAGCACCAGTGGCACCTATCATTTTCTTGGCCCTTCACTTATCTCTTGGTCAAGTAGGAAATAGAATTCTATTGTCTTATCTACCACTGAAGCCGAGTACATAGCACTAAGCAGTTGTTGTACACCAGCTTTATGGATGAAGCAAACATTAGAAAATGTGATAATAAAAGTGCAATTGACTTAATGTATAATCCAGTTCATCATTCTAGATCCAAACACATTGATCTACGTCACAATTTCATAAGAGATCACATAAAACAAAATACGATCAAAGTCAATTTTATAAGCACTGATTCACAGCTTGAGGATATTTTCACTAAACCACTTCCAGATTCCCATTTTTCGTTCTTACGATTAGAACTAGGAATTCTAGACTTGTCAAATTAATAAATTACCATCACAAGCCACACAAAAAATTAACTTAATTCCGTTGTTAACATCATGAACATTAAATCAAAATAAGAATTCCATGAATCATAAATGAAAACACCACAATTTTAATATTTCATACTAAGTCTTACATTCTTCCAGAATAAATACCACATACCATTACAGAATAGATAATATTACAGCATGAAATCAAAGTCTAAGGAAATTAACGAAATTTCACTGTCGCCGGCGATAGTGACTATCGCCCGACAATAGTGGCAAAATGTCCAGCCTTCCAGAAATCTTCAAAAATTTCTGTTGTCACCTCCACTGGTCTCTCCTTGATCATCTGCCAAACTATACTCGCTACTTCACGTCCGACGTGCTCGGCGGGTCTATGTACGGGGCGGCTCCATGACCGGATCTTCCCATTCTGCTGCTTCGGCTGGAGTGGGCTTCAACTTCAAGCTTTTGGTCAGAAATTTAAAGAATTTCTGAATTCCCAAAAAGTTTTTTCTTTACATCCCTCTTATGTTCTTCGAATGACTCTCGCAAGTCATCTAACCCTTCTCGCAACGATCCACCTCTAGGAATTGGCGGGTTTCGGATAGTGGACACCGGTTCACTCCTCCTTGATGACCCTCCTCATGTTGATCGGTCGATGGAAGGTGTTCCACTCGTCGAATATATCATTGGGATACAATCATTGAATTACAATTTGGGGTCAATCGACGTATATTTCTTATATAAGATCCGTTGGATGACGGATCCAAGTTGTAGGGTGTTCAACTTCTTCCAATTAGGACTTTTCAATCTAAATGAGTATCGTACTATCGAGAGGACAAAATCCGCCACATCAAACGACTCTCACTCCAAAATTATATACGTCACATAACTAAGTTGAGGCGTTATTTTTCGTGTATCTCCGGATTTCAATAGGACGGTATGCCTTAGAATCTCTTGCACTAGTCGTGCATCCTCCGTCAGGGTGGTCGTTGATTGGATTAGAGTTTTGATGGAATTTCCATGCAAAACCATATTCAATAATGTCCAATCCCTCTCCTTCCGATAGTTCTCTACGACGTCTACAGTGGTGTCATGCTCTATTAGTCCAAATTCATCTCTCAAGTCATAGTATGTTATTTCTACCGTCTGTCCTTGAATTTTCGATCGAACTCTGCCATTCAATTCTGTGAAATGCGGATCTTTGAGATAATTGTAAAATTCTCGGATGAGCACGGAGGAGAATGTGTCTGGAATAATAATTGACATTATTCCAGCCATTACTAACAAGTCATGAATATGTGCATGCCTGGTCGGGTCGAATTCAATCGCCCATCTGATTCCTATGTTAGCGTTCTCTATTCCAGGGAATGTTTGATATGATGCGTATGAGTCACTCCATGTGGTTCTTCGTTCTTTGGAACTGGAAGTCATTTCTGCGTATAAAATATTTCTGTTTCAGAAACATAAAAGTATTTTTTGGCTATCGCCATCCGGCGACACCCACTATCGTCGGGCGATAGCGGAAAATCATTTTTATTCATTTTTGACTTCAGATCTGGTTTCCCCCTTCATCCAAAATACCAGATCTGCACGTTTGTGTTCTTCAAATCAGTTATTCTCAACTTAAATTCAAGGAAATCTTCACCAATTTCACTCATACCACCCTAGTAAATCAAGATCCCCAAACAAAATTTTAACACTTGAAAACCTGAAAATTTCTGCTCTAAACTAACATACTCCACTATTCTTCCAATTAGATCCATAAAAAACCAAAGATTCAAAGCAAAAATTCAAGTTTTCATTCCTAGGTTTAGGGTTTTGCCGCCTTCTCCACCACATTCCGCACTCAGTCTTCAGGCACAATGGTTCACTTTGATGGCTTTGACGGAATGCGCCAGTTTTAAACATTTTTCCACTATCGCCGACCGACGATACC
Organism: Platanthera guangdongensis; assembly: GCA_039583875.1. NCBI lineage: Eukaryota > Viridiplantae > Streptophyta > Magnoliopsida > Asparagales > Orchidaceae > Platanthera > Platanthera guangdongensis. The sequence continues at coordinate 18,720,767 of CM077160.1, read as the reverse complement.
CGGTATTGTCGGGCGATAGTGCCAATTTCTTATTTCTTCACATTGTATTGCAGCCTCAGTTTAAGCCCAGGTGTAATGTTTTTTTTGTTTTATACTAACTTGGTTCTCTAGTTCACCACTCTTATATTTGTTATACATATTTCAGTACTAGTGTTCTTAACCTCGTGAAATTGTTTTCGCATGCCTGTAAGTATGAGAAATCTTTTAGTTATGATAATATTATTTCACTCACAGTTATGCAAATCTTCGTATGCCTCCATCTTACAAAATGTGAATTGTGCATGTTTTTACCATAACCAATTGTGATGCATGTTTTCGGCTTCTGATTTATCCGAGTTTAGTATCGTGCACCATCATATTAAATTATTCTGTATGCTCTCACAGGTTAATTCAGACTCCTTTGTTCAGCATATATATATATATATATATATATATATATATATATATATATATATATATATATATATATATATATATATATATATATATATATATATATATATATATATGAGTGCAAAAGTGTATCATACCAAAAGTATAAACCTTTGGTGATAGTTACCCACAAAAAAACAAAAAAAACCACTCAAATAATAAAGAGCTGACAAGGAACCTCCACCAAGCACTACTTACCCTCCTGATAAGTCTTCATGAGCATTGTGAGATTGAGCACCTTGGCAAGAATTGTAAAGTGTCTTGTGCGAATTTTACATGAATAATTTCTTTCTTATGTGTGCTGACCTCTTGGGTACAAGTATAGCTCCGCATGTAACCACTATGTTATGTTGTTTTTTAACATTCACATGTTCATGTTTTCTTTGAAAGACTAAGCATCAGTTTCGCCACCCACCTCACATGTACACAACATTATCATCTCTAAACGTTCTTCTTATGAGAATTGGACTGAAAACTGTTTCACCAACACCTTTTCACTAGACCATGTGTTTATGATATAGTTTGTTGAACATTGTCATGGTTACTATTTACTCATTTTATTTATACTACATTGCTCACCTACCCTATCTGAGTCTCTCTTTTATGGTTTTTCCTTCTTTCGCTTCTGCCGTACTCTTCGATCTTTTTTGACAATACCAAAGGGGGACAAACTTTCCAAAAGCAATCATTCACCGAAGTCTGTTCTTATATATTTGTGCACACTTGGACGACACATTATTTGTTTTTATCTTTATGCACACTTGGAAGACACCTTATTTGTTTTAATTATTTTTCACATCTTTAATTAAAAATACACGAATTTCCAATATGCTTCCCTTTAGGGGGAGATCACATTTAGGGGGAGTGTTTCATACAAGAGCAATTTGTGCACATACACTTGTTTCGTCTTGATACTCAAATTGGGTGGCCCTTTTTAACATTCGTGATTTCTTTCTTAATGGATTTATTATTATCAAAAGGGGGAGATTGTTGGAGCATGCATTCCACGCTTCCTGGTTTGCTAATAACAAATATTGTTTGTATTTGATATTTGGATGTTATTGGTGTGCAGGTAATACAGGTTAATATCTCATATCTTTTTGATGTTGAATCGGATCAGAATTGACCTCGTGCGATAATGCCAGGCGATAGTGGGTATCGCCAACAGGCGATAGCGCCACTAGACACTCGCCACTCGACACTCGACACTCAACACTCGACGCAAAGATATCGTCGGGCGATAGAAGGTATCGCTACAGGCGATAGCGCCACTCGACGAATTCCCGTTCGAAGCTCGACGAAATCGTGGCCACCGTTATTTCACTATCGCCAGATAGCAATATCCGGTATCGCACGGCGTAGTGCACGATTTGGCGCTCAACGTTCATGCGATGTGAAAATGAGGAGTTTGTGGGACATGTGTTAGCGGTTACCGCTATCTCCAGATGGCGATACCCAGTATCGCCCGGCGATAGCGCCATAATATAAAAGTCTCTCATTTTTTTTGAGAAAGTTATGAATTTCAATACCTGGAGTGCACTTACCTTCATAGATGTTCCAGAGAGCTCCAGAACTCAGAGATAATCCATACACCTAAGAAGGTCAAATAGCGCGGAAGACTGACGGCACGTGCGAAGCATTCAAAGCATATCTTGCAAGGATTCATCGACATCATCAGCGCTTTGTTTGAAGGGAGTGTCTAGTCTAAAGTGCTCAATTTGTTTTTGTTATTTTTCATTTATTTTCTCATTGTAATCGGAAGGGAAATCACCGCCTTGTGCGTGGCATCTACGTCCTTGTGTGGCTTAGGGGAAAATCGTCGCCTTGTGACTGGCGTCCAAGTCCTTGTGTGGTTTAGGGAGAAATCGTTGCCTTGTGTGCAGCGTCTAGATCGGGGTTAGATCTAGGGGAGGCTAGTAGCAAGATCTATGGAGAGATACGCTTTAGCCTGCCGGTTCTTGGTAGAAGAACCAACGAATACACTAGCAAATTATTTATTTCATGGGCCTTTGTCTCTAACTCTATAGAGACACATTGTATTCATTGTAACTCTTTTGAAATATATCATTGTTGTTTCTAGCTTGTGTTCAATTTCTCTCTTCTATTATTTTGTTGTTATTCTTTGTGTAAAGGTTGCTCAAATTGTTTAAGAAAATTTAGAAGAACACTTATTCACCCCCCCCCCCCCCCCGTCTAAGGGTGTCGTAAGATCCAACATGTATGGCATTAAGTGAGTAGACCACACTCAATGACTGTGGATTTGGCCACATTTTCATCCAATTTCTCTAGGCTTAGACTGACTCAGCTTGACTCACAACCTTTTTGTTGTATGGCATTGAGTGAGTAGACTACACTCAACGTTTTTTTACTTAGCCAAATTTTTGGCTATCTTTCAGTTAGACTGAGATAGACTCAACGCTATATATTATATGACGTTGAGTGATCTATCCTCACTCAACGACTATGGACTTAGGCAAATTTCTATTAGACAATATTGAATCCATACCTTTGGCGTTGAGTGAGATTGCTCCACTCAATGCTTGTGGACTTAGTCGATTTTTGCTATGTCCAGCAACCACTTATTGTGTTTGTATGTCCAATCAATGTGATATGGACAACCTGCACTCAAGTCCTCAAATGCACATCAAATATAGTTGATGTGTGTGACATTGAATTGTTTGACTTCTCACAAATCAGAAACATTGGGAACAATGGACCCAACATAGACCAATGGATGACCCCATGATGGGGATTTTAGGACTATTTGGTCCCATATGATGTCCTAAGACTAGGATTGGGGTCAATTTCATTAGCTGGAGTCTTGTTGACCAAATTTGGGTTGAATTGGCCTATGTGAGCCTATTTTGACCTAGAATTGACTTGGTCAAATTGGCCAAAATTGGTGACCATAAGATGGTGATTTTGAGTCACTTGAGTACCATATGATGTCCTAAGACTAGGGATGATGTCAATTTTAGGTTTTGGGGCCAATTGGACCTAATGGTGAAGAATTGACCTAAGTTGACTTAAAGGGCATTTTGGTCAATTTGGAGACCATATGATACGGCGTTTGAGTCAATAGGGTTTCTCTTAGGGTTAGGGATCTATTGGAAAGGTCAATTTGAGTTGGTGAATCCAATTTGAGGTGAATTGACCTAGGTTGACTTGTGGATCATTGGGGTGCTTATACCAATTTTCCTAGGTTCAAGCTAACCTAGGGTCATCCCATGACCTTTACTCATAATTCATGTCCTAAACTTAACCAAAGGAGTTCTAGAAATGATGGGGATGTTAGAAAATCATAACGACCAAGTTAACCTGAGCTCTAGTTCTTACTGTTTCTGTTATTTATGACGAGACCAACACACCTATTTATATGCGGGCAAGCAGATACCGTCGCCTCCCAAGGGGATTGATTAACTGTCAGTGATATGGAAGCTAGCCGAACTTGTCCGCCCTTCATGCAGACTGCCAAACCAGACCGTGCATGCGGTTAAGTCCACCAATTTGCGCAACTATGTGGATAGACACCTCAGTCCGCTTGAGTAGAAAATTAGACAATCATGCGACCTAAACCTTAACTATAGCAAGCGACGGTATACTGTTCTCTGTGGTCTCCATAACCAGGCTGCGCAATACATCGTTAGATAAAGCTAACCACAAAATTACACTCTAGGGAACCTGCTAATAGAGACCGCGAGATCAACCATAGCCCAACTTGGCTGCTTGCTAATTCTATCTGCGATAACCGCATATGGTCTCGGCGGTCTATGCGGTCTACTCCATCCTGATTGCCCACTTCCTACTTCAATAATTTCAATACTCCCCTTTGAAGTGGAAGTGGAAGTCAGCCCGAGTATTCCATGTAACCGCACAAATGGTCCCTTCGTCAACACTTTGTGAAAATGTCGACGACATTGTCTTGGCTCTACACATATTTCATCACCAGAGATCCCTCTAGCACCTTCTCCTGAATAAAGTGGTGTTCAATCTCGACGTGTTTTGTCCTTCCGTGACAAACTAGATTGGTAACCATCTTGAGAGCACTCTCATTATAACTGATTAGTAGAGTAGGACCTCTCTCCTCGGTTAGATGGTTTCCTAATCTGCCAAGGCAGATGCCATATATTCTGCTTCAGTGGTGGAGACAGATACAGAATCCTGCTTCTTGTTATACCGCGAGATAGATGTCGATCTACACATAAAGACGTAACCAACCATCAAATTCCAGTAGTATGTATCTCCCCAATAATCTGCATCTCTATATAACCATGTAGGTTGAAGTAAGTGTCCCTCTCATAAAAGAGACCCAAATATGAGGTGGACTTCACATATTTCAATATGCTCTTTATCAACACCAGATGAGGTTTTTGAGGCTCCTGCATCTATTGACTTACTCAACCCACAACATAAGCAATATGTTGGGTACATTGGAATATATGTACCAGATTTGAAGAAGCCTCACCCTACTCAATGATATACATCAAAGTGTATTTGATGTGCTTTGAGTTTATATGTGCAGGTTAAGTAATTGCAGGAAATGCAGAAAAGTTTCTAAGTCCATGTGTCGACACTTAGAGGTGAAGTGTCGACACTTATGAAGGCTTACGTCGACACCCAGAGAAGCTCTGTAGACACTTGGAGTAGTTGTGTCGACACCAGGAAAGGCAGAGTCGACACCAGAAGAAAAGTGTCGACATATACAGGCAGTGTCGACACACTGTGAAGAATTGTCAACATAATTTGTGTCGACACTTAGAGGCTGTGTCGACACCCAAAGAAACTTTGTCGACATCAAATGTGTCGACACCAGGAGGCTGTGTCGACACTCAGCAAGCTTCAACAAAGTTAAAGTACTTGTGTCGACACAAAGGAGATGTGTCGACACTCAGCAAGTTTCAACACATGAAGGCATGTGTCGACACAAAGGAGATGTGTCGACACTCAGCAAGTTTCAATACAAGAAGGCATGTGTCGATACAAAGGAGTTGTGTCGACACACAGCAGAATTCAACGAAGTATTAAAGAAGAAGTATTTGTGTCAACACACTCAACCAGTGTCGACACATTCAACAGAAGGCTTGTGTCGACACACAGAATCAGTGTCGACACATTCTGAAGAAGCAGTGTCGAGAAGCTGTTACAATAACAAAAGGAGTTGTGTCGACACCATCAAGGCTAGTGTCGACACTTAGTCTACTTGTGTCGACACTTAGTCTATTTATGTCGACACATGATGACTATCTGTCTCGACACTTTCAGACAGTGACAGTGATTTCAAGAAGTGACTGGATGACTTCACAGCTGTCATTTCAACCGGTCAACTGCAACTGTCTGAGCTGCCAGAAGGTTGTTAGAAACCGGATCAGCCGGTTACCTTGGAGGAAGACTATATAAAGACCTTTCTCCTTCAACAGAAAGGGATAATAACAATTAATCAAGAGATCTAACAACACAAAAGAAGAAGACATTCAACAGAAGATCTAAGAAGTTGGAGAGAGAGAGCTCCTTCTAAGAAGAGCAGCTGCTGAACCAGGCTGCAAAGTAAGATTCAGATTGAGATCTGAATCTCAAGACAGAAGTTGATTGAAGATCATCTTCACAGGAGATTCAACCCTACTGAGTTCTAATTCAAGAAGCTTTGAAGAAAGCTAAGTGAGGTTGATCTCTGCCAAGTTCTTCCAAGAACTCATCAAGAAGCCAGTCAACTCATCTCTCTCTTTCAGAGTTGTGGTTAATTACTTTGTATAATCAAAATTTTTGTAGGATCTTGTATAGATCTGAGCTGTAAGCCTATTTTATAAAGGTTGCGTGTAGGAGACTGTGTGCTCTGAGTGTAGGTCTTGTTGAAGACTGAAGTAGGGTCTTGTGCCTGAGTTGTAGGAGACTTTGTTCTCTGAGTGTAGGTCTTGTTGAAGACTGAGTGGTAGGGCTTGTTGCCTGAGTTGTAGGAATGGGGACATTCTGAGTTGTAGGAACCTGTTTGGGGTTCTGAGCTGTAAGATCTGAGGAGAAGTGCTGAAGTTAGGCCAAATCTAGTACACTACTAGATAGGCGAAGGGGGAAAGTGGATGTACCCAGACCTTGGGGAACCACTATAAATACTGTGTGCACTCTGTGTATGTTTATTTCTATGGTTGTTGTGTTGTGATAATTGTAGAATTGCATTTGCTGTACAAAATTTCTGCCTTAAATTTAAAAAGATAAAGTTCACCTATTCACCCCCCCCCCCATCTAGGTGGTTAGGCACTATTTCTTTCAAGTGGTATCAAAGCGAGATTACTCAAAAAGGGACATACTAGTCTGAGTAAGATCTTGTAGGCAGATTCAGAACAAACAAGAATCAAGAAAATGGGTTCTAGTGAGAATGACAAAGAGCTGGGTCCATGAAATTGCCAATATGTAGAAAAGAGATATTTGGCATTTGTAGAGAAAAGGTTAGACTCTTTATGGAAGTATCTGACCCAAGAATATATATTACAGTTAAAGAAGACCCATATGTGCCAATGAAGATATCCATTCTGGATGCAAATCAGAAAACTCCCAAGGACTTTTCTGAAATGACTAAAGATGAAATTATGCTGTCCACTATGGACAAGAGAGCCCAGAACATAATTGTTAGTGCCATTGATGATGCAACATTTCAGAACTTAATTCATTGTAAAACCTCTAAAGAAATGTGGGACACATTAATAGTTTACATGGAGGGATCAGAAGAAGTAAGACAAGACAGGAAGTCTTTGTTAAATCAGGAATATGAAAGCTTCAGACAAGGAAAGTCTGATAGCATTACTGAATGTTACAAGAAGTTCTATAGGATAGTCAATGAATTGATGTCCTACGGAAGAGAATTTAGCAACTATGAGCTGAATGACAAGTTCTTAAGATCCCTAACTAAGGACTGGGACACCAAGATTTGTGTCTGAAAGTGCAGCTAGATCTGATATACTCTAGAGGGGGGTGAATAGAGTATATGGTGCTTTGAAACTTTTTACAACAACTGTTGTAATAAGAGTGAGCAGGGAAGCAATAAAAAATCTAATCACAGAGCTAAGTTAAACAAAAGCTAAGCACAGAAAAATCAAGGCCAGAAATAAACATAAACACAAGCAAAACCAGAAGACACAAGGAAATATAGTGGTTCCCCTAAACTTGGGTACATCCACTCTTCTACCACCCTAGGTAGGAATCCACTGCAGGATGAGTTGATCAGGTGTCCTGGGCACCAATGAGCTTTTGATAAGGTGCTCAAAAACCAAAGCAGATTTTTTGATCAGGTGTCTTGCCACCAATGAGCTTTTGACAAGGTGCTCAAAAACCAAGCTCAAAATTTTGAAGGGAGTTTGAGAAACCCTTTACAGAGAGGGGGTGAGAGAGTGATGGAAGTCTTCTCTTTCTCAAACAACTGAGAAGACTATGTGGATTGTTGATGTCAAAGCTCCCCCTGAATCCTTGAGATCTTCAGGAAGAAAAGCTTTGCTGAGGGTGATAGGCCTTCAAAGATTGAACTCCAGCAATAGATGATTTCAGCAATAGTTGTAATGTTGAATGTCTGGAGTCTTGAAAATATGTTGGCCTTGAACACTTGGAAAACTAAAGAGATCTGAAGATTTTAGAAAGCTTGATCTCCTTGGATGAGTGTTCTTCAGAATTCTTTTTGACAGAATATTTTTGAATGTGTCTCTGTAATCTCTGTTCTTTTTTTTTGTGATTCAAAAAATTCTGTCTTTTATTCTCTGGTACAGACTAGAATAACATTCTCTGTCAAGAATAGTCGTTAGCCTGCATTGATTGCATCCTTAATTGCAAAATCTCTTCTGGAGGAAAGTCCACAGAAATATTCCTTGAAAAATCCCTTGAAACTTGGTCCAGAAATGAATGTAAACGGCTAGAAAATCTCTGAATTAATTGCAGAATAACTCCTTAACTGATTTGAATTTGAATTAGAAACATCCTGGAAGTTATCTGAAATCGTCGAACTGAGCTCTGCTATCGTCGAGATGAGCTCAGCGATCTGGAAATATACAGCAGCAAAAATATCGTCGATCTGAGCTCAAAGATCGTCGAACTGAGCTCAGAGATAAAGATCCAAAGCAGAGTCAAAATCGTCGACCTGAGCTCACCGATCGTCGAATGGAGTTCGACGATATAATGAAGTTGAGCTCAGCGATCGTCGAATGGAGTCCGACGATCTGTCGAGGTTGAGCTAGACGATCGTCGACCGGAGTTAGACGAATCGTCGTGTTGAGCTCGACGATATGACTTAGTCTCCAAACACAAAATCTTGGTCTTCTGGGCAGCTTCCAAACCTAGACTTCTAACCCTTAGACTCAATTCAAATTGACCTATTGAGCTATACAGGAGGTAAAGCAGAGATTCCTAGAGACATAGTGATCCTGACCCAAATTAGTAATAGGGTGTTCCAACAATCTTCCCCTATTTGGGTTAGGATTACTATTTACAGACTTTGGAAAAATTTTAAATAACAACATATAAGCATCAAAGCAGAAAAACAACAGCTAGACATTGCAGAATCACAGAGATATATAGCATCCAGATAGCAATCAGAAATCACAGAAATTGTCACCTTACAATATCATTTCTTCTCTTTGCCTTTAACAAGTTTAATCTCTCTGTTAGGATTGAGGGCTTCTTTGTTTGACCTGGTATCATCTGCTGCACCCAAATATGTTTGCTTTTTAGGCCTGGGAACTATAGCTTCAGGATGTAATTCCATATACCTGTCAGCATCAAAGAATTTACTTGAAGCATATCTCTCTAGCTCTTTTTGTCTCTGTTCAGATATTGTTGAAATGTTGGAAGAATCTATTCCTTGTTCTCTAGCCTTTTTAATCTGATCCAGTGCAGCTAATTCCTTTAATCTGGCAGTCCAAGCAGCTGGATTGTTTTCAGGATCCTCAAAAGGTACAGGAGGTTCATATCTGTTGGAGGGATTGTCCTGAAGAGGCCTGGAAGACACATTTTCTTTCAGCTTGTAAGGGAAAGGACCAGATGTTGTATCAGAAGAAATTTGTCCTCCCCTAGAATATGAGTGCTGCCTGGAATAACCTTTGGAGTAGACTTGAATATCTCTTTGATTACCTCTATATCCTCCTCTCCTAGAATGTGAACCCCTGGATTGGCTTTCCCTGTGGTAGGATCTGGCATGAGGTTGATAGGGAGCCTGACTTCTGGCTGGGGGTTGAGCTGCAGAGCTTCCACCTGCATCAGGAGGAGGTGGTGGAGGACGATGAGAGTGCTGGAATTGGGATGAACCCTTCTCATATTTTCCCTTTTTCTTCATTTCTTTCAGCTGGTTCTTGGAGTATTGCATCCAGTGTTCAGTGATTGGGCAGTCATGTAAAATGTAATATGGAATATCATTGTTATCCTTAACTTTGGCAGGAGGTACCCTCTTCATTGCTTTGCTCCTTTACTTTCTTTTCCTGGCAATGGTAGCAGAAGAGTCATCAGAGTCTGTTCTAAATTCATCACTCTCAAAACTCTGGTCATCATAGAGAGCATCTATTTTCTTCATTAGATCCTTCTTGAGTTGAACAGAAGCATATGAGGCAGAGGTTGTAGCAGCAGATGTTGAAATGGTAACAGCAGAGACAGCAGCAGATGTTGAAACAGAAGCAGAAATGATAGCAGCAGATGGAGTAAAAGTAGTAACAACAACAGCAGCAATAGTAGGCTCTGGAGAGGTGGCAGCAGCAACAACTGTCTCACTAACAGCAACAGAAATAGAAGGAATATCATCAAGGACTGCAGAAGGCTCAAATTCAGGTGCCTCTGACATCAGAATGTCCTTGGAAAATGGTTCATCAGAAACAACAGGAACTTCAGCAGCAGTATCAATATTTGCAACAGCAGCAGTATCAACATTCTCAGAAGCAACAACAATCCTTTCTTCAGAAGAAGCAGCAGCATCAACAGTTTCAGCAGCAGCAATTACTGAATTTACAAAGGAGGTGATAATGCTAGGGTCACAGTAAGAAAATGGCACAAGTGCCTTGGATAAATCTTCTGGAGGCTGGACAGCATTGACCTCTGGCAGACAGCTGAAGTAAGCAGAATCAAAAACTTATAGCAAAGACCTGAGGTCTATTGCAAGGACTGCAGTTGAAATCTGGCTTTGTGCTTGAGGCACAGCAACAGCAGCAAGAGGAGGAGCAGCAGAAGAAGCAGTACTAACAGCAGCAGCAGCATGAAGATTCCCTTCATATGGCATCTCCCCCTGCCTAGATGCAGACATGTCTGGATCAAGGCACACTGCTGTAGGTGTTGCTTGAGGGAAGAGGGAAGAGAGCCTGGCAGAAAGGGCTGCCACTGACAGGTGGAGTGGAGCCAAGGAGGTCTCCAACAGCAGAGAGAGCCTGGGGGCAAGCAGCTCATACAGCCTGTCAGCAAGGGCTGGGAGGTCTACTTGCTCAAGGTTTACTGGAGCAAAGGTAGAAGATGTAGGAGCAGCTGAGGGTTCTGGTAGAGGAGAGCTGGAGAATGGTGGAAGGGATGGCTGAGGTGTGGGTAGGGTGGATATGAAGGACAAGGGAATGGATATGGATGGGGTGAATGTTGGTTGATCAATGATTTGGTGTAGGAGGTCTTGAAATGAAGTGGAGGAGGAAGGTAACTCAGGAGGGGATGATGGGGAATTATCCATAAAGGAATCATCAAGTAGGGTGAAGGATGGATGAGAGGGTGATGAGGTGACATCAGGTGGAGGGTAGGAGAATAATGGGTGGAATTGTTCTGCTGGTGGAGGTAGATTAGGTTCTGGAGAAGGTGTTGATGTTGGAGATGGGCTGGATATGATGATGGTGGATGGAGCTGGAATGGTGGATGGTAGGGGAAGGGATGGAATTGGAGGAGGAGGAGAGGCAGCAACAGCAGCCAGGTCATCTGCAGGGGCAGAGACCTGTGGAGGAGTGACTCTTAGAGTCCTTGTGCCTGAAGGAGTACTGGAGGAGGGTCTGCTGGGCTTGCTGATTTGCCTGTCCCACTTTCCAAAGAGGGCACAAGACAGTATCTTGGAGGCATTTATATGAATTCTAGAGGATACCAGCAAGGCAGGGCACCTGTGCTGCAGAAACACTCCAATGATTCTCCCAAAGTTAACAAAACTTTTGTTGATTTTCTTTTTGATGAGGTCAAAGAAAACCTCTCCCCAATTCAGATTCTTCTTGTCCACAAGAGCTCCCATGAGGCAGAGCTGATATCTGGAAATTGTATCATGGGCTGAGTGTTTTGCCAGTAGCACTTTCCCAACAACATCTTCCATGAACCTATATTCTACAGACAGGTTCCTTTTGAAGAGCTTGATAGGGTTTCCCTCTGAGTGACCCATTCTGGCAAGCAGTTCAGAATACTCTTCTCCAGATAAATCAGCAGTGTCTTCTCCATTTCTCAACTCAAAAACTTCTGATAATATTGTTGGGGTCAAGGGTACCTGAGTTCCAGCGATAGACCCAACAATGGTAGAGTTATCTTGATTATGGGCAGTATAAACCCGCTCCTTTATTCCATCAGATGCCATCTTGATCCTGGTGGTCATTATGGTAGTCAAGTTCTGGTCTTTGAATAATCCCAATATATCTTGAAACACCTGGTCAGTTGTGCTGAATGATTCCAGGTCGATGTCAAAACCAGCATCAAACTTCATAGCAGCAAGAACAGCAACTGACACAGCCATGTGTACCTACAAAAATTCAACAAACAAAACAACCAAGTGTAGAACTGTTTGGAGGGAAAGAAAATTCTTGTAGAGAAATCAAAAGCGCAAAAGAGAACGACGGCGAAAAATGAGTTTTATATTAGGGTTCGATGCAGAATTGGAAAGATCGTTGAACTCAGTTCGACGATCGAGGCGACTAAAGGAATCTGAAGAGTCTTCAATATCGTCGATCTCCGTTCGACGATATTGGAGAGCGTCGAGCTCCGTTCGACGATCGTTCAGAGAACATAATCATCGAGCACCGTTCGACGATCGTTGACCGGAAGAGATAGTTCATACTATCTGATAGACGCTAAACTCAGTTCGACGATTTTTTGGAAATCGTCAATCTTCGTTCGACGATCTTGGGGCAAATCGTCGAGCGCAGTTCAGAGAGCAGAAAAATTCTAGACACTAAGAAAAATCAGAATGTTTGCCTAGTCTTGGTCAATTTTTAAACTTTCAAAATCTTGGATATTATTTAAGACTTCCTCCATCTAACATTCCTAACTGATTTAGGAAGGTGTGTTTATTTTCATCCAATGGCTTGGTGAAAATATCTCCCCTTTGCAGATCAGTTGGGATATAGTGTAGTTCAATTTTATTCTTTTCAACATTATCCCTTAAGAAATGATGTCTAATCTCTATGTGTTTTGTCCTACTATGGAGGACTGGATTTTGAGCTATAGAAATAGCACTAGTATTGTCATAAAAGATTTTAGACTTCTCTAAGTTGTAGCCATAGTCTAGGAGTTGGTTTTGAATCCACAAGATTTGTGAACAACAACTGCCTGCAGCCATATATTCAGCTTCAGCAGTTGAAGTTGACACAGATGTTTGTTTCTTACAAAACCAAGAGACAAGTCTGTCACCAAGGAACTGACAAGTTCCACTTGTGCTTTTCCTGTCAATTCTGCATCCAGAATAATCAGTATCTGAGAATCCAGTTAAATCAAATACTGAATCTTTTGGATACCAGAGACCTAGATTTGGACAACTTTTAACATACCTGAGAATCCTCTTTACTAAAGTTAGGTGTGACTCTCTAGGGCTTACTTGGAACCTAGCACATATACATGTAGCAAACATTATATCTGGTCTACTAGCTGTAAGATACAGTAAAGAGCCAATCATTGCTCTATATGTTGTCTAGTCAACAGGTTTCCCATGTTCATCAGCATCCAATACAGCATTAGTAGGCATGGGTGTTTTCATACAAGATGCTTCAGACATGCCAAATTTCTTAACCAGTTCATTTGCATACTTGGTTTGAGAAATGAAGATACCTTCAGCATGTTGTTTGACTTGCAATCCTAGGAAAAAGGATAACTCACTCATGCTACTCATTTCAAATTTAGAATGCATCAGGTTAGAAAACCTTCTGCACAATTTGGAGTCAGTAGAACCAAAAATAATATCGTCTACATAAATTTGTACTAGTAGGGTATGAGACTTATGGGTTCTAATGAAAAGAGTTTGGTCTACTCTACCCCTTATAAAACCATTTTCCAAGAGAAAGCATGCTAGGGTCTCATACCATGCTCTAGGAGCTTGCTTGAGACCATATAATGCTTTGTTCAGTCTAAAAACATAGTCAGGATAAGTTGGAGAGATAAAACCTGGAGGTTGTCTGACATAAACTTCCTCTTTGATGTCTTCATTCAAGAAGGCACTTTTGACATCCATCTGATATACTTTGAAGCTTTTGTGTGCTACATAAACTAGAAATATTCTGATGGCTTCTAATCTTGTAATAGGTGCAAAAGTCTGGTCATAGTCGATTCCTTCTTCTTGAGAGTATCCCTGAGCAACTAGCCTTGTCTTGTTCCTTATAATTATTCCTTGATCATCCAGTTTGTTTCTGAATACCCATTTTGTTCCAACAATACAGTGATCCTTAGGCTTTGGCACTAGTTCCCATACTTTGTTCCTCTCAAATTGATGCAACACCTCTTGCATTGCAATGATCCAGTGTGGATCTTGCTCTGCATCTTAAATGGACTGAGGTTCAATCTGAGATAGGAAGCAGGTGTGCAACAGGTTTTGGTTCACCTGATTTCTGGTTTGCACACCGGCTGAGATTTCTCCAATTATTTGGGAAATTGGATGGTCTCTTGATGTTACTAAATCAACAGGGGGTGTTGATTGTTCACCAACCTGTGTTGTTGTTTCCTCTTGTGGTACAACAACTGGCTCTTCAAGTTGTTCTTCAATGTGTTGAGCATTTCCTTCATCTTCACTGCTTTCATCCTCTTGAGTAACCTGTAACTTGTTCAAGTCTTTAACTAGAGAATGTTCCTGCAAAGGTTCTATGGTAGAAGAAATCATCTCCTTGGAAGACATGTTAGATTCATCAAAATAAATGTGAACAGATTCCTCAATTTTCAAAGATGATTTATTATAGACCCTATAGGCCTTGCTGATCATGGAGTATCCCAGAAACACTCCTTCATCAGCTTTGGCTTGAAATTTTGCTAAATATTTCTTGTCATTATTATGAATGTAGCAAATACAACCAAAGACTCTAAAATAGTCAACTTTAGGTTTCTTCCCTTTGAGTAATTCATAGGGAGTCTTTCCCTTTAGTTTATGTATCAGACTTCTATTCAGCACATAGCTGGAGGTGTTCACTACCTCTGCCCAGAAGGATAGAAGAAGGTGAGCATCTGACAACAATGTAGTGGCAGATTCAATAAGGGTTCTATTTTTCCTTTCAGCTACCCCATTTTGTTGAGGAGTTTTAGGAGCTGAGAAAGTATGCCTGATCCCTTCACTCTGACAGAACTCTTGCATAAGAAGAGAATCAAACTCTGTCCCATGATCACTTCTGATCAGGGCAATGTGAGTATTGAACTCAATCTGTATACATTTGAGAAACTCTGTCAGACATTTAAAGTTATCAGACTTCTTCCTTAGAAAGAACACCCAAGTGAATCTAGAGAAGTCATCTACAACTACCAAAGTGTAGGATTTCCCTCCTAGGCTTTGTACTGTGATGGGTCCAAAAAGATCCATGTGTAACAGATACAATATCCTAGGTGAATCACTCTTACTAAGTGACTTAAAGCTGTTTTTAGTTTGCTTTCCTAATTGACAAGCCCTGCAGAGTCCTTCCTTCTTGTATGGGCCAGAAGGTAGTCCTCTAACAAGGTTGTCCTTGGATAGCCTAGCAATAGTTCTAAGGTTTAGGTGTCCTAATCTCTTATGCCATAAAATATTGGGTCTACAGACAGAATTAAACAAGCAGATATCCACATCAGTTGAAAGAAAATCTACTAGATAGATGTTACCTTTCCTTTTACTTGTCAACACAGTTGTGTTGTACTCTGACTTGATTTTGCATAAGGCTTTGCTGAAGGTCACCTGGTAGCCTTCATCACATAGCTGACTGATGCTAATTAGGTTGTGCTTCAGTCCTTCCACATAAGCTACCTTCTTGAAAGTTACTGATCAAATCTGTACTGCACCATATCCTTTAGTTTGTCCAAAATTTGAATCAACAAAGATAACTTTGGGTCCAAGCTTGGCTCTGAAGGATGTGAGGTTGTCCTTGTTCCCTATCATGTGCTTAGAGCACCCACTATCCAAATACCATTGCTGGTTAGATGTTGGATAGGTCTTCACCTGCACATAAGACAATTCATTTGTTTTTGACCCAGTTTACCTTGTGCCTAGGTTGATAACCTTTAAATTCTGAAATGAAAGACATCCCAGGTTGACTCTTATATCCTTCAGGATGATATCTCCTTGGAGGTATAATCCATTCAGTATAAGGGTTAAAGATTTTGGATGAAGGACCCTAAGGATTCAATTTTGATTTGCCTTTGAAAAAGTTTCCAGAGCTCTGACCTCTGTTCGACGATCTTGGAGCTGCGTTCGACGATCTTGGGTCAGATCATCGAGCTTCGTTCGACGGTCGACTATGGCTGAGGTCAGGTATTTGAGATCGTCGACCTGCGTTCGACGACTTTGGCTGAGATCGTCGATCTGCGTTCGACGATTTTGCCTGAGATCGTCGAGCTGCGTTCGGCGATCGTCGATCTTCATTCGGCGATCGTCGATCTACGTTCGATGATTTCTGCTGGGACTTAGTTCTCTGAGGCAGATCAGAATTTTTCCTATCAACCTCTACAACTCCCTTTCCTTTGTCAGAAATGAATTTGATTGGAGTTGTTAGAACTATAGGTTGGCTGGATGAAGCACCCAAGCCCAGTGTACTGTTGAATCTGGAGTTCACTGTGCTTGTGATGTCCATCAGCTTGATGCTTCTCCCATTAAGGGATTCTTCAAGCTTCTTGGCCTCAGAGAGCTCACTTTTCAGTGAAGCTATCTGTTCCCTACAGCACTCCAACTCCTGAGAGAGTTTGAGGTTTTCTGACTTTAAAGTATTGTGTTCAGATAATTGATTTCTGAGAGAGATAATTTCTTTCTTAGACTTTAGCAGGTCTAAACACAGTGCTTTAAATTCAGATTTAAAGTCCTCTAAGCTAAAATCAAAAGAACCAATTACCTGATTTTCTTCAAGTTGAGTCTCTGAGTCTGACTCTGACTCTTCTTCCTCTTAATTGTGCTGTGAGGCAATGATTGCCATCATGCAGAACTCATTTTCTTCTGCATCATCCTCATCATCACTGGAGCTGGATGAGGCTTCTGACTCCTCTTCTGTCTCACTCCAGGATTCAGCAACAAACCCTTTTCTTGTATGCTTGTTTTTGCTTGAAGAAGGTTTTCCATTGCCATTCCTTTTGCAGTCTTTCTCCTTTCTTCTTTCTTTCCTGTCCCTTCTGTCCTTATTCTTGTTCTCTGGACAGTCAGGAACTATGTGCCCTGGTTTCCTGCAACCAAAGCAAATAATGTCTTTATTATTACTAATGGACATGTCATACCTTGGCTTATCCTGCTCCTTGTATGATCTTCTTTTGAAGTCCTTTCTGGCCATCTTGTAGAATCTTTTGGCCAACAAGCTGAGTAGTTCATCATTGCCTGTGGCTTTGTCTTCAGGCAGATCCTCAGTTGCCTTGAATGCTATGGTCTTCTCTTTTCTTGTGGCTGGTGAGGCAGTCTTCTGTTCTTCCTCTCTATTTTTGATGAGTAGCTCATAAGATTTGAGCTTACCCAATAGAGCTTCAGTAGTGATCTCATTCAGACTTCTGGCATCCTTAATTGGCCAGATTCTTGAATCCCAAGTGCTGGGGAAGCACATTAGGATCTTGTCATTAAGTTCAGTTAGAGAGATCTCTTTGTCCAATGTTCTGAGTTCACTGACAATTAGACTTAGTCTGTTGTATATATCTCCCACTGACTCAGTTTCTCCTTTTTTGAAATTCTCATATTGAGAGATGAGATGGGATCTTCTATCCTTTCTCTCATCAGCTGAGCCTGAGACTATTTCTGAGAGTTTGTCCCAAATTTCCTTGGCTGAATTACATTCAGCTACCTTTTGAAATATGTCATCAGACATTGTCTGAGCTAGGATGTTTATAGTCTTAGCATCAGCTACCTTCCATCTCTTGATGTCAGCATCTGTTCCTAATGGAGGTGGAACAACATTTGTACTCGTGTTCTCTGGAGGTCTTGGACATACTGTCAAAACAGAGTTAAAGATATCTTCGTCAATAGAATTCATGTATGGCCTAATCCTTGCTTTCCAAAGTGCAAACTTGGATAGATTGCACACTGGAGGTCTGGTGCTAGCATAATCTTTATTTTGGGCCATGATTTGTGAAAACAAAATCTAATAATAAAATACAAAAGGAAAACAGATCTAACTTGGGATCTTTGGGTTCAGGTGTTAGTCTGTACAACCAATCAGGTATGGTATGTTTAACCAATCTGGCTCTGATACCAATTGAAAGTGCAGCTAGATCTGATATACTCTAGAGGGGGGTGAATAGAGTATATGGTGCTTTGAAACTTTTTACAACAACTGTTGTAATAAGAGTGAGCAGGGAAGCAATAAAAAATCTAATCACAGAGCTAAGTTAAACAAAAGCTAAGCATAGAAAAATCAAGGCCAGAAACAAACATAAACACAAGCAAAACCAGAAGACACAAGGAAATATAGTGGTTCCCCTAAACTTGGGTACATCCACTCTTCTACCACCCTAGGTAGGAATCCACTGCAGGATGAGTTGATCAGGTGTCCTGGGCACCAATGAGCTTTTGATAAGGTGCTCAAAAACCAAAGCAGATTTTTTGATCAGATTTCTTGCCACCAATGAGCTTTTGACAAGGTGCTCAAAAACCAAGCTCAAACTTTTGAAGGGAGTTTGAGAAACCCTTTACAGAGAGGGGGTGAGAGAGTGATGGAAGTCTTATATTTCTCAAACAACTGAGAAGACTATGTGGATTGTTGATGTCAAAGCACCCCCTGAATCCTTGAGATCTTCAGGAAGAAAAGCTTTGCTGAGGGTGATAGGCCTTCAAAGATTGAACTCCAGCAATAGATGATTTCAGCAATAGCTGTAATGTTGAATATCTGGAGTCTTGAAAATATGTTGGCCTTGAACACTTTGAAAACTAAAGAGATCTGAAGATTTTAGAAAACTTGATCTCCTTGGATTAGTGTTCTTCAGAATTCTTTTTGACGGAATATTTTTGAATGTGTCTCTGTAATCTCTGTTCTTTTTTTTTGTGATTCAAAAAATTCTGTCTTTTATTCTCTGGTACAGACTAGAATAACATTCTCTGTCAAGAATAGCCGTTAGTCTGCATTGATTGCATCCTTAATTGCAAAATCTCTTCTGGAGGAAAGTCCACAGAAATATTCCTTGAAAAATCCCTTGAAACTTGGTCCAGAAATGAATGAAAACGGCTAGGAAATCTCTGAATTAATTGCAGAATAACTCCTTAACTGATTTGAATTTGAATTAGAAACATCCTGGAAGATATCTGAAATCGTCGAACTGAGCTCTGCTATCGTCGAGCTGAGCTCAGCGATCTGGAAATATACAGCAGCAAAAATATCGTCGATCTGAGCTCAAAGATCGTCGAACTGAGCTCAGAGATAAAGATCCAAAGCAGAGTCAAAATCGTCGACCTGAGCTCAGCGATCGTCGAATGGAGTTCGACGATCTGTCGAGGTTGAGCTAGACGATCGTCGACCGGAGTTCGACGAATCGTCGTGCTGAGCTCGACGATATGACTTAGTCTCCAAACACAAAATCTTGTTCTTCAGGGCAGCTTCCAAACCTAGACTTCTAACCCTTAGACTCAATTCTAATTGACCTATTGAGCTATACAGGAGGTCAAGCAGAGATTCCTAGAGATATAGTGATCCTGACCCAAATTAGTAATAGGGTGTTCCAATAGTGTCATTAGAAAAGTGGCCAAACTAGCTGACATACCTCCTCCAACTTTGTTTGGAAAACTGCTATCTTATGAAATGCAGTTAATGGTTAGAAAGGAGGAAGAGAAGAATACTAGAGTGGAGCACAAGGAAAGATCTGTGGCCTTCAAGACTGAAGTCACTAAGAAGTATAGAAGCAAGTCTCCATCTCCACCTCAAATAGTTGCTGAGGCTGTGTCAGATAATTCAGAAAGCAAGAATTCAGATAGCAGTGAAAGTGATGAAGACTTTGCTGCTTTTACTAGGCATTTTCAAAAGTTTCTGAAGAAGAAGCAGTGGAGGTCTAATCCTACCACTTCTCAGCCAAAAGATGACTACTATCAGAAAAGAAAGTCATCAAGGAATGACAGAAGAAGGTCCAAGCCAAGCAAAGCTACATCTTCAAAAATTATGTGCTATTGCTGTAATAGACAGGGACATGTAGTGGCTGAATGTCCTGAAAAGAGGAAGGAGTCAGCTGACAAAAAGAAGACTCAGTTTAAGGGCAAAAAGGAAAAGTCCTTTGTTGCTAAGAAAGACAAGAGTCTGACTGATCAGTCATCTTTAGAAACAGAATCAGAAGTTGAAGCCTATATTGGATTATTTATTGAAGAGGAAGAAGATGAGTTTATGAGCTAATGAACTCAATTTATGAGCATGAGGACAATCAGTGCAAAGGTCTGATCGCTTTATCTGAAGGAGACAAAATCCAGGATCAGCCTGGACCAAGTAAGGTACAAAGTTGTTCTTCTAGTTCAATTTTTAGTACTAAGTCAGAATCAGATACATCTGCATCAAGTAATGTGGGTGGGTCTGAATTTGAAGGAGATATTCATCAGTTAATTGATGAATATAGGGACTTGTTGCTAGCCTTGAAGAAAAGCAAAATCTTAGCCAAAACTCAGGCAAAGGAGATTGCTAGTCTTAAATTGGCTGCTGCTGATTCAGACAAGTTGTTAGATCAGAAACTGAATGAAATAACCAGGCTGAAGAACATTACTGTTATTCAGATGGGTACTATTACATTTAAGAATGATCAAATTAGAAATCTGGAGACTAGACTTAAGAAGGAGAGAGAGATTGTAGCAAGTTTTTCTAACCCTAAATCTGTTTTACCTTTGATAGATGAGTTTGTACCTCAAAAGGCTAAGACTGGATTGGGGTTTACAAAACCTGCCTGGACAGCTAGGTCCAAATCTATGGGCAAAGACCCAACACTAAACAAGAAGACTGCAGTAGATAATTCAGCCAGGGTTGTACCTAAACAAAGGTACAACAGGTTTGAGTGCTGGTGTTGTGGCAAGATAGGACACTTTGCCATAGATTGTTGGCACAATTCAAGTGTCAAGGAGAGTAGCAAACTGCCTGCTAGAAGAGCTACAAGTAGTTTTGTTAAAAGTCAGACTAACCTGCACCAAGGACTCAAGAGTTATTTGGGTTCTAAGGTTAAGTAATATGTTTTGCAGGTGAGTCCAAGTGGTCATGCCCCTATATAGTACTTGGACAGTGGATGTTCCAGACACATGACTAGAACTAGGGGGTTATTGAAGGACTATACACCTATCAAGGATGGCCCTAAAGTTACCTTTGGTGGTTCATAAAAAGGAATCATCAAAGGCTTTGGTAACATTTCTAGTAACCAAATTACAATTACTCAAGTGGCTTATGTAAAGGGTTTGAAACATAACCTCATTAGCATATGTCAGCTGAGTGATTTAGGATATGACATCTCATTTGTCAAGAATGGTTATCATATCAAAAGGTCAAGTGATCAAAAGATCATTCTGACAGGATATAGGAAGAGAAATGTCTATTGTCTTGACTTTGTATGTGAGAACAATGTTTCTCCTATTTGTCTTGTAGCTGATGAGAAAGTCTCACATTGTGTTAAATGGCACAAGAGGCTGACTAATCTTAACTATAAGACAATTGGCCAACTCTTTAGCAAAGAGTTAGTGAGGAATGGTCCTCAGGTTAAGTGTATAAAGGATGGGATATGCTCAGCTTGTCAAAAAGGCAAGCAGACCAAATCCACCTTTCATAGCCTTGAGATCAAGGATTCTGTGAGGTGTCTATAACTCTTGCATATGGATCTTTTTGGTCCTATGCCAGTTAACAGTCTAGGTAGGAAGGTCTACACATTTGTGGTTGTAGATGACTATTCAAGGTATTCCTGGGTGTTCTTCCTTAGACAAAAATCTGAAACCCCAAGTATCTTATATAGTTTTGTTAAACAAATTCAGAATGAATTGGACAGTACAGTGGACAAAATCAGAAGTGACCATGGCACTGAATTTCAGTCTGAAAGTATGACAAAACTGTGTGAAGAGTTTGGGATTTTTCAGGAATTTTCTTCACCAAGAACACCTCAGCAAAATGGTATTGCTGAAAGGAAGAATAGAACCTTGATAGAAGCTGGTAGAACCCTATTGAGTGACACTTCTCTCCCAGAATATTTCTGGGCTGAGGCAGTAAATACTGCTTGTCATGTGATCAAAAAGGCTACTATCACCAAGAGCCACAAGAAGACCCCCTATGCGATTGTGAAGGGCAGAAAACCAAATCTATCCTATTTCAGGATCTTTGGTTGCAAGTGCTATATACTTAACAATGGTAAGTCTTATCTAACCAAGTTTACTGCCAAATCCCAAGAGGGGATCTTTGTTGGATACAGCAATAATAGTAAGGCTTATAGGGTCTACAACTTGATTACTTAAGTTGTAGAAGAGTCTGTTCATGTAGTTTTTGATGAAGCTAGACTCATTAACTGTGAATTGCCAAGAAGTGTTTGCAGCTCCACCGGTGTAACTGAGAGAATGGACAAGCTTACCTTAACAGAAGGTTCTTCTGCAAGTCAGCAAGTGGAAGATGATGGCTGCTATCCAGGGGGAGTACAAGATACACCTGATGCAGAAGAAGACCAAGAGGTGCAGCTAAATGAAGAGACTGAAGGTATACAACCTGAAGACAGGCTGCCTCAAGCAAATAGACACTTAAAGGATCATCCATCCAATCAAATAATTGGAGATCCCAGACAAGGAGTGCAAACAAGGAGCAGGAATCTAAGTACACTTCTTTACTCCAGCTTCCTATTCCAAGTGGAACCAAAGAAGTTTGAAGAAGCAATCCTAGACCCTCATTGGATTGAGGCCATGCAAGAGGAGCTGAATCAATTCAAAAGATGCAAGGTCTGGGAGCTAGTTCCTAAACCCAAGGACCACAACATTATTGGAACTAAGTGGATCTTTAGGAACAAGTTGGATGAGAATGGAATCATCATAAAGAATAAAGCTAGACTTGTTGCAAAGGGATATAGGCAGGAAGAAGATATTGATTTTGATCAAACCTTTGCTCCAGTAGCAAGACTGGAAGCAATCAGGATGTTCCTTGCCTATGCAACATATCAAGGATTTAAGGTATATCAAATGGATGTAAAGTCAGCTTTTCTGAATAGAAATCTGATGGAAGAAGTCTATGTAGAGCAGCCATCAGGTTTTGTTGATTCTCTTAAACTTGATTATGTATATAGACTTAGGAAGGCTTTGTATGGGTTAAAACAAGCCTCAAGGGCTTGGTATGAAACCATGTCTAGTTTTCTCATTGAGAATAAATTATCAAGGGGGAAAATAGACAAGACTCTATTCCTTAGGGAATCTAAAAACAAGATTATCTTAGTCCAAATATATGTAGATGACATAATATTTGGGTCTATAGAAAGTAGTCTTTGCAGAAAGTTTGCAAAACTTATGCAAGGACAATTTGAGATGAGCAGTATGGGGGAACTTAAGTTCTTCTTGGGTATCCAAGTTAGACAGACTGAAGATGGCTTGTCCATATGCCAGTCTAAGTTTACCCTAGAGTTGATAAAGAAGTATGGTATGGAATCATCCACTACCATGAAAACTCTTATGCGGTCAAGCATGTCTCTAAGCAAAGATGATGCAGGGAAACCTGTAGATGAGACTTTGTATAGAGGGATAGTTGGCTCCCTACTGTATTTGACTGCTAGTAGACCAGATATCATGTATGCTACATGTGTCTGTGCTAGGTACCAAGCATGCCCTAAAGAATCTCATCTGACTGCAGTCAAAAGAATTTTGAGATATCTTAAGGGCACGCCTTATCGAGGCCTTTAGTACCCTAGGAATGAAGATTTTGTACTGACAGGTTATTCAGATGCAGATTTTGCAGGCTGCAAGGAAGATAGTAAGAGTACTACATGAACCTGTCAATTTCTAGGTGGAAGGCTGGTGTCATGGAGTAGCAAGAAGTAGACCAGTGTGGCCATCTTCACAGCTGAGTCAGAATATGTTGCTGCAGGAAGTTGTTGTGCACAACTCTTATGGATTCAACACCAGCTAGAAGATTATGGTATTCAAGTAAGTAGAACACCTTTAGTTTGTGATTCTACAAGTGTCATTTCTATTGCAAATAATCCTGTCTCCCATAGTAGTACTAAGCACATAGAAATTAAATACCATTTTCTTAGAGAACATGTATAAAAAGGAGACATTTCACTAGAATATGTTAAGACAGATTGTCAGATAGCTGATATGTTTACTAAGCCTCTAGATGAAACCAAATTCAATAATATTAAAATTGAATTAGGAATGTTAAACTTAGAATAGTTTAAAAAAATTGGGAAGTAAAATAGTGTCGACACACAGAGTTGTCTGTGTCGACACATAGAAGTGGTGTCGACATTTCAGAGAAATGGTGTCGACACATCTAGACAGTCAGTGTCGACACTTCAGAGAATTAGTGTCGACACATCCAGAGTAGGTGTCGACACATCCAGGGTGTTGTCGACACTTAGGATTTACACAAATTCGTCGAGTAGAGTTTCGACTAATCGTCGAGCTGAGATGTATAAGTGTCGACACATATATTCTGTCGACTATATTTGTGTCGACACATAGTTGTCGAGACATTAGAAGTAAGTGTCGACACTTTTCAATAGTGTCGACACATTTCAAGTATTTTGTCGCGCCTTTTCACCTTCGATTTTAGAAAGGTATAAATAGGTCTTCACCATTGTTTGTCGACACGCTCACCATAGTTTTGAGACCAAGCTTGTGTGTCGACATCTCTCTTCTGTAAATTCAAAATTTCTTCAAACCCTAATGGCGTCGAAGCTAGAAGAGAACATCAATGAAGGTTATGAGCTCGTGCGACATGCCTTTGATGACGCAGAACCAGAAATTCAAGGTGTGGTAACCCTATTTGCAAGACTGGGTTAGAGTATCTTGTTTCAGAAGCAATCAAGATATGGAAGAAGGAGGTCCTCAAATTCTTTAATGCAGCTACACTTGATGAAACTGGACTCAAGATTAAGTCCAAGGACTATGGGGCAAAAGTCAAGATCACCCATAAAAGTCTAAGGAAAGTTCAACATCTCCCTAGAACTAAAGAAGAGGAAGATGTACCTGCATCAAAGACAAGGGAGGCACTGCAATGGTGTGGTTTAGATTCAAGCATGAAAATTGGATCCGTTTTTAACAGGAAAGGGATGAACATAAAAGGAAAGTTTTTATCTGAAGTAGTTGGGAAGGTGATACTGAGCAAGCCTGGTGGGCATGATAGAATATCAGCTCACATGTTCAGTTTAATGACAAGGATAATTTTCCAACTTAAAACTGACTGGTCAGCAGTAATGTTTGATAAGATAAAGGAAAGTCTGAAGAAGCTCAATCTGGGTAGGATTATGAGTTTATACTTAGCTGGAAGTATCCCTGAAGTCATGAACCAAGCTGCAGGTTCTAAGATAAACCATATGAGGAGAATGGATGTTAGAATTATCTCAAGGTGGGATAGAGTGTTAACTAAGGAAATGCCCACTCCTGAAAAGGAAGTTTCTCATCAGAAGAAGAAGAAGAAAGCCATTGTGGCTCCTGAATCCTCAAGTAGCTTAGAGGAGCAAGTGGTTTTTAGTTCTGATGATGGAGAGGATGACAATGCTGGACAGTCACCAGTAAGACATAAAGATGCCCAGAGGCAGGGGGAGCTACCATCTACTAGCCCTATTCACCTGGATCCACTCCAGTGGGAGCCTCAACATGTAGATGAGCCAACTCACTTAGATAGTGAAAGGGCAACTCAATCTATTTTAAATATTGAGGATGAAGTATTGACTGAATCATTACTTGATGTTGATCAGCCAACTCAGATACATAGTCAACCACAAGATGTTGTCATGGAAGACACATCAGTTGCTGACAATGCTCCTGAGATAAGAGACTCTCCAGACCATACTCAACAGGAGTTTACACTAGAAGAGCTATTCCCTGATCTTTTACAGACTGATTTTGAGGGAGAGAAAGCAGTTGTTGAGGGGGAGTCAGCTAATATTGAGGGGGAGCATGTAAGATCACAGGAGGAGACTGCTAGAAAAGAGACTGAGGAGCAGAGGAATGCTGAGGAGCTACAAAGAGCAGAAAAGGATTTGCCACCTACTCCACAGGATAGTGTAGACATTGCTAGTACTTCTGACTCTGAAGATGAAGAGGCTGCTAGAGCCAAGAAAAGAAAGCTCCAGGTTTTCAAAAGGAGAAGCCAGACCTACAAGAAAACACTGCAAACTATTGTTCCACAACAAGCCCCAACTGTTGATTATAGTTCTTTGTTGGTGGCTTTGCAAATCAAGATGGATGAGCAAAGAAAAGCTCTAGAAAAATATATGGACGAAGGACATAAAACACTTCAATTTGATCTGGCTCAAGATATAAAATCTATTAGATTTGAAGTAAATCAACATAAAAAGGAAATGACTGATTGTTTCCACAAAGGAGGCAATGCAGTGGTATATCTGGCTACTCGTCAAGAGAAGATCAAGACACAGGTTGATGATATGATAGTGAAACAAGGCTATGTCCTGGAAAATCAGATTAGGATGAATGATAATCTGACTGCTTCTCATAATACTATTGTAAATGAAATGAAAAATATAGCTACTTCCCAGACTGCTGTAAGTGCTACTGTCAAAGAAGCCTTTGATAAGAAATTACAAGAGAGCCTAACTGCTGTTAAAACTGCCATTGAAGATTCTCAAAAGGTTATTACTGACAAGCCTCAAAGGTTAAAACCTTTTTATAAAGATGGAGTTAACTATTTGAATGCTCAAATCAGATTTCAGAAGGATGATCTTAGGGATCATATAGAAAGAGAAGTCATAAAGGGGGAGAGGGTATTAGTCAAAGCAGGCTCTGACCATGCTAAATGAATTTCAAACAGCATCAGAGCTACCCTTGGATATCCACCCTTGTATGATGATGATAATGTAGCAGAGTCTGGAACAAATCCTGCCTATTTTGGAGGTGAGCCAGCTGAAGTTGCACAAGTAATCTACCCTCCTGCAGATTTTGACATGATACATCAGGAGGTACAATCTATGTATAGTCCTCCTGAGGGTAATCAGAATATTATCTTTGAGAAAGTAGTACAGCCTGTGCCAGAGGCAGTACTAAAAGAGCAAGAGGCAGTATTAAAAGAGCAGGAAGCCCAATTATCTAAGAAGAGGTTCAGAGAGCAGGCTGAATTAAGGCCAGACTTTGAGTAATGGAGCCCAACTTCTAGGAATATCATATTGACTGCTTGGAAGGCTGCAAAGGATAATTTTCTAGAGAGGGGAAAATGGTACTCTGACCAAGAGTGGAGAAAACATGAAGCTAGGCAAGAGGCCATTGTACAGTACAGAAGGAAGGCTAAATTAGGGAAGCTACCTCCTAATGCACAGGATCCTAGCAAGTATTTCCATAAGCCTTATCATTATTTTGAGAGACAGAAGATAAGGGCTGAAGAATAGAAAAAGAAAGATCTTAAGGGAAAGAAGACTGTTGATGACAATGATGCTCTAGTTCAAGCCAAGATTCAATCTGGGAAGGGCATTGTTATCAAGGAGCCAGAGCAGCCATAGGATAGAATTTTCTTAAGTTTACAACCATGTAATCATTTGCATTAAACTTCATGTAAACTTTTGATTAATAAAACTTTTGGAAGTTGTAAAAATAATGTTTAATATTCAATATATTACATTGTTATTCTGAGATAATTGTTAATATATGTTTTGTTTATACATGTTTAGTATTTATCCTGTCATATAATACTGTTATACATCATATTGAGTATTTGTTATGTATGGTGTATATCATTGACCACGGGTTATGACTTCTCCAAATAGGGGGAGATTGTAGGGTACATTGGAATATATGTACCAGATTTGAAGAAGCCTCACCCTACTCAATAAGATACATCAAAGTGTATTTGATGTGCTTTGAGTTTATATGTGGAGGTTAAGTAATTGCAGGAAATGTAGAAAAGTTTCTAAGTCCATGTGTCGACACCTAGAGGTGAAGTGTCTACACTTATGAAGGCTTGTGTCGACACCCAGAGAAGCTGTGTCGACACTTGGAGTAGTTGTTTCGATACCAGGAAAGGCAGAGTCGACACCAGAAGAAAAGTGTCGACATATACAGGCAGTGTCGACACACTGTGAAGAATTGTCAACATAATTTGTGTCGACACTTAGAGGCTGTGTCGACACCCAGAGAAACCTTGTCGACATCAAATGTGTCGACACCAGGAGGCTGTGTCGACACTCAGCAAGCTTCAACAAAGTTAAAGTACTTGTGTCGACACAAAGGAGATGTGTCGGCACAAAGGAGATGTGTCGGCACAAAGGAGATGTGTCGACACTCAGCAAGTTTCAACACATGAAGGCATGTGTCGACACAAAGGAGTTGTGTCGACACACAGCAGAATTCAACTAAGTATTAAAGAAGAAGTATTTGTGTCGACACACTCAACCAGTGTCGACACATTCAACAGAAGGCTTGTGTCGACACACAGAATTAGTGTCGACACATTCTGAAGAAGCAGTGTCGAGAAGCTGTTACAACAACACAAGGAGTTGTGTCGACACCATCAAGGCTAGTGTCGACACTTAGTCTACTTGTGTCGATACTTAGTCTATTTATGTCGACACATGATGATTATCTGTCTCGACACTTTCAGACAGTGACAGTGATTTCAAGAAGTGACTGGATGACTTGACAGCTGCCATTTCAACCGGTCAACTGCAACTGTCAGAGCTGCCAGAAGGTTGTTAGAAACCGGATCAGCCGGTTACCTTGGAGGAAGACTATATAAATACCTTTCTCCTTCAACAGAAAGGGATAATAAAAATTAATCAAGAGATCTAACAACACAAAAGAAGAAGACCTTCGACAGAAGATCTAAGAAGTTGGAGAGAGAGAGAGAGCTCCTTTTAAGAAGAGTAGCTGCTGAACCAGGCTGCAAAGTAAGATTCAGATTGAGATCTGAATCTCAAGACATAAGTTGATTGAAGATCATCTTCATAGGAGATTCAACCCTACTGAGTTCTAATTCAAGAAGCTTTGAAGAAAGCTAAGGGAGGTTGATCTCTGCCAAGTTCTTCCAAGAACTCATCAAGAAGCCAGTCAACTCATCTCTCTCTTTCAGAGTTGTGGTTAATTACTTTGTATAATCAAAATTTCTGTAGGATCTTGCATAGATCTGAGCTGTAAGCCTATTTTATAAAGGCTGAGTGTAGGAGACTGTGTGCTCTGAGTGTAAGTCTTGTTGAAGACTGAGGTAGGGCCTTGTGCCTGAGTTGTAGGAGACTTTGTTCTCTGAGTGTAGGTCTTGTTGAAGACTGAGTGGTAGGGCTTGTTGCCTGAGTTGTAGGAGTGGGGACATTCTGAGTTGTAGGAACCTGTTTGGGTTTTTGAGCTGTAAGATCTGAGGATCTGAGGAGAAGTACTGAAGTTAGGCCGAATCTAGTACACTACTAGATAGGTGAAGGGGGAAAGTGGATGTACCCAGACCTTGGGGAACCACTATAAATACTGTGTGCACTCTGTGTATGTCTGTTTCTATGGTTGTTATGTCGTGATAATTGTAGAATTGCATTTGCTGTACAGAATTTCTGCCTTAAATTTAAAAAGATAAAGTTCACCTATTCACCCCCCCCCCCCCCTCTAGGTGGCTAGACACTATTTCTTTCACAATATTCGTCCTCGTAATCATCAGAAATATCTGGCTCCCAACCAGAGCCCGGAAAACCAAGAGATTTAAAAGAACCCTTCCCTCATCACGTTGAAGTTTAAGACCAACCATCAGTAGAGTAGAGTTGTTCTTTCCCTCCCACATACCAAATTATTTCACGATCTTCTCTGCATAGCCTTTTTGGGAAACGAGCACACCGCTCTTCTTTATCTCTACCTCAAGACCAAGGAATTGGTGGAGCTCCCCAAAATCCTTCATCTTGAATCTGATAAATAGCTCGGACCTGAGCCTAGCTACCTCCTACTCTGAGTTTCCCGTAACGATCATATCATCAACATACAACAGTACCAAGAACTGAAGCTTCACCCTCTTCTTTACGAATATGCTTGAATCAGAATCCGAGGCAAAGTATCCACAGAACTAAAGGTATTTTGCGATCTTTCCGTACGATGCCCGAGGCACATGCTTCAAGTCATAAAGGGCCTTCTTCAGTTTACAGACGTGCCCTGGTTGTTCTTCAGATGCATATCCAGGTGGCTGAACCATGAAGATATCCTTATCAATTTCTCCATAAAGAAAAGTGTTCTTTATGTCAAGCTGCCAAATCTTCCATCCTTGACATGCCGCCAAGGAAATCAGCACCGACACTGAAGTCATCTTGGTCACCGGACAAAATAACTCCTCATAGTTTTCACTATATTGTTGGGAGAACACCCGAGCTACAAGTCAAGCCTTGTACCGTTTGATGCTATCGTCAACCTTGTTCTCACATTTATAAACCCACTTGAAGGTTGCGGGGAGTCATGCCATCGACCTTGGGCACAAGATCACAAGTCCCATTCTTCCTATGGGTAGCCATCTACTCACCCATGACATCTTTCTACTCCTTAATACCAGTGGTATTCTTAAAGTATGACGGCTCCCACTCATCCAAGGGACCTATGAAGAAAAATGAGACAAAACTCACCATGTTTCCATCCTTGTACCGAGTTGGTTGAATAATAGTCCTCTTCAACCTCTGCAAAGCTTGACCCTAATCCACCACGACAAATATTTCTTTTGCATCAGCTCTTCTTCTGGGCTTACTAGGAGCATCGCTCCCCGTGTTTCCAAAACCAGAAACACACGTCCCTGAGATAGATGAAACTGGAGCTCCTGTAGAAACAGGTAACTCCACCATAAGATCACCATTAGCTTCTTCTTTCCTGTCACCCACCATGCTCTCTTATAGTTCTATAGAGGAACTACCATGGTATGACATCAATTCGTGAAATTCCATATCCCTCAAGACGATAAACTTCCTTGTCTCAGGGTACATGCACTTCCAGCATTTCTTCCGCTCGTCATAGCCAATGAAGATAAGCTTCCTTGCCTTCGCATCCAACTTCGTCTAGAGTGCATCTGAAACATGCACATAGCAGGTGGATCCAAACACTCGAAGGTGTGCCACGCTAAGCTTCTCCTTGAACATGAGCTTATGTGGAGACACCATGTTGTTGGGGCTCAACGAAATCTAATTAATCGAATAAGCTCCGTAGGCTATTCCCTCTGCCCAAAAGGCCTTGGGAATTCCTTTGGAGTGAAGCCAGCTCTTGCAGATTTCCGCCAGATATTGGATCTTTCTCTCTGCAATACCGTTCTATTATGGAGTATGTGCACAAAAAGCTCCCTCTAGGTTCCATGTTTTTTTCAGAAATTGAGGAACTAATTTAAAGTGAACTCCCTCCATTATTTGATCTCAACTTATTGATCTTCTAATTTAGCCGGCCTTCCACAAGCTTCTTGAATTCTACATTCTTTTGAAAAATGTCTTTCTTCTCCTTCACAAAATGTACCCAAGTATATCTAATGAAATCATCAACCAGAACCAGCATATATTAGCTACCTCTAAGATTGAGGGTGATGATCGGTCTCATCAAGTCACCGTGAATGCATTCCAATGATGTCGTGCACCTGTATAGGGAATTGTCAAATGGAAGAAGATGAGTCTTTTCATATTGACATCCATCACAAACATGACCATCACCAAGAGATGAATGACTAGGCAGGTCTTTCACCGGACGTCTTGCCGCCATAGCCTTCAACTTATCCATCCCGACATGTCCCAACCTTTCTTGACAGATAACCGCGCTATTGTTTCTCCTCATCTTATCAACACAAGAACATGTTGTTAAAATAAATAAGTAATTCACCCTCCTCCCAAAATGAGTTACGCAAGCTTTCACCGACACATTCCAGAGAAATTTCACTTATTTCGGGCCGAACAGAACATGATAGCCTGCGTCTACGACATTGGTCTCCGAGAATAGGTTCTTCTTCATTATCGACACATGATAAACACTGTGCAAGGTAAGTGGCCCATTATCACCACCTAATGAAACTGTTCCCTCCTTTTCCACTACATGTACAATATCATTAGCAGTAATGATAACATAATTATTTATATATGCCTACAAAGAAAAGAACTTTGACCCGTCCTCGGTGAGGTGATATCCATAACCCGAGTCTACGATCCAGTCTTCTTGATAGTTAATGGAGGACATGGAAGGAACCAACGTTGCCGTCATATCTGCCTTGAAGTAGTTCCCCCATCCGCTTTCTTCCTTCATAGATTCAGTTCCTTCTTTATCTACAACATGCCCCGGCTAAAGATTAACTCTGCAGTCATTTCTGATGTGACCAAGCTTATTGCATATGTAGCATCTTGGCCCTCCTTTCTTCCCTCCATCCTGCTTAGGAGCCTTGCTCCTCTACTATTGAGATGAAGTTGAAGGGCCATCATCCATAAATGTCTTCTTCCTCCTGTCTCATCTCTTCTTCTTGCCAGAGTAGAGAACCTCGCTATCTCCCCCTGAAATAGAAACTCCAATCATCTGTCTTGCCAAGCACTCCTGCAAAGCAAATAGATTCTCAAGCTCCAACAAAGATGATTGATTAGCCCAAACCTGCACAGACATAACAAATGTCATATATTCCTTCCGCAAGCTGCGAATAATGTGCCTCTTCAGCTTTGTCTCTAAGATAGGCTCTTTCGGGTCCAATGCTGAAATTTCAGCACACATATTCTTCATTTTCAAGAAGAAATATGAAATAGACAGATCTCCTTGAGTTGCTTTCCCCAACTCATTCTCCAAGAAATATTGGCGAGATATGTTATTCTTGTTGAACAAGCCATCAAGGACCGTTCAGATTTCAAAAGTCGACCTACATCCCATGATGTGGTTAAATAGCTTAGGTGATATCGCCTGCTTCAGAGTGAACTTAGCATTCACGTTTATTCTCCTCCAAGCCCTCACCTCTTGAGCATTCCCTTCAATAGTAATAACCTCTTATATTTCCTCTCCACCAACGACCTCCTAGAGGTTCTCATCTAGAAGATAGCTCTTCATACAAAACTTCTACTTCTTAAAGTTAGTCTGTGTTAAGAGCTCAATTCCAAGGCCTCTTGCATATCCTCATTCAATTGCTACAATCCTAGTTCATTTGAAACTTCCAAAGTTATAAGCAATCCTCAATGGCTGATCACTACTCAAACCTATGTCCCTCTAATACCATGTAAATTTTTGTGAAGCGTGAAAGGTCGCAGGAACACTCAACCAACCAAGCCAAATGAATTAAAAGCGAGCAAAAGAATGAGAGCCACAATTAAATTAATAGTATTATTTACAGTACGAGGCATATATTGTGAGACATGATTTTGCAATGCACCCGATGGAGAACACAAAAAAGACAAGTACAAGAAATTAGCAGACAACACACAGTAACCGCTTAATCACCTGTTCGCCAAGGCTAACCGCCTAATTCATGAACTATCTTATTGCCTGCCGAAGATAACCCTATCAGTAACTTCTAGCTGCCTGATAGAAAGGTCGCCTAATAGACGAAGTTGTCGCGAACAGATGAGATAAAATTGAGCTGCCACCTAATCGAAACTCCTGGGCGCCTAACCTCCAAGGTCGCCTAACCACGAGTTGAGAAAACATCTTTATTCGAACTGCAACTCAGCCCGTCAAAGGCAAACTGCGATATCAAGCTGGTAAACTGCCAAGGTAGAAGACCGTCTAGTCAACTATCTGTGACTTGTTGATAACCGCCGCTGACTGCTACCAGCTATCTGCACTGCCTTTAGAATCAGTCTCCTGACTGTCAAGTGCTAGCCGCACAATCTGCAACACAACAATAATTCCAGACACTTAACGTTACCGCGCGGTTAGAAAATCTTAACCGCCGAGTTTAACCCAAGCTCTAGTTCTTACAGTTTCTGTTATTTATGACAAGGCCAGCACCCCTATTTATAGGCAGGCAAACGGATACCGTCACCGCCCAGGGTGATAGAGTAACCACCAGTGACATGACAACTAGCAACACCAGTTCGCCCATCATGCGGACTGTCATGCCAAACCGTGCTTGAGGTTAAGTCCACCGGTCCGCACAGCTATGCGGACAACCTCCTCAGTTTGCGTGGACTTGAGTAGAAAACTAGATATCCATGAGACTTGAATCTTAACTACACCATGCAGCGGTCTGCCGGCCTCCGCGGTCTCGCTAACCAGACCGCGCAGTCTGCAGTTAGATAAAGCTAACCGCAAAGTTACACTCAAGGGATCCTGCTAATACAGACCGCGAGATCATCCATAGCCCAACTTGGCTATCCGCTAATTCTATCTGTGCTAACTGCGCGCGGCCTCGACGATCTGTGCGGTCTGCACCATCCTGACCATCCACTTCCTACTTCAGCAATTTCAACACCAAACTCATCAGCTAGGTAACTGCACGCATCTGATAATCTAATTCATGCCTAAATCATGGATTTCAAGACATCTTTCTCTTCGCTGACAATTCGATGAGATCGAAGAAAAATTTGGTATGTGTTATCAGCAAGTTCTTGATTGTGTTCCTCAATCAATTCACCCACCGTCTAATCTACGATATTTTGTAACACTGTCTGGTACATCAGTAGCTCGCTTCACTTCAGATCTACAACAAAAAAATTACCTTTAATTATTTGACGCTATTTGCACCCGGCCATACCAAACGATGCTCCTTAAGAACACTAAAACAACAAGTATGAGTGTACTCAAAATATATTTAATAAACCTCGTCTTCACTTTGACTTCACTTTGAGATCAATTTGAAATACATATTTATCTTTCAAAACTTCTTGTAATTCACAAATGAAAGTAAACAACACTTCATATATCAAACCTCAAAAATAACATCTGAAATGACATCACAAAAATTTGAGATGTCAATAATGAAAACTGTAATGTCAAATAAGACAACTAAAATACCATTATATTTATCACAAATTTCAGAATGGACATTTCAGTAAAGTAATGGATGATCTGCGTTTGCTAGCACTCCCATTCAATATGATCAATGCAGAATATTCAGGCGTGTCTGATGAAATTTACATTTTCCATATTTCAAAAAAAAAACGCCTAGAGAGTCATCTGCTTCATCTGCATCCTGTGCTCTCCTCACACTTACTTAAACGCCTAGAGAGTTACCAGAAACAAACATGGAGAGAGGAGAACAAAGAAAAAACTAACTGGGATGTAGAAATGGCAGGTGGGAGATTGACCGAAAAGAAACCCACCAAGAAGCAAATAAAGTCAAGGCTTAAAAATATGCAAATTTAACGTCATGTGTCAACATCCTATAAATCCCGGACCACGATCTCTAATCGGAGCACATAAATTTCACCTCATTTGTCAATATTAGATACTCGTTACAAATATGCTAATATAAATTATTACTTGATATTCTACATTAAAATGTTTTCATATGGACATTAATTTACTTGGTTAATAAAAATTATTGTGGGTTTGAACTTTAGAAGTGTATAGCATAACAACTATTCAACGTTTTTAAAACCGGACCTATAAGACCCTTCTCCCATTACCAAGGAGGCTCCCGGTTTTCTGTCCAGAACCGTCGTCTTACGATGACACTAACTCACGGGTTAGTCGACACCGCAAGACGCCGATCCTACCGTCTAGTACGATCATATAACCTGTTCGGGCAATTGAGAAATAGATGTATAAAAGCAGTGTATAAAACAGCTAGTCCACAAGTCACAGCACTATCGTCTATAATGAAAATGAAAGCACAATAGAGTACAGAATGAGTACAACAAAAGAGAAAAGGGCTTATGCCCTGTACATGATATCAAATCTCTCTCTCTCTCAAAACGACAACAAAGCGGAAGCTAAACTATCATCAGAAAACTCGTCCCACCTGATGACGGGTTGCAGTAGTAGTAGTAGGTGGTGGTGGTATCAGCTCCTCACATCCTGCCACCTCGTCATGCTGGTCGTGCTGGTACTTCATCTTCTCGAGCTCCTAAAATGATTTGGTCACAACCGACCGTTAGTCATAAAAACTAAGCCGTTTCCTCCACACCTCGCCCCCGCAACTCCTAGGCACCGAGCGGGATGACAAAGCGGAGGACAACAAGGGGTGTAAAAAAGAAGTAGGTGACAGTGGAGCTATACTAACAAGTATATATAGTATCAATCCATTTCTACTCTAGCAGTTCTATATATATAGCACATGTAAGGTATGATCAACTGTACAGAAAGTAAGTAATGTGTTGGAAGTAAACAAGGTACTGTAAGTAAAACAGAGAAAAAAGGACAAGTAGAATATGCTACTACTAAATTACCATCACAGAAGTATCTTAACTTATATGAATGACCATACAAACTTATAAGTTAAGCATTTCAAATGTAACTTATCATATAAAAGAGCTCATACTAATTTATATGATAAGGATCTATAGTGCGTATGACCTAGTTATGAATGTATGATATGCATGCATTTTATGATCCATGCAAATGCAAATCACACACACGACTCTGTGATCACAAATCTTTAGTTCCCGCATTTTGGAGCTAGCATTACTCTCTGGTACCACCGTTGTGGCTATGACAGCAGTGGAGCGGGCATCTCCACTCTTAGGCGGGTATACACACTACCAGGCCTAGACCTCCCATACGCCTCTGTAAACGTCCTAGGTGCACTTTAGAGTCTTTGCGTACTATTTGTTGGCTACCTACCAGTCTTTTTGGTCGAGTGTGCGTTTTGGGGATTGTCCTCCAGTCCGCAGTGTAAAATAACCCACTGGCACCTCAAACTGTCATACCTCGGCAGAGTCACCGTACTGCCATCGGTGTGACGATTGGCTCAGTGCCGCATGACCTGCCACAAGTTTATTTTTGTGCACATGCAAAATATTCTAACACGAGCCTCCAGCTCGTAGGACCAACCCGTCCTGAAACACTCCAACCCATCATGGGTGAGATTGCACATCAATGTCTTAGTTCTGAATCCCTCCAACCCTTCACGGGTAAGATTGCACATCAATGCCTTAGTTCTGAATCCCTCCAACCATTCACGAGTGAGAATATTACCATGTTCTCTTAGCCTATTAGACTATTCTTGTCTAATGTTTGTTATACCTAGCAATTTAGGGTTAATCCCAGGACTGCCCAGGGCATGCCCGGTGAAGGGCTCTCGGGGGCACTAGGAACTACGATGGGCTGAAGCCCAAAGCTCCATTTCTCAAGGATATTTACTTTTATTAATGTCTACCCATGCTCCATACCAACTCTCATTGTTACTCTGAGACAAACCTAATAGTTTAGAATGTTATCAAGAGATCGGCAGTGTTCCGTCGATCTCCGTTCTAGCCACTATCCTTGGGATTTTGCACTCTACCACTCGTTATCAAGAAGTGACCTATTAGACACCAACCAGGGTTTATCTTCCCAACATAGATTCCATCTCAACCGACAACCTTATCCCCTGAGGGTCCTAGTATTATGTGCTATTTTTACTAAGCGCACCCATGACCTAATGTTGACCCGTATGACGTGTCTTTCCAACCCTTGGGCCAACTGCCCCTAATTATTTATCATAGATTGCTTTGATGTATGATGTTGACCATCCTAGGTTTCACTATTTTTCTAAGGAGTTAAGGGTCTAAATTAATTCTTTTAATTGAGTGACCTGGGTTACCTTGCACATGATGTACTATCTATAATGGTCCAACCTACCTAAGAAATTTATCAGATGTTCCATGAGGTTAAATATGACTTCCTACCAAGTTTCATAATTTTCACATGTGAAATTCCATTTAATATCTATTTAATAATAAATCATAAATTGACTACTTTCCAAATGAAGTACAGTATTTATACCATCAAAAATTCTAGGAAATTACTGAGGATTCATGTTGATATAATAAAGCTAAATATAGAATTTCAATATCCTAAACAGTGATTTGACCTAACTTATATTCATATGAACAATAATACCAAAATGTCATTATTAGGATTTTCAGCATATAGAAGCATCCATTCTCAAATATTTTAACAGGGATTTAATCACAGAGATAAACTACTGAAAATTTTTTCCATAATATTTAAACAACAATTTCCCTTATTTTTAATTAATTTTCATAATGGGCAAAATGGTAAATTCTACTTAAACTCCAAGTTAACTTTACCTAACAGTCCCCTAGATTTTTCAAGAGGTGAGCTATGTCCTAATAAAGCTTGTGACAAAATTTCAGAATTTAATAAATTCGTATGCCCTAGATTCAAATTTGTTTCCTAACTAGGCATATTTTCCAATAATTCCAAATAATTGTATTTTTGATCCCCAAAATCCCAACCTTCCTATGTGATGTATATTTAATCCCTATAAGCCTCTGTCCAGAGTTTCATGGACATGCAATGGTCCAAATGGGCTAAATGTCTTTTTTTTTACTACAGACACCTCAAATTGAACATACCTATTTCATGCATGTGGGATTTCCCAAACATACAGAGGTCAAAATGTCCTGAAATTTCTACTATTATTTTATATTGACCTAATGGACATGCCACCAAAATTTGGTACCATTTGGAGTCATACATCTCCAAAAATACACTTAATTTAAATATTAGTATTTCACCAAATACTATAGCAAAAGTCTGACCAATAATTCTCATTTTTGGTCAGAGCCTAGGTTTAACCTAATCACAAGCATGACGAAAATTTTAGGTCATGATGACTTATGGTTTGGCTTGCGCATTTATTTTAAGATCTGCCCTAGCCTAGGACCAATCATGGTAGAATGGTCCTACAGGGAGTTCTACACTACCAAATCATGACTTTAGGATGTCATTTTAAAGGTAAGAATAGGCCTACATTTTTCATGTTGATAGCTACCTCTGAATATGCCTATAACAAGCCTAAAATTAACATGCAATATCACTATAAAAGTGTGACAAAATACACTATTTATAAATAATCATATTAATTAATTTAAATGGGATAAAACCGACGGGATCGGTTCATCGTCCTCATCAGCCAATGAACTGGATTCAATCTTCCTGGGCCGATCTGTTTAGCTTATTCCAGCCATCGTAACCGCCGCCACCACCGGCTAATATCGCCACCAACTCCGTTAAGGTGGGGGCTTTCGTTTCCCGGCAATGTGGCCGCCGGAGGTGGCTTCTCCGGCGAACCCGAGCTAGAAGAAAAACTCAGAAAATGGCGCACTTGCTCACATGTATCGTGCTCAATTGAGCCTGATGTCTCGCCTAATTGATTTAGAAAGCTACTACGGGGTGAGGTGAGGCAAAACGAACCTGTAGCCGGGCTCGGCGGTATGTGTGGTGGTGCGCAATGGCCGACGATCTCTCCGGCGATCAAGCCCGACTCTTCGTTTCTCCAGCAAAATCCTTGCTCCAGGTATCAAACTCCACTCATTTGAGCTCTCTGAGAGTGACGGTGGGATTAGATTTGACTGGGAGTGGCAATGTGAGGAGTTTTGAATAAGGGGCTGGCCGGCCATGAGCATAGGATGCTCCTCCTTGCTGCCAAGTGTCCACCAGCCCCTCAATCCTACTGAAAAGAGCCTTGGGAGCTCAGCTATGAGCTTGGGCAGAGGGAAGGAGGGCCACATGGCCTCCATCCCCTCTTTCCCTCTCTTCTCTCTCCTAATTTTCTCCAAAATTCCTAAGCTACCCCCATGCATGTATTTTCTCTCCTAATTTTGGGGTTTAGGGGCTGTCATTGACCTCTTGGGCTGGTCATGGGCTTTGAGCCACGGGCTTAGTCCATTAGGAATGAGCTTGGCTCATATCATTTCCTCTCTTTAAGCCCTAAGTTGACTTGTTGACTTTTTAGGTTGACTTGGTCAACATGATGAGTGGGCTGGCCCCACTTGATGGTCATGGACTCAATGGTACCACCCAACTTGAGTTGGGCTATGGTGGTGCCCCACTTGGACTAATTGGGCCTTTAGGTGTGGGTTTGACCAAATTAAGGTTAGGGTTGACTTGGGTCAACTTCGGTGAATAGGTAACCCAATGACATGGCTTATGGTTCACTTAGATTATTATTAAGGTTAGGGGAATAGTGGTGGGATCAATGCGTAGCTAAGACCCAATTTGGGGTAGTTTGACATGGCTTAACTTGGGCCCTATAGTGGGTCCCATATGACTATACCCTAACCTCATGGTTCAAACCTAGCCTAAACTCATGCCCCCAACACATGTCCTAATCCAATCTAAGTAGAGGGGTCTAATAGGAAATGAGATGTTACAAATCCCAATAAACGAAAAAATAATTTCGTCCCCAAAATTTAAGTTTGGGTCTACGGGTTTCTAAACATAAGAATTTAGGAACTTTAAACAAAATTAAAGTATTACCTGAGGTAAAAAGCTCCGAGTGCCGCTCTAGCATCAGATCCCTCAGCTGTGCTCCTCCCGTCCATAGTTGGACCACAACACCTTCACTCGGGGAACCTTCTTGTTCCGCAGCACTCGGACCGCGGTGTCATCGATCCGGACCGGCTCTAAACAAATTGATCTATCAGGTGCTATCAGGCATGCTGTAGCGGTAATATGCTGCTCCGACCGAAGGAGAGCTCTCTGTAGCGAAGAGACGTGGAAGACATCATGCCTGGTCCCTAACTCTGGAGGCAGCTCCAACCTATAAGCCAAGGGGCCGATCCGCTCCAGGATCAAATATGCCCCTATATATCGAGGGCTGAGCTTCTTGTGCCTCCGCACCCGATAAAAACCATGCACCGGACGTACCTTCAAGAACACTTTGTCCCCCATCTAGGATTCCACCTTCCGATGCCGCGCATCGTAGTATTTGGCATGTCTACTCTGAGCCTCCAGCATCCGATCCCTGATCAGTCATATCTGAGCATCTGTATCCTCTATGTATTCCGATCAAAGTTCCCTGGGGTCCTCATCCTGAACCTAAGATAGCGGTGTCTGACACTTCCTCCCATATAGAGCCTCATAAGGTGCAATCCCAATGCTGGCCTGGTGACTGTTGTTTTAGGAGAACTCAATCAGTGCCAACAGTCTCTCCTAGGGCTTCCCCGCATCTAGTATACACAAACGTAGTAGATCCTCCATAGTCCTGATAGTCCGCTCTGTCTGGTCGTCGGTCTGTGGATGGAAAGTGGTGTTAAAAGCAAGCTGAGAACCCAAGTATGACTGCACCTCTCTCCACTCCCTAGAAGTGAACCGACCATCACGATCTGAGACAATAGTCCTGCGGACCCCATGGCACCTGACGAACTGCTCCACAAACAACCTCACCAAAGCAACAACTGAGTTGTCCTTCCTGATCGGTATAAACCGGGCCACCTTGGTCAGTCTATCGACAATGACCCAAATAGAATCTTGCCCTGAGTGGGAGCGAGGCAATCCCAGCATGAAGTCCATAGTGATATCTTCAAACTTCCACTCTGGCACCGGCAGTGACTATAGTAACCCTCTTGGGCTCTTGCACTCTGCCTTTACCTGCTGGCATGTCTCACAGTGTGTCATATAGTAGATGATCTCCCTCTTCATTCCCGGCCAATACATGCTCCTCCGCAGATCTGCTGTCATCTTGGTGATACTGGGGTGCACTGAGTACTGAGAATAGTGTGCCTCCCTGAGTATATCCTCTCGGATACCACCTACTGTGAGTATATAAATACGACCATGGAAATGAATGAGGTCATCACGCAATGAATAATCCTCTACCTTGCCCCCTTCCAGGGCCCTGAATACCGGCTCCAAAGCTACATCTATCCTCTGATGTGTCCTAATGTGCTCTCGTATATCACACTCAAGGATCAGGGAGTTCAGGTACTCCCGATAAATCTCCGGCTTGGACTCAGAAATGACAGAAATGTGCATATCATCTAGCATATGCAGCAGCTCTATAGACATCACCCGAGGCTCTGGTTTTGTGGTGCTGGCTCTCCTACTCAAGGCATCTGCCACGGTGTTCGCCTTCCCTGGGAGATAATGCATAGTGTAATCATAGTCGCACAAAAATTCAAGCCATCTTCTCTGGCGCAGGTTCAGGTCCTTCTACGTGTTAACATACTTGAGGTTCTTGTGATTCGAGAAGATGTCACAATGAACCCCATATAGGTAATGCCTCCAAATCTTCAATGCAAATACCACTGCCCCAAGCTCTAAATCATGTATAGGGTAGTTTTGTTCGTGCTTCTTCAACTATCTCAAAGCATAAGCAATGACATGTTCGTGCTGCATTAGGACCGCACCCATCCCCTGATATGAGGCTTCAGTATAAATGTGAAATCCTTCCTTCCTAGATGGAAGTGCAAGGATGGGGGAGGAGGTGAGCCTATCCTTTAGTTCCTAAAATGCTTCCTCGCACTTCTACGTCCAAGTAAAAGCTGCCACCTTCTTCGTCAAAGACGTGAGGGGGAGTGTTATCCTAGAGAACCCCTCCACGAACTTACGATAATATCACGCGAGTCCCATAAAACTGTGTATATCTGAAGCTGACTTTGGCCGCAGCCAATCTCTAACTGCCTGCACCTTGGCCGGGTCCACGGCCAACCCGGTCCCACTGATAGTATGCCCCAAGAATGCCACCTCTTGTAGCCAGAACTGGCACTTGGAGAACTTGGCATACATTTGGTGCTCTCTCAGCTTCCCCAAAACCAATGCCAAATGTTGAGTGTGGTCCTTCTGTATCCGAGAGTAGATCAGAATGTCATCGATGAAGACTATGACAAATCTATCCAGGTATGGCTCGAAGACATGGTTCATTAGACTCATGAATGTAGAAGGCACATTCGTGAGCCTAAATGGCATCACCGTGAACTCGTACAATCCATAGCGGGAACTGAAAGTTGTCTTTGGTATGTCCTCCTCCTGGATCCGCAACTGATAGTATCTGGATCTCAAATCCAACTTGGAGAACCATAAGGCTCCCTGAAGCTGATCAAAAAGCTCGTCGATCCGGGGCAGCGGATATATGTTCCGGACCGTCAACCGGTTCAACTCCCAGTAGTCGATGTAGAGACGCAGTGACCCATCCTTCTTCTTGATGAATAACACCGGAGCTCCCCATGGTGATGAGCTCGGTCAGATAAATCTTGACTCCACCAGCTCCTGTAGCTACGTACTGAACTCTGCTAGCTCCTTTGGAGCCATCCTGTACGGTGCCCGAGATACGCACCTTGCTCCCGGCAACAACTGAATATGGAAGTCCATGTCCCAGGCCGGTGGCAATCCGGGCAATTTCTCCGGAAATACGTCGAAGAAATCCCGAACCAACGGGATGTCAACAATAGAAGCTTCTGCTCCCGCCGTCTCGAAGCAGATAATGTATACTTCCTCTCCCTACTTGTGGGCTTTGACAACCTGTATAGATGATGATAAAAGGTGGGAGACAAGTCTAAAACCTTCGACGATGATGTAGTAGTCCCCGTGCATCAATGTGATTCTCTTCGACGGGCAATCGATCTGGGAATGGTTCCAATGCAACCATATCATGCTCAGGATCTGGTCGAAGCCTGGTATCTTTAGGATCATTGTAGGTGCTTCTAATGTCTTTCCGCCAATTTCTGCCTCCATGTTGCACTTGGCAGATGATAATAGCTCCTATCCATCAGGTAGCTGCACCCTCATCGTCGAGCCCGTGAATCGTTCCACGCCATCCAATCCTTCCACAAAGGCTTCTAATACGAATGAGTGTGAAGCACTCGTATCGAACAGTGTATGAGCGGGCTTGCCGCTGATAAAGACTATGCCTGAGGTTGATTTGAGTTTTAAATTGGTTGTTATTCTACAAGGTCAAGTACTATATATTGAAAAATCTTAAATTTATAATACAATTTAAGTACCTGTGATGACGTCCTCAGGATTCCTCGGCTCGGCGAGGTCTAATGCATACATCTGCTCTTTCCCTCTTCCTCGGCCATAAGGTCCTTGACCTCGACCTCGACCTCGTTCTTGGCCTCAGCCTCCACCCTGCTGTACTGGAGGGGCCACTGGGGGTGAAGGAGGTGGAGGAGGAAATGGACGAAACTGATGTGGGCACTCATATCTAATGTGGACCGGCTGGTGGCACCCGAAATAAACTACCGGTCGCTGGCCACGATCATCCTGCATTATCTTGCCATGTTTCTGTAGTGGTGGAGGAGCTAGTGTTGCAGTAGGCCTTTACTCCTGCCTGAAGTCAGGACGATAGCGTCCCCCACCTCTCTTGTGCCTCATAACTCTGCCTCTCTATGAGCCCCGACTATTCTCCCTGAAGGACAACCCATCCAACGGTCACTTTCCCCTGCTCTACACCATCAGTTGGCCTACCTCTAGCTTCTTGGCCATCTCTATGATCTGAGCTGAAGTGTCATGTATGATGAATAGTAGGGACTGTCTCAAATAATCTCGAAGGCCCTAGTAGAATCTCTTTGTGTACCTCCTGTCATCCAAATCATGTATCCCCGCAAACCTGGCCAGATGGGAAAACTCCCTCTGGTACTCGATCACTAACCTGGTCCCCTATTTGAGGTTCAAAAACCTCTCTTCTAGTTCATCCCAGTCCGTGGTAGACACAAAGAGATCCAAGAATGCCTCGTTGAACTCCTCCTAAGAAATATCTGACAGTGCCCTATCTGCATAGGTGGAGTCCAGGTAATGCCCCAGCAAGGTAGAAGAAATTTCTGGATGGTATTCGTTGAGCGGAGCTCGACGAAGATCGTCGAGCGGAGCTCGACGAAGATCGTCGAGCGGAGCTCGACGAAGATCGTCGAGCGGAGCTCGACGAAGATCATCGAGCGGAGCTCGATTAACAGATCAT
This sequence comes from Platanthera guangdongensis, assembly GCA_039583875.1. Classification (NCBI taxonomy): domain Eukaryota; kingdom Viridiplantae; phylum Streptophyta; class Magnoliopsida; order Asparagales; family Orchidaceae; genus Platanthera; species Platanthera guangdongensis. Next base: position 18,676,143 of record CM077160.1, on the reverse strand, counting down.
CGTTCAGTGGAGTTTGACAAAATTCCTGTGGCCTGTTGTGATAGCCAGTTCGACGAAGGCTAGTCCATTCGACGAGGCTAGTCCGTTCGACGAATTACGTTCGACGAAATTGGGGTCGATTGATGATATGCGGAAGGGGGATAACGCTGAGGTGGTGTTGTGTGTCAGGTCATTAAGTTATGGCCTTTGAGCGGTGGTTGACGTGGTCAATGTAATCCCGAGCCTTATCTGCAGGAATGGAAAGAGGAGATTATTATTTACTTTTATTTTCTTCCTCTTTTTCTTTCTTCCCGAGAGTTGGAGCAGACCCCTTTGGGTTGAAGGTGAAATCTCGGGTAGAAGTGCTGGAGCTGGTCTTACGGCTGGATTTGAAAGCCAAAGATAGAATCGCAAAGGGGAAAGTGTGGTGATCCTTTCTGTCTGAGTAGAAGCGCTTTGTCATGGCTCCAAAGAGGTCGTCAAGGGTAACGATCTTTCTTCCTTGGACTTGTGAATTCCTTAATTTGGAATATGCATGGATTTCCCCCCCCCCCACCAAAAGGTGGAATATTAAGGGATTCCCCTTGGGTTGATTCTGGATATCCTCAAGATGTCTTGCATGTAGATCCGGAAATTTATAGTACGAAATAGGCATACTGTCTGAAGCCCATCTAGACAGGTTGGTCTGGATTTATGATGTTTTATTTTCTGCACCGGAGAAGACTCCGCGTTGAAACGAGTATTTTGTGGAGTCGGCCGGTTGTGCCTGTGAAGGGTAGTAGCAGGAAGTACTAGTGTGGAATTCCAGGAAAATACCCGTAATATGTATGTGTTGTACGCTATGAAAGACCAGTGTTACAGGCACTACAGGAGGCTGCATGAATTTTTGGATGGTTAGTCCAGATAAGGTTAGGGTTGGGGATGGAAAGAGAGTTATGTCGCTAATATTGGGTGATAGTGAATGTCGTTGGCCATGGCTCCTAGCTAACCTATGAATGTGAAGCCAGTCCTGTGGGGACAGTGTGGCTTTGGGAGCTATATGAGCTCTGAATAAGGTGTAACGCCCCGAAAATTATATTTGAGCCGGTCACGTAAAAAAAGGGATTTTTGGTGCCTGTATAGGGGTACACGGCCTAGGACACGGGCGTGTCCAAGGCCTTGTCTGGCTGGTGTTTTAGTCGTTTTCATCCCGAGAAGGAAACGGCCAGGAAGATGGCTGGATGACACGGGTGTGTCATTTGACACGAGCGTGTGACTACCCGTGTCAGCACCCATGTTCAGTTGGGTCGTGTCGGTTGGCATGGCGGTTATGCGTGACACGCCCCCGGTCACGGGCGTGTCGAGAGACCCGACACGGGCGTGTCAAGTGGGACATGGGCGTGTCTGAGCCCGTGTGAGTCTCTGTGTTCGACGATCGTGACTGGATCGAGGCACACGGCCTGGGACACGGCCGTGTTCCAAGCCGTGTTCGGCCCAGGTTTGGAGATTTTTGAGCGGATCTGAGTTGTTCGTTTTCTTTAAATAAGATCCAACGACCCAGATGGTTTCCTGCTCTATTAAGGCCGGGAATAGGGGAGTTAATCCTTCATTTCTCTCCAACCATTCTCTCTCTCAAGGAGTTGGAAAGAGGAGGAAGAAGGAAGGATTTTCCGGCCGCCGACGGAGCATCGGAGCACCGTTTTGAGATCTGAGAGCGGATCCGTGGAGGAAAGTTCGTTGCAAAGAGTTCTGTCCGTGTAGTTTTTCCATGGCGCCAAAGCAGACTATAAGGGTAACGATTCTCTACGTGAGCATGTGAAGCTCTTTCTTTCTGCATAGGGAATCCCGCTCCCGCGAGTGTGCGGTGAGTGCGTGGTGTTCCTTGGGGTTGACGTGAATAGTCCCCCTTGTGTTGCATATAGAGTCTGGAACCATAAGTACGGACATAGGCATTGTGTGTGAAGCCTACCCGGACATGTTGGTCTGGATCGGTGATGTTGCATTTGTTATGTTTTGCCAGAGAAGACTCCGTGCTTTGGGTTTTCGGGTTTCTATGTAGTAGATTGCAGCAGGGATCCTTGGATGTTAGCTCCAAGGCGCACCCGGAAACCTGAGCGGAATCGTTGTTCTCCTAACTTGGCGGTCAGGGAACCGGCCTTGAACATAACTGGGTTATGTGATTGTTTGGAAAATTTTGGGATCCGAGAGAAGCTTGGCCCGCGCGTAGGACTTAAATTAACTAGGCGGCATGAGCAACGGGCAAGTGGAATCGGACCTAGGCTATGTGGTTCGGTGCGAGAGACCCGAAAAGGGGACTGGATGTTGGCATAGTTGGGAGCCTTAGACGGTGGTCAGAAAGGCTAAATGCTCACATGGTTGCCATCTTTGGGATGGTGGTGAAGACGCTGAAATGTCAGGATTCACCGTTAATGTGCCCTGAGTGCACGGGGTGTTTGGCCGTGCGAGCCTACACCTGTGACGAAATATATAATTGCACTTTATTGTTTAGCTGGGCTAATATTATGCAGGGAAAGAGCACCGCCGTCCCGAGTAAGGGGCGGGGTCATTTTAATTTGGTCGGCTTTTTGCTGATCGTTGCTTTGTTTGCCACCGTGCGGTGGAATGTGCTTGCAGGTGCTGCGGAGCCGAGTACCAAATAGCGGACTGGAGCCCATGTTGCTGTGTTGGTCCTAGAAGGCCAAAGTGAATAGTTGTACTTTACTTTTGTCATGTGTGGCCGGCCTGCGAGCCGATGTATGGAAAACACTATTTATTAAGTGAACTATTGTAAGGCTATAAGGCTATGTACCCTTTCAGTGTATTTGGGTTTCATTCCAGTGGTTTTGGTTGTGGACATTCATGTTTATTGGATTTAAGTTTTGGGTTCTTTCATCTTTAAAAGCTTCCGCTAGAATGCTCTGTGTAGTACGAGTAGTATTAATTGGATAGTTTGAATATTCTTATGTAACCCTTCCGACTGTCTGTTGTATATGGCGTCGGGTTCCAGCTGGACCTTCTGTTATATGCCATGTGACGGATGGGGGTATTACAATTTGATATCAGACTTCTGGTTACGGTCATGCTTAAATGAATTCGTGGGCGAATTCTTTTAAGGGGTGGTGAGCACATGTTTGCGTCATCATTATAACATCAAAAAGAACCCATGAATGTCCACTTAGGAATGAAAAATACACTTGTTTTGTGGAATTTGAGTGTTCCAATGATTGATTTTAGCAATTTGTTTGTCGTCTAATCGTGTGTCTTTGCTACTATAGGCAGCTAGGAGCGGTGCTGGTCAGTCAGAGTGTCCGCAATCAGCGCAAATTAGTGCACCAAGGGACATGCCTACAACACCTCCTTCAGCAAAAACCGTCAGGATGGTGGCTGAAGCCGTATTTGCAATGATAAATGCCCAACCTGCAGGGCAAATGCATCGCGCACCTCGTGCGAATGAGCAAGAATCGGTTTGGGCGGCAGAGCCGAGAGTGGTGGAGTACGCAGCAGTTGATCTGGTAGAGCTGAGGAGAGCTACGGAGAAGCAGCTTAAGCATGTAATGGGGTTTAATCCTCTGAGGTTCGATGGGGTTGGAACGCCAGCTCAAGCTGAGGACTGGCTCTCTTCGATGAAGAGGGTCTTGACAGCCACGTTAACTGAGGAGTGGCAGAAGACCACCATAGCGACTTTACTTTTGGTGGGTGAGGCGAGGCTGTGGTGGGATGAGTTGGAGTTTCATCTCTTAGTGGGTAGGCAGCTTGCTGATGTGCCTATGGAGGAATTTTCAAGATTGTTCCTAGCCAGATTTGTACCCTCTGCTCAGAAGTTGGAGATGGAGAATCAGTATCTTAGGTTGACTCAAGGAGCCAGAAGCATGGACGAATATCTCCATGAGTTCACACGGTTGGGTCGGTATGTTGGTGCTACATTTATGGAGAAAAAAGGAAGACCAACCTATTTTATGAGGGTCTACGTAGTGACCTACAGTTACTCCTCACTGGGCCTAAGGCGCAGGGTTTCCTAGCCTTGGTCGATTCGGCTCGGTCTTTGGAAAACGTTGTGAAAGTTCACGAGAAGAAGGACCCAGGAGAAAAGAAGTCCGAGTTCAAGGTGCCAAATGTCAAGTCAAGTTTCCGCAGGTGGAACAAGAAGCAGAAGACTTCGAACTCAGCCCCTTCGTCTGGTGCGTCGGGGGCAATCACAAGTCGAGTCCCAGGAGCTTGCTATAAATGTGTGAAGAAGGCGCATTTTGCTCGTGAGTGTTGGAGCGGACGTTCAAAGTCCGAGAGGAAGTCTGGAGCGACTTATGAGGAGAAAGGGAAGGCGGTGGAGTCAACTGCGTCCCACCATGGTCCAACCCAGCCTAGATTCTACAACCTTGGTCTACAAGAGGCCATAAAAAAACTGACGTGGTGACAGGTATGAGTTAATTTATAGCAGATTAACTTTATGTAGTTGTTACCTCTTTTGTTTGTTAGCTTACTATTATTGATGCTAGGATTTGTGTTGATTTTTGATTGTCCGGCGAGAGCCCTGTTTGATACTGGAGCATCGCATTCCTTCTTGTCCGAAAAATTCATATCGTGTATCGGAGTTCCGCCCTTGATGGCAAAATACAAATTGGATGTGTTGTTGCCCAATGGGTGCTCAATGCACGCGGATAGGGTCTGCATAGTGAAGATTCGGGTTGGAGACCAGGAGTTTGATTTGCGAGCGTCGCTTTTGCCATTAGCAGAGTACGACGTAATCTTCGGTATGGATTGGCTCTCGGAGCAGGGTGCATGCATTGATTGCAACCATAAGGAAGTTAAGTTGGGTCTGAACACTGATCGGGAGACTACTTTTGCGGGCATGAAGGGGTCGGGTAAGATTTTGATGTCAGCCCTTCAGGTGATCACGGCAGTTCGGTCTGGGGCAGAGCTGTTTGTCTCTCTAGTGCAGACTTTGACGCCTAAGCCAAGTCTTGGCAGTATCCCAGTTGTGTCTGATTATCCTGATGTGTTCCTAGATGATCTCCCAGGAGCCCCTCCTCAGCAGGAGATTGATTTTACCATTGAGCTGGTATCGGGTGCCAAACCGGTGTCACACTCTCCATATCGGATAGCGCCGCGAGAGATGGCAGAGTTAAAGGTGCAACTTCAAGAGTTGCTAGAGCAAGGTTATGTGCGTCCAAGTTCATCGCCTTGGAGCGCACCAGTTCTCTTTGTTAAGAAGAAGGATGGGAGCTTGCGACTTTGTATAGATTATCGAGAATTGAACAAGCTTACGGAGAAGAACAAATATCTGATCCCCAGGATTGACGATCTGTTTGATCAGTTGGTTGGGTCAACGGTATATTCGAAGTTAGATCTGAAATCCGGATACTACCAGTTGAGGATAAGGGAGAGCGACATCCCAAAGACAGCATTCAGTACGCGGTTTGGGCATTACGAGTTCACGGTCATGCTGTTTGGTTTGACCAATGCGCCATCCGTGTTTATGGATCTGATGAATAGGACGTTTAGAGAGGACCTCGATCGTTTCGTGATAGTATTTATCGATGATATCCTGGTGTACTCGTACTGCGAGGAGGATCACTACAATCATCTACACATGGTGTTGGAGACGTTGAGGAGGAATCAGTTGTATGCTAAGTTCTCCAAGTGTGAATTCTGGTTATCCTCGATAGAGTTCCTTGGTCATGTTGTCAGTGGAGAAGGGATAGCTGTGGATTCGGCGAAGATAGTGGCGATACAGGAGTGGCCAGCTTTGACTACAGTGGCAAAGGTCCGGAGTGGCCTGCTTTGACTACAGTGGCAGAGGTCCAGAATTTTCTGGGGCTTGCTGGCTACTATAGGCGCTTCGTAGAGAACTTCTCGCGGATAGCGCTACCACTCACGACGTTGACTAGGAAGGATTAGAAGTTTGTGTGGTCTCTGAAATGCGAACAGGCTTTTAAAGAGTTGAAGAGGCGGTTGACCACGGCGCCTATTTTATGTTCGCCAGTTGGAACCGAAGGGTTCGAGATATATAGTGATGCTTCGGGTAGTGGTTTGGGCTGTGTTCTGCTACAACATGGGAGAGTGATAGCCTATGGTTCACGACAACTGAAGGTTCATGAGAGGAATTACCCGATTCACGACTTAGAGTTAGCGGCCGTGATATTTGCTCTAAAGCTTTGGAGGCACTACCTGTACGGTGTGAAGGTCGATATTTACACCGATCATAAGAGCTTGAAGTACCTGTTGGACCAAAAGGATCTGAACATGTGGCAGCGGAGGTGGATGGAGTTCTTAGCGTACTACACTTTCAAGATTCATTATGTGCCTGGGAAGGGAAATGTAGTGGCGGATGAGTTGAGTCGCAGGACTCCGGTGCAGGCCAACTAGTTATCGGTACATGATGAGGGATTGGTCCATGAGTTGGAGGCTTTGGAGATATCTTGTGTCGACAAGCAGTCTAGTGCTGAGGCGAAACTATTTTGGATAGAGGTGGAGTGTGACCTAGCTGATAGAGTTCGGCGGGCTTGGGTTCAGGATGACATCATGAAGTAGATCTTGGATGAATCATTGGATGGGTCAAATTCCCAGTTTGCTGTTGAGGATGGGTTGCTAAGGAAGGACGGTTGCCTATGCGTTCCTAGTGCGGATAATCTTCGGGAGGAGTTAATGTATGGGGCTCATCATACCAAGTACTCAATCCACTCGGGAAGCACGAAGATGTATAGAGACATGAAGAAATTATTCTGGTGGCCAGGATTGAAGAAGGATGTAGCACTTTATGTGGCCAAGTGCTGCACTTGTGCATTGGTGAAGGCGGAATGCCAGAAGCCCGGAGGTTTCTTGAAGCCCCTACCTATCCCAGAATGGAAATTCGATGACATATCTATGGATTTTGTGCATGGTTTGCCGATGTCACAGAAGGGAAACGATGCCATTTGGGTGGTCGTAGATAGGTTGACAAAGGTGTAGCACTTTATCCCGGTCAGGAAGGAAGATCCGGTGGAAACGTTAGCCAAACTCTATGTGGAGAATATTGTACGATTGCATGGTGTGCCCCGCAGTATTGTTAGTGATCGAGATGGACGCTTCACGTCGAATGACTGGAGGTTGGTGCATAGTCTGTTGGGTACTAAGCTAAAGTTCAGTACAACCTTTCACCCGTAGATGGATGGCCAAACCTAGATGGTCAATTAGACGTTGGAGGACATGCTTCGCATGTGCGTCCTAGATTTTGGAAAGCAGTGGGAAGATCACCTGTACATGGTGGAGTTTGCGTACAACAACAGCCTTCAGGCAAGTATTGGAATGGCGCCTTTCAAGGCCTTGTACGGGAGGAAGTGTCGTACGTCGTTGTCTTGGTTGAAGGCAGGCGAATTGAAGTTGTATAAACATCAAGCGGTGGAAGACGCCACTTCAATGGTGCGTACAATTCAGGAAAGGTTGAAGGTCGCTCAGGACAGGCAGACAAAGTATTACAACGCCAAGCATAGGAACGTGGAGTTCAGTGTTGGCGACATGGTGTATCTAAAAATCAAGCTGTTCAAGGGTGTATCGCGGGTTCGACGCTTGATGAAGCTGAGTCCGAGATACCTTGGACCATTTGAAATCCTGTAGCGTGTTGGTGAGGCGGCGTATAGACTAAAACTGTCAGAGGAATTGAGTGGGCTACATGACGTGTTCCATGTGTCGGTGCTTCATAAGGCGGTGCAAGAGCCTTCGCAGATCATTGCGGAAAATCAAGTACCGGTTGATTATGAGTTGAAAACAAGGGTCAAGCCAGTACGTATTGAAGACGTTGCAGTCAAACGACTCCACAACAAGGAGGTCCGAATAGTTAAAGTCTGTTGGGATAATTGCGGACGAGAGGAGCTTTCTTGGGAGCAAGAGCAAGCTATGTTGGAGGAATACCCCGAGTTATTCCACTCAGGTATCATTTAGATTTGTGTACCTTTGCTTAATTTTGGGACGAAATTCCTTAAGTGGGGGAGATTTGTAACGCCCCGAAAATTGTATTTGATCCAGTCACGAAAAAAAAGGGATTTTGGGTGCCTGTATAGGGGTACACGACCTAGGACACGGGTGTGTCTAAGGCCGTGTCTGGCAGGTGTTTTGGCCATTTTCATCCCGAGAAGGACACGACCAGGAACACGGCTGGATGACATGGGCATGTCATTTGACACGGGCATGTGCCTACCCGTGTCAGCACCCGTGTTCAGTTGGGTCGTGTCGGTTGGCACGGCGGTTATGCGTGACACGCCCCCAGTCACGGGCGTGTCGAGAGACCCGACACGGGCGTGTCAGGTGGGACACGGGCGTGTCTGAGCCCGTGTGAGTCTCTGTGTTCGACGATCATGCCTGGATCGAGGCACACGGCCTGGGACACGGCCGTGTGCCACGCCGTGTTCGGCCCAGGTTTGGAGATTTTTGAGCGGATCTGAGTCGTTCATTTTCTTTAAATAAGATCCAACCGCCCAGATGGTTTCCTGCTCTGTTAAGTCCGGGAATAGGGGAGTTAATCCTTCATTTCTCTCCAACCATTCTCTCTCTCAAGGAGTTAGAAAGAGGAGAAAGAAGGAAGGGTTTTCCAGCCGCTGGCGGAGCATCGGAGCACCGTTTTGAGATCTGAGAGCGGATCCGTGGACGAAAGTTCGTTGCGAAGAGTTCTGTCCGTGTAGTTTTTCCATGGCGCCAAAGCGGACTACAAGGGTAACGATTCTCTACTTGAGTATGTGAAGCTCTTTCTTTCTGCATAGGGAATCCTGCTCTCGCGAGTGTGCGGTGAGTGCGTGGTTTTCCTTGGGGTTGACGTGAATAGTCCCCCTTGTGTTGCATATAGAGTCCAGAACCGTAAGTACGGACATAGGCATTGTATGTAAAGCCTACCCGGACATGTTGGTCTGGATCGGTGATGTTGCATTTGTTATGTTTTGCCGGAGAAGACTCCGTGCTTTGGGTTTTCGAGTTTCTATGCGGTAGATTGCACTAGGGATCCTTGGAGGTTAGATCCAAGGCACACCCGGGAAACTGAGCGGAATCGTTGTTCTGCTAACTTGGCAGTCAGGGAACCGGCCTTGAACATAACTGGGTTATGTGATTGTTTGGAAATTTTGGGATACGAGAGAAGCTTCGTCCATGCGTAGGACTTAAATTGACTAGGCGGCGTGAGCAACGGGCAAGTGGAATCGGACCTAGTCTATGTGGTTCGGTGCGAGAGACCCGAAAAGGGGACTGGCTGTTGGCATAGTTGGGAGCCTTAGACGGTGGTCAGAAAGGCTAAATGCTCACATGGTTGCCATCTTTGGGATGGTGGTGAAGACACTGAAATGTCAGGATTCACCGTTAATGTGCCCTGAGTGCACGGGGTGTTTGGCCGTGTGAGCCTACACCTGTGGCGAAATATATAATTGCACTTTATTGTTTATCTGGGCTAATGTTATGCAGGGAAAGAGCACCGCCGTCCCGAGTAATGGGCGGGGTCATTATAATTTGGTCGGCTTTTGGCTGACCGTTGCTTTGTTTGCCACAGTGTAGTGGAATGTGCTTGCAGGTGCAGTGGAGCCGAGTACCAAATAGTGGGCTGGAGCCCATGTTGATGTGCTGGTCCTAGAAGGCCAAAGCGAATAGTTATACTATACTTTTGTCATGTGTGGCCGGCCTGCGAGCCGATGTATGGAAAACACTATTTATTAAGTGAACTATTGTAAGGCCATAAGGCCATGTACCCTTTCAGTGTATTTGGGTTTCATTCCAGTGGTTTTGGTTGTGGACATTCATGTTTATTGGATTTAAGTTTTGGGTTCTTTCAACTTTAAAAGCTTCCGCTAGAATGCACTGTATAGGACGAGTAGTCTTAATTGGATAGTTTGAATATTCTTATGTAACCCATCCGACTGTCTGTGGTATATGGCGTCGGGATCCAGCCGGACCTTCTGTTATATGCCATGTGACGGAAGGGGGTGTTACATAAGGCTTCGTGCCGAACAGACAAGGGCATGTCGACCCGCGTTAGTTTAGTCATTGAACTAATGATTTGAGCAACGAGAAAGGGCTGAACTATATCCGCGTGATGGTTATCTAACTTGAGTGCCTGAAAAAGTGGCTTCGTTAGGATCACATCATGATAGTCTTAGGCCTACGCTCCATTAAGACTAAAGTCTCCGGCTGAAGGCCGTGGAGCAAAATGCTCAAGTTTGTCATTGAGAATGGTGGTGGGACCCTGATTTTCCAGTACACCGAGAATGTGCCCCGAGTGCACGGAGCGTAGGGCCGTGTGGCCGACGTTTGTGATATATTGATGGTGCGTGAGTGCACATCTTGTGATATACCTGCTTGTGAAATGCTATGCATACAGGGAAGGATTACCGCTGCCTCGGGTAAGGGGTAGGGTCGTTATAAATTGGTCAGCTGAATGCTGACCGTTGCCTTGTTTGCCACCTTTGTGGTGGATTGTTCTCGTGCAGGTGCTGGAGAGCCGAGCGAAAAAATAGTGGGCTGAAGCCCTTGCTATTATTGTTGTTGCTGCAACATTGGCCCTCAAAGGCCAAAGAATAAAATGTTTGGTGATTTTCATGTGTGGCCGGTCCGCGTACCGATGTATGGAATTCACACTTATGAAGAAAACTTGTAGGGCCTTAAGGCTAAACTAATTTGTGTATGTTGTAAACATTCCCTTGTAATATATAAATGTGATGGTTTATATATAGTGGACATTCAAGATCGTTGAGTTAAAGTTTAGCCCCTAATGCTTCCGCTAGAATGCTCTGAGTTAGGATGCGAATAGTTTTTGATATTAACCTGTAACCCCACCAACTGTTTGTGATATATGGTGTGGGGCCCCGGCCGGATCTTCTATTATATGTCATGTAATGGATGGAGGTGTTATAATTTGGTATCAGTATGTCTCGGTCTTCCTCCTTCGATTTCGTGGTCGAATTCTTTTGTGGGGTGGAGAGCACGTGTAAGTGCCACCGGTATAACTCAGAATGAACTCAAGAATGTACACTAAGGAATGTAAATACAATTGTTTGAGGAACCTGCGCGTTCCTATATTGTTGTTGTTGATTTTGCCACGTCGCTAAAGTGCGTTTTTTTACCCGTATAGGTGACTCGAAGTGGTGCGGGGCAGTCTGAGCCCCAGTATTCTGATGAGAGTACGATATTAGCTGAGGTGCCTACACCTCCTCCTTCTATGGAGACTGTTCGCTTGGTTGCTGAGGCGTTATTTTCCATGATCCAAGCAAAGCCGACTGGGCAGGCGAGGCTTGTGGTGGTGCCAGAAAAGGTGGGTGTGAGGCCCGAACCTGTTGCGGCTATTGTAGATCACCGAGCAGCTGTACGACAGTTGAAGCAATTTATGAGCTTCAATCCTCCTACGTTTACGGGGGCGGGATCCCCAACGCAGACAGAGGATTGGTTATCGTGCATTAAATGAATATTGACGACGATAAGGATTGAGGAAGAACAGAAAGTCACCTTAGCCACCTTCTTGCGGGAAGGAGAGGCTCGGCTATGGTGGGATGAGATAGAGTTGCATCACTTGGCAGACAGGCAACTGACGAAAGTCTTGTTTGAGGAGTTTTCGAGATTGTTTTTGGCAAAGCAGTTGCCTTCGGCTCAGCGCATAGCCATGAAGAATGAATTCCAGCGTCTAACTCAGGGAGAAAGTAGTGTGGATACCTACTTGCATGAGTTTACGTAGTTGGGATGCTATGCGGGAACGATCTTTGCTGATGAAGGGCGTAAAACCAATCGGTTCTACAAAGGGTTGTGAGATGAGCTGAGATTCGTTCTCTCGAGTTCGGTGAACCAAGGGTTTCAAGCATTTCTTGATACGGCTCGTCCGTTGGAAAAGGACATGAAGCAGGTACAGGGCAAGAGGGACTTGGCTGTGACAAAGCTCGAGTTCAAAGTGCCGCACCCAGGAAATCCCAACTATCGAAGGAAATGGGGTAAGAGAGCCAAGTCTTCTTCACAGGCTCCCTCGAGTGTTGCATCTAGAGAAACTTTGAGGCAAGAGTCTCAGACCTGCTATACGTGGTAGAGTGGGACATATAGCCCGTGATTGTTGGGTTGGTCCACCAAAGGTAGAAAAGAAGGCAGGATCATCTTATGCTGAAAAGGGAAAGGCATTGCTGGAGTCCTCTGCATCCCAGGAGCAGCCCCGAGTGTATAATCTTGGCCAGCAGGAGGCCATAAAGCAGAGTGACGCCGTCATAGGTACGATCTAAGTTGTTGATTGTTTCCTTTTCCTATTTCATACCTTGTTTGTAGCCTGTGTATGATGTGTTTGTATTAGGCTTTGTTCTGATTCGAGATTGCCCGGCGAGAGCACTATTTGATATAGGTGCTTCTTGTAACACCCTCTATCCGTCGCATAACATATAGCAGTAGATTCGACTGGGGCCCAATGCCATATACCACAGATAGACCGGGTGGTTACTCAATGGAAACCATCCAACCAATCCAACGTCCTACACAGAGCATTCTAGCGGAAGCAATTAAAATTGTTGCATTTACAAAGAACCCAACACTGGCATGAATGTCCACTAATACGCCAAAAGGAATGAAGTACAAATACACAAGTATAGGCCTTATGGCCTTACAATTGTATTCCTCAAATTACATGTTTTCAAACCTCGGCACATAGGCCGGTCATACATGAATAAAAGAAAACACTCAAAATTAGACCTTCGAGGGCCGGCTCAGCAACTTGGGCTTTAGCCCGCTATTTACCGCTCGGCTCCGAGGCACCTGCAAGCATAATCCACCGCAACGGTGGCAAACCAAAGCAACGGTCAGTAATGCTGACCAAATTATAATGATCACGCCTCCAATTTAGGACGGCGATGCTCCTTCCCTGCAGTTTATTAGCATAACCAAGCAGTATATATATATATATATATATTGCATCACAGGCATTGGCATGCACGACCACACGCCCCGTGCACTCATTGCACATTCTCGGTGAACCGGTCAATGTCACGTCAATTTAAGCCATAGACACCCCGGTCTCACCACCGCCACTTCGACGGCCAAACAATGAGCATTTTGTCTTCCCGGTATGGGTCACGTCAATTTAAGCCATAGGCCGCCGAAGTCCCTCAACCATGCCAACGGATCACACCGAACGACATTGAACGGGTACGGTTCCGCCTAACCCGTGCTCACATCGCAACGACAATTTAAGCCATATACGCGTGTCAAACTTCTCCGAGTCTCGTTTCCATTACACACTTCACATAACCCGGTTATGTTCAAGTTGGCTCCCAGGCCACCAAGTTGGTAGAATCATGCATCTGCCCAATTTTTCGGGTGCACCTTGGGTTTAATCCCCAAGGCTCCCTATTGCAATCTACCACGTAGAAAACTCGAAAAACAACCAATCTCACGGAGTCTTCTTCGGTCATTTATGCAATGCAACATCACTGATCCAGAACAACTTGTCCGGGTAGGCTTCACACATCATGCCTATATCTGTTCTCGGTTACGAACTCTACATGTACGCAACGGGGACTATTCATGTCTACCCGAAGTAACGCCTCAAACTCACCGCAAACTCGCGAGAGCGGGCTTCCCTATGCAAAAGAAGTAGAGCTTCACATGCTTAAGTAGAGAATCGTTACAGTAGCGTTCTTCCTTGGCGCCATGGAAATGTAAGCGCATGAAAAGCATCGCACTCTCCTTGCCTCCGTTAATCTGAAGTCGGTTCGCGATTAGGAGCTCCGAAGCTCCGCCGGTGACCGGATCTAGGATTCTTCTTCTTCCTTTGCTCTCCCCTCTCTCTTGACTTAGAAAGAGAACCACTCAAGTGAAATGAGGGTTTCAAAGGCCCAATCACGGGTATATCCCAGTAGGATCAACCCCTAACCGTCGGATCCCAAAATAAGGAAACGAATGGCTACAATTTGTAGCTGAAAAGTAAAACCTGGGCCGAACACGGCCTGCGACACGCCCGTGTCCAGGGTCATGTCCCTCATTCGCTGTCAAAATCAACGCGTTACGAAAAATTACACGGGTCCCAACACGCCCGTGTTTAACCTGACACGCCCGTGTTTAAACTGATACAGCCGTGTGCCTGGCCGTGTGCCGCCATCGACACAGCCCCAAAAACATCCTGATACTAACACGGGTCTTGGACACGCCCGTGTCCTATTTGACACGCCCGTGTCATACCCGAACACGTCTGGGCTCTAGGTTGTGTTCACTGTCTTTACACTTCGTCGAGCGAAATTCGTCGACTACCCAACACGGCCTTGTACACGCCCGTTTCCTAGGTCGTGTTCCCTATCTCGACACAATGTCGAGCGAAAATGTCGACTCCCCGGGCCGATTGTCGTCACGGGCTTGACACACCCTGAGACACGCCCGTGTCTCAGGCCGTGTTCGCTGCTCGACGATCGTCGACTCCAAATTTCGTCGACCTCGCGGCCAAATCGTCGACTCGAGCCTGACACGCCCTGGGACATGCCCGTGTCCCAGGCCGTGTGCCCCCTGCCAAATACCAGATTTGGCCCAAAACGCCTCCCATTGCTCTTTTGAGTTTTGGGGCGTTACACTTCTCATTCATTTCTATCTGTGAACTTCGTGTCACAGATCGGTGTGCAGATCGTACGGTGGCAAATAGAGTGAAGGTGTTATTACCAAATGGATGTGTAATGCAAGCATATAAGTCTTGTTTTGTGGAGGTACAGATAGAAAGTCGGGATTTCAGGTTGGAAGCATCTGTACTGCCAATATCGGAATTTGATGTGATCTTTGATATGTACTAGCTCTCGGAGCAGCGTGCCTCCATAGATTGCAATTCGAAGGAAGTCACACTGGGAAAGAACACCGAGTGAGAGATGAAATTCGCTGGTATGCGAGGATCGAGCAGGACGTTGATGTCTGCTCTCCAAGTCGTCGAAGCTGTTCGGAAAGGCGCGAAGTTGTTCTTCACAATTATTGAGTCTGTTAAGCCAAAAGCCAGTGTGAGTGATGTTCCTATTGTTTCGGAGTTTTCTAATGTGTTTCCAAAGGAGATTTCGGGGTTACCACCATAGCGGGAGATTGATTTCTCGATCGCGTTGGTGCTAGGTGCAAAACCTGTGGCCCGCTCGCCATATCGAGTCGCGCCAAAGGAGATGGCAGAATTGAAAGTGCAACTACAAGAATTGCTAGAACAGGGTTATATACGCCCAAGTATGTCACCTTGGAGCGCACCTGTTCTTTTTGTGAAAAAGAAGGACATTAGCTTGTGGTTGTGTATCGACTATCGCGAGTTAAATAAGCTGACGGAGAAGAACAAGTATTCTTTACCTCGAATTGATGACTTGTTTGATCAACTAGTGAGATCAACCGTCTACTCTAAACTAGATTTGAAATCTAGGTACTACCAATTGCGGATTCAGGAAGGTGACATTCCCAAGATGGCGTTTGGAACACGCTACGGGTATTATGAGTTCACTGTAATGTCGTTTGGGTTATGTAATGCGCCATCGGTGTTCATGGATCTAATGCATCGAATGTTCTGGGAGTACTTGGATTTGTTTGTGATCGTCTTCATTGATGACATCGTGGTGTACTCTCAGTCTGAAGAAGATCATGCGAACCATTTACAGATGGCGTTGCACACCCGGAGGAGAAATAAGCTCTATGCCAAGTTCTCAAAGTGTGAGTTTTGGCTATCGTCAGTGGCTTTTCTTGGCCATGTGGTGAGTGGAGAGGGCATTGTGGTGGATCAGTTAAAGATAAGAGCCATACAGGAGTTTCCAGTGTTGTCTTCTATGGCTGACGTCAGGAGTTTCCTTGGACTGGCGGGCTACTACAGACGATTTGTAGAAAACTTCTCACAGATTGCTTTGCCTCTAACCATATTAACGAGGAAGGATCAGAAGTTCGTTTGGACGCCGGAGTGCGCGCAAGCTTTTGAAGAGCTGAAAAGCCACTTGACCACGGCGCCAATTTTGACATCGCCATGTGGTTCGGACAGCTTTGAAATTTATAGTGACACGTCCGGGAGCGGCTTAGGCTGCATTCTTCTTCAATTTGGAAAGGTGGTCGCTTATGGCTCATGCTAGTTAAAAGTGCATGAGCGGAACTATCCCGTCCACGACTTGGAGTTGGTGGCAGTAATTTTTGCACTTAAACTGTGGTGTCATTATTTATATGGCATGAAGGTGGATATATTCACAGACCATAAGAGCCTAAAGTACTTATTGGATTAGAAAGATCTCAATATGCTACAACATAGGTGGATGGAGTTCCTTGGGAACTACACCTTCCAAATACATTATACTCCCAGGAAGGGAAACGTTGTCGCAGATGCCTTCAGTCATAGAATAAGAGCAAATTAGTTGCAGATGCATGATGAACGTCTGATCCAGGAGTTGGAAGCTTTAGAGATTTTTTGTGTTGACAAGAATTCCACAGCAAACGCGTGCTTGCACTAGACGGAGGTACAGTGTGACCTTGCAGACAGGGTTGCGAGCAATGGAACTTGATGAAAGTTTGCAATGTTATGCAGTGGATGGAGTGAATGTACAATTCTCCTGGGACGACGGCCTTTTGCGAAAAGATGGTTGTTTGTGCGTCCCAAAGATGGGTGAGGTTAGAGATAAATTGATGTATGAAGCTCACTTCATGAAGTATTCAGTTCACCCTGGGAGCACAAAAATGTATAAAGATATGAAAAAGCTGTTATGGTGGCTGGGCATGAAGAAAGACATAGCACTGTATGTGGCTAAATGTCAAACTTGTGTCTTTGTGAAAGCTGAATTCCAGAAACCCGGAGGTTTCCTGAAGTCGTTACCTATCCCGGAATGGAAGTTTGATGATATTTTTATGGATTTTGTGCATGGTTTACCGAGGTCTCAATACGGTAACAATTCGGTTTGGGTGATCGCAGACCGATTGACTAAAGTGGCTTATTTCATTCCGAACAAAAGGGACGATTCAGTGGAAGTCTTGACAAAGGTTTATGTTAAGCAAATAGTACGATTACACGGTGTACCCCGTAGCATCGTAAGTGATCGAGACGGACGCTTTACTTTGAATTATTGTAGGCTAATCCATCAGTTTTTGGGGACAAAGTTAACATTCATCACGGCCTTTCATCCACAAATAGATGGCCAAACTGAGAGGACCAACAGAACGATGGAGGACATGCTCTAAATGTGCACGTTGGATTTCCAAAAGAGATAGTAAGATCATCTCTATATGGTGGAGTTCGCCTATAATAATAGCTATCAAGCTAGTTTAAATATGGCGTCTTTTGAAGCTTTGTATGGTAGGAAGTGTCGTACACAGTTAGTTGGGCGAAAACAGGTGAATCTAAGTTATATAAGCGTAAGGAAGTCGAAGAGACTACTTCAACAATACGCTCTATTCGGGAGAGGATACTGATAGCCCAAGATAGGCAAGCCAAATACTACAATGCCACGCACCGGAATGTAGCATGTGCGGTTGGCGAATGGGTATATTTGAAAATCAAACCCTTCAAGGGCACGTCCAAGATTCGGCGCTTAAAAAAGTTAAGTCTGAGGTATCTTGGCCCGTTTGAAGTGGTGGAGCAAATTGGGGATGCTACCTATCGGCTCGCTCTTTTGGCAGAATTGAGTGGATTGCATGATGTGTTCCACATCTCAGTGCTTCGCAAAGCCATGAAAGATCCAGCTTAAGTAATTGCGAATGATCATGTACCGATCGAATTTGGGCTAACAACGAAGGTTAGACCCATTCGAATCAAGGATAAAGTGGATAAGCAGCTGCGAAACAAGACAATCGGGATGGTCAAGGTCCGGTGGGACAATTATGGCCATGAGGAGCTCACATGGGAGCGGGAGTAGACCATGCGTGTGAAATTTCCCGAATTGTTTGCTTAATCTGGTATAAGAATTTTGTGTTGCTGTTGAACAACAAATACAATTGTTATGTTTTTGTTTGTACAGAACCTAAAAGGTTATAACAATTGTTGTTTTTGTTTTGGACAGAACCTAACGTGTTGTAACAAGTTATTTATGTTATAACATTTTTCTTTCTAACTGCTAGGCGCTGTATGCAAATTTTTGGGACGAAATTTTGTAATGCCCCAGCAAGGTAGAAGAACTTTCTGGATGGTATTCGTCGAGCGGACCTCGGCAAAGATCGTCGAGCGGACCTCGGCGAAGATCGTCGAGCGGACCTCGGCGAAGATCGTCGAGTGGAGATCGGCGAAGATCGTCGAGCGGAGCTTGACAAAGATCATCGAGCTGAGGTCGACGAATAGATCATCGTTGAGTGGCGTTCGACGAAATTCCTGTGGCCTGTTGTGATGGCCACTTCGATGAAGGCTAGTCCGTTCGATGAAGGCTAGTCCATTCGATAAAGGCTAGTCCATTCGACGAATTATGTTCAACGAAATTGGGGCCGACTGACGATATGCGGAAGGCGGATAACACTGAGGTGGTGTTGTGTGTCAGGTCATTAAGTTATGGACTTTGAGCGGTGGTTGACGTGGTCAACGTAATCCTGAGCCGTGTCTGCAGGAATGGAAAGAGGAGATTATTATTTCCTTTTATTTTCTTCCTCTTTTTCTTTCTTCCCGAGAGCTGGAGCAGACCCCTCTGGGTTGAAGATGAAATCTCGGGTAGAAATGGTGGAGCTGGTCTTGCAGCTGGACGTGAAAGCCAAAGATAGAATCGCGAAGGGGAAAGTGCGGCGATCCTTTGCGTCTGAGTAGAAGTGCTTTGCCATGGTTCCAAAGAGATCGTCAAGGGTAACAATCTTTCTTCCTCGGGCATATGAAGCCCTTAATTTGGCATATGCATGGATTTCCCCCACCAAAAGGTGGAATATTGAGGGATTACCCTTGGGTTGATTCTGGATATCCCCAAGATATCTTGCATGTAGATCCGGAAATCTATAGTATGGAATAGACATACTGTGTGAAGCCCATCTGGACAGGTTGGTCTGGATAGGTGATGTTTTATTTTACGCACCGGAGAAGACTCCACATTGAAACAAGTATTTTGTGGAGTCGGTGGGTTGTGCATGTGAAGGGTAGTTGCAGGAAGTACTGGTGTGGAATTCCAGGAAAATACTCGCAACGTTCATGTGTTGTATGCTATGAAAGACCAGTGTTTCTGGCACTGCAGGCGACTGCATGAATTTTTGGATGGTTAGTCCAGATAAGGTTAGGGCTGGGGACGGAAAGAGAGTTCTGTCGCTAATGTCGGGCGATAGTGAATGTCGCTCGTGATGGATCCTAGCTAACCTGTGATTGTGAAGGCAGTCCTGAGGGGACAGTGTGGCTATTGGGAGCTATGTGAGCTCTGAATAAGGCTTCGTGCTGAACGGGCAAGGGGATGCCGACCCACATTAGTCTAGTCATTGAACTAACGATTTGAGCAACGGGCAAGGGCTGAACTGTATCCGCGTGATGGTTGTCATCGTGAGTGCCTGAAAAAGTGGCTTCGTTAGGATCACATCATTAGAGTATTAGGCCTGCGAGCCATTAAGACTAAAGTCTATGGCTGAAGGTCATGGAGCAAAATGCTCAAGTTTGCCGTTGAGTGCGGCGGTGGGACCCTGGTTTTCCGGTACACCGAGAATGTGCCCTGAGTGCACGGAGCGTCGGGCCGTGTGGCTGACGTTTGTGATATATTGATGGTGTGTGAGTGCACATCTTGTGATATACCTACTTGTGAAATGCTATGCCTGCATTGAAGGATTACCGTTGCCCCGGGTAAGGGGTAGGGTCATTATAAATTGGTCAGTTGAATGCTGACCATTGCCTTGTTTGCCACCTTTGCGGTGGATTGTTCCCGTGCAGGTGCTGGAGAGCCGAGCGAAAAATAGTGGCCTGAATCGCTTGCTGTTGTTGTTGTTGCTGCCGTGTTGGTCCTCGAAGGCCAAAAAATGAAATGCTTGGTGATTTTCATGTGTGGTCGGTCTGCGTACCGATGTATGGAATCCACACTTATGAAGAAAACTTGTAGGGCCTTAAGGCCAAACTATTTTGTGTATGTTGTAAACATTCCCTTGTAATATATAAATGCGATGGTTTATATATAGCGGACATTCAAGATCGTTAAGTTCAAGTTTAACCCCTAATGCTTCCGCTAGAATGCTCTGATTTAGGATGTGAATAGTTTTTGATATTAACATGTAACCCCGTCATCTGTTTGTGATATATGATGTGGGGCCCCGGTAGGACCTTCTATTATATGCCATGTAACAGATGGAGGTGTTACAGTCCAGCATGGACTTCCGCCACCTCTTTGTGTGGGCATCTACTGCAGAAGATGCCAAAGGGACTTCCTGGCTGACAGGGTAGCTGATGCCTGCCAGCATCTCCTGTATGGCCTCGAGCCATTCCTTGGTCTTTACCACATTCTCCGTCCCGTGGTAAATAGGCGGGGACAAGCTCTTGAATGCACTCAACTAGTTCGATCCCGGATTTGGAAGCTGTGTCAGAACCTGCTGGGCTCTGAAGGCCTCAAGAATGGCCGTCAGGGTCTGCCCCATGTCCGACTACTGAAAAGGAATGGTAGCCGGAGGGGGAGGAATCATATTCTGCGGTACGGCGACCTGTGGAGGCTGCATAAAGGTAAGGTTTAAATTAGAATTGGCCTAACACATTGCTTAGGTTTTAACATCCTGATTCGCACTAGGCCACTCGTGCGCATTTTTGAGTCAGGAAAGCTGACTTGGGCTCACGGAAGTGCTGGCAGCTGGGTTGCACTTGTAATTGGGAGGAGAAGACTGTCCAGAATAGGACACAGGTAGAGACACAAGCGTGTCCCTACCCATTTGTGTAAGGCCAGCTCTGGAGTCAACAACTCGAGTAGGTCCAGAGAAGGATATGGGTACTGACATGGGCGTGTCACTACCCGTGTGTATGAAGAGATGATAGGGACACGGCATGTCCCTACCCATGTATCTCCAACCAGTTGTCCCCGAGAAGGACACGGGTAGAGACACGGGTGTGTCCCTACCCGTGTCTCTCCAACCAATACTCGAGTCGACGACTCGAGTTGTCCCAGAGAAGGACATGGGTATTTACATGGGCGTATCACTACCCGTGTGTATGAGGACACGGGTAGAGACACGTGTGTGTCCCTACCCATGTGTGTCTAGTAGAGCTCGACGAAGTGTGCCCCGAGGAGGATACTGGTAGAGACGCAGGCGTATCTCTACCTATGTGTGACAAGTGAAACTCGACGAAGCGTGTCCCGAGCAGGACACGGCCAGCAACACGGCCGTGTCAAAGGGATACGGGTAGGGACACGAGCGTGTCCCTACCCGTGTTTGTGTATTGAAGCGCCCGTCGAACCGTCGACGACGCTTCACCCGAGCGGGACACGGGTAAGGACACGGGCGTGTCCCTACCCGTGTCCTTTTTAACTTATAAGGGAAATGAAAGCCCTAGCCGTTTTCATTATCTTTTCAATCCCCTTTTATCTAGAGAAACTATTGTGGACGAAGAAGTTGCTGGAGCAAGTCCAAGAGGTGAAGATCCGCCGCCGCCGAGGAGTAGGAGATTCCGCGAGAAGAGTTACAACATCCTTGGCCGAAATTGTTGGAAATGCCGGAAATGTGGTGAGCTTCCTCCCTTCTCCCTTAGTGCTAGATCTTTAGTTATTTCTTAGGAGAGACATCTACTCAAGAGAGTCTTGATTAAGAGAAGGAGTTTTTAGGAATGGTCATGCTAGGACTTGTGTCCTAGGGATTAGATATCTTCAACCTCTCCCTCCTTTTATGTGATGATGGAAGATGGTTTCGTGAAGAGAAGTGACCTTGTGAGGGTGAATAAGGGAGGAGGATGTCTGGATGTGATTTTTGGAAATCGGCTTGAGGAGGAAGATGAACCGATGTCGTTCATTCTGCTTTAAGATGCGTGCAAAAATCTGTGTTCTGCACGTAGCGATCTTCTAGGCCATTTTCAAGTGTGATATGGCTAGCTCTGGGCTTTTGACTAAACACAAACGTTGTAGCCACTGTAAATACCTTTCCAACGATGGGTTACACTCCTTCATCGGATTTTGTAGCCTTGGGAATCTCCAGTCGAAGGTGCTTCCCTGATGGTGTTTTGTACTTAAAATTCTGGGTTTGGTATAGCATTGGAATTGAATTCTGTAGAGACATTAGTTAAGCTAATTGATGTAGGGGATGGAGAATTATTTATGTTTAAATGTCATAGTTTAACGAGTGATGAAATTGTTGGATGGATCACACGTAAACAAATGGAGAACTAAATTACACTTGAACGGATCTGTTTGGTAGAAATTAGTGAACGAACGTTTAGACGTGTTGATGGGATTAGAATGGTTTCAATAAGAGTAATATTGAGGACGTAACGATAACGGTAATATGTCAATTATTGATAAGATTGACTCGAATTGGTATACCCGATAAGTGGTGATTGTTACGAACAAACGATCATTGCTATTTAGATTATTGATTCATGTGCGCACAAATGATTGAACTTGATTAAAGCATGTTAGTCGGTTCTGTTAGAGTTATGTGAACATAGATTGTAGATAGTCTTATAGCCCGCATTGACTCGGGTAATGTTGAGACACAACATAGACGAACGGTTGGGCTTGGTCTTCGATGTTCATTTCCAGAGACTCCTTCCGTACCGAGTGGACAGTTGGGCTTGGTCCTCGTGCTTTCTCCGAGGCTCCTTCCGTGCCACTGTGATGTGGAATTGCATGCGGTGTGAGTCGACACGCGGTGTCGTAATCCTGGGTTAAGGATAGTGTGGCAGGTCTACGGGCTCGCTAGTCGTCACACCGATGGGAGTTGACGGATAGACTTTGGGCGGTTGGGCTTGGTCCTCGGTGTTCATGTCCCGGGGCTCCTTCCGTGCCAAGTGAACGGTTGAGCTTGGTCCTCGTGCTTTTCTGAGGCTCCTTCCGGGTCACACAAGGCCAGTTCGGGGCTTGGTTCTCGTTGCACATCTACCCGAGACTCCCGTTGGGTCGTAGTACGCATGGGGCTCCACTGTTGTGTTCTTAGCGTTGAGGCATACGGAGGCCTAAGCGAAGTAGTGTGGATACCGCTTAGTAGTAGAGAAGCCCGCTCTACTGTCACCGCTTGGCCACGACGGTTGACACCTGAGAGGTTAGCTACCTGCTCTAAAAGTGGGAACTATGAGTCTGTGTCGACATAGCGGTTGCATGTGTGTGATCATGGGTGAGTCATTACATAGCATACATACCATTACATTACATTGCATAAACAAGACCCTCATCGTATAAGTTTGTATGGGCACTCCTATACGATGAGTTACTTTAAGTTAAACTGATCCTTAACTTATAAGTTTGTATGGGAATTCTTATAAGTTAAGTTATTTTCATGTTGTAGAACTCTATACTAGATGGATTGGTATAACTTGTGTAGAATTATTAGTGTAGACTGCTATTAATCTTGTTACACATTTCCTCTATTACTGCTCACATTACATGTACTTATTCCACCTGCTTGTACCTGCTTATATTACTTACTATATGTTGTACCTTGATTCCTTTCCCCGCCCGGTGACGAGGAGTCGTCGGGGGAGCAGATGTGAAGCCACTTAGTCTTTTTGACTAATGGTTGCTGCGTCTTCCTTTCTAGGAGGAAACCTCGCAGGCAGAGTAGCCACAGATTATGCAGCAGGATAGCCAGGCCAGGACGACAGGGCCTGAAGGGACGGTGTCATTGTTACCGTCGGTCACTGATGTGAGTTTCTGAGAGGTTTTGATGTAGCCCCTTTTGGGCATGTTTTAGCTGTACTCTGATGTTTTAGAAGCTTAATGTAGCTTCTCTTATTGTTATACTTTTGGACTTAATATGCTTATGTGTGGATTGTCTTCTTGATTGTATTTTTGTTGGGTTGCATTTATCGATATTGGTTGTTGCCTACAGAATAGACGTCTTGTGGTACAGGTTAGCCCGTGTGCTAATGATACCTCAAGGCGGCTGTTCTGGGCAGAAGACCCCCTTCGTGCCGTATTTTGTGTTCCGGGAGGGGGGTCTTACAAATGGTATCAGCTTGCCACGATCCTGAACTAAAGAAGACATTCAACAATGGTACCACCCCCGTTCGATTAGTCAGTTTGGGGACACTGACTTAGCGGAAGCCATGGTGTACCCATATATAATTCACACTAAGTATGTCCAACTTTGAACTTAAGATTAGCCAACCTGACCATAGGTTTGTAGTCTACGTGTAGATTCCATTGCACGTTGAGCCGATGGGGGGCACTCCCGCCCCTTCCATACCTACTCAGTTCCAACAATCTGAATTGGGACAGACGCTCACGGCCATCCTGGATGCCTTTAGGTCGTAGCAGACCCCAGTACAACAACAGGCTCCGGGCTCAAACTGGTTGAGCACTTTCTGGGCTCTCTCCCCTCCTGCCTACCTCGGGACAGAGTCAGTCGTGCGCACCGAAGAATGGCTCGATACTGTGCAGGATCTATTGGTAGGAATCCGTTGCCCAGCCAACATGGCTGTCACATTGGCAGTGTCTGTCCTAGAACTACATGTCAAGAGGTGGTGGAAGTCCCTTATGGGCTCCACCTTTCAAGGGCGAGTTTATACGGAGATAAGCTGGAGCGAGTTCTCAGGAGTCTTCTTAGAGCACTTCATTCCCTCGACCGCTCGAGATGAACTCGAAGAGAGATTTCTACTGCTGAAGCAAGGATCGAAGTCAGTTACGGAGTATCAGCGAGAGTTCCAACATTACACGAGATTTGCGGACTCATATGAATTGGATGATAGAGGTTACGCTAAGCGCTTCTACAAAGGGCACGGGAACCCCTGAGGCAGGCCCTTTTGTTTATAGCGGACTCCAGCTTGGCGAAAATAATTGACATGACAAAGAGACTAGAAGCGGACCATCTGGGAAGTAGTAAGAGGCCAGCTGAGGGTGTGATGGAAGCCGGTCCTAGCAACAGAAAGAGACACAACTATATAGGATGAAGAGGACATCAGAGAGGTGGCGGTCGTTTCCACCGAAATGTTAGAGTTGAGCATCCGGTTCCGCAGCTGCCCGCATTGCCTCCACCGCCACAGCCTCAACAATTTCAGCAACTAGAGGGGCGTTATGGGAGGGTGTACTTCGAATACAATCAACCGGGCCACATCTGACGTTACTGCCTGCAGTTGTTTGGGAATGCTCCTCTTGCTCTCCCTTCGGTAGCTCCTTGAGGGAGGGGGCACATGCGTGGTCGAGGACGAGGACCACGAGGAGAAAACCCCAGACCAGCCCGGGATCAAGTGTTCGCTCCGGACATGACACATGAACGGAACCCTCAGGAGTTGATTGCAGGTATGTTACAGTTAGTTATCACATTTTCATTGTCAAACATTAAATTGCTTAAGACGTACTAGATATCTAGCATTGAATATTGTATTGGTACTTAGGCACTGTGGTGGTCGGCGGGAAACCGACCTATACATTATTTGATACAGGTGCCTCGCACTCTTTCATGTCGGAGGAATTCATTAAAGATGTATAAGAAGTGCAATACTTCACTGGTATTGCTCGACGAGTACGCCTCCCAGACGGCTCTGAGATGACCTGTTGGGTATTACATCCACACTAACCTAGATTTGATGAAGTCACCCTGAAACTAAGATGAATTAAGTTGTATTTAATGCTTGGTTTGAGTTATATGTTTGCAGGAATTTCACAGGGAAGTGTAGACCAATGTCAGTCCACAGTGGGTCACCAAACACAGGAACTGTGCAATGTAATCCCTCATTGCATATTCCAAGGTGTTGACTCATGTGTGGTCTCTTTATTGGGATACACTTCATATTCAAGCTATTGGACCTTGGGAAAAGAATTGGAAGTTGACTACATTAGAAGTAAGAGCTTTCCAACAACAAAAATTATTTAAGTCTTTGTTAGAAACGAACAAACAACAAGCAGAAATGGTTTTAATCTCAAACTTTATTATCTAAAAAAGGTATCTATTACAAAGGTATGCCCTCCCTTATATAGAATGGAGGAGAGATGAGAGAATACAAACAAGAGATGTGGGACTAAAAATTTACAGGACTAAGCGGACTATACAAAACAAACCGCACAAGCCGCGCGGTTAGACAGAGGAAGGGCTAACCGTACGGCTACCACAAGAGAAGAAGAGAGATGTCAGGGGAGACCGTTAGACCGCCCGGTCTCCAAGCCGGCTGAGACAAACCTCCAGACCGCGCGGTCTTCAACCCGTCAAGACAGACCGCCAGACCGCCCGGTCACCAACTTCAACACTCCCCCTCAAGCTGGAGCATATATATCGATCATGCCCAGCTTGTCGCAAATATGAAGAAACGAGGCGGAAACTGGCTTGGTGAAGATGTCAGTCAGCTCTTTATCAGATATGACAAAGGGAGTGCAAATTTGTTCCTTTAAGATCTCTTCACGAATGAAATGACAGTCGACCTCAATGTGCTTTGTTCTCTCATGGAAGACAGGATTTTTGGAGATGTATATGCCAGCCTTGTTATCACAGAACATAGGTAGAGGATGGTTGTAGACCTCTCCTAAATCTAGCATGAGAGCCCGCAGCCATTTTAACTCACAAGTGGTCAACGCCATACTGCGATACTCAGCTTCTACACTGGACCCGGAGACAACACACTGCTTCTTGCTCTTCCAGCTCACCAGATTTCCCCCAACAAAGGTGCAAAAACCTGAGGTTGACTTGTGATCCCCTTTATCATCAGCATAACTTGCATCTGAGTAGGTTTCAATCCTCAGATGACCATTCTTCTGAAAAAGTAATCTTTTCCCCGGCGCTGCTTTGACATACTCCAAGATCCGCAAGGCGGACTGTAGATGGCACTCCCTAGGTGCTTGCATGAATTGACTCACCTTGCCCACAACATAGGAAATGTCGGGCCTGGTCACTGTGAGATATATGAGCTTACCAACCAGACGCCTGTACCGCAAACTATCTGAAAGAGGAGGCGAATCATTTGTCCAGGTTTTGTCTTCTCCAGTTGCCATGGGGCATCGGGCAGGTTTTGCTCCAGTCAATCCTGCCTCTTTTAAAAGATCAAGGGCATACTTACGCTGAGAGAGAACTAAGGAGTCGGGCTTCCGAGAGATTTCAATCCCCAGAAAGTATTTTTGGGAGCCCATATCCTTTGTGACCAGATGTTGACGAAGATGTTTCTTGGTCATCAATACCCCATCCTGATCATCGCCAGTAAGAAGAATGTCATCAACATACACTGCAAGAACAACAAGACCAGAGGCTGTTTTCCGAACAAACAAGGAGTGATCTGCTGAGCTTCTTGTAAAACCAATAGCCGAAACAATGCCACTGAACTTGTCAAACCAGGCACGAGGACTCTGCTTGAGGCCATAGATAGCCTTCTTGAGCCGGCATACCCGTGGCTCCCCCTGAGCAACATACCCCGGAGGTTGCTCCATGTAAACATCTTCTTGCGGATCACCATAGAGGAAAGCATTCTTAACATCAAGCTGCGAGATGGGCCAATCCCTGTTGACAGCCACAGAGAGAAGAACCCGAATAGTGCTGAGACGAGCCACTGGAGAGAAAGTGTCAAAGTAATCAACGCCATAAGTTTGGGTAAAACCCTTGGCAACTAGGCGAGCCTTATAACGGTCCACAATGCCATCTGGGAGAAACTTCACCACGAAGACCCATCGACAACCAACAACATCCATGCTGAAAGGAGGAGGAACAAGGGTCCAGGTACCCCATTCAGTGAGAGTAGCAATCTCCTCATCCATGGCAGCTTTCCAATGAGGAATAGTAAGGGCCTCCTGGTAGGAACGGGGGGTGGCAGTGGCCGAGATAGCCAGTGCAAAAGCTCTGCGAGAAGGGGTAAGACGATCGTAGGAAACAACTGCAGCAAGCGGGTGTTGGGTACATGCCCGAACCCCTTTGCGAAGAGCAATGGGGAGATCCAGGTCAGCAGGTGCCTCAGTATCCGGAGTATCCGTGGTGGAGAGAGCTGGCCCGGGAGTAGAGAGATGGCAACGGAGTGGAGGGAGAAAGCGGAGGAGAGGGTGGAGATGGTGGAGGAGGTGGAGATGGTGGAGATGGTGGAACAGCCACGGGAGCAGAGGGAATGGATGGGTCGGTATGAGCAGTAGGATCAAGAGGAGGAGAGGAGGAAGCGGGAGAGAAGTAAGATGCATTGTCAAAGAAGGTGACATCCGCAGAGACAAATTGCTTGCGGGTAACGGGGTCAAAGCAACAGTAACCTTTCTGAGTGGGAGAGTACCCCAGAAAGACACATTTAGTGGCACGGGGTGAGAGTTTGTCACGGGTGGCAGCGGGAGAGTGCACAAAGGCGGTGCACCCAAAGATGTGCAAGGGAAGAGGAAAGGGATCCTTGTTCGGATAAAGAAGGGAGAAGGGGGTAGCACCGTGGAGAACTGTGGAGGGAAGACGATTGATGAGAGAGCAGGAGAGGAGGATAGCATAGCCCCAATAGGATCGAGGAACATGCATTTGAGTCAGCAGAGTGCGAGCGATATCAAGGAGGTGACGGTTTTTACGTTCCGCCACCCCATTTTGTTGGGAGGTGTAGACACAGCTCGTCTGACGAATAACACCATGGTGAATACAAAAGGAGGAGAAGTCGTGGCTAAGATACTCCTTAGCATTGTCAGAACGAAGGATTTTAATAGATGTATCAAACTGAGTCTTAACCATAGAGTAAAATGAGGTCCAAACAGAGAACAGCTCGGAGCGATCCTTGAGAAGATACACCCACGTACACCGAGAGAAATCATCAATGAATGTGACAAAATAGGAACTACCCCGCCTGATGGTGAGGGTAGGAGCGGGGCCCCAAATGTCAGAGTGAATGAGGTCGAACGGACGGGAAGAGCCCCGACTTTGCATTGGTGGTAAGGACGAGCGGTGATGTTTGCCAAGTTGACAGGCATCACAGTTTAGAGGAGGATGATGAGGAGGGAGGTGGGGCAAGAGCTGGCGTAGAATGCGGGGAGGAGCATGTCCAAGGTGAAGATGCCATTGGAGAAGATCTGTAGAGGAGGTGGAGAAGGCGGAGAGAGCAGAAACATTGTCGAGGAAGTAGAGGCCACCACTCTCAGTCCCGGTAGCAATCGTCCGTTGGGAGTCCGGATCCTGAAAGGCACAAGAGGTAGGGGTGAATATGACAGAACACCGTAGTTGCTTGCATAAAGAAGTAACCGATAATAAATTGCACGGAAACTTGGGCACATAGAGGGTATCAGCTAGGCAGAGAGATGGAGTGACTTGAACCATGCCCGTCCCATGGACGGGTGAGGGAGACCCATCTGCAACAATGACCGGGGGCAACTGTGCATGTGTGTCAAGAAGAGAGAAACACTGAGGATTGCCCGTCATATGATTTGTAGCACCAGAGTCAATGAGCCATCGTCAGCGAGTAACAACATGAGCACTACCAGAAGAGGTGACCACCGAGGCGGACAGTCTGGAGGAGGGGGAAGCCATGGAAGCAAGAGGGGAGCAAACCGCGGCGATAAGAACAAGCCGCGAGGAGGAGAAAGAAGCCGAGCGGTTAAGCGAAGAAGAGAAGAGAAAACCAAGGCGGGCGAATAGAGAATAGGTCGTGCGGCTAGGAAGGCCACGACCAAGAAGCAGAGCAAAGCAAAGGGAAAGAAGTCGCACGGCTTGAAAAAGGCGGGCGAACAGAGGAGAACAAGTCGCACGGCTAAAGATGAGGCCGGAGCGACTAGCAAGCAGGAGCGGGTAGAAGGCAACAGTCGCGGCGACTTAGAAGAAATCACGGTGAATAGAGGAGATCGCGAAAACAGGTCGCGAAAAAAGAAGGAGAAAGCCGCGGGGAGAGGAAGAGAGCAACCCGCGCGAAACCGCAGCGGTCAGGAAGCAGACCAAGGCACAGCGGGGAAGAGGTCGCGCGTACTGAAAAGTCCGTGCGAACAGAAGAGAAGAGGAAGCAAGAAGCAGCGACAACAACAAGTCGCAATCCGGGCGAACAGAAGCAGGCCGCACAGCTAGGGAACAAACAGGCGGCTAGAAGGAAGCAGGTCGCGGCGACAACTAAACAGGTCGCGGCAAAGAAGAGCAGCTAGAGAAAAGAAGCAACAAGCCGCGCAAACAGAGCAGCAGGCGGAAGAGAGGACAAGCCGCAAAGACAGGTTGCAAGAAACAGAAACAAGCGGCGAGAATCAGAGGGCGCACACAATCAGAAGGAAAAGACCGTGTCCTCTGATACCATGTTAGAAACGAACAAACAACAAGCAGAAATGGTTTTAATCTCAAACTTTATTATCTGAAAAAGGTATCTATTACAAAGGTATGCCCTCCCTTATATAGAATGGAGGAGAGATGAGAGAATACAAATAAGAGATGTGGGACTAAAAATTTACAGGACTAAGCGGACTATACAAAACAAACCGCACAAGCCGCACGGTTAGACAGAGGAAGGGCTAACCGCACGGCTACCACAAGAGAAGAAGAGAGATGTCAGGGGAGACCGTTAGACTGCCCGGTCTCCAAGCCGGCTGAGACAAACCGCCAGACCGCGCGGTCTTCAACCCGTCAAAACAGACCGCCAGACCGCCCGGTCACCAACTTCAACAGTCTTTTACTCGAGTAGGTCCATAACTACTCGAGTAGATTGGGTATAATTTACTCGAGTAAAGAAACCTTGTACTCGAGTACTTAAGTGTATCTCTCGTGTAGCTAAGTCATGTACTCGAGTAGACTTAGTCATATACTCGAGTAGCATGTTTATATACTCGAGTAGATCACTCATTATACCCAAGTATTAAAGGTTTCACTCTTCAAAATTCTTCTAAGTCATGGACTCGAGTATAAACACTCATATACTCGAGTAAGTATACTCACATATTCGAGTAGATAGAATCATACTCGAGTAGTTCATTATACCTACTCGAGTAGATCGTGTTTCACTCGTGTACTTTGAAATTTTCCTAACTCCAGAATTTTCTAAGTCTTTTACTCGAGTGGAACTTTCACGTACTCGAGTAGATCACTTCCTCTTGAGTAGTTTAGTTCAACTACTCGAGTAGCTCCTTGCTGACGTCTTCAGAATTTATTTTAAGTATTCCACTCGATTAGTCCTTCATGTACTCGAGTAGTTTATGTAATATACTCGAGTAGTTTTTCTTGTACTCGAGTAGATCCTTCATGTACTCGAGTAAGTCACTATACATACTCGAGTAGTTCTATCTGCTTACTCGAGTAGTTGATTTCTACCTACTCGAGTATCCTATCTTTATATACCTGAGTATGTTCTCCTTCATGTACTCGAGTAGTTATTCAACTACTCGAGTAGATCTTCTCTTACTCGTGTATATGGCTGAACTTTCCTGAAATTTTGTCTAAGTCTTTTTCTGACGGGATTTTCAATCACGCGACATGATTGGTCCACGTGTACATCATTATGACCGATTATGACCGTTATTCTCTCATATATAAAGTCTTATCAGAAAATGACAAACCCTAAGTATTCTCTAAGCCTTCTTGTCAATCTATTTTGAGAAAGTTTTCAGCTGACTCCTCTGTCTGTCTTTCACGGAACGGAAGCCGCCGCCGACACCATCTTCTCCGGCCACTGCTTCTAATTTCAGATGACTCATTCTGAAGAAAGTTACAGATCGAGATCGACATTACTGTTCATCTTCTCTCTCTGATTCTGTAAAAGCAAAGAAGATCCAGATCTGGGCCGAGATTCTCTTCACCGATTTCTGATAGTGCTGCAAAGTCCATAAGAAGTTTCTGGCCGTTTCATCAGATCTGAGTGGATTTACTGTTTGTATAATTTTTCCAAAACTTTATTAATCTTGTAGGAGAAAGTTTCTCCGAGTGTAGGAGTTTTTCACTCCGAGTTTGTAGGAAGTGTTATCTTCCGAGGTGTAGATCCCGTTGTTTGGATCGAGTTTGTAGGAACTTTGTTCCGAGGGTAGGATCGATTTTTGATCCGAGATAGTGGAGTAGCCGAGTCTAGTTGATTGCTAGATCGGTGAGGGAAAGTGGATGTACCCAAAGTAGGGGAACCACTATAAATCTTGTGTCGTCTGTGATATTGGTAGATAGTTCTGTGCTATGCTCTAATTATTTTTTATTCCGCAAAAGACGCACAACTAACCTATTCACCCCCCTCTAGGTGATTTAGGTTGACAACCATTTTCTTTCATGACCGCAACCTCCAAATGCGAGTTAGAGATATTCATTGTGTAACGCCCCCTATCCGTCATATAGCATATAGCAGTAGGTCCGGCCGGGGCCCGACGCCATATACCACGGACAGACCGGGTGGTTACTCAATGGAAACCATCTAACTAATACCTAACGTCCTACATAGAGTCATTCTAGCAGAAGCAATTTTAAAAGTTGCAAATTAAAAGATCCCAGCCACAAGCATGAATGTCCACTGCAAAATCCAATAGGAATAAAGTACAATATACAAGTATAGTGGCCTTAAGGCCTTACATTTGTTTACTCAAATTTCATGTTTTGCAAACCTCGGTACGCAGGTCGGTCACATAAGAATAAAGCAAGTAAACACTCAATATTTAGGCCTTCAAGGGACAGCTCAGCAACATGGGCTTTTACCCGCTATTTACCGCTAAGTCCTGCAGCACCTGCAAGCAACAACCCACCACAACAGTGGCAAACAAAGGCAACGGTCAGCTATGCTGACCAAATTATAATGATCCCGCCCCCAAACTCAGGGCGTCGATGCTCCTTTCCTGCACTTTATTAGCATAACCAAGCATTATAGAGTAAAAACACTAAATTACAGGCATAGGCACGCACGACCACACATCTCGTGCTCTCAGGGCACATTCTTGGTGAACCCGGTCAAAACTGCGGTCTCACCTCTACCACTTGGACGGCACATCTCGTGAGCATTTGAGTCTTCAGGCAGAAGTCACGTCACTTGAAAACATCGACAGCCTAAGACCCAACCTCTATGCCATCGGTAGGCCTCTAACACCAAACGACATAAAGTAGGAATGGTTCCACTCAACCCGTTGCTCACCTTGCCATAACACTTAAAGTTATCGGCCCGGGTCAAGCTTCCCCGAAGCCCGTGAATCAAAAACACAATAATACATAAACAAGTTATGTACAAGTTCGCTCCTAGGCCACCAAGACGGCAGAATCACGCATCTTCCCAGTTTTCCGGGTGCACCTCGAGGTTAGTCCCCAAGGCACCCTGTTGCAATCTACCACGTAGAAAACCCGAAAAACAAACATTTGCGCGGAGTCTTCTCCGGCCATTAATGCAATGCAACATCACCGATGCAGACCAACTTGTACGGGTAGGCTTCACACATCATGCCTATATCCGTTCTCGATTACGGACTCTACATGTACACAATGGGGACTATTCATGTCTACCCGAAGGAGTGCCTCAAACTCACCCAAACTTACGAGAGCGGGCTTCCTATGCAAAGGAAAAGAGGAGTTCACATGTCCTAGGATGAGAATCATTACCCTAGCATTTTTCCTTGGTGCCATGGAAATCTATGCGGATGAAAAGCACCGCAATCTCCTTGCCTCCGTAGATCCGAAGTCGGCTTGCGATTTGGAGCCCCGAAGCTCCGCTGGTGACCGGATCTAACCTCCTTTCTTCTTCCTTGCTCTCCCCTCTCTCTAAGATTTAGAAAGAGAATAACCCAAGTAAAATGGGGTTTTCAAAGCCCTAAACCCAGGTATATCTCAGCAGGAATAACCCCCAGCCATCAAATCCCAAAATAAGGAAACGGATGGCCAAGATACGGGCTTGAAATGCAAAATCTGGGCTGAACACGGCCTGTGACACGCCCATGTCTAGGGCCGTGTTCCCCATTCGCTGTCGAAACCGACGCGTCCCGAAAAGAACACGGGCACCTGACACGCCCGTGTTTGACCTGACACGCCTATGTCATCCAGTACACGCCCGCATTCCCGGGCGTGTCCTTACTTAGACACAGGCCCAAGAATGTCCCGCAAGGGACACATGTCCTCGACACGCCCGTGTCGGATTTGACACACTCGTGTCTACCCGACACGGCCCGTGCTCAAAACCGTGTATCACCAACGACATAGCCGGTATCATCCCGTGAAGGACACGGCCTGTGACAAGCCCGTGTCCTAGGCCGTATTCGCTGCTCGACGATCGTCGACTCCAAAATTCGTCGACCTCTCGGCCAAATCGTCGACCCAAGCATGACACGCCCTGGGAAACGCCTGTGTCCCAGGCCGTGTGACCCCTGCCAAGTTCCAAACTTGGCTCAAAATGCCATCCGTCGCTCTTTTAAGTTTAGGGGTATTACAACTCTCTCCATCTTAAAAGAATTTCGTCCTGAAATTACATAAAGGAAAGATAAACACAAAACTTAAATGGTACCTGACTGGAATAACTCCGGGTACTCCTCAAGCATGGTCTGCTCTCGCTCCCACGAGAGCTCCTCCCGACCGCAGTTGTCCCAACGGACCTTGACCATACTGATCTCTTTGTTGTGCAGCCGCTTGACTTCCGAGTCCTCAATTCATACTGGCTTGACCTTCGTCGTCAACCCATTATCGACTGGCACTTGATCAACCGTAATCACTTGCAAAGGATCTCACACCGCCTTCCGCAGCACTGATATATGGAATACATCGTGTAGACTACTAAGCTCCACTGATAGCTTCAACTGATATACTGCTTCGCCAATCCCCTCCAGAACCTCAAACGGTCCAAGGTACCTTGGGCTTAGCTTATTCAAGCGCCGCACCAGCGAGACACCCTTGAACGGCTTGATCTTCAAGTACACCGAGTTGCCAACAGCGAACTCCACGTTCCTGTGCTTGGCATTATAGTACTTAGCCTGGCGGTCCTGAGCAATTAACAACCTTTCCCGAATTGTTCGCACCAATGAAGTAGCATCTTCCACCTCTTGTTGTTTATATAACTTTGACTCGCCTGTTTCCAACCAAGACAACGGCGTGCGACATCTTCTACCATAAAGGGCCTCGAAGGGCGCCATTTGAATGCTCGCTTGGTAGCTATTGTTGTAAGCGAATTCCACCAAGTATAAGTGATCTTCCCACTGTTCCCCAAAGTCCAAGACACACATGTGAAGCATGTCTTCCATTGTCCTATTGACTCTCTCGGTCTAATCACCCGTCTGTGGATGAAAGGTCGTACTGAAACTCAGCTTTGTTCCCAACATATGCTGCACCAACCTCCAATCATTGGATGTGAATCGCCCATCCCGGTCACTCACGATGCTGCGGGGCAGACCGTGAAGCCGTACTATGTTATCCACATATAACTTTGCCAATTTCTCCACGGGATCATCCTTCCTATGCAGAATGAAGTGCGACACTTTTGTTAGACGATCTACGACAACCCAAATGGCGTCGTTCCCCTTCTGTGACCTTCGCAACCTGTGCACAAAATCCATAGTAAAGTCGTCGAACATCCACTCCGGAATAGGCAAGGACTTCAATAATCCTCCCGTCTTTTGGCACTCCACCTTCACTAAGGCGCAAGTTTGACACTTCGCCACGTACAGTGCCACATCCTTCTTCAGTCCTGGCCACCAAAACAATTTCTTCACATTGTGGTACATCTTCGTGCTCCCCGGATGAATCGTGTACATGGTACAATGCGCCGCGTACAATAATTCCACCCGCAAAGTTTCCACATTTGGGACGCACAGACGACCGTCTTTACAAAACAATCCATCCACAACCTCATATTGGGAATTTGACCCATCAAAAGCCTCTATCATCAGTTGCTTCATGCGGACATCCATAACCAAAGCCTGTCGAATTCGATCAGCCAGGTCATACTGAACTTCAGTCCAGTTCAATAGTGCTTCAGTACTTGACTTCTTGTCTACGCAAGAGATCCCCAATGCCTCCAACTCTCCAACCAACCGCTCGCCATAGGCCAACAGCCAATTGCCTTGAGTTGGGGCCTTGTGACTCAACGCGTCTGCAACCGCATTGCCTTTACCAGGCATGTAATGGATCTTGAATGTGTAGTCCCCCAAGAACTCCATCCATCTACGTTGCCCCATGTTTAGGTCTTTTTCATCCAATAAATATTTCAGGCTTTTGTGGTCGGTATAGATATCGACCTTCACCCCATACAAGTAGTGCCTTCATAGCTTCAAGGCAAAAATCATGGACGCTAACTCCAAGTCATGGACTGGATAATTCCTCTCATGCACCTTCAGCTGTCTCGAGCCATATGCTATCACACTTCCATACTGCAGTAGCACACAACCCAAACCACTGCCTGAAGCATCGCTATAGATCTCAAAGCCTTCGGTCCCACTCGGCGAACTCAGCACAGGTGTCGTGGTCAACCGACCCTTCAAATCCTCAAAAGCTCATGCGCACTCCGACGTCCAAGCGAACTTCTGCACCTTCCTCGTCAAAATAGTGAGGGGTAACGCTATCTGCGAGAAGTTCTCCACGAAGCACCTGTAGTAGCTGGCAAGCCCCAGAAAACTCCGGAATTCCGCTACCGAAGACAACACAGGCCACTCCCATATATCAATAATCTTCGTCGGGTCCACCATAATGCCCTCTCCACTAACTATATGACCAAGAAATTCCACTGAGGACAACCAAAATTCACATTTGGAGAACTTGGCGTACAGTTGATTCCTCCTCAGCGTCTCTAACACCAAATATAGATGCTTGAAATGATCCTCCTCACATTGCAAGCACACCAATATATTGTCGATGAAGGCGATCATAAAATATTCCAAGTACTCCCTGAAAGTCCTGTTCATCAAATCCATGAACACCGACGGCGCATTAGTGAGCCCAAACGGCATGAGCGTAAACTTGTAATGCCCGTATCTCATACTGAACGTTGTCTTAGGGATATCGGTCTCCCTTATTCTCAGCTGATAGTAACCGAACTTGAGATCCAATTTTGAGTACACCATCGACCCGACTAATTGATCAAATAGATCATCAATCCTTGGGATCGGGTACTTGTTCTTCTCTGTTAGCTTGTTCAGCTCCCGATAATCAATACAAAGTCTCAAGCTCCTGTCCTCTTCTTAACAAAAAGGATCAGTGCTCTCCAAGGCGAAGAACTTGGACGCACATAACCTAGCTCCAACAACTCTTGAAGTTGCACCTTCAGCTCTGCCATTTCCTTAGGCACTAGCTGATACCGAGAGCGTGACACAGGTTTTGCTCCTGGCACTAGCTCAATCGTGAAATCTATCTCCCGTTGAGGCGGGGCTCCAGGAAGATCGCCAGGGAACACATCAGGGTACTAGGATACCACTGAAATACTGTCCAACGTAGGCTTAGGCTTTGCAACCTGCACTAGAGTAAAGAATAGCTCTGCACCAACACGAACCTCCTTCACCACCTGAAGAGCAGACATCAAAGTCTTGCTCGACCCTTTCAAGCCCGTAAAAGCCGTTTCACGACCTGTTCCCAACTTGACTTCGTTGCATTTGCAATCAAGGTATGACTGCTGCTCCGAGAGCCAGTCCATACCAAAAATTACACCGAACTCCACCATCGGTAGTAATGATGCTTGCAAGTCGAACTCTTGACTCCCAAACATAACTAAACACAACAAACTCTATCTGCGCGCATTGAGCACCTAATAGGCAACAACACATCCAATTTGTCCTTTGCCATCAAAGGAGGTACTCCGATGCGCGATACAAATCCTTTGGAAAAAAGGAGTGCAAAGCTCACGAATCGAACAGTGCACTCGCCGAATAATAACAAAGCGAAACAAAGCCTAGCACAAATAGTCCTAAGCCAACACGCGCAAGGGCAACAAGTATTTACAACTAACTGCTATAATTTTAAATCGTACCTGTCACCACGCCAACGTGCTTCCTGGCCTCCTGCTGGCCTAGGTCGTGCTCTTTAGGCTTCCTCTCGGACTTTGGGCATCCGTTCCAGCAGTCACGAGCAAAGTGCCCTGACTTCCCATAATTATAGCATGCGCCCGGGGTTCGGCTCGTAGTCGCCCCAGATGCACCAGAAGAAGGGGTTGAACCCGAAGTCCTAGCCTTCTTATACCACCTATGATATCCAGACTTTGAGGTAGCCAACACTTTGAACTCTGTCTTCTCAGCACTAGAGTCCTTCTTCTTTTGGACTCTCTTTCTTGCAGAGTTCAATACCCTACTCACTGGCATCTTGTGAGTTTTCCCCAAATCTACTTCCAAAGATCTAGCCGACACCACCAAGGCTCTGAATCCCAGTAGTTTTGGTCCTAGTAGTAGAATTTGCAGCTCGCCACGCAGACCATTGTAGAATCTATCAACTATAGACTGCTCGTTCTCCAACTCAAAGCATGGGTAGCGGCTTATCATAAGAAACGCCTGCAAATACTCATCAACTGAGTGCGTACCCTGCACTAAGAACATATTTAGGGTCTGACCTGATGGCCTTCTCAATGCCATTTGATCCAACACACCACCCGACATTGAAGTCATCTCAGGGACAAAGGGTTGCACATTGCTTCCCTGCTGTGCATTAGTCACAGCGAACACCACTTCAACGATCCTTCTTATGGTTTCAAACGAAGGAGGGGTCTCAAGCACGTCGCTGGGTGCACTATAATCCTCAAAAACTGGATGTTCTGACGGCCCTGCACCACTCCTAGTCACCTATAGTCGTACAAAACACCATTAAGCGACCATACAAAATTGCAAAAAGCAATTATAGGAAAACACAGGTTCCTCAAACACGTGTATTTTCATTCCTAAGTGGACATTCATGGGTTCTTTTGATGTTATAACGATGCCTCACATACCTATGCTCATCACCCCTTAAAAAGAATTCGCCCCCGAATTCATTTAAGCCTGACCTAAACCAGTATTCTGATACCAAATTATAACACCCCCTATTCGTCGCATAGCATATAACAGTAGGTCCGACCGGGGCCCGACGCCATATACCACAGACAGACCGGGTGGTTACTCAATAGAAACCATCCAACTAATACCCAACGTCCTACACAGAGTCATTTTAGCGGAAGCAATTTTAAAAGTTGCGAATTAAAAGAACCCAGCCACAAGCATGAATGTCCACTACAAAACCCAATAGGAATGAAGTACAATACGCAAGTACAATGGCCTTAAGGCCTTACATTTGTTTACTCAAATTACATGTTTTGCAAACCTCAGCACGCAGGCCAGTCACACATGAATAAAGCAAGTAAACACTCAATATTTAGGCCTTCGAGGGCCGGCTTAGCAACATGGGATTTTTCCCGCTATTTACCGCTAAGTCCTGCAACACCTGCAAGCAACAACCCACCGCAACGGTGGCAAACAAAGGCAACGGTCAGCTATGCTGACCAAATTATAACGATCCCGCCCCCAAACTCGGGGCGGCGATGCTCCTTCCCTGCATTTTATTAGCATAACCAAGCATTATAGAGTAATAACACTACATCACAGGCGTAGGAACGCACGGCCACACACCCCGTGCTCTCAGGGGACATTCTCGGTGAACCCGGTCAAAATCACGGTGTGACCACCGCCACATGGACGGCACATCTCGTGAGAATTTGAGTCTTCAGGTAGAAGTCATGTCACTTGAAAACATCGATAGCCTAAGACCAGACCTCTATGCCATTGGTAGGCCTCTAACACCAAACCGCATAGAGCGGGAACGGTTCCACTCAACCCGTTGCTCACCTCGCCATGACACTTAAAGTTATCAGCGCGGGTCAAGCTTCCCTGAAGCCCGTGAATCGAACACACAATAATATATAACGCAGTTATGTACAAGTTGGCTCTCAGGCCACCAAGACGGCAGAATCACGCATCTTCCCAGTTTTCCGGGTGCAACTCGAGGTTAGTCCCCAAGGCTCCCTGTTGCAATCTACCGCGTAGAAAACCCGATAAACAAACATTTGCGCGGACTCTTCTCCGGCCATTCATGCAATGCAACATCACCGATCCAGACCAACTTGTCCGTCTAGGCTTCACACATCATGCCTATATCCGTTCTTGATTACGAACTCTACATATACACAACGGGGACTATTCATGTCTACCCGAAGGAATGCCTCAAACTTACCGCAAACTCGCGAGAGCGGTGATGAGTCCATTTTATATACCTATTTTCGGACTCATCTGGGCTAGTTTTCACGTGTTTGCACTTCACTTTTATTTATATATCGTTCATATTTCATCTTATCTTTATTTCCATAGGAAGTGCACATTTATGCATGTGGTTGTGTATTTTGTTATTTTTATAGTTTGTAGTCCTTTTTGTGATTGTCTGGAATGTCTGCACATATCAGTGATTGGTTTTTCCTTTCGGTACAGGGGTCGTGTGCATGTCCGGGGATGGTTTTGAAACAGGAATACTGCGCACGATCATGGGATCTAATGCGCACGACCACTGGTCGTGCGCACAACTCTACGTTTTCCAGAATCAGCCTGGGTAATCGCACGACCATTGGACCTAGTGCGAATGACCACCGGTCGTGCGCCACTGTTCGTGTGCATTGATTCCTCTTTTCTGGAGTCCTATCTGGGGTAACCACACGAACATTGAACTTAGTGGGCACGACCACTGGTCGTGCGCCACTGCTCGTGCGCGTTATCCCAGTTCTTCTTCCTAATCTGCCATACCAATGCGCACGATCACCGGACATAGTGCGCACGACCACTGGTCGTGCGCCTGTGATCGTGCGCATTGTTCATTTCTGCTTTGTATAAATAGTGCAGGTCTAGCCCTAATTCAGGAGATCGCTGATCGCTCGACATTTCTCCGTCGTTTTTCGCTTTCTCCGCTGTTTTCCTTCATCTTCCACCCTAGGGAGGTGCTCTGGGCAAGCTTTCACCGCCAAATCCAAGCCGGAGCTTCCTCTCGGCCTCCTCCATCATCTCTTGGATTCATTTCAAGTTTCAACGCCATAGCCATCAAGCAAAGCGAAGCTTTCAACTTTCGTCTGCTGTCGTGAGACGAAGAAGACGGGCCATTGGAAGGTGGTGTCAGCCCTTCTCTATCCCAGACGCAGTTGAGGACCGAGCTTGGACGCGGAATGACAACCCGACGATTCCAACCGTGAATCCTCAGCAAGACTTCGGATTCGGTCGATCTCTTGACTTATTCTTCCTTTATTGTTGTTTATGTGTTGTTGTAAACCTTATTTATAGATGATTTATGCTTATTTGTAAAACGATTTTATGTAATCATGTCTATGTGATTTTGTATGTTTTCGTTATTTGCTTGAGGTGCGCCATATATTCCATCCACCATCCATCCACCCTTGCCTCACTAGCAGTTGCTAGTTGCGTGCGTAGCGAAGAGGTGCTTATGACCCTCATTCCGCCATTCTCACCACCTCATCCGCTAGCCTACTCGCCCATACGCCTAGCGATTCGTTGCATAGCGGCCCGACTAGTCTTCTATCCCGCCTGGCGAAGCATCGCATAGCGGCGTTGCATAGGAAGAGTTGTTAGCCTTTTATTTTCTGTTTCCGCAATATCAAAGCCCCCATCGTTACCTCCGACCTAAGGACTTCAATCTCAAGTCCTCCTCAAAATTAACTCCACCTTATTGTGTTCCTTGAGAGATCGATACTTGGGAAAGCCCCCATTTTATATTACTTGTGCGACCGGTTCACTGCCGTGATCTTTAGCATCAATGTTTTGGCACCATTGCCGGGGAACACAGTCGTGTGAGTTTTTGGAGAGGGAGATATTAGATTGAATCCCTTTTCCATTTGTGCATATCATTTTTTTTCTTATTTGGTTTGGTTATTAGAATTTTTATTTTGCTTATTTCTTTTTGCCCTTTTCTGATTTTTGATTTAGATAGCAGATCCGTGCTATTTTTATTTTAGCTGTGTAGCACTTTTTCAGCAATTATTTTTGCTTGCGATGGATCCTGATGCTGAGTGTCGTCTACTTGACACTTTGCGCCAATCCATCGATGTCATTGCTGTTATGAATGCCGAGCATTGCATTCGGTGTTTGCTATGTCAAGGTGTGGGCCACATGTTGAAGGATTGCCCTCATTTGTGCAAGCCTTCTCCCTCTGAGGGCGTGTGCACAACAACCTCCCTTTCACGGAAGACTGTTGTGGATAGGCCTACCAGGGTGTTGTCTAGCCCATACACTGACATAACGCACTTTGCTCGTTCTCTACCCTTTGAGATTACCGAAGAATCTCTAGCCGCATACAACTCTTTCATGGGTCCCTCGATCCCTTTTTACGAGCTTCCCTTGAGTGATGACAATCACTGGTGTTAGCCAACAAAAAGAGGAGCAGGAACTCATGGATGCTCCTGTATAGGATGATGAGATTGTTCCGGTCGTCGATGGGGTGGCGTCAGCGAATGATTTTGCAATGGGGCATGCTCATTCTATGCTTGATTTCGAGAGCAGCCTTGCCCCTCCGCAATTTTTGCCGGATTGTGCTACTCCATTTTTGTGTGAGTCGGTTAATGATGCCATATTTGTGGATGATTCGGTGCCCGAGGTTGCGCCGAAGTGGGATGATGATTCCTCTATCTCCGACGGAGAAGGTGGATCTTCGGAACACTTTTACGCACCCCGGTGGGATGAGGAATATGCCCTTTATGATGCAGAGGTCTGCACCTCCTTATTGGATGAGGTCGTTCCTCTTACCACCGCGGACCTCGAGCTCTTGGATTCCCCTCGGTATGACTCGTATGATACCGACGATGATCTCTGCTTGGAACCTGCTGAGAGTGACACCGGGATCACTCTCCCATTTTCTGATTATTTTAGTTCTTCTTCTCCTTTATTTCTTGATCGCCCTTCTCTATCTGAGCTTGTGCAGGCTGGGTCTCCACGGGTATGCTGGGATGATGATGTGCCTGGTGTTCTTGCCGTTGCCATCACACCCTGCACACCTGTGGTTGACGATGCCTTGCTAGGCGAGGATACTTTTTGTGATACGATGAGTGAGGACCAGGCCTCCTCCTCATCCTATTTCCTATTTCCTCTGCCTGCGAGGAGCAGGTATGATTATTTAGGCAGAGGGGTAACTGCTCTATCACCGTATCGGTACCCGTTACCGAAACGGATATTAGGCCAATTACCTGTGCACTTTTTATTTCATAGGCCCATTAGCTAGAACTGTTTAGAATTTAATAAGTCGTGCTGGGATGATAATAACCCCAGTACTTATCTTTTATTTCCTGCATTTTTTAGTTTTCATGTCTATTTTAGTTTTAGCATTTCTTTTTGTATATTTTCTTTTGTTTTTGCGGAGCTCACCCCTGCAGGTATTTATAGCAAATTGCATTGGCGGGGTTGTCATTCTTCGTATGGCGGACCTGCTTCAGGTTTCCACGCATCTTCTGGTATGCTCACTGGCTGAGCATTGGGTAACCTCTTCCCTTATCTCTTTTTGATTTGAATTTCTCCATCATATGTTGTGTAGTTTTGTTTAAGTCTGGGGGAGAGCCAGTTTTGTTACCTTTTGCACGTGCACATCTCATGTGCATACTAGAAGCTTTTATAGTTTTATTTTGATTAATTCATTTCATCACACACCACTGCACCCACATGAGCACGTGCTTAGCTTTTTGTGTGCTGTGAGTTAAACTCATTTCTTCGTTAGATTTTGGAAAATTATGGTGCTGACATAGGATTGTGAGACGGAGTAAAATGTTGGCCTTGTTGTGTTTCTAGTCAACTGCTCTCGTCTCGTGTAGAAATTCGAGTAGATTTAATTTTTATGTATGCTTATGGTTTTATATTTTTCTATTTGCGTAAAGATCTTTTTATCCT
Source organism: Platanthera guangdongensis (assembly GCA_039583875.1). NCBI lineage: Eukaryota > Viridiplantae > Streptophyta > Magnoliopsida > Asparagales > Orchidaceae > Platanthera > Platanthera guangdongensis. The sequence continues at coordinate 18,632,521 of CM077160.1, read as the reverse complement.
ACTCAAAAATTGGTGAATCCGGTGTGAATCTGATGGTAGCTTAGGGATGTGTGTAGACGGTCGTTAGTTCCGTATTGCTAGAGTCGGGAGGATGGCTAGTCTTTCTCGTTGGCTAAGAACTTGGCCCAAGCTATTCTTGAAGCATGGGTATAGGTTAGTCATGCATGAGCGTGATGTAGGCCATCATTTTGGCCCGGTTGAGATTTGTACCATTCCTAACGTTTTATCCTCGCTAGCCCCGTTGTGCCTACCCCTCATTTTGATTCAGCTCCACCATGATTTCACCAAAGCCTCATAGCCAATCCTAGTCGCACACCCAAGTTGAGCTTTAGAGTTTTACATTTTTCATGTTGAGGTGTTGATGTGGTGCTGTTACATGTGAATATGTGGATGTGCTCCAAAGCTTATATGTGCTGAAATTGTTAAAAGATAAGTTATTTGAAAAAAGAAAAAAAAATTGATGTTAATTGTGAAAAAATGAAAAGTATAAGTAAAATTGAAAATCCTATTTGAGTTGTGAATATTTTTGGAGTAGGCGGTGTTGGAAGACCCTATTACTAATTTGGGTCAGGATCACTATGTCTCTAGGAAACCTTTGTTTGACCTCCTGTATAGCTCAATAGGTCAATTAGAATTGAGTCTAAGGGTTAGAAGTCTAGGTTTGGAAGCTGCCCTGAAGACCAAGATTTTCTGTCTGGAGACTAAGTCATATCGTCGAGCTCAGCACGATGATGCGTCGAACTCCGATCGACGATCGTCTAGCTCAACTTCGAGAGATCGTCGAAGTCCATTCGACGATCGCTGAGCTCAACTTCATTATATCATCGAACTCCGTTCGACGATCGGTGAGCTCAGGTCGACGATTTTGACTCTGCTTTGGATCTTTATCTCTGAGCTCAGTTCGACGATCTTTGAGCTCAGATCGACGATATTTTGCTGCTGTATATTTCCAGATTGCTGAGCTCAGCTCGACGATAGCAGAGCTCAGTTCGACGATTTCAGATAACTTCAAGGATGTTTCTAGATTCAATTTCAAATCAGTTAAGGAGTTATTCTGCAATTAATTCAGAGATTTTCTAGCCGTTTTCATTTATTTCTGGACCAAGTTTCAAGGGATTTTTCAAGGAATATTTTTGTGGCCTTTCCTCCAGAAGAGATTTTGCAATTAAGGATGCAATTAATGCAGGCTAACGGCTATACTTGACAGAGAATGTTATTCTATTCTGTATCAGAGAATAAAAGAGAAGAATTTTTTTTTTTGAATCATCAGTAGAGATACACAGATAACAGAGATACATTCAAAAATATTATGTCTCAAGGAATTCTCAAGAACACTCATCCAAGGAGATCAATCTTTTCAGAAATCTTCAGATCTCTTTAGTTTCAAAGTGTTCAAGGCCAACATACTTTAAGACTCCAGACATTCAACATTTCAGTCATTGCTGAAATCATCTATTGCTGGAGTTCAATCTTTGAAGGCCTATCACCCTCAGCAAAGCTTTTCTTCCTGAAGATCTCAAGGATTCAGGGGGAGCTTTGACATCAACAGTCCATATAGTCTTCTCAGTTGTTTGAGAAAGAGAAGACTTCCATCACTCTCTCACCCCCTCTCTATAAAGGGTTTCTCAAACTCCCTTCAAAAGTTTGAGCTTGGTTTTTGAGCAACTTGTCAAAAGCTCATTGGTGGCAAGACACCTGATCAAAAAACCTGCTTTGGTTTTTGAGCACCTTATCAAAAGCTCATTGGTGCCCAGGACACCTGATCAACACATCCTGCAGTGGATTCCTACATAGGGTGGTAGAAGAGTGGATGTACCCAAGTTTAGGGGAACCACTATATTTCCTTGTGTCTTCTGGCTTTGCTTGTTTTTATGTTTGTTTCTGGCCTTGATTATTCTGTGATTAGCTTTTGCTTAACTTAGTGCTGTGATTAGTTTTATTACTGCTTCCCTGCTCACACATATTACAACAACTGTTGTAAAAAGTTTCAAAGCACCATATAGTCTATTCACCCCCCCCCCTCTAGAGTATATCAGATCTAACTGCACTTTCAATTGGTATCAGAGCCAGGTTTGTTAAACATACCATACCTAATTAGTTGTACAGGCTAACACCTGAACCCAAAGATCCCAAGTTAGATCTGTTTTTCTTTTGTATTTTATTTTTAGATTTGCTTTCACAAATCATGGCCCAAAACAAAGATTATGCTAGCACCAGACCTACAGTGTGCAATCTTTCCAAGTTTGCACTTTGGAAAGCAAGGATCAGACTGTACATGAATTCTATTGACGAAGATATTTTTAATTCTATTTTGACACTATGTCCAAGACCTCCAGAGAACACAAGTACAAATGCTGTTCCACCTCCATCAGGAACAGATGATGATATCAAGAGATGGAAGGTAGCTAATGCCAAGGCTATGAACATCCTGGCCCAGACAATGTCTGATGACATATTTCAAAAGGTGGCTGAATGCAATTCAGCCAAGGAAATTTGGGACAAACTCTCAGAAATAGTCTCAGCCTCAGCTGATGAGAGAAAGGATAGGAGATCCCATCTCATCTCTCAATATGAGAATTTCAAAAATGGAGAAACTGAGTCAGTGGGAGACATGTACAACAGGCTAAGTCTAATAGTCAGTGAACTCAGAACATTGGACAAAGAGATCTCTCTAACAGAACTTAATGACAAGATCCTAATGTGCTTCCCCAGCACTTGGGATTCAAGAATCTGGCCAATTAAAGATGCCAGAAGTCTGAATGAGATCACTACTGAAGCTCTATTGGGTAAGCTCAAATCTTATGAGCTACTCATCAAAAATAGAGAAGAAGAACAAAAGGCTGCCTCACCAGCCACAAGAAAAGAGAAGACCATAGCCTTCAAGGCAACTGAAGATCTGCCTGAAGATAAAGCCACAGGCAATGATGAACTGCTCAGTCGGTTGGCCAAAAGGTTTTACAAGATGGCCAGAAAAGACTTCAGAAGGAGATCATACAAGGAGCAGGACAAGCCAAGGTATGACAAGTCCATTAACAATAATAAAGACATTATTTGCTTTGGTTGCAGGAAACCAGGGCACATAGTTCCTGACTGTCCAGAGAACAAGAACAAGGACAGAAGGGACAGGAAAGAAAGAAGAAAGGAGAAAGACTCCAAGAGGAATGGCAATGGCAAACCCTCTTCAAGCAAAAACAAACATACAAGAAAAGGGTTTGTTGCTGAATCCTGGAGTGAGACTGAAGAAGAGTCAGAAGCCTCATCCAGCTCCAGTGATGATGAGGATGATGTAGAAGAAAAGGAGTTCTGCATGATGGCAATCAATGCCTCACAGCATAATTCAGAAGAAGAGGAGTCAGAGTTAGACTCAGAGACTCAACCTGAAAAAGATCAGGTAATTGGTTCTTTTGATTTTAGTTCGGAGGATTTTAAATCTGAATTTAAGGCACTGTGTTTAGACCTGCTAAAGTCTGAGAAAGAAATTATCTCTCTCAGAAATCAATTATCTGAACACAATACTTTAAAGTCAGAAAACCTCAAACTCTCTCAAGAGTTGGAGTGTTGTAGGGAACAGATAGATTCACTGAAAAGTGAGCTCTCTGAGGCCAAAAAGCTTGAAGAATCCCTTAATGGGAGAAGCAACAAGCCGATGGACATCACAAGCATAGTGAACTCCAGATTTAACAGTACACTGGGCTTGGGTGCTTCATCCATCCAACCTATAGTTCTAACAACTCCAATCAAATTCATTTCTGACAAAGGAAAGGGAGTTGTAGAGGTTGCTAGGAAAAATTCTGATCTGCCTCAGAAAACTAAGTCCCAGCAGAAATCGTCGAACGGAGCTCGACGATCGTCAAACGGAGATCGACGATCGCCGAACGCAGCTCGACGATCTCAGGCAACATCGTCGAACGCAGATCGACGATCTCAGCCAAAGTCGTCGAACGCAGGTCGACGATCTCAAATACCTGACCTCACCCATAGTCGACCGTCGAACGGAGTTCGACGATCTGACCTAAGATCGTCGAATGCAGCTCCAATATCGTCGAACAGAGGTCAGAGCTCTGGAAATTTTTTCAAAGGCAAATCAAAATTGAATCCTAAGAGTCCTTCATCCCAAATCTTTAACCCTTATACTCAATGGATTATACCTCCAAGGAGATATCATCCTGAAGGATATAAGAGTCAACCTGGGATGTCTTTCATTTCAGAATTTAAAGGTTATCAACCTAGGCCCAAGGTAAACTGGGTCAAAAACAAATGAATTGTCTTATGTGCAGGTGAAGACCTATCCAACATCTAACCAGCAATGGTACTTGGATAGTGGGTGCTCTAAGCACATGACAGGGAATAAGGACAACCTCACATCCTTCAGAGCCAAGCTTGGACCCAAAGTTATCTTTGGTGATTCAAACTTTGGACAGACTAAAGGATATGGTGCAGTCCAGATTGGATCAGTAACCTTCAAGAAGGTAGCTTATGTGGAAGGACTGAAGCACAACTTAATTAGCATCAGTCAGCTGTGTGATGAAGGCTACCAGGTGACCTTCAGCAAAGCCTTATGCAAAATCAAGTCAGAGGACAACACAACTGTGTTGACAGGTAAAAGAAAAGGTAACATTTATCTAGTAGATTTTCTTTAAACTGATATAGATATCTGCTTGTTTAATTCTGTCTATAGACCAAATATTTTATGGCATAAGATATTAGGACACCTAAACCTTAGAACTATTGCTAGTCTATCCAAAGACAACCTTGTTAGAGGACTACCTTCTGGCCCCTACAAGAAGGAAGGACTCTGCAGGGCTTGTCAATTAGGCAAGCAAACTAAAAACAGCTTTAAGTCACTTAATAAGAGTGATTCACCTAGGATATTATATCTGTTACACATGGATCTCTTTGGACCCATCACAGTACAAAGTCTAGGAGGGAAATCCTACACTTTAGTAGTTGTAGATGACTTCTCTAGATTCACTTGGGTGTTCTTTCTAAGGAAGAAGTCTGATAACTTTAAGTGTCTGACAAAGTTTCTCAAATGTATACAGATTGAGTTCAATACTCACATTGCCCTGATCAGAAGTGATCATGGTACAGAGTTTGATTCTCTTCTTATGCAAGAGTTCTGTCAGAGTGAAGGGATCAAGCACACTTTCTCAGCTCCTAGAACTCCTCAACAAAATGGGGTAGCTGAAAGGAAAAATAGAACCCTTATTGAATCTGCCACTACATTGTTGTCAGATGCTCATCTACCTCTATCCTTTTGGGCAGAGGCAGTGAACACCTCCAACTATGTGCTTGTTGAGAACCAAGGTCCAGCGGGATTGGGTGTGTGTGGGACCGTATATTTGGGCTTCCCCATCGCGTTCCAGGTCTGGGTGTTGACCCCGGTGGGCCCCCCGTGTGGCGGAATATCCCCGCCATCCCATGGATGGATTAGTCCCACATTGCCTGCAGCGGGTGGTCCTTGGTGTTTATGTACCCCCGTCCCCCCTTACAATTACCTCGGGGTTTTGGGAAGATGTGTGGTGAGGGGTGGTTTCCACATGGTATCAGAGCCATCCCGCTGCGGGGGTGTCTTGAGAACCAAGGTCCAGCGGGATTGGGTGTGTGTGGGACCGCATATTTGGGCTTCCCCATCGAGTTCCAGGTCTGGGTGTTGACCCCGGTGGGCCCCCCGTGTGGCGGAATATCCCTGTCATCCCGTGGATGGATTAGTCCCACATTGCCTGCAGCGGGTGGTCCTTGGTGTTTATGTACCCCCGTCCCCCCTTACCATTACCTCGGGGTTTTGGGAAGATGTGTGGTGACGGGTGGTTTCCACAGTGCTGAATAGAAGTCTGATACATAAACTAAAGGGAAAGACTCCCTATGAATTACTCAAAGGGAAGAAACCTAAAGTTGACTATTTTAGAGTCTTTGGTTGTATTTGCTACATTCATAATAATGACAAAAAATATTTAGCAAAATTTCAGGCCAAAGCTGATGAAGGAGTGTTTCTGGGATACTCCATGATCAGCAAGGCTTATAGAGTCTATAATAAATCATCTTTAAAAATTGAGGAATCTGTTCACATATCTTTTGATGAATCTAACATGTCTTTCAAGGAGAAGATTTCTTCCACCATAGAACCCTTGCAGGAACATTCTCTAGTTGAAGACTTGAAAAATTTACAGGTTACTCAAGAGGATGAAAGCAGTGAAGATGAAGGAAATGCTCAACATATTGAAGAACAACTTGAAGAGCCAGTTGTTGTACCACAAGAGGAAACAACAACACAGGTTGGTGAACAATCAACACCCCCTGTTGATTTAGTAACATCAAGAGACCATCCAATTTCCCAAATAATTGGAGAAATCTCAGCTGGTGTGCAAACCAGAAATCAGGTCAACCAAAACCTGTTGCACACCCGCTTCCTATCTCAAATTGAACCTCAGTCCATTCAAGATGCAGAGCAAGATCCACATTGGATCCTTGCAATACAAGAGGAGTTGCATCAATTTGAGAGAAACAAAGTATGGGAACTAGTGCCAAAGCCTAAGGATCATTCCATTATTGGAACAAAATGAGTATTCAGAAACAAGCTGGATGATCAAGGAGTGATTGTAAGGAATAAGGCAAGGCTAGTTGCTCAGGGATATTCTCAAGAAGAAGGGATAGACTACGACCAGACTTTTGCACCTGTTGCAAGATTAGAAGCCATCAGAATATTTCTAGCTTATGCAGCACACAAAGGCTTCAAGGTATATCAGATGGATGTCAAAAGTGCATTTCTAAATGGAGACATCAAAGAGGAAGTTTATGTCAGACAACCTCTAGGTTTTATCTCTCCAACTTTTCCTGATTATGTTTTTAGACTGCACAAAGCATTATATGGTCTCAATCAAGCTCCTAGAGCATGGTATGAGACCCTAGCATGCTTTCTCTTGGAAAATGGTTTTATAAAGGGTAGAGTAGACCAAACTCTTTTCATTAGAACCCATAAGTCCCATACCCTACTAGTACAAATTTATGTAGACGATATTATTTTTGGTTCTACTGACTCCAAATTGTGCAGAAGGTTTTCTAACCTGATGCATTCTAAATTTGAGATGAGTAGCATGGGTGAGCTATCCTTCTTCCTAGGACTGCAAGTCAAGAAACATGCTGAAGGCATCTTCATTTCTCAAACCAAGTATGCACATGAATTGGTTAAGAAATTTGGTATGTCCGAAGCATCTTGTATGAAAACACCCATGCCCACTAATGTTGTATTGGATGTTGATGAACATGGGAAACCTGTTGATCAGACAACATATAGAACAATGATTGGCTCTTTACTGTATCTTACAGCTAGTAGACTAGATATAATGTTTGCTACATGTATATGTGCTAGGTTCCAAGTAAGCCCTAGAGAGTCACGCCAAACACTAGTAAAGAGGATTCTCATGTATGTTAAAAGTTGTCCAAATCTAGGTCTCTAGTATCCAAAAGATTCAGCATTTGATTTAACTGGATTCTCTGATGCTGATTATGCTGGATGCAGAATTGACAGGAAAAGCACCAGTGGAACTTGTCAGTTCCTTGGTGACAGACTTGTCTCTTGGTTTGTAAGAAACAAACATCTGTGTCAACTTCAACTGCTGAAGCTGAATATATGGCTGCAGGCACTTGTTGTTCACAAATCTTGTGGATTCAAAACCAACTCCTAGACTATGGCTACAACTTAGAGAAGTCGAAAATCTTTTGTGACAACACCAGTGCTATTTTTATAGCTCAAAATCCAGTCCTCCATAGTAGGACAAAACACAGAGATTAGGCATCATTTCTTAAGGGATAATGTTGAAAAGAACAAAATTGAACTACAATATATCTCAACTGATTTACAAAGGGGAGATATTTTCACCAAGCCTTTGGATGAAAAGAAACACACTTTTTTCCTAAATCAGTTAGGAATGTTAGATGGAGGAAGTCTTAAATAATATCCAAGATTTTGAAAGCTTAAAATTGACCAAGACTAGGCAAACATTCTGATTTTTCTTAGTGTCTAGAATTTTTCTGATCTCTGAACTGCGCTCGATGATTTGCCCCAAGATCGTCGAACGGAGATCGACGATTTCCGAAATCGTCGAACTGAGTTCAGCATTTCTCAGATAGTATGAACTATCTCTTCCGGTCAACGATCGTCGAACGGCGCTCGACGATTTTGTTCTCTGAACGATCGTCGAACGGAGCTCGACGCTCTCCAATATCGTCGAACGGAGATCGACGATGTTGAAGACTCTTCAGATTCCTTTAGAAGGCTCGATCGTCGAACTGAGTTCAACGATCTTTCCAATTCTGCGTCGAACCCTAATATAAAACTCATTTTTCGCTGTCGTTCTCTTTTGCGCTTTCGATTTCTCTGCAAGATTTTTCTTTCCCTCCAAACAGTTCTACACTTGGTCGTTTTGTTTGTTGAATTCTTGCAGGTACACATGGCTGTGTCAGTTGCTGTTCTTGCTGCTATGAAGTTTGATGCCGTTTTAACATCGACATGGAATCATTCAGCACCACTGATCAGGTCTTTCAAGATATATTGGGATTGTTCAAAGACCAGAATCTGACAGCAATAATGACCACCAGGATCAAGCTGGCATCTGATGAGATAAAGGAATGGGTTTATACTGCCCATAATCAAGATAACAACACCATTGTTGGGTCTATATCTGGAACCCAGGTACCCTTAACCCCAACAATTCTATCAGAAGTTTTTGAATTGAGGAATGGAGAAGATACTGCTGACTTATCTGGAGATGAGTATTCTGAACTGCTTGCCAGAATGGGTCATTCAGAGGGCAATCCTGGAAAGCTCTTCAAAAGAAACATGTCTGTAGAATACAGATTCATGGCAGATGTTGTTGGGAAAGTGCTACTGGCTAAGCACTCTGCCCATGATACAATTTCAAGGTATCAGCTCTGCCTCATGGGAGCTCTTGTAGATAAGAAGAATCTGAATTGGGGAGAAGTTTTCTTTGACCTCATCAAAAAGAAAATCAACAAAAGTTTTGTTAACTTTGGGAGAATCATTGGAGTGTTTCTGCAACACAGGTGCCCTGCCTGGCTGGTCTCCTCTGGAGTTCATATAAATGCCTCCAAGAGATTGTCTTGTGCCCTCTTTGGAAAGTGGGACAGACAAATCAGCAAGCCTAGCAGGCCCTCCTCCAGTACTCCTTCAGGAACAAGGACTCTAAGAGTCACTCCTCCACAGGTCTCTGACCCTGCAGATGACCTGGCTGCTATTGTTGCCTCTCCTCCTCCTCCTCTAATTCCATCCCTTCCCCTGCCATCTACCATCCCAACTCCATCCACCATCATCATATCCAGCCCCTCTCCAACATCCACACCATCTCCAGTACCTATTCTTCCACCACTAGAAGAACCTTTCCATCCATTATTCTCCTACCCTCCACCAGATGTCACTTCATCACCCTCTCATCCATCCTTCACCCTAATTGATGATTCCTTTATGGATGATTCCCCATCATCTCCTCCTGAGTTACCTTCTTCCTCCACTTCCTTTCAAGACCTTTTACACCAAATCATAGACCAACCAACATTCACCCCATCTATCTCCATTCCCCTGCCCTCCATATCCACCTTACCAACACCTCAGCCATCCCTTCCACCCTACTCCAGCTCTCCTCTACTAGAACCCTCAGCTGCTCCTATATCTTCTACCTCTGCTCCAGCCCTTGTGCAAGTAGACCTCCCAACCCTTGCTGACAGGCTGTATGAGTTGCTTGCCCCCAGGCTCTCTCTGCTGTTGGAGACCTCCTTGGCTCCACTACACCTGTCAGTGGCAGCTCTCTCTGTCAGGCTCTCTTCCCTCTTCCCTCAGGCAGCACCTACAGCAGTGTGCCTTGATCCAGATTTGTCTGCATCTAGGCAGGGGGAGATGCCATATGAAGTGAGTCTTCATGCTGCTGCTGTGGCTGCTGCTGCTTCTGTGAATGCTTCTGTGAGCCTGTCTGCTGCTGTTGTTGCTGTCTTTGCTGCCTCTTCAGCTCCTCCTCTTGCTGTTGTTGTTGCTGTGCCTCAAGCACAAAGTCCTCCTGCTGCAGTCCTTGCAATAGACCTCAGGTCTTTGCTATCAGATTTTGATCAGTTTTACTTCAGCTGTCTGCCAGAGGTCAATGTTGTCCAGCCTCCAGAAGATTTATCCAAGGCACTTGTGCCATTTTCTTGCTGTGACCCAAGCATTATCACCTCCTTTGTCAATTCAGTGTTTGCTGCTGTTGAAAATGTTGATGCTGCTGCTTCTTCTGAAGAATGTGTTATTGTTGCTTCTGATATTATTGTCTTTACTGCTGCTGAAGTCTCTGTTATTTCTGATGAACCAATTTCCAAGGAAATTCTGATGTCAGAGGCACCTGAATTTGAGCCTTCTGCAGTTTCTGATGTTATTCCTGCTGTTGATATTGTTGTTAGTGAATCTGTTGTTACTGTTGTTGTCACCTCTCCAGTATCTGTTGCTGCTGTTATTTCTGCTTCTACTCCAAGTGCAACACCTTCAACATCTGCTGCTGTCATTTCTGCTTCTGCTTCAATATCTGCTGCTGTCTCTGCTGTTACCACTTCAACACCTGCTGCTACAACCTCTGCCTCATCTGCTTCTGTACAACTCAAGAAGGATCTAATGAAGAAAATAGATGCTCTTTATGATGACCAGAATTCTGAAAGTGATGAATTTAGAATAGACTCTGATGACTCTTCTGATACCATTGCCAGGAAAAGAAAGGCAAGGAGCAAAGCAATGAAGAGGGTACCTCCTGCCAAAGTTAAGGACAACAATGATATTCCATATTACATTCTACATGACTGCCCTATTACTGAGCAATGGATGCAGTACTCCATGAATCAGCTGAAGGCAATGAAGAAGAAGAGAAAATATGAGAAGGGTTCCTCCCAATTTCAACACTCTCATCCTCCTCCACCACCTCCTCCTGATGCAGGTGCAGGTGGAAGCTCTGCAGCTCAACCCCCAGCCAGAAGTCAGGCCCCCTATCAGCCTCATGCCAGATCTTACAATAGGTGAAGCCAATCCAGGGGATCTCAATCAAGGAGAGGAGGATACAGAGGAAATCAAAGAGATCTTCAAGTTTACTCCAAAGGGTACTCCAGGCAACACCTATATTCTAGGGGAGGACAAATGTCAACTGATACAACATCTGGTCCTTTCCCTTACAAGCTGAAAGAAACTGTGTCTGCCAGGCCTCCTCAAGACAATCCCTCTAACAGATATGAGCCACTTGTACCTTTTGAGGATCCTGAGAATAATCCAGCTGCTTGGACTGCCAGGTTAAAAGAACTAGCTGCACTGGATCAGATTAAAAAGGCTAGAGAGCAAGGAAAAGATTCTTCCAACATTTCAACTATGTCTGAACAGAGACAGAAAGAGCTAGAGAGATATGCATCAAGTAAATTCTTTGATTCTGACAGGTATATGGAATTACATACTGAAGCTGTAGTTCCCATGCCTAAAAAGCAAACATATTTGGGTGCAGCAGATGATACCAGATCAAACAAAGAAGCCCTCAATCCCAACAGAGAGATTAAACTTGTTAAGGGCAAGGAAAAGAAATGATATTGTAAGGTGACATTCTCTGATTTCTGATTATCTGGATGCTATATATTTCTGTGGTTCTGCTATGTGTAGCTATTGTTTTTATGTTTTGCTGCTTGTATGCTGTCATTAAATTTTTCCAAAGTCTGTAAATAGTAATCCTAACCCAAATAGGGGGAGATTGTTGGAACACCCTATTACTAATTTGGGTCAGGATCAATATGTCTCTAGGAAACCTTTGTTTGACCTCCTGTATAGCTCAATAGGTCAATTAGAATTGAGTCTAAGGGTTAGAAGTCTAGGTTTGGAAGCTGCCCTGAAGACCAAGATTTTCTGTCTGGAGACTAAGTCATATCGTCGAGCTCAGCACGACGATGTGTCGAACTCCGATCGACGATCGTCTAGCTCAACTTCGACAGATCGTCGAACTCCATTCGACAATCGCTGAGCTCAACTTCATTATATCGTCGAACTCCGTTCGACGATCGGTGAGCTTAGGTCGATGATTTTGACTCTGCTTTGGATCTTTATCTCTGAGCTCAGTTTGACGATCTTTGAGCTCAGATCGACGATATTTTGCTGTTGTATATTTCCAGATCGCTGAGCTCAGCTCGATGATAGCAGAGCTCAGTTCGACGATTTCAGATAACTTCAAGGATGTTTCTAGATTCAATTTCAAATCAGTTAAGGAGTTATTCTGCAATTAATTCAGAGATTTCCTAGCCGTTTTCATTCATTTCTGGACCAAGTTTCAAGGGATTTTTCAAGGAATATTTCTGTGGCCTTTCCTCCAGAAGAGATTTTGCAATTAAGGATGCAATTAATGCAGGCTAACGGCTATACTTGACAGAGAATGTTATTCTATTCTGTATCAGAGAATAAAAGAGAAGAATTTTTTTTGAATCATCAGTAGAGATACACAGATAACAGAGATACATTCAAAAATATTCTATCTCAAGGAATTCTCAAGAACACTCATCCAAGGAGATCAATCTTTTCAGAAATCTTCAGATCTCTTTAGTTTCAAAGTGTTCAAGGCCAACATACTTCAAGACTCCAGACATTCAACATTTCAGTCATTGCTGAAATCATCTATTGCTGGAGTTCAATCTTTGAAGGCCTATCACCCTCAGCAAAGCTTTTCTTCCTGAAGATCTCAAGGATTCAGGGGGAGCTTTGACATCAACAATACACATAGTCTTCTCAGTTGTTTGAGAAAGAGAAGACTTCCATCACTCTCTCACCCCCTCTCTGTAAAGGGTTTCTCAAACTACCTTCAAAAGTTTGAGCTTGGTTTTTGAGCACCCTGTCAAAAGCTCATTGGTGGCAAGACACCTGATCAAAAAATCTGCTTTGGTTTTTGAGCACCTTATCAAAAGCTCATTGGTGCCCAGGACACCTGATCAACTCATCCTGCAGTGGATTCCTACCTAGGGTTGTAGAAGAGTGGATGTACCCAAGTTTAGGGGAACCACTATATTTCCTTGTGTCTTCTAGTTTTGCTTGTTTTTATGTTTGTTTCTGGCCTTGATTATTCTGTGATTAGCTTTTGCTTAACTTAGTGCTGTGATTAGTTTTATTACTGCTTCCCTGCTCACATATATTACAACAACTGTTGTAAAAAGTTTCAAAGCACCATATACTCTATTCACCCCCCCCCCCCTCTAGAGTATATCAGATCTAACTGCACTTTCAGGCGGTGCACACACCCATATGTTAAAAATTAAGTCTGGGGGTGTGGTGTACCCGCATGTACTTTGGTTAGTTGATGGATTCATTTTATACTAGCTTATTTGGGTTTGGTGCATAGCCATTCTTATTTATCATTGTTTACCTCACTGAAACCCAAGCCCCATCTCTTCACCTAAAGTCCTACTGATTCGTGTGTGAACCAAACTAGTGCCGTTGAGAGTGTGAAAGGGCAAGCATATGGTCACCGACATTGGTGGATTCCTTTGGAGGTTATCCCGAGCCCCGATCTTTGGCAATGCTCGTCTAGCGATTAGTCTACTTTCTCCCTACGCGTGACCGGATGATTCACCGTGATTCCATTTTTGAGTAATAATAAAATGTTGATACGCATTGTGAAAAAGATAAACTATTTTGCATACTTAGAAATTTCTTCTATTATATTTTTACGCGTGCGGGCATGCGACTTCGCATGGTACTCCGTATCGTAATGTCTTTGTTAGCTAGTAATTTTCCCTATCTGCTTAGATTTTGTTTGCTTGGGACGCACTGTTGGGTATTGTATCCACAACGTACCTGATTTGAAGAAGCCCCTGAACAAGCTAAGGTAAATAGGCAATGTTTTTGACAAAATATTTCAAGTTATGCTTGCAGTTTTTCCACACTAAGTGCACACCAATGTCAGGGTGCAGTAGGTCAATATACACGGGTCTGCACGACGTAATCCCTCGTTGAGCAGATCAGTGTGTTGCCCTACGTGTACTTTCTCTATTGGAGTGTACTTAATTTCAAGTACAGGGCTGTGATCTTGCAAGAGCAGACAAGGAGCAAGGATGGGTCAAGGAGCACATCATGGATGGAAAGACGAATATTCGTCTAAGTGTAAACCGAAGAGAATCGCCAAGTGATTCTCGCCGATTCGGCGAGAATCATCTTTGATTCTCGCCGAATCGTCGAGAATCAGTGGCTGATTCCCGCCGACTCGATCCAGCTACTTCAAAGCAAGCATCTCTGATTCTAAGTAAGAATCGACGAGAATCACCAAGTGATTCTCGCCGATTCGGCGAGAATCACTGAATCGTCGAGAATCACTGGCTGATTCTCGCCATCTCGACCCGGCTGAATCTGTGCGTGCAACCAACTCAACTTCGACGAGAATCATCTTTGATTCTCGCCGAATCGTCGAGAATCACCTTTGATTCTCGACGATTCGACGAGATTCACTTTCGATTCTCGCCGATTTTGACTTGGGTATTTTTCTGGATTAAGCTGAACCGGATTCTGCTGCTGGCGCTATTTTGAACCGGATTTAGGGTTTCTACTTGTGGGACCCACAACGATCATATTGAAGTTGTCTACATTATAAATACAGGCTTATTTTTGAACAGTAACACTACAGAATAAAATACACAGAAAGAAGCCGAGCGACCATCTTGACCTAAAATCGCGAATCTGCTCCGCCGCCGTCGTCGCCGCGCAAGCAAGTCGTTCGCCGACCTTAATCGAGATTTCTTCCTGATCTTCCGGCGACAGAAGCTTAGCCAAGCTTAGAGTCTCACGTGTCTATCTAGAGATCCCTTCTCTCTCGATTTGTTGATCGGGAAAAACTTCCCCGTCCGAATCGATCGAGACGATCGATCCTAGAGTGACCGTTGGAAGACCTAGCTAGCTTCGCTACGAAGTTTGGATCTCCAGAGAACAGCAGCCGCACATCGTTGTCGCCGCCAATCCCGTGAACCTAGCCGCCGCCCATCTAGCCGCCGCCGATTCCGGGGAGATTCTCTCCAAGAGAGATCTAGGGTTGTGGACTCTTCGTGGACTTCAAGAACACGTCGTCAACGAAGAGGGACACCTTAGTCTCCAAACGTAGTTTGTATCTCTTGTACATTCTAGTTTTTCTTTTGTTGTAAAGGAACGTTGGTTCCTAGTTGTAAGGGTTGGGTGCAACCCGTGTTGTGGGAGTATTGACTCCTACGTGTGGAAGGGTTCCTTCCGATAGTGCAAGGATTGGATTTCAATACTGTTGGAGAAGTGACCGAGTCGTCCCTTGGTGGGAGATAGGTCGAAGGGGGAAAGTGGATGTACCCAAATCGGGGAACCACTATAAATAGCTAGTGTATTCTATGTGCTGTGCTATTTATTTTATTGTGCAGGTACAATCTTAAATTCCGCAAAAACGCTGCACGTCACCTATTCCCCCCCCCCCCCCATAGGTGAAGATAGTTGACACTAGGTGGACTTTCAAGTGGTATCAAAGCCAGGTTACTCATCAGAAAGGTTAAAACCTTGAGTTGAATCCTGCCACTAGTGTCAAGAAGAAGGAAAATATCTACCATGGACGGTCTCAAGTTCACAGGCAAGATCCCAGTGTGCACCAGGCTCAACTTTCCTATCTGGAAGGAAAGGATCAGGTTCTACATGGAAGCAGTTGATCCTCGACTCTTCATGATCGTGGAGGAGGGACCTTATGTCCCCACTAAGGCCTCCACCATTGATCCTACCCAGAAAGTGCCAAAGAAACTTTCTGAAATGGACAAGGACGAGATGGTGCTAGTAGGACTTGACAAGAAGCCGCAAAACATTCTAGTCAGCGCGGTTGATGACTCAATGATGCAGAACTTCTGCAACTGCAGGACAGCACAGGAGATCTGGCATTGCCTGATCATCCTAATGGAGGGCACTGATGAAGTGAGGGATGATCGGAGATCCCTCCTGAACCAGAAATATGAGGCCTTCAGACAAGGGCCTAAGGAAGAGATCGGAGTCACCTACGAGAACTTCCTCAAGATTTTCAACGCCCTCAAAGGATACGGAAGAGTGTTCACTAATGGTGAACTCAATGATAAATTCCTTAGGTCCCTTACTAAGGAATGGGACACAAAGATCTGCGCCATCCGAGAGTTTGGCAGACTAGCTGAAACAGACCCGCAAATTCTGTTTGGGAAGCTGATGTCCTATGAGCTTCAACTGAACACCAGGAAAGCAGAAGAAGAAGCGGAGATGGCTGCAGCCAAAGAAAAGACTGTGGCTCTAAAAGCCAGTCACTCCAGAAAAGGCAAGGGTGCGGTTTCATAACGTGCCAGGAAAAAGGATGAGGAGGAGGACTCCGAGCCATGCTCCTCCAGCTCAGAGCTGTCGGAGGAGGATTTCTCCCTAATCACCCGAGAGTTCAAGAAGTTCCTCAAGATAAGGAATCAAAGAAAGAGAGACGTCTCCTCCTCCAGGCATCAGAAGAAAAATTATTCTTCTGACAGGTATGCTTCTAAACCGAACAAACATCGCTCCTCTGACATTATTTGCTTTGGATGCAATAAGCCAGGACACGTCGTGGCCGACTGCTATCAAGGCAAGAGAGAAAAAGGGAAAGAAGAGGAGCACAAATCATCGAGAGATAAGAAGAAAGAGCGGAGCTACATCGCCAAAAGGCCAAAGACACTGAGTGAGTCTGATTCCTCAGACTCCAGTGATGATGAGGAAGCCTACTTAGGGCTGGTGGGTCGCTCCGACTCAGAAGGAGAATGCCCCCCATTTACTGGGAAGGTAAAAGCTCACACCCCTCTCTCCAACTCCGAATCTGATCCTGAGTCTCAGGATGATGAACCTGAGGATAGCCCTTTGGCCCGCGAAGCAGAGCTCCTCGAGAAGTATGAGCTTCTGCTCAACACTTTCGAGGAGTGCCGTAAGAGACTGAAGGCTGAGAAAAAGGAAGTGAAATTCCTTAAGGGTGAGTGTGTATCCCTAAGGGAAGAGGTCACTAGTTTGATTTCTCTCCGACAGGAGCACCTTGACCTGACTTCAAAGCATTCAGAGTCTCTTAAGCTCCTTGATCTTAAGCAGGAGGAAGTCGACAAGTTGGAAGAACAACTTGCGGCAGAAAGGAAGATCGTCAAGAGCTTCTCTATGCCAAAAACAGTTCTTCTAGTTGTTGATACCTTCTCTGCTCAGGCCAAAGGAGCTGGCTTGGGGCATGTAGGGGTATCTGGTTCCTCATCCAGGAGAAACAGGAACCAGAGGAAGAATAAGGCCGCCAAGAAGGCCTCTGCTGATGAAAAGGGAAAGGCTCCTCTTAGTCCTGTTGCGTTCAGAAAGCCTAGCTTTCCTTGCAACCAACATGACTTTGAATCAACCTTTGGTCATCATTTCCGGCCCTCGGTTGCAAAGCCAAAGAGCCGATATGATGGTTGGACCTTTCCCCGGAACTTCGATGAGAGTGCCTTCAAGGCACCTTATGAGGAAATCCACGTGGGAAATTATGGTCAATTCTCTAGCGGCCATAATGGAAAGCAGGCACCAAGAGTCAAGCCTGTTATACTGACGAAACAGAAGGTGAAGAAGTCATGTGACTGCTGTCACCATGAGGCCTCCACCTCCAGATCCAAGGCCCCGGCTGTACCCACCATTCCCAGGGTAAGGCAGGAGCCTAGGAAGAGGTACAATAGATTCGACTATTGGTGCTGTGGCAAAGTCGGTCACTTTGCCGTGGATTGTTGGTTTAATCCAAGGTATCTCGAGACTCCCTATGTTAGCAATGCGAGGCCGACCACTCGTAGGGTTAACCAACCGAGGGGGAGTATGCTAACCAGGAATCTAGGACCCAAGTTCGATTGGGTTCCTAAGGGAAATTAATTTTGTTTTGCAGGAATGTCCAAAGGCCACCAAAACGCCGATCTGGTATTTGGACAGTGGATGTTCCCGGCATATGACTGGGACAAGAAGCCTGCTGCGTGATTACACTCCAGTCGAGAATGGACCCAAAGTCATCTTTGGAGGGTCAGATCGAGGAGTCACCAGAGGTTATGGTATGATTTTCAACGGTATAATATCTATCACCGACGTGGCTTATGTTGAAGGGTTAAACCATAACCTGATCAGTGTAAGTCAGTTATGTGATAAAGGTTATGACATTAAGTTCTGCAAGGATAAATGTCTGATAATTTCACGTACCTCTTCTGAGACGGTATTATCAGGCATTAGGAGGAGAAATATCTTCTGCTTAGATTTTCTTAGTTTAGATTCATCTACCCCCGTATGCCTTGTGGCAACAGGCAGTGCATCTCTTTGTGAACAATGGCACAAGAGATTGGCACATATTAATTTCAAGACAATTAGTATGATGTTTTCTAAGAACTTAGTAAGGGATGCTCCCAGTATCAAGTTCATCAAAGATAGCCCCTGTCTTGCATGCCAGATGGGCAAACAGACTCGGGCTACCTTTAAGAGCATTGCAGACAAAGACTCTTTCTGATGTCTTTACCTTTTACATATGGACTTGTTTGGTCCAATGCAAGTTCATAGCTTGAGAGGCAAGTCCTATACGCTAGTGATAGTTGATGATCATTCTCGGTTTACATGGATGTTCTTTTTGAAACGAAAGTCAGATACGTTTGACATCTTCACTAGTTTTGTCAAGCAGGTTCAGAATGAATTTAACTGCTCAGTGGTCAAAATCAGAAGTGACCATGGAACAGAATTCGAATCTGGTGCTATGACAGAGTTTTGTGAAGAACAAGGTATCTTTCATGAGTTTTCCTCCCCGCGCACTCCTCAGCAAAATGGAGTTGCGGAGAGGAGAAATAGAACTCTCATTGAAGCCTGCACGACAATGTTGAAAGACGCTTCTCTCCCAGAATACTTCTGGGCAGAGGCTGTCAATACAGCTTGTCATCTACAAAACTGTGCATTGATCAACAAGCATCATCGTAAGACGCCTTACGAGCTACTGAAAGGCAGGAAACCAACCATGTCCTACTTGAGGATCTTTGGTTGCAGATGCTATGTACTGAATAATGGGAAGTACCCGCGTACTAAATTTGGTGAAAAATGATTCGAAGGCATATTCATGGGCTATAGTTCCCACAGTCGGGCATATAGGGTCCTCAATAAGAAAACCCTAGTGGTAGAAGAATCAATTAATGTTGTATTTGATGAAGGAAGTTTGCTTAACTACAATTCTTCCAGTGGTATTCTTGAAGATGCAGGTGCACGACTTGAACAGCTGGATCTCGATGAGACCGCTAAAGATGAAACTCCTAAGTACGTCAAAGTTTCCACCTCCACGTCATCTGGGAATGTTGAAGATCAAAATGGAACAAATCTCTTAGAAGAAGGAGAAGCCCAAGAAGTAGTCGAAGCTCCAGACGCCAGACTTCTAGAGCTCTGGCACGTGAGGGATCATCCTAGAGATCAGATCATCGGAGATCCTCGTATCGGTGTCAGAACTCGAAGAGGTGCCATTAACGAAGTTTTGCATCTTAGCGTCCTGTCACAGGTTGAGCCAAAGTAGTTCGACGAGGCGAACAAAGATGCGGCATGAATTTTGGCCATGCAAGATGAACTACATCAATTCGAACGATGCAACGTTTGGACACTGGTTCCCAGACCACACAAGCAGAATGTGATTGGCACCAAGTGGATCTTCAGAAACAAACTGGATGAACATGGTGTCATCATAAAGAACAAGGCCAGGCTGGTGGCTCAAGGTTACAAACAGGAGGAGGGGATTGACTTCGACCAGACCTTCGCACTAGTGGCAAGGCTCGAGGCAATCAGACTGTTCCTGGCGTATGCTTCGCACAAAGGATTCACAGTCTATCAAATGGATGTGAAATCAGCTTTCTTGAACGGAGACCTGAAGGAGGAAGTATACGTCGCTCAACCCCCAGGTTTTGTCAATCCTACTTATCCCAATCATGTATATTTTCTTAATAAAGCTTTATATGGGTTAAAACAAGCTCCACGAGCTTGGTATGAGACTTTATCTAGTTTTTATTCTTGAGAACAAGTTCTCTAGAGGTAAAATAGATAAGACATTGTTTCTCAGGGAAGTCAAAGGCAAGATTTTGCTGGTGCAAATCTATGTCGATGACATTATATTCGGCTCAACGAACAACAATCTTTGCAAAACGTTTTCTAAACTTATGCAAGGAAAGTTTGAAATGAGCAGTATGGGAGAGCTCAAGTATTTCTTGGGACTTCAAGTGAAACAGTCTGAGGATGGAATCTTCATCTCTCAGACGAAGTTCACAAATGAACTCCTTAAGAAATTCAGTATGGAGAATGCAACCTCTATGAGGACTCCAATGGGATCCACTATGTCTCTGGATAAGGATGAGAAAGGTAAACCTTTCGATGAAACCAAATACAGAAGCATCATTGGATCCCTGCTCTACCTTACTGCCAGTAGACCGGATATCATGTTCTCCACATGTGTCTATGCCAGATATCAGGTGAACACTAAGGAATCTCACTATGTCGCTGCAAAGCGAATTCTAAGATACCTTAAAGGTACTCCCAATCTTGGCTTGTGGTACCCAAGAAACAATGATGTCGAGCTAATAGGTTTTTCAGATGCTGATTTTGCATGGAGTAGGGATGACAGGAAAAGCACCTCCGGGACGTGTCAATTCCTCGGCAGGAGGCTTATCTCATGGAACAGCAAGAAACAGAATTGTGTTGCAACCTCCACAGCAGAGTCTGAGTACATCTCGGCAGGCAGCTGTTGCGCACAACTCCTATGGATCAGAAACCAGTTAGCCGACTATGACCTTCAGTTCAAGGAAATACCAATGTACTCCGATTCCTCCAGTGCAATTGCAATTGCCAACAATCCGATATCGCACAGCAGAACGAAACATATTGAAGTGCGCTACCACTTCATTCAGGAGCACGTGGAGAACAAGGACATCTCTCTCTGTTATGTCCCCATGGACAAGCAGATTGCAGATATATTCACAAAGCCCTTAGACGAAGCCAAGTTCAGTCTTTTCAAAACTGAATTGGGAATGCTAAACTATGAGGAATGAAGACTACACAAGCTCTAGGCTCGTGCAAGATCTGAGGGGGAGCAAGGAACTCAAGTGTGAGCACAGATGCAAGAACTGAGGGGGAGCAAGGGGTCAAATGCTACAGACCCAGATTTGTAGAAGCCGAAAAGGGGGAGATTACCCTCTCGGCTACGGCTAAGGTGGCTCCAAAGTTTGCCCGCACGAAATTGGTATCGGTAATGAATATCTCTCTCAACTTATTTCAAGGTTATGATTTTCATTCCCATACGCTTTATTCACCTTAGCTTGTAGGGTTTAGGCTTCTTCAAATAGGGGGAGATTGTTGGGTATTGTATCCACAACGTACCTGATTTGAAGAAGCCCGTGAACAAGCTAAGGTAAATAGGCAATGTTTTTGACAAAATATTTCAAGTTGTGCTTGCAGTTTTTCCATGCTAAGTGCACACCAATGTCAGGGTGCAGTAGGTCAATATACATGGGTCTGCACGACGTAATCCCTCGTTGAGCAGATCAGTGTGTTGCCCTACGTGTACTCTCTCTATTGGAGTGTACTTAATTTCAAGTACAGGGTTGTGATCTTGCAAGAGCAGACAAGGAGCAAGGATGGGTCAAGGAGCACATCATGGATGGAAAGACGAAAATTTGTCTAAGTGTAAATCGACGAGAATCGCCAAGTGATTCTCGCCGATTCGGCGAGAATCATCTTTGATTCTCGCCGAATCGTCGAGAATCAGTGGCTGATTCCCGCCGACTCGATCCAGCTACTTCAAAGCAAGCATCTCTGATTCTAAGTAAGAATCGACGAGAATCACCAAGTGATTCTCGCCGATTCGGCGAGAATCACTGGCTGATTCTCGCCGTCTCGACCCGGCTGAATCAGTGCGTGTAACCAAATCAACTTCGATGAGAATCATCTTTGATTCTCATCGAATCGTCGAGAATCAAAGGTGATTCTCGACGATTCGACGAGATTCACTTTCGATTCTCACCGATTTTGACTTGGGTATTTTTCTGGATTAAGCTGAACCGGATTCTGTCGCTGGCGCTATTTTGAACCGTATTTAGGGTTTCTACTTGTGGGACCCACAACGGTCATATTGAAGTTGTCTACAGTATAAATACAGGCTTATTTTTGAACAGTAACACTACAGAATAAAATACACAGAAATAAGCCGAGCGACCATCTTGACCTAAAATCGCGAATCTGCTCCGCAGCCGCCGTCGCCGCGCAAGCAAGTCGTTCGCCGACCTTGATCGAGATTTCTTCCTGATCTTCCGGCGACAGAAGCTTAGCCAAGCTTAGAGTCTCACGTGTCTATCCAGAGATCCCTTGTCTCTCGATTTGTTGATCGGGAAAAACTTCCCCGTCCGAATCGATCGAGACGATCGATCCTAGAGTGACTGTTGGAAGACCTAGCTAGCTTCGCTATGAAGTTTGGATCTCCAGAGAACAGCAGCCGCACATCGTTGTCGCCGCCGATCCCGTGAACCTAGCCGCCGCCAATCTAGCCGCCGCCGGTTCCGGGGAGATTCTCTCCAAGAGAGATCTAGGGTTGTGGACTCTTCGTGGACTTCAAGAACACGTCGTCAACGAAGAGGGACACCTTAGTCTCTAAACGTAGTTTGTATCTCTTGTACATTCTAGTTTTTCTTTTATTGTAAAGGAACATTGGTTCCTAGTTGTAAGGGTTGGGTGCAACCCGTGTTGTGGGAGTATTGACTCCTACGTGTGGAAGGGTTCCTTCCGATAGTGCAAGGATTGGATTTCAATCCTGTTGGAGAAGTGACCGAGTCGTCCCTTGGTGGGAGATAGGTCGAAGGGGGAAAGTGGATGTACCCAAATCGGGGAACCACTATAAATAGCTTGTGTATTCTGTGTACTGTGTTGTTTATTTTTATTGTGCAGGTACAATCTTAAATTCCGCAAAAACGCTGCACGTCACCTATTCCCCCCCCCCATAGGTGAAGATAATTGACACTAGGTGGACTTTCACGCGCAAACAGTTAAGTCTGGAGGTGTGATGAGTCCATTTTATATACCTATTTTCGGACTCATCTGGGCTAGTTTTCACGCGTTTGCACTTCACTTTTAGTTCTATATCGTTCATATTTCATCTTATCTTTATTTCCATAGGAAATGCACATTTATGCCCGTGGTTGTGTATTTTGTTATTTTTATAGTTTGTACTCCTTTTTGTGATTGCCTGGAATGTCTGCACATATCAGTGATTGGTTTTTCCTTTCGGTACAGGGGTCGTGTGCGTGTTCGGGGATGGTTTTGAAATAGGAATACTGCGCACGATTATGGGATCTAATGCGCACGACCACTGGTCGTGCGCCCCTGCTCGTGCGCACTACTCTACATTTTCCAGAATTAGCCTGGGTAATCGCACGACCACTGGACCTAGTGCGCACGACCACCGGTCGTGCGCCACTGTTCATGTGCATTGATTCCTCTTTTCTGGAGTCCTGTCTGGGGTAATCGCACGACCATTGAACTTAGTGTGCACGACCACTGGTCGTGTGCCACTACTCGTGCACGTTATCCCAGTTCTTCTTCCTTATCTGCCATGCCAGTGCGCACGATCACCGGACATAGTGCGCACGACCACTGGTCGTGCGCCTGTGATCGTGCGCATTGTTCATTTCTGCTTTGCATAAATAATGCAGGTCTCGCCGTAATTCAGGAGATCGCTGATCGCTCGACATTTCTCCGCCATTTTCCGCTTTCTCCGCGGTTTTCCTTCATCTTCCACCCTAGGGAGGTGCTCCGGGCAAGCTTTCACGGCCAAATCCAAGCCGGAGCTTCCTCTCGGCCTCCTCCATCATCTCTTGGGTTCATTTCAAACTTCAACACCATAGCCATCAAGCAAAGGGAAGCTTGCAACTTTCGTCCGCTATCGTGAGACGAAGAAGACGGGCCATTGGAAGGTGGTGACAGCCCTTCTCTACCCCGGATGCAGTTGAGGACCGAGCTTGGACGCGGATTGACAACCCAACGATTCCAACTGTGAATCCTCAGCAAGACTTCGGATTCGGTCGATCTCTTGACTTGTTCTTCCTTTATTGTTTTTTATGTGTCTTTGTAAACCTTATGTATAGATGATGTGTGTTTATTTGTAAAATGTTTTTTATAAAATCATGTCTTTGTGATTTGTAATTTCGTATTTTTGCTTAAGGTGCGCCATATTCCGTCCACCACCATCCACCCTTGTCGTTCTAGCAATTGCTAGAAGCGTGCGTAGCGAAGAGGTGCTTTTGACCCTCATTCCGCCGTTCTAATCACCTCATCTGCTAGCCTACTCACCCATCCGCCTAGCGATTCGGTGCATAGTGTCCCGACTAGTCTTCCATCCTGCCTGGCGAAGCATCGCATAGCGGCGTTGCATAGGAGTAGTTGTTAGCCTTTTATTTTTTGTTTCCTCAATATAAAAGCCCCCATCGTTACCTCCGACCTAAGGACTTCAATCTCAAGTCCTCCTCAAAATTAACTCCACCTTATTGTGTTCCTTGAGAGATCGATACTTAGGAAAGTCCCCATTTTATATTACTTGTGCAACCGGTTCACTGTCGTGATCTTTAGCATCAAGAAATGTCTAGCTCTGGATCCTCTTCTGAATTAGGGCGAGACCTGCATATTTATAGAAAACAGAATGAACAATGCGCATGATCACGGGCGCACGACCAGCGGTCGTGCACACTATATCCAGTGATCGTGCGCACTTGCATGGCAGATTATGAAGAAGAACTGGGATAATGCGCACGAATAGTGGCGCATGACCGGTGGTCGTGCACACTAAGTCCAATGGTCGTGCGATTACCCCAGACAGGACTCCCGAAAAAGAGGAATCAATGCACACGAACAGTGGCGCACGACCGGTGGTCGTGCACACTAGGTCCAGTGTTCGTGCGATTACCCAGGCTGATTCTAAAAAACATAGAGTAGTGTGTACGATCAGGGGCGCACGACCAGTGGTCGTGCGCATTAGATCCCATGATCGTGCGCAGTATTCCTGTTTCAAAACCATCCCCAGACACGCACATGGCCCCTGTACCGAAAGGAAAAACCAATCACTGATATGTGCAGACATTCCAGACAATCACAAAAAAGGAGTACAAACTATAAAAATAAAAAATACACAACCACGAGCATAAATGTGCACTTCCTATGGAAATAAAGATAAGATGAAATATGAATGATATAGAACTAAACGTGATGTTCAAACGCGTGAAAACTAGCACAGATGAGTCCGAAAATAGGTAAAATGGACTCATCAAGCGGGCTTCCTATGCAAAGGGAAAGAGGACTTCACATGTCCTAGGATGAGAATCGTTACCCAAGCATTTTTCCTTGGCGTCATGGAAATCTATGCGGATGAAAAGCACCGCAATCTCCTAGCCTCCGTAGATCCGAAGTCGGCTTGGGATTTGGAGCACCGAAGCTCCACCGATGACCGGATCTGGCCTCCTTTCTTCTTTCTTGCTCTCCCCTCTCTCTAAGCTTTAGAAAACGAATAACCCAAGTGAGATGGGGTTTTCAAAGCCATAAACCTAGGTATATCTCAGCAGGAACAACCCCCAACCGTCGGATCCCAAAATAAGGAAACGGACGGCCACGATTCGGGCTTGAAATGCAAAATCTGGGCCGAACATGGCATGTGATACGGCCGTGTCCAGGGCCGTGTTCCCCATTCGCCGTCAAAACCGATGCGTCCCGAAAAGAACACGGGAACCCGACATGCCCATGTTTGACCTGACACGCCCGTGTTATCCAGTACACGCACGTGTTCCCGGGCGTGTCCTTCCTTTGACACAGGTCCAAGAATATCCCACAGGGGACACGGGTCCTCCAAACACCCGTGTCGGATTTAACACGCCCATGTCTACCCGACATGGCCCGTGCGCCAAACCGTGTATCACCAACGACACAGCCCGACTTCATCCTGTGAAGGACACGACCTGATACACGCCCATCTCCCAGGCCGTGTTCGCTGCTCGACGATCGTCGACTCCAAAATTCGTCGACCTCTCGGCCAGATCGTCGACCCGAGCATGACACGCCCGGGGACACGCCCGTGTCCCAGGCCGTGTGTGACCCCTGCCAAGTTCCAAACATGGCTCAAAATGCCACACGTCGCTCTTTTGAGTTTCGGGGCATTACACATTGGGGGAAAGGCCTTTGATACCCCTGCCATAGTCTTGAGGATGCCAGAATTTGACCTCATTCTGGGTATGACATGGTTGGACTGCACTTTGCACGGATTGACTGTATGGAGAAACAAATTTACTTGAGACACGGAGACACTGATGTCATCTTTCAAGGTATTAGATTCGCACCTCATATGTTGTTATCTTCGATTCAGGCTGTAAAAGCCCATATTAAGGGGGGAAGAAGATTTCATGATTTGTTTCGAGTTGAAGGAGATAACGTTGGAAATGAAAGATGTACGGGTAGTGCGGGACTTCCCCGAGGTATTTCCTAAGAAACTGCCAGGATTACCCCCGCGTAGAGAAGTTGACTTTCAAATTACTATAGTACCCGGTTCCAAGCCCGTCTCCAGGACCCCTTACCGGATGGCCCCGAAGGAACTCACAGAGTTTAGAGTACAGCAACAAGAATTGGTGGAGTCAGGGTTTGTTTTCCCCAACTCGTCACCCTGGGGAGCCCCTATATTGTTCGTCAAGAAGAAGGATGGAACCTTGCGATTATGCATAGACTATCGGGAGCTCAACTGGTTGACGGTACGGAACACCTATCTGCTACCCCAGATTGTTGAGTTGTTCGACCAATTGGTAGGTGCATATTGTTTCTCCAAGTTGGATTTACGCTTGGGGTATTACCAATTTAGGATACGAGAGGAGGACATCCAGAAAACGGCTTTCAGCTCAAAGTACGGTTTGTACGAGTTCACCATAATGTCGTTTGAGCTCACAAATGCCCCTTTGGCTTTCATGAGTCTGATGAACAAGGTGTTCGAGCCTTATCTAGACATCTTTGTCATCGTCTTGATCGATGACATTTTGGTCTACTCAAAGATGGAAAAGGAGCATACCAAACATCTAACCTTGGTGCTGAAGAAACTAAAAGAGCATGCTTTGTTTGCCAAGTTCAGCAAGTGCGAGTTCTGTCTTAAGGAGGTTGCCTTCTTGGGCCATATTATCAGTGAGGCTGGACTAGCTGTAGAACCGACCAAAGTGCGTGCCGTGAAGGAGTGGTCGCCCTTGAGGTCAGCGACTGATATGCGGAGCTTTCTTGGACTTGCCGGGTACTATCGCAAAATCCTAAAAGGATTCTCGAAGATTGCCCTTCCTCTTACTTCTTTGACAAAGAAAGGTGTGCCAAATGAGCGGACACCCCAGTGTGAAGCTGTGTTCCAAGAGCTGAAGGACAGACTTACATCTGCACCCATCCTAGCACTTCCGTCTAGGAATGAAGGATTTCAAGTTTACACTGATGCATCTTATCAAGGGATGGGAGGGGTGATGATGCAGTATGGTCATGTAATTGCATATGCGCCAAGACAGCTAAAGAAGCATGAACTCAATTATCCGGTTCATGATTTGGAATTGGGTGCAGTGGTGTTTGCCCTCATGGTGTGGAGACACTACCTATATGGAGTTCATTGCGAGATATTTTCGGACCATAAAAATTTAATGTATGTTCACACTCAGAAGGAACTAAACTTGAGACAACGGCGGTGGTTGGAGTTTTTGTGCGATTATGAGTTCACCTTGAACTTCCACCCCGGAAAAGCAAATTCTGTGGCTGATGCTCTGAGCAGAAAGGTACCGGAAGAAAGTCCTGAGTCCCGATCGGTAAATATGAAATTAGCTCGGATGCTCGATGAGATGGAGATTACCTTGGTGTATAAAGAACATTCGGAAAAGTATATGGGGTACTTGAATGCGATGAGCATAATCTGTGATATTCGAGACCGGATCTGGGCAGAGCAAGGAAAGGATGCGGCTCTGGCCCCAGTAATTAAGTTAATTGAGGATGGGACATCTGACGAGTAGTCCCTAAAAGACGGCCTCGTCCACTTTCATGGTCGGCTCTACATTCCCAAGGGCGGTAAGATTCAGGAGGATATCTTGAGAGAGGCGCATTGCTCTCAGTATTCAGTACATCCGAGTATTGCCAAGATGTACGCCGACCTGCAAAATATCATGTGTTGGCCGGGAATGAAGAACGATGTCCAGTACTTTTGATGTCGCTGCCCCTCCGCCACTACTTGATGACGATCCAGTTGCTGAGGCTCTACAACATAAAGACCTTTGGAGCCGTGATGACGCTAACGGACGACGCCGCTACAACCTCCGCCCGCGGCGTGCTACCCTCACTTGATGACTATTTTAATTAATTTGTCATGCTTTATTATTTTATGTGTGAATATAAAATTATTCCAATCTTGGTTAATAATTTTATATTCATTTGTGACTTGTAATCTTTAATTATTTTCTGCAAACATTTTGGTGTGTATGTAACCGCCCGTATGGATGAGATTTCATCTCCATTATGGACGGTTGGATCTCTTTTGTAACTCCTATTTAAAGGAGGCTATTATGATGAGCAATTGGAAAGAAACCTAAAAAAACCCCCCTTGTGGAAATTTCGGCCACCATGGAGAAGTCCATAGCCGCCCCCTCCCCTTTGGTGTGAAGCCAAGCCTTGCCTCCTCCATCCCCGTTCGGTGCGACTCCGGCGTGGCTTCCTTCGGTGCGACTCCTTGGAAGAAGGTTGCAAACCATTCGGTGCGACGCCGGTGGATCCGTGGAGAGAGTGATTCTCCCACAGTTATCTCGTGTGAAAGCTTTCCGGTTGGGTAATCTCTTTCCCCTCCCTTGTGTGATTTCTTCTCTTTAGTTGTGGTAGATTTCGCTCATCGTTTTCTCCGGATCTTTAATTTAATCGCTGCAAGTTTTGAATCGAAATCGCCGTTGCAAGGCTTTTATTTCCGGATCGGGTGGATCCTATTTGCTTGAGCGGATCTTGGCCTATAGCCTTGGTCTTGCTCTTAAAAAGGAGTGGCAACCTTTGTGTTTTCTTGGGGAATAATCCGACTCAAATTTCCGATCGTTGTTTTCGAGTCGACCATTACTCCTTTGTTGTTTGTGCTGCGTTTTGTGACGAGGAAATATTGTGGGCGATAGGTGTTGTGTAGGTGCGGTAGATCTACGACGTGTTGTGCGTAGGGAGAGCGTTAGCTTCGCGGAGATCTCCGTTTCCGGATAACCCTACATCAATTTGGTATCAGAGGCAGTCGTTTCAACTCCCACGTTGAAAACATCCTCTCTGCATTCCTTGTTGGTCGATCGGATCTAAAAAAAAATCAAAAAACATTATTTCTGTGGTCTGCCAATAGCGGGCTGAAATCTTTATTTTTCTGCAAAATTTTGAAAAAAAAAAATTTTAACGATCCACGTGTTCCTCACATCGGGAAAATATAAAAATATCTTATTTTCAGTATAGCTACAGCCCTAGGAAAAATCACCTTTCCAAAATTTCCTAGACCTGAATGCGCACTAGGCACGGATCTGAGTACGCGACACCGTCTACGTCTAGGATGGCTGCGAACGAGCATGGCGATCCCAACACCGAGGCCATAGCAGGGCTACGTAACGAAATGACGGAGCTTAGAAACATGTTGGCACAGATCCTGCAAAATCAAGCAAGGCCACCCCCGCCACCCATTAATGTTGAGCAGCCCAACCGGCGCCAACAAACTCCTGAGTCGGATTCCGATGAGGACTCTCCCCGAGTGCCCCCTCGAGAACACCGCCACGATCGTGCTTACGATATCACTAGGGCCATTAAGATCGACGCCCCCACTTATGATGGCATGGGAGATCCCCAGATCTTCCTTACTTGGGTGGTGGATATGGAGTGCTACTTCGATTGGCACACCCTTACGGACCATCAAAAGGTCCAAGTTGCCAGGATGAAGCTAACGGGACGTGCCAAAACTTATTGGCTGAATGAAGAGCGTAGGCTAGGAACCGGGAATGGGGTCCCACTTATTGGATGGGCCGTGATGAAGAACTTGTTGACCGATCAGTACGTTCCCGCGTACCATCGGACACAAATGTTCGACGAGCTTGCCACTCTACGGCAGGGCTCCAATTCGGTAGCTGAGTATATGGGAGAACTGAAGGACCGTATGGTGCGTTGTGATTTGAGGGAGATCCCCGAGGTCACCCTATCCAGATTTCGTAAGGGGCTTCATCCCGATATTCAGCGGAAGCTCT
This sequence comes from Platanthera guangdongensis, assembly GCA_039583875.1. Taxonomy (NCBI): domain Eukaryota; kingdom Viridiplantae; phylum Streptophyta; class Magnoliopsida; order Asparagales; family Orchidaceae; genus Platanthera; species Platanthera guangdongensis. Next base: position 18,602,224 of record CM077160.1, on the reverse strand, counting down.
TACGATATGGTCATACGGATCTGAACACGACATTTAATGCCGCCCTCGACATCGAAAAGCACTTAGCCTCTAAGGCTCACTCCCGGTATTCCCATGCGAAGGGAAAGTCCACAGCTGGAGCCTCTTCCTCCACATATCAGGATAAAGGGAAGTTTCGGTCTGCCGAGTCAAAGTCTGTCGTGATTACTGCTAGGAACGGCAAGAATCCTGCGAGTGAGCGTGTCCCTATAGGGAAGGTTAGCAAGGCTAACACTACTTGTTACTCTTGCGGCATTCAAGGCCACTATGCCTTTGAATGCGCAACGAAGACTAAAGCCATAGCCCTTCTAGAGTCGACTACCGACCTAGCTGATTTCGTTTATGAGGCTGCTGATGAGAGTGACCCAGAAGGGGTCCCAAGCGATTTAGAGGACGAACACCCCGTTATGGTGATGCGTTGTATCTTGACCACCCCTCGTCCGTTAGATGACTGGAAAAGGACTAGTATATTTTCCCTGATCTTTAAGAGTGGCGAGAAGTTGTGCAAGTTGATCATTGATAGTGGCAGTTGTGTAAACGTCATCTCTGAGAATGTCGTTACACGTATGTCCTTGACTACGCAGCCCCACCCGGCTCCCTATCAGGTAGCCTGGATTAATAAAGTTACCATCCCGGTCACCAAGCGTTGCCTTGTACCTCTCTCGATCAAATCCTATACTGACGAGGTATGGTGCGATGTCCTTCCAATGGACGCTTGTCACGTGTTATTGGGCCGCCCTTGGCTTTACGACCGTGACGTGACACACTTTGGAAGGGCCAACACATATGAGTTTAAATTCAATGGCAAGGTCATTACGTTGAGACCGACCGTCCCGAAAGAGCCAGTAGCTTTGGCTAAGGACACCACTGTTCCAGTCGAGAGGAAAACGTTGAGTCTCGTGGGAAGAAAAGAGTTTGTGAAGGATCCCTTTCTTGACGGGATGATGTACGCTCTAGTTCTTATGAGTGCGAAAGGGGATACGAGAGCATTGGATGAGTTGCCTAGAGAGTTACGGGAATTGTTGGATGAGTATAAGGACGTGTACCCGGATGAGCTGCCTTCGGTATTACCACCGCTTAGGAATATACAGCATGCTATAGACCTTATCCCGGCTCCTCCTTACCGAACCAGCCCCACTATAGGCTTCACCCCGCCGCCCATAAGGAGTTACAGACCCAGATCGAGGATTTGATGAAAAAGGGGTTCATTAGGACTAGTATGAGTCCATGTGCGGTACCGGCCCTTCTTGCCCCCAAGAAGGATGGTACGTGGAGAATGTGTGTTGATAGCCGTGCCATCAACAAGATTACCATCAAATATAGATTTCCTATTCCGCGATTAGATGACCTCCTAGATGTCTTATCTGGCGCCACCATTTTTTCAAAGTTAGATTTGCGGAGTGGCTATCACCAGATCAGGATCCGTGAGGGGGACGAGTGGAAGACAGCATTTAAGTCCAAGGATGGGTTATACGAGTGGCTTGTGATGCCCTTTGGGCTATCCAACGCCCCCAGTACCTTCTCCCGGATGATGACCCATGTCTTTCAGCCTTACATGGGGAAGTTTGTGGTCGTCTATTTTGATGACATTTTAGTCTTTAGTACCACCACTGCTGAGCACGTCTCCCACATGAGATCGGTTCTTTCCACCCTGCGGAAGGAAACCTTATACCTTAATCTCAAGAAATGCACATTCTATGTCACTGAAGTGGAATTCTTAGGCTATATAGTCGGTTCGGATGGCATTAGAGTTGACCCTAATAAGGTCAAGGTCATGATGGATTGGCCCGAACCGACCACATTACGAGAGGTGCGAAGTTTCCATGGGTTAGCTACTTTTTACCGCCGTTTTATTAAAGACTTTAGTAGCATTATGGCCCCCATTAGTGATTGCATGAAGAAAGGTGAGTTCACCTGGATAAGGTCCGCCGCTACTGCTTTCAAATGCATTAAGGAACTTATGACTGAGGCACCTGTCCTACATCTACCTGACTTCAATAAGGTCTTTGAGCTTACGTGTGACGCTTCTGGCGTAGGAATAGGAGGTGTCTTGAGTCAGGAAGGGCACCCTGTGAGTTATTTTAGTGAGAAGTTAGCGGGCGCCAAATTGAATTACTCGAATTACGATAGGGAGTTTTATGCCGTCATTAGATGTCTGCACCATTGGAGGCACTATCTCCTCTCTAAGGAGTTTGTGATCCTCTCCGATCACGAGGCACTGCGGTTCATCAATGGCCAACATAAAATCAGCCCGCGACACGCTAAGTGGGTATCTTTCCTACAGGGTTACACTTTTAACCTCAAACACCTTAAAGGAGCTGACAATCGAGTCGCGGATGCTCTTAGCCGCCTGACTCTGTTACTCACCACTATGGAGGTTAACATGGTAGGATTCGAGCGAATCAAGGACGAGTACGCCACATGTCCAAACTTTCAGGATGCATATTTGTCTGCCCAAGATAGCTCCCCCACGATTATATCTGCGTTCGTCATTAAGGATGGCTCCCTATTTAGACATGGGAAGTTATGTATCCCGCAGTCATCGCTACGCCTTCATATCATCTGGGAATTGCATAGTGGAGGGTTGAGTGGTCATTTCGGTAGGGATAAGACCATTACGTTAGTTGAGGAGAAATTCTATTGGCCAAAACTTAAGGCAATGGTGGGAAGGGTAGTTAGTAGTTGTCGTACCTGTCAGGTATCCAAGGGCGCCAAGACCAACGTAGGATTATATACGCCCCTGCCTATCCCTTCCACGCCATGGGAAGACGTGAGTATGGATTTTGTTGTAGGCCTACCCACCACCTTACGCCGTCACGATTCTATTTTTGTAGTGGTGGATAGATTCTCTAAAATGGCATATTTTATTCCTTGCGCTAGAACCAACGACGCATCTCACATTGCCAAATTATATTTTAAGGAAGTAGTTAGTCACCGGGGAGTGCCGAAGACAATAGTCTCGGATAGAGATGTTAAGTATACGAGCTATTTTTGGAAGACACTTTGGTTCTTGATGGGTACCAAGTTATTGTTTTCCTCAGCCTATCACCCTCAGACCGATGGGCAAATAGAGGTAGTCAATCGGAGCCTAGGAAGCCTCCTTAGATGCCTAGTGAGCGATCACAAAGGTACGTGGGATCTTCTTCTTCCCCACGCCCAGTTGGCCTATAATAATTCCAAAAACCGGTCCACTGGTCTGTCTCCAAATGAGATAGTTCACGGGTACAAGGCCCCTGTGCCTCTTGACTTGGTTCCTTTGCCCCCAACATACAAGACAAGTCAATTTGCACAATCCTTCGCCCAACATATTCATGACCTACATGCACGTATACGAGCTACCTTGACTGCTCAATACGAGTCTTATCAGTCGCACGCTAATCTACATAAGAGGGTGTCACACTTCAACGTCGGCGATTTGGTCCTAGTCCGGTTAGTTCCCGAACGCTTGCCATCTGGCACCGTTAAAAAGTTGGCACCAAAGCGCGCCGGCCCTTTTCGAATTATAAAGAAACTAGGTGACAACGCTTTCGTGTTGGATTTGCCAGCTGATTGGGGTATCTCCCCTATTTTTAATGTCTCGGATTTGACGCCGTTTGTTTCTCCTCCACCTGAGTTGAATTCTTTGTCGTCTTCTCCCTCCACTAAAATTTCTATTGGGTTGGGGAGTGGTAGTTCAGATGATCTCTCTCTTTCGGTCCCCGCAGGTATAACATCGGATGGTACGTTGCCTTCTTTTTTCCCTACTGCTGACATGTTTCCCAGGTTTCCAAAGACATTTCTCACTCCAGATATGATACTTGCTGCTGAGCCACTTACCACTCCTGATGGTGCTACCTACCGCTTCCTCATCCGTTGGCGTGACCGCCCCCCTTCAGATGATTCATGGGTACTTGCGACAGAGCTTCAACGTTTGGATGCCGAGCTTCTCCGCCGCTATCTCTCGGACCACGCATCGGAGATACGTGATTTTGAGTGGGGGAGGATTGATGCCGCTGCCCCTCCGCCACTACTTGATGACGATCTAGTTGCCGAGGCTCTACAACATAAAGACCTTTGGAGCCGTGATGACGCTAACGGACGACGCCGCTACAACCTCCGCCCGCGGCGTGCTACCCTCACTTGATGACTATTTTAATTAATTTGTCATGCTTTATTATTTTATGCGCGAATATAAAATTATTCCAATCTTGGTTAATAATTTTATATTCATTTGTGACTTGTAATCTTTAATTATTTTCTGCAAACATTTTGGTGTGTATGTAACCGCCCGTATGGATGAGATTTCATCTCCATTATGGACGGTTGGATCTCTTTTGTAACTCCTATTTAAAGGAGGCTATTATGATGAGCAATTGTAAAGAAACCTAAAAAAACCCCCCTTGTGGAAATTTCGGCCACCATGGAGAAGTCCATAGCCGCCCCCTCCCCTTTGGTGTGAAGCCAAGCCTTGCCTCCTCCATCCCCGTTCGGTGCGACTCCGGCGTGGCTTCCTTCGGTGCGACTCCTTGGAAGAAGGTTGCAAACCATTCGGTGCGACGCTGGTGGATCCGTGGAGAGAGTGATTCTCCCACAGTTATCTCGTGTGAAAGCTTTCCGGTTTGGTAATCTCTTTCCCCTCCCTTGTGTGATTTCTTCTCTTTAGTTGTGGTGGATTTCGCTCATCGTTTTCTCCGGATCTTTAATTTAATCGCTGCAAGTTTTGAATCGAAATCGCCGTTGCAAGGCTTTTATTTCCGGATCGGGTGGATCCTATTTGCTTGAGCGGATCTTGGCCTATAGCCTTGGTCTTGCTCTTAAAATGGAGTGGCAACCTTTGTGTTTTCTTGGGGAATAATCCGACTCAAATTTCTGATCGTTGTTTTCGAGTCGACCATTACTCCTTTGTTGTTTGTGCTGGGTTTTGTGACGAGGAAATATTGTGGGCGATAGGTGTTGTGTAGGTGCGGTAGATCTACGACGTGTTGTGCGTAGGGAGAGCGTTAGCTTCGCGGAGATCTCCGTTTCCGGATAACCCTACATCAACTTTGTTACCCATTGCGAGGTCTGTCAAAGGGTGAAGGCGGAGTGCAAGAGCCCTAGTGGTTTGTTACAGTCATTGCCCATCCCCGAGTGGAAATTTGAGGATATCTCCATGGACTTCGTTCACGGGTTACCTCACTCACGCTCGGGGAAGGATTCGGTGTGGGTGATCGTTGATCGCCTGACAAAAGTAGCCAGGTTCATCCCTATGAAGAAAGAGGCTCACGTGGATGTCTTGGTACGCCTCTTTGTGGAGCAGTTTGTACGGTACCATGGCATGCTGAAGACAATCATTTCTGACCGGGATGGTCATTTTACCTCCAAGGAGTCGAAGGCTGTGCAGTCATATTTGGGTTTGCGCCTTATCTTTAGCACCATGTTTCATCCTCAGACGGACGGACAGTCTGAGAGGACCATCAGAACATTGGAGGACCTATTAAGGTTATGTGTGTTGGATAGAGGAGAGTCGTGGGAAAGGCTCTTACGACTGGTAGAATTCTCCTATAACAACAACAATCAAGCTAGCATTGGTATGACGCCCCATGAAGCCCTTTACGGAAGAAGGTATAAAACCCCCTTGTCTTGGGTGCAAGATGAAGACCCGAAGGTTTTGGGAATTGAGTACATTGATGATACTGATGCGGTGGTTAGGCTAATACGAGACCGCATGCTTGAGGATCAAAGTCGGCAGGCGAAATATTATAACGCAAAGCACCGGATGGTGGAATTTCAAGTGGGTGATAAAGCATTTCTGAAGATCCGCCCGATGTATGGAGTGTCACGGGTGCGTGGTGTGAAAAAGCTCAGCCCAAGGTACGTTGGGCCTTATACTATATTGGAAAGAATTGGCCCTTTGGCCTATCGGTTGGAGTTACCACCAGAGCTAGAGAACCTCCACGACGTGTTCCATGTGTCGTCACTTCGAAAGGCGTTGTTGCAGCCCGATCAATATATCCCAACCACTGATGGTGCAGTGGCGACTGATAGGCCTGTGCGACTAGAGCCAGTGCGGATCGTAGACAACAAGACAAGGATCTTGCGACTCAAAAGTGTTCCTTTGGTGAAGGTGTTGTGGTCTAATCATGGGAAGGAGGAGTATACATGGGAGCTGGTGGACTTGATGCAAAGACGCTACCCGAAATTATTTCCTCAAGGTAAATTTGTTTTAAAAAAAAAGCTTATTTTTTTTTCTATTATGTTTTTCTCCTCATAGCCTTAGCCTGATTTCGGGGACGAAATCTTTTATTTTGTTTATAGGATTTGTAACGTCCCGATTCTCACTAGGCCCCTCGTGTGCGTTTTTGAGTCAGGAAAGCTGACTTGGGCTCAGGGAAGTGCTGGCAGCTGGGCCGCACTTGTAATTTGGAGGAGAAGTCTATCTAGAATTGGACACGGGTAGAGACACGGGCATGTCCCTACCTGTGTGTGTAAGGCCAGCTCTCGAGTCGACAACTCGAGTAGGTCCCGAGAAGGACACGGGCAGTGACACAGGCATGTCACTACCCTTGTGCATGAAGACACGGTAGGGACACAGCGTGCCCCTACCCGTGTATGTCCAACCAGTTGTCCTCGAGAAGGACACGGGTAGCGACACGGGATTGTCCCTACCCGTGTCTGTCCAGCTGACACTCGAGTCGACGACTCGAGTTGTCCCAGAGAAGGACACCGGTATTGACACGGGCGTGTCACTACCCATGTGTATGAGGACACGGGTAGAGACACGAGCGTGTCCCTACCCGTGTGTGTCAAATAGAGCTCGACGAAGTGTGCCCCGAGGAGGACACGGGTAGAGACACGGGCTTGTCCCTACCCGTGTGTGTCGAGTAGAGCTCGACGAAGTGTGCCCCGAGGAGGACACAGGTAGCGACAGGCGTGTCCCTACCTGTGTGTGATAAGTGAAACTCGACGAAGCATGTCCCGAGCAGGACACGACCAGCAACACGGCCGTGCCAATGGGGCACGGGTAGGGACACTGACGTGTCCCTACCCGTGTTTGTGTATCAAAGCGCCAGTCGAACCATCGACGATGCTTCGCCCGAGCGGGACACGGGTCCGGACACGGGCGTGTCCCTACCCGTATCATTTTTCACTTATGAGGGAAATGAAAACCCTAGTCGTTTTCATTCTCTTTTTAAGCCCCTTTTATCTAGAGAAACTGTTGTGGAGAAAGAAGGTGTTAGAGCAAGTCCAAGAGGTGAAGATCTGCCGCGGCCGAGGAGGAGGAGATGCCGCCGAGAAGAGTTACAAGATCCTTGGCCTGAAATGGTGGAAACGTCGGAAACAACGTGAGCTTCCTCCCCTCTCCCTTGGTGCTAGATCTTTAGTTATTTATTAGGAGAGACATCGACTCAAGAGAGTCCTGATTGAGAGGTGTTTCTAGGAATGGCCATGCAAGGACTTGTGTCCTAGGGATTAGATGTCTTCAAACTCTCCCTCCTTCTATGTGATGATGGAAGATGGTTTCGTGAAGAGAAGTGGCCTTGTGACGGTGAATAAGGGAGGAGGAAGTCTGGATGTGATTTTTGGAAATCGGCATGAGGAGGAAGATGAACCGATGTCGTTCATTCCGCCTTAAGATGCGTGCAGAAATTTGTGTTCTGCACACAGCGATCTTCTAGGCCATTTAGAAGTGTGATACGGCCATATCTGGGCTTTCGACTAAACACGACAGTTATAGCCACTGTAAATACCTTTCCAACGAGGGGTTATACGCCTTCACCGGATTTCTTTAGCCTCAGAAATCTTCGGTCAAAGGTGCTGCCCTGATGGTGTTCTGTACTTAAAATTCTGGGTTTAGTATAGCATTGGAATTGAATTCGGTAGAGACATTAGTTAAACTAATTTACGTAGGGGCTGGAGAATTCTTTATGTTTAAATGTCATAGTTTAACGAGTGATAAAATTATTGGATGGATCACACGTAAACAAATGGAGAAGTAAATTGCACTTGAATGGATCTGTTTGGTAGAAATTAGTGAACGAACGTTTTGACGTATTGATGGGATTAGAATGATTTCAAAAAGAGTAATATTGAGGGCGTAACGATAATGGTAATATGTCGATTATTGATAAGATCGACTCGAATTGGTATACCTGATCGGTGGAGATTGTTACGAACAAACGATCGCTTTTATTTAGATTATTGATTTATGTGCGCACAAATGATTGAACTTGATTAAAGCATGTTAGTCGGTTATGTTAGAGTTATGTGAACATAGATTGTAGATAGTCTTATATACCGCATTGACTCGGGTAATGTTGAGACGCTACATAGACGGACAGTTGCGCTTGGTCTTCGGTGTTCATTTCCCGGGGCTCCTTCCGTACCGAGTGGACGGTTAGGCTTGGTCCACGTGCTTTCTCTGAGGCTCCTTCCGTGCTATGGTGATGTGGAATTGCATGCGGTGTGAGTCGACACGCGGTGTCGTAATCCTGGGTTAAGGATATTGTGGCGGGTCTACTGGCTCGCCAGTCGTCACATCGACGGGAGTTGACAGATAGACTTTGGGCGGTTGGGCTTGGTCCTCAGTGTTCATGTCCCGGGGCTCCTTCCGTGCCAAGTGAACGGTTGGGATTGGTCCTCGTGCTTTTCCGAGGCTCCATCCGGGTCACACAAGGCCACTTCGGGGCTTGGTTCTCGGTGCACATCTACCCGAGACTCCTGCTGGGCCATAGTATGCATGGGGCTCCGCTGTTGTGTTCTTAGCATTGAGTCGTATGGAGGCCTAAGCGAAGTAATGTGGATACCCGCTTAGTAGTAGAGAAGCCCGCTCTACTGTCATAGCCTGGACACGATGGTTGACTCCTGAGAGGTTAGCTATATGCTAGAAAAGTGGGAACTATGAGTCTGTGTCGACATAGCGGTTGCATGTGTGTGATCATGGGTGAGTCGTTGCATAACATACATACCATTACATTACATTGCATAAACAAGACCCTCATCGTATAAGTTCGTATGGGCACTCCTATACGATGAGTTACTTTAAGTTAAACCGATCCTTAACTTATAAGTTTGTGTGAGCATTCTTATAAGTTAAGTTACTTTCCTGTTGTAGAACTCTATACTAGATGGATTGGTATAACTTGTGTAGAATTGCTAGTATAGACTGCTATTAATCATGTTACACATTTCCTCTATTACTACTCACATTACATGTACTTATTCCACCTGCTTGTACTTGCTTATATTATTTACTATATATTGTGCCCTGATTCCTTTCCCTGCCCGGTGCCGAGGAGTCGCCGGGGGAGTGGATGTGAAGCCACTTAGACTTTTTGACTAACGGATGCTACGTCTTCCTTTCTAGGAGGAAACCCCGCAGGTAGAGCAGTCGTAGATTATGCAGCAGTACAGCAAGGCCAAGACGACAGGGCCTGAAGGGACGGTGTCGTCGTTACCGTCGGTCACTGATGTGAGTTTTTGAGAGGTTTTGATGTAGCCCCTTTTGGGCATATTTTAGCTGTACTCTGATGTTTTAGAAGCTTATTGTAGCTTCTCTTATTGTTGTACTTTTGGACTTAATATGTTTATGTGTGGATTGGCTTCTTGATTGTATTTTGGTTGGATTGACATTTATCGATATTGGTTGTAGCCGGCAGAATAGGCATCTTGTGGTATAGGTTAGCCCGTGTGCTAATGCTACCACAAGGCGGCAGTTCTGGGCATAAGACCCCCTTCGTGTTGTGTTTTGTGTTTCGGGAGGGGGGGGGTCTTACATAGGTGGACTGTCTTATGTGACGTTTTACACATTGGCACACCATTGCTTCCGCTGCATAGTTTGTCCGCAAACTAATGCTCGAGCGGGGTGACCCAGTGCTTTGGACTTCTTCTCTTATGATCGTTTGTACAAGTGATACTGGTTTGTAAGACCCTTCTCCCCTTAACAAGGAGTCTCCCGGTCTTATGCCCAGAACCGCCACCTTATGGTGACACTAACTCATGGGTTAGTTGACACCAAAAGACGTCGATCCTGCCGGCTAGTACGATCATATAACCTGTTCGGCCAATTGAGAAATAGATGTATAAAAGCAGTGTATAAAACAGCTAGTCCACAAGTCACAACACTATCATCTATAATGAAAATGAAATCACAATAGAGTCCAGAATGAGTACAACAAAAGATAAAAGGGCTTATGCCCTGTACATGATATCAAATCTCTCTCTCTCTCTCTCAAAATGACAACAAAGCGGAAGCTAAACTATCATCAGAAAACTCGTCCCACCTGACGACGGGCTACAACAGTAGTAGTAGGTGGTGGTGGTGGTATCACGTCCTCACGTCCTGTCATCTTGTCTGCTGGTCATACTGGTACTCCATCTCCTCGAGCTCCTAAAATGATTTGGTCACAACTGACTGTTAGTCATAAAGACTAAGTCGTTTCCTCCACGCCTCGCCCCCGCAACTCCTACGCACCGAGCGGGAGGACGAAGCGGAGGACAACAAGGGGTATAAAAAAGAAGCAGGTGACAGTGGAGCTATACTAACAAGTATATATAGTATCAATCTATTTCTACTTTAGCAGTTATATATATATAACACGTGTAAGGTATGATGAACTGTACAGGAAGTAAGTAAAGTGTTGTAAGTAAACAAGGTACTGTAAGTAAAATAGAGTAAAGAACAGCAAGTAGAATATGCTACTACTAAATTACCATCACAGAAGTACCTTAACTTATATGAATGCTCATACAAACTTATAAGTTAAGGTTTCCAAATATAACTTATCATATAAAAGAGCTCATACTAATTTATATGATAAGGATCTATGGTGTGAATGACCTAATTATGAATGCATGATATGCATGTATTTTATGATCCATGCAAGTGCAACTCACACACACGACTCTGTGATAACAAACCTTTAGTTCCTGCTTTTTGGAGCTAGCATCACTCTCTGGTACCACCGTTGTGGCTACGGCAGCAGTGGAGCGGGCGTCTCCACTCCTACGCGGGTATACATACTACCAGGCCTAGACCTCACATACGCCTCTATACACGTCCTAGGTGCACTTTAAAGTCTTTGCATACTATTTGTTGGCTACCTACCAGTCTTTTTGGTTGTGTGCATTTTTGGGGATCGTCCTCCAAACCGCAGTGTAAAACAACTCACTAGCCCCTCAAACCTTCACACCTTGCCAGAGTCACCGTACTGTCATCGGTATGATGATTGGACCAGTACTGCATGACCGGCCACAAGTTTATTTTTGTGCACATGCAAGATATTCTAACCCGAGCCTCCAGCTCGCAGGACCAACCCGTCCTGAAAACCTCCAACCCATCACGGGTGAGATTGCAAATCAATGCATTAGTTCTGAATCCCTCCAACCCTTCACTAGTGAGATTGCACATCAATGCATAAGTTCTGAATCCCTCCAACCCTTCATGGGTGAGAATGTTACCATGTTCTCTTGTCTAATGTTTGTTATACCTAGCAATTTAGGGTTAATCCCAAGACTGCCCAGGGCATGCCCGGTAAAGGGCTCTCGGGGGCACTAGGAACTACGATGGGCTAAAGTCCAAAGCTCCCTTTCTCAAGGATATTTACTTTTATTAATGTCTACCCATGATCCATACCAACTCTCATTGTTATTCTGGGACAAACCTAATAACTTAGAATGTTATCAGGAGAGCGATGGTCTTCCGCCGATCTCCGTTCTAGCCACAATCCTTGGGATTTTGCACTCTACCACTCGTTATCAAGAAGTGACATATTAGACACCAACCAGGGTTTATCTTCCCAACATAGATTCCATCTCAACCGACAACTTTATCCCGTGAGGGTCCTAGTATTATGTGCTATTTTTATTAAGCGCACTCATGACATAATGTTGACCCGTATGACGTGTCTTCCAAACTCTTGAGCCAACTGCCCCTAATTATTTATCATAGATTGCTTTGATGTATGATGTTGACTATCCTAGGTTTCACTATTTTTTAAGGAGTTATAAATTAATTCTTTTAATTGAGTGACCTCGGTCACCTTGCACATGTTGTACTATCTATAATGGTCCATCCTACTTAAGAAATTTATCAGATGTTCCATGAGGTTAAATATGACTTCCTACCAAGTTTCATAATTTTCTCATGTGAAAATCCATTTTATTTCTATTTAATAATAAACCACAAATTGACTACTTTCCAAATGAAATACAGTATTTGTATAATCAAAATTTCTAGGAAAATTACTAAGGATTCATGTTGATATAATAAAACTAAATACAGAATTTTAAAATCCTAAACAGTGATTTGACCTAACTTATATCCATATGAACAATATTACCAAAATGTCATTATTAGAGTTTTCAGCATATAGAGGCATCCAAAAATTCTCAAATATTTTAACAAGGATTTAATCATAGAGATAAACTACTGCAAATTTTTCCATAATAGTTAAACAAAAATTTCCCTTATTTTTAATTAATTTCCATAATAGGCAAAATAGTTAATTCTACTTAAACTCCATGTTAACATTACCTAAAAGTCCCACAGATTTTTCCAGAGGTGAGTTATATCCAAATAAAGCTTGTGATAAAATTTCAGAATTTAATAAATTCATATTCCCTAGATTGATATTTATTTCCTAACTAGGCATATTTTCCAATAATTCCAAATAATGGTATTCTTGATCCCAAAAATCCCAACCTTCCTATGGGAGGTATATTTCATCCCTATAAGCCTCTTTCCAGAGTTTCACAGACATGCAATGGTCCAAATGGACTAAATTCCAATATTGTTTTTACTATAGGCATCCCAAATTGAACATACATATTTCATGCATGTGGGATTTCCCAAACATGTATATGTCAAAATGTCCTGAAATTTCTACCATGATTTTATATTGACCTAGTGGACATGCCACCAGACATTGGTGCTATTTGGAGTCATACAGCTCCAAAAATACACTTAATTTAAATAGTAGTATTTCACAAAATGCTATAGCAAAAGTCTGACAAAAAATTCTCATTTTTGGTCAGAGGCTAACTTATGGTTTGGCTTGCGCATTTATTTTAAGATCTGCCCTAGCCTAGGACCAGTCATCGTAGAATGGTGTTATAGGGAGTTCTACTGTACTAAATCATGACTTTAGAATGTCATTTTAAAGGTAAGACATAGGCCTACATTTTTTATGTTGATAGCTACCTCTGAATATGCCTCTAACATGCCTAAAATTAACATGCAATATCACTGTAAAAGTGTGACAAAATATACTATTCATAAATAATCATATTAATTAATTTAAATGGGATAAAACCGACGAAATCGGTTCATCGTCCTCATTAGCCAACGACCAGGATTCAATCTTCATGGGCCGATCTGTTTAGCTTATTACAGCCATCTTAACAGCCACCATCGCCGGCTAATATTGCCACCACCTCCGTTGAGGTGGGGGCTTTCGTTTCCCGGCGATGTGGCCGCCGGAGGTGGCTTCTCCGGCGAACCCGGGCTAGAAGAAAAGCTCTGAAAATGTCACACTTGCTCACATGGTATCGGGCTCAATTGAGCTCGATGTCTCGCCTAATTGATTTAGAAAGCTAGTACGGGGTGAGGTGAGGTGAAACTAACCTGTAGCCGGGCTCGGCGGCGTGTGTGGTGGTGGTGGGCCATGGCCGATGATCTCTCCGGCGATCAAGCCCAATTCTTCGTTTCTCCAGCAAAATTCTTGCTCCAGCTATCGAACTCCACTCATCTGAGCTCTCTGAGAGTGATGGTGGGCTTAGATTTGATTGAGAGTGGTTGTGCGAGGAGTTTTGGTTAAGGGTTTGGCCGGCCATGAGCATAGGATGCTCCTCTTTGCAGCCAAGTGTCCACCAGCCCCTCAATCCTGCTGAAAAGAGCCTTTAGAGATCAGCCATGAGCTTGGGCAGAGAGAAGGAGGGCCACATGGCCTCCATCCCCTCTTTCCCTATCTTCTCTCTCCTCATTTTCTCCAAAATTCCTAATCTACCCCCATGTATGTATTCTCTCTCCTAATTTTGGGGGTTAGGGGCTGTCATTGACCTTTTGGGCTGGTCATGGGCCTTGAGCCACGGGCTTAGTCCATTAGGAATGGGCTTGGCTCATATCATTTCATCTCTTTAAGCCCTAAGTTGACTTGCTGACTTTTAGGTTGACTTGGTTAACATGATGAGTGGGCTGGCCCCACTTGATGGTCATGGACCCAATGGTACCACCCAACTTGGGTTGGGCCATGGTGGTGCCCCACTTGGACTAATTGGGCCTTTAATTGTGGGTTTGAATAAATTAAGGTTAGGGTTAACTTGGGTCAACTTGGGTCAATAGGTGACCCAATGACATGGCTTATGGTTCACTTTGATAGTTATTAGGGTTAGGGATATAGTGGTGGGATCAATGTGTAGCTAAGAACCAAATTTGGGCTAGTTTGACTTGGGTTAACTTAGGCCCTATACTGGGTCCGACGTGACTACACCATAACTCCATGGTTCAAACCTAGCCTAAACTCATTCCCCCACCACATGTCCTAACCCAATCTAAGTAGAGGGGTCTAATAGGAAATGAGATGTTACAGGACCGGACCTGCCGGTTCAACAGGTCGGACCGCTGACCGGTTCACCGAACGGTCCAGTCAGGTTTTAAAGCCGGTCTCGCAAAGAACCGCCCAGGAACCGATTAACCGGGCAAAACGGCAGTTGTGTTGAAATTTATGAAGTGAAAGTGGGTTATAGGGTAGGTCGGGCAGTCTGAGCGGCCTGTGCGGTCTGAGTCTACGGCCTGGGCGGACTGCTGGTTGCGGCCTAGGTGACCTGGCCTGGCTTGGGCTTGGCGGCTTGGCTGTTCTTGAGGAGCAGCCTGTGTGGCCTGGTGTGCGGCCTGAGCGGGCTACTGGTTGCGGCCTGGATGGTGTATAGCCAAGGTAGTCTTACAACTTGGGTATCGAGTGGAGCGGCCTGAGCGGACTGTGTTGGCGGTCTATTGGCGGTGCTCAGCTTGATTTGCGGCTTGCAGTTGGCCAGCTCTTGTGGTAACCAGGCGAATAGGAAGTTTTATCCGCGGTATGTTGGCGGACTTGTCTTTTGCGTCTGCGTAGTCCGTATTTGTGGACTGGCTTTGGAGATGGGCGTTTGTTCTTGGTGGGATCTCCTTGTTGTGATGGATGTTTCACATCCTTGTGGCGGACTGTCCTGCTGATTGGCTGTCTGGGTTTTCTATGTCCACAGTGCTCGCGCCAGTTGCTTGATGAGCTGCTGGACTTGGTCACACTTTGTGACAAGTCTATGGTGTTTGCCGAGTCCGCAGAGTCTGCTGTTGATCGGGTGGACTGCCTATTGGTCTTGAACTTGTGGCGGGCTGTGGCATTGTTGTCATGCTGTGCAGACTGCCTCTTTGTCTGCGTATAGCATGCAGACTGATGCAACATGTGGTGGTTGTGTCCGCATGTTGTGGTGCATTGCAGACTGATGCAGTATGAGTTGTGGGTGTGTCTGCATGTTGTGTTGTATGGAGGTCTTGCACAATGCTTGCGTTGGGAGGACTGGTGTTGTGCCTGTGTTGTGCGGGCTGGCAATGTGTCCGCATTATCGCGGACTGCTTTTGACCTGGCGCTTGGAGGTTGAAGTCTGGCCAAGTCCTTGCGGACTTGGCGGACTGGTGGTGTTAGCGCGCAAGCTGGGGCGGTGACTATATTCACTAGGGTGGTGACCACACTCCTCACCTCGCCTATAAATAGACCCCCCCTGGCACATCTACAGTAACTGAATGAATAGTAAGTTAGGGTTGGTTACTTGTTGCGGTCTGGTTTTTCCTGTCGGCACGGGTTGATTAGAGTGAACTGTTTTTGTTTGCAGGTTGCGCGGCTAACAATGAGGAGCCAGGAGTTTGGCTTTAACTGCGGTCAGCATCAGTGAAGTTTGCGGTTTCAATCAGCGGTTTCAGCAGGTCGCTTCTGCGTCTTGTCAGTTCTCTCTGCTTCAGCGTTTCCAAGTTCAATAACCTATCCGCCGAACTCGGCGGTCTAGGCGGTCTGTTCCTCAGTTCGGCAGCAGCTTGTAGCAGTCAGCGAATAACGGTGTGTCCGCGCGACCTCGCGGTCTCGGCAGACTCCTTGTTCTTTTCGTCTTCAAGCAGCAGCAACAGTTCGGGCGACCTCGGTGACTTGGCGGACTGGGCAGCCTTGGCGGTCTCTAGTTCTGTCTGCGCGAATTGTTTACTTGTAATTTTTCCTATTCCTTTGTACTGGCGAAATCATGTCTCGTCATGTATACCTCGCCTTGTAAAGAAGAAATAAAAGAATATATCTGCTTGCCCCTATGGTTGCATTTGGTTGATTGGGCTTGCTTTCCTAGTTTCCGCACGATCAAGGTGTGATCTTGATAGTTCTAAGGATATTAATTTGGCATTAGACTATCTTGGTGACCACTTTGAGAAAATTCAACATGATATCAGAGCAAGGTTCAGTTGCTTGAGCGGTGATCAACTTTTGTTGTTGCTCTGTGCTTCTGATTAGCTTGACCAAGGTTGTTGCAATGGAAGGGAGCTATGCAAGAGGTCTTGGTGTTGAACTCTTGACCACGACTAACTTTAAGAAGTGGAAGTCGTGTATGAAGAGTTTTCTTCTTAGCGAGGAGCTATGGGAGGTCGTCGGTGGTGACGACAGGCAGGATGTTACAGCTGCTTTTGGAACTGCTGAGCAGGTGAGGCTCTGGAGAAAAACAAATGCAAAGGCGGAGTTTTTTCTCAAGAGGACTGTTTCACCGGAGCTATTTGATCACATCATTGGATGTGAGTCAGCTGCTGATATCTGGACAACCATTGATGAGTTGTTCAACAGGAAGAACGTGACGAGGTTATAGTTCCTAGAGAATGAGTTGGCTAGAACAACTCATGGAGACCTGACTATCTCTAAGTTCTTCTTGAAGATGAAGAGTTTGTGTGCTGAGATATCAGCTCTTGATCCTGATGAGCCTATCTCTGAGGCTAAGTTGAAGAGGCACATTATCCGCGGCTTGCGGAAGGAGTTGTTGCCTTTGTAACCTCTGCTCAAGGCTGGACCACTCAGCCATCTTTGCTGGAGCTTGAGCACCTGCTTGCTTCGCAGGAAAGTTTGGCAAGGCAGATGGCAGGAGTGACTATCTCTGAAGGAGGTAGTGAAGCGTTGTTCACAGGCAAGAAGAAGCAGAGATGGGAAGGGAAGAAGAAGTATGCTGCTGCTGAAAATGAGCCTTCAACTTCTTATCAGCTAGAGAGGAGCGCTGCTCCTAAGAAGGATTGGAAGAAGAACATGAAGTGCTACGGTGTCATCAGTGGGGACACTTCAAGCTTGACTGCAAGGTTAAACTGCAGCCTGGGCATGCTGCAGGCAAGGAGGAAGCTTGCTTGAGCACTGAAGAAGCTGGATGGGGTAGAGCTTTCATGACGGGCACTTGTGTCCGTGCTTTGTCCGATGTCGACTTCAATGATGAGAGGATCGTGGACTCCATGTGTGGTCATCACCTCACCGGAGACAATTCGAAGTTCTCTTCACTGCAAGATTACTCAGGTAATGAAGTTATCATCACTGCTGATAATATTATTTATGTAATAGACAAGGAGGGGGTTGTGTCTTTGGGTAGTGATAAGGGGCCACTCACGTTAAGGAGTGTGTATCGCATACCCGGCATGAAGAAGAACCTCTTCTTTGTGACCAATGCGGTAGACGCGGGTTATCACGTTCTGTTGGGGCCAACAAAAGTGAAGTTCCTTCGCAACATATCTGCGGTCAAGGCTGATGTTACTCATGTTCGGAGGAGAGTTAAAAACTTGTTTGTTCTTGCAACAAACTCTTATGTTGATCGGATGAGGGCAAACAATAACACTGCTATATGGCACGAGAGGCTGAGGCATGTAGGAATGGATAAGTTGAAAGCTATGTCAAACAAGAGCCTGGTAAGAGGCTTTCCTAAGCTATCTTCATTTGGCGATGGTCATGTTTGCGCGGGATGTCAGTACGGCAAGGCTCATCGCCTTCCGTTTGATAAATCACAAACAAGGAGCAAGAGACCATTGGAGTGTATCCATGGTGACTTGATGGGACCAACTGTCACTGCTAGCCTTGGTGGGAGCAGATACATACTTGTGTTGATTGATGACTACTCAAGATACACTTGGGTTTATTTCTTGAAGGAGAAGTCAGAATCTTTCCAGGTGTTTGTGGAGTTCAAGGAGCTAGTGGAGGGCCGTTTTGGCTTGCGGATCAAGAAGTTTAGAACAGACAACGGTGGTGAGTTTATCTCCTCCGAGTTTTCTAACTTCTGCAGGAAGTACGGGATCCAGAGAGAGCTTACTTGTGCTCATACTTCACAACAAAACGGAGTAGCGGAGCGGAAGATCCGTCATCTAACAGAAACCTGCAAGTGTTGGCTTCATGCGAAAGACATTCCTAGGTCCTTCTGGGCAGAGGGGATGTCTTGTGCTTCTTATATCATCAATCAGATTCCGCTCAGCTCGATCAACATGAAGTCTCCTTTTGAGATGTTGCTGAAGGAGAAGCCAAGTGTGGAACACCTTCGGGTGTTTAGATCAACTTGTTATGTGCATGTCCTGGATGCTTCAAGGAGAAAGCTTGATGCAATGGAAAGGAAGCTTGTCTTTGTTGGCTATGATGAGCGGAAGAAGGGATGGAAATGCATGGACCCTGCGACCAAGAAGTTTGTTGTATCAAGAGACATGGTCTTTGATGAACTGACGTCATATGGAGGAAGCTTGGTTGAGCTACCAGAGAGCAAGGTTGATGAAGAGCAGAAGTTGGCTGCTGAATTTCTGGAAGAGGAGCTTGTTGTTTCAACAACAGCTCCTGTTGCTTCAAGCTCTGAGGCAGAGGATTCTGGTTCAGGAAGTAGGGGGAGCATTGCTCAAAGTCTGTCTGGGAATGGAGCTGAGCTAGAAGAAGCAACTGAGGTGGTGAGCAAGGAACAGCCACTTCGGAGATCAAAGAGGGTTGTTAAGCCACCAGCTCGGTACTGTGATGGGAATGCAGTGAGTTTTGTCTCTTGCTTCTTTGCAGGTCCTCTAGATGAGTGACAGCCTGCAAACTCCAATGAGGCCACTGAAGTCAAGGAGTGGAATGATGTCATGAAAGAGGAGATTGCTGCTCTCAAGAAGGATGAAACCTGTGACCTTGTGCCCAAAGTTGATGATATTACTCCAATGACTTGTAAGTGAGTATTTGTAACACCTCCCCTGTAATGACCGTATAATATGGGTCCGGTCGGGGCCCCACAACATACGGACGCCACAGCTTTAGTATTATAAGATGATATAACTACCCACACTCAAAACACTTTGCACAACACAGCGGAAACATAAGCAAGACTAGACATTATCCACTACTACAAGAGTAATAAGATGTCCTTATGGCCTTACAACACAAGAGAGTCCAAACTCACATAATACAACATTCATGAAAGTGCATAAGCACTCCTAGTCTACCTCGACATGCAAGCCGGACAACAAGAGTCTCAAACATACAATATCATAAAGAGTATAGATACAACAAAAGTAACACTTCATGAGGCTTAGGCCTTTCTGGCCGGCGAGCTAGCTCCTGCTTGCGATCCTTGCCCTGTAAAATTTATTAGTAACGTGGGTCAGCAAAGGCTGACCTCTAACTGTGTAACCAACACATCTCCTCCCGGCCGCCCCTAACGGACCCTGGGGAACCCTCCAACCTGCAAGTTAGCACTTCGTATGCAATATATAAATATAAACTAGAAATGCGTTAAAACAGGCTTGGATGTCTCACACAGCATACACGTTCTCTACTGGTTGAGTATATAACAAAACGGGGCCTACTTATGCAACATGAATGCAACACCCAGGCTTCACCCAAGGCACCCTAAAGCGTATGCATCTAGCACAACATCACATCATTTGGGTACTCAACATTTCCCCATTGGCATAAAGCCGCAAACAAAAAGGGAAGCACAATTTCCCCCAACGGCGCACAGGCCGCCACATGGAACTCTTGCTAAGGCCCCACCCGCTCAAGGTCTTAGCCCTGGGCTTGCCTGCAAGCTCTGACGTCTCATGTCAGGATTCCAACAAACACAAACTGACCGATTCTAAGAAGCCTTGTTGGACCCCACCCGCTCATGACCTCATTGCCCGGGCTTGCCCCATGCTTGGCATTCTCGTCAGTCTCACAAAAGGGGACTAGTCTCGCCGGAACACTCTCCGCACATGACGTGAACGTCACAGGATACCCAGCCGACCACGGAGACACAGCCACGCCTAGGCACATCACAAACCAAGACAATTCCACCATGATCCCTCATTTGTACTGCAGTGTTCCCGCGCACCAAGGAAACCATCTTCCACTCATGCGGAGCTAACCTTGTCCACCAAGGAAACCATCTACCGCATTGAGTTGCTAACCTAGTCCGGTTCCGACCACACGTACTCACTCGAGAAAAAGGGGAAAACATCACCGCATCACAAACGGCATTTTGCCGCAACGGATCTCTACGAATCCTTAAAGCTCGTATGCAACATCACCGAGTCGGACTAACGGTCGCGACTACGGCTTCACCCACCATGCCTAATCCACTAACGGAGCAGTTTTCTAATGCAAAACATGCCGGGGACGGACTCAATCGACCTGGAGGTTCCTCTTGAACCTTGGCGACTCAAACCCCTCTCATTTGAGAGTTTGGTGCCCAAAAACTAGAAAGGAAAAGATGCTAAGACATGCATCCTAAAAACCGAGAGGAGAAGTGTCGTTACCTTTCGACTCCTCTTCCTAGCCATGGTAAAATAGCCGGATGAAAACCTTTGCAATGAGCTAGCCTCCAAGGATCTGGACTCGGCTCGCGATTTGGAGTACCGAAGCCTCTCCAACAGCCGTATCTCCACTTCACCTTCCTCCTTGCTCTCACTTCTCTCTAGAACTTTGAAAGAGAACCACTCAAAAGAAAATGAGGGTTTCTAAGGGTCCAATCCTGAGTATATCCCATCAGGAATAACCCCCAGCCGTTGGATCCCAAAATAAAGAAACGAACGACTTGATTTGGGCCTGAATAGCTAAACCTGGGCCGGACACGGCCTGGCACACGCCCGTGTCTAGGGCCGTGTCCCCCATTCGCCGTCAAAACCGACGAGCCTGGAACTGCACATGGGCATCCGACACGCTCGTGTTCTTCTTGACACGCCCGTGTCCCAACTGACACGGCCGTGTGGTCGTCCGTTTGCCTCCATCGACACAGCCCCGAAAACAACCCGAGAACAACACGGGTACTGGACATGCCCGTGTCCTTGCCCGTGTCTACCTCAACACACCTGGGCTCCAGGCCGTGTTCACGCCTCGACACCTGACACGGCCTTGGACACGCCCGTGTCCTTGGCCGTGTGCCTTGTCTCGACACCTCGTCGAGCGATGTCTCGACACTTCGTCGAGCGAAGTTCGTCGACTGACTGACACGGCCTTGGACACGCCCGTGTCCTAGGCTGTGTGCCTTGTCTCGATACTTCGTCGAGCGCTGTCTCGACACTCCGTCGAGCGAAGTTCGTCGACTGACTGACATGGCCTTGGACACGCCCGTGTCCTAGGCCGTGTGCCTTGTCTCGACTCTTCGTCGAGCGAAAGTCGTCGACTCATCGGGCCGAAAGTCGACACGGGCTCGACACGCCCTGGGATACGCCCGTGACCCAGGCCGTGTGCCCCCTGCCAGAAACCAAAATTTCCCACAAATTAGGCCAGAAACGCTGATCGTTCCTCTACAAATTTTGGGGCGTTACAACTCTCTCCCCCTTAAAAGAATTTCGTCCCGAAATTACAAAACAAAGGGAACAAAACTTAAATGGTACCTGAAATGAAGAGTTATGGATACTCTTCTAGCATGGCTTGTTCTCGTTCCCAAGATTGCTCCTCACGACCGCAGTTGTCCCAACGGACTCTCACGAGTTTAACCTCTTTATTCCGCAACTGCCGAGTCTCCGAATCCTCTATAGCAATTGGACGGACTCGCGTCCTCAAGTCTTCCTCTATCGGCACCGATGCCGGCTCAATTACTACACTAGCCTCCACCAAGGCTTTCCTCAAGACGGAGATATGGAAGACGTCATGCAATCCACTCAGCTCCGCGGACAACGCCAACCGATAGGCTGCTTCTCCCACCCGTTCAACAACTTCAAAAGGCCCCAAAAACCTTTGACTCAACTTCTTGAGTCGGCCAATCCGTGAGACGCCTTTGAACGGCTTGATCTTCAAATAGACCCAATCACCTACCGCAAACTCCAACTTCCTATGACGAGCATTAAAGTATTTTGCTTGCCGGTCTTGCGCCACCTTCATACGCTCTTGAATGTCCGTACCAACTCACAAGCGTCAACTACCACCTCTTTTCCCAAGATTTTGGTGTCTCCCGCCTCTGTTCAAGACATCGGTGTTCGACACCGTCTCCCATACAAAGCTTTGTATGGCGCCATTTTTATACTTGATTGATAACTGTTGTTGTACGCGAATTCCACCATGAAGAGGTGATCCTCCCACTTCTTGCCGAAGTCAAGAACGCACATTCTCAGCATATCCTCCATAGTATGGTTCGTTCTTTCGGTTTGCCCGTCAGTTTGAGGATAGAACGCCATACTGAACCTTAGCTTTGTGCCCAAACTCTTTTGAACCAATCTCCAGTCCTTGGACGTAAACCGTCCATCTCGATCGCTGACTATGCTCTTAGGAATCCCATGCAGTCGCACAATGTTGCGAACATACAACTCCACCAGCTTCTCCACGCTGTCCTCCTTCCGATTTGGGATGAAGTGGGCCACCTTGGTTAAGCGATCCACGATCACCCAAATAGCATCATTACCCTGCTGCGACCTAGGCAAACCATGTACAAAATCCCTGGAGATGTCATCAAATTTCCATTCAAGGATTGGAAGGGGCTTCAGGAACCCACCCGGCTTCTAACACTCGGCCTTCACCAAGCCGCAAGTTTGGCAACGATTCACATACAAAGCTACGTCCCGCTTCAACCCCGGCCACCAAAAGGATTTCTTCATATCCAAGTACATCTTTGTACTGCCCGGGTGAATGGAGTACTTTTTGAAGTGAGCCTCAAACATGAACTCCTCACGGAGTTTGCCGAACTACGGTACACAAACCCTTCCGTCCTTCCTCAGAATCCCATCATTCATCTCCCAGGCGCTGCTCTTGCCCTTTTGAGCCTCCAACACATATGGTTGAAACTCCACATCCAACCGAGTCGCTTCCCGAATGCGATCGGACAAGTCGTTCTGTACTTCAATCCAATTCAACCGAGCTACGCTAGACTCGCCTCTCGCCACACATTCCAAACCAAGGGACTCCCATTCCCTTACCAACCGCTCATCATGAGCTTCGATCCAATTCCCTTGCCCCGAGTACTTTCTACTCAAGGCATCCGCCACCACGTTGGCTTTACCTGGCGTATACTGAATCGCCACCTCGTAGTCTCCAAGAAACTCAACCCACCCGCGTTGCCGCATGTTCAAGTCTTTTTGATCCAAGAGATACTTCAAGTTTTTATGATCCGTGAAGATCTCCACCTTTGCACCATACACATAATGTCGCCATATTTTCAACGCAAAAATTACCGCCGCCAACTCCAAGTCATGGACGGGGTAATTCCTCTCATGAGGCTTCAGCTGTCTAGACCCAAAAGCTATCACTTTGCCATGTTGCACCAAAACGCAACCCAAACCGCATCCCGATGCGTCACTGAAGATCTGAAATCCCTCAATCCCTTGCAGTAGACTTAGGATTGGAACCCTCATAAGCCTCTCCTTCAGTGCCTTGAATGCTTGACTGCACTCTTGAGTCCACACAAACTTATGATCTTTACGAGTGAGTGAGGTGAGGGGTAGAGCTATCCGCGAAAATTCTCAATGAATCTCCTATAATACCCGGCTAGTCCAAGAAAACTTCGGACTTCCGCCACGGTCCTCAAAATCGGCCAATCTCTGATGGCTTCCACTTTTGTCGGATCCACTGCCACCCCATCCCCACTAATCACGTGGCCCAAAAATGCCACCTTCTCTAACTAGAACTCACATTTAGAGAACTTTACATACAACTGATTCTCCCTCAGCACTTGCAAGACCACTCTCAAGTGGGTCTCATGCTCCACTTCCGATTTGGAATACACCAAGATGTCATCGATGAATACAACCACAAAAGAATCCAAGTATTCCCGAAATACCCGATTCATAAGGTCCATGAACACAGATGACGCGTTCGTCAGCCCGAACGGCATCACCGTAAACTCAAAGTGTCCATACCTTGTACCAAAAGCTGTCTTAGGTATGTCCTCGTTCCGAATTCGCAGCTGATAATAGCCTGACTTCAAGTCCAATTTTGAATACACCACTGACCCCACCAATTGGTTGAACAAGTCGTCTATCCGAGGAATCAGATACTTATTCTTGACGGTCAATTTATTCAGCTCTCAGTAGTCTATGCATAGCCTCATACTACCGTCCTTTTTCTTTACAAACAACACCGGCGCGCTCCACGGTGAAGAACTGAGTCTGATATACCCTTGCTCCAACAGTTCCTGTAACTGTACTTTGAGTTCAGCCAACTCCTTTGGTGCCATCCTAAACGGAGGACGTGACACCGGTCTAGCATCCGGCACTAACTCGATCGAGAAGTCGATCTCCCGCCGAGGAGGCGCTCCAGGAAGTTCATCTGGAAACACATCCTTGAACTCTGCCACTACGGGCACTTCCTCCATAGATAGCTGGGAGAGACGGACCTCCAATAACGCTACAAGCGCTACTCCACCCTGGTTAACCGCCTGCATCAATTGCATGGCCGAAATCAGGGAATAGGCTGCCCCACAAAGGCCATCAAATTTGACTTTCACTTGCCCTTTGCTCCTTAGGGTCACTACCTTAAATAGACAGTCAATACTGGCACGCTGCTCTGCAAGCCAATCCATGCCCAGAATGACATCGAACTCAACCAATGGTAAAATCGCTGCTACCAAAACGAAGTCAACTCCGTCCAGCTCCTAACAGATGAGCCCTTTGGCCCCGGTGGTCATGGATGACCCATTGGGCATGCGCACTTTCAGCTCCGCGTCTGCCGCGAAAGACTTAACTCCTAATCTCTGGATGAAGCTCTCCGCAAGAAAGGAGTGCGATGCTCCTGTATCAAACAATACCCTAGCGGGGTATCCAGAAACTAAAATGAAACCTACAACATAGACATCACACATAAAAGTCTAAAGGTATGAAGCACAAAATTTAAGCTTAAATCTCCTCATACCTGTCACCATATCGGTTTGGCGGATCGCTTCTTGCTGTCCAAGGTTGTAGGCTCTTGGTTGCATGGGTTGGAACCGAGAAGCGCTTGACTCCGTCATCTTCCCTTTCTCCGCGGCATTTGGGCCGAAGCGCACAGTCTGCTCCTGCCTTGCCTCTTGCTCCGCTCCTCCTTGAGGACAAACACAAGCTCTGTGCCACACCTTACCGTAGTTGTAGCATGTCGGCGGTCCCCTAGAGTGAGAACCTCCAGGAGTCCACTTGCTCTTCTCACCGGATCTAGAAGTGTGAGGCTTTTTCCTCCATCTACTCCCTTCAAACTTTCCTTGGGATTGGGGAGGCTTCACTTCCCCTTGCTTGGGAGTGAAACCCTTACGACGTTGGGTTCGCTCCAGATCACTTTCCAAAATCCTGGCAGCCTCAACAAGT
Organism: Platanthera guangdongensis; assembly: GCA_039583875.1. Classification (NCBI taxonomy): domain Eukaryota; kingdom Viridiplantae; phylum Streptophyta; class Magnoliopsida; order Asparagales; family Orchidaceae; genus Platanthera; species Platanthera guangdongensis. The sequence continues at coordinate 18,576,522 of CM077160.1, read as the reverse complement.
TCATTGAAACCAGCTCTCTTCATGAAAATGACGGGTTGCCTCAGATTCTCCCTCAGCCCCTGGTAGAAGAGGTTATCCCTCTCTACATCATCTGCCATCGTCATTCCCGCGTAACGACCCAAATGGGTGAACTCCTGCACGTACTCGTCCACCATCTTGTCCCGCTGCATTAAGTGCAGAAACTGCCTCTAAAGTGTCAACCGTGTAGAAACGAGAATGTACCTCTTTAGAAAAGCATCCCCAAACTCCTCCACTGACGGGGTGCGTCCAGGGAACTGGCGGCCGTTGTGGCTCACCCACCACAACTTGGCGTCTCCTTCCAACATGAACGCCGCATACTCAGATTTCTTTTCTTCTGGCGCCTCTGCCGCCCTCAAAAGCTCTTGAATTCGAACCCACCAATCCTCTGCATCCGTTGGCGTACCAACTCCCTTGAAAGACGGGGGATGGAAGCTCAGGAAATACTTCATGTGCCGGTCTCCATGTCCGACAACCACCCTTTCCGCCAAAGGCTCCACTCGCCTGGCTTCTCCGCCTGGCACGGCCGTCACCGTGTCCGGTGTAGCAGGGGTTGCTACCTGAGCTGCCGCTGCAGCTTGGGCTGCAACCATCGCTTCTACAAGCATGCGGCAGAAGTCGGCCGGGTTTACACCCGTGCCCAAAAGACCTGGAGCAGTGGCACTGCTCGCCGAGAGTTCTTCTCTTGCTCTCGGCATACCCGCCTCGTTGCTTGCACTCTTCAAGAAAATAAGAAACAAGGGATCAGTCTCTAATCTCAAGACTTAAACAATAGGACACTCATGGTCCAACGTTACTCTTATGTGGATAACTTCTCTACGCATTGACCTTGAATCTAACCTGCCTCTGATACCAAATTGTAACACCTCCCCTGTAATGACCGTATAATATGGGTCCGGCCGGGGCCCCACAACATACAGACGCCACAGCTTTAGTATTATAAGATGATATAACTACCAACACTCAAAACACTTTGCACAACACAGCAGAAACAAAAGCAAGACTAGAAGTTATCCACTACTACAAGAGTAATAAGATGGCCTTATGGCCTTACAACACAAGAGAGTCCAAACTCACATAATACAACATTCATGAAAGTGCATAAGCACTCCTAGTCTACCTCGGCATGCAAGCTGGACAACAAGAGTCTCAAACATACAATATCATAAAGAGTAGAGCTGCAACAAAAGTAACCCGACGAGCTAGCTCCTGCTTGCGATCCTTGCCCTGTAAAATTTATTAGTAACGTGGGTCAGCAAAGGCTGACCTCTAACTGTGTAACCAACACATCTCCTCCCGGCCGCCCCTAACGGACCCCGGGGAACCCTCCAACCTGCAAGTTAGCACTTCGTATGCAATATATAAATATAAACTAGAAATGCGTTAAAACAGGCTTGGATGTCTCACACAGCATACACGTTCTCTACTGGTTGAGCATATAACAAAAAGGGGCCTACTTATGCAACATGAATGCAACACTCGGGCTTCACCCAAGGCACCCTAAAGCGTATGCATCTAGCACAACATCACATCATTTGGGTACTCACCATTTCCCCATTGGCATAAAGCCGCAAACAAAAAGGGAAGCACAATTTCCCCCCAACGGCGCACAGGCCGCCACATGGAACTATCGCTAAGGCCCCACCCGCTCAAGGTCTTAGCTCCGGGCTTGCCTGCAAGCTCTGACGTCTCATGTCAGGATTCCAACAAACACAAACTGACAGATTCTAAGAAGCCTTGCTGGACCCCACCCGCTCATGGCCTCATTGCCCGGGCTTGCCCCCATGCTTGGCATTCTCATCAGTTTCACAGAAGGGGACTAGTCTCGCCGGAACACTCTCCACACATGATGTGAACGTCACGGGATAGCCAGCCGACCACGGAGACACAGTCACGCCTTGGCACATCACAAACCAAGACAATTCCACCATGATCCCTCATTTGTACTGTAGTGTTCCCGCGCACCAAGGAAACCATCTTCCACTCATGTGGAGCTAACCTTGTCCACCAAGGAAACCATCTACCGCCATTGAGGAGCTAACCTTGTCCGGTTCCGACCACACGTACTTACTCGAGAAAAAGGGTAAAACATCACCACATCACAAATGACATTTTGTCGCAACGGATCTCTACGAATCCTTAAAGCTCGTATGCAACATCACCGAGTCGGACTAACGGTCGCGACTACGGCTTCACCCACCATGCCTAATCCACTAACGGAGCGGATTTCTAATGCAAAACATGCCGGGGACGGACTCAATCGTCCTGGAGGTTACTCTTGAACCTTGGCGACCCAAACCCCTCTCATTTGAGAGTTTGGTGCCCAAAAACTAGAAAGGAAAAGACGATAAGACATGCATCCTAAAAACCGAGAGGAGAAGTGTCGTTACCTTCCGACTCCTCTTCCTAGTCATGGTAAAATAGTCGGATGAAAACCTTTGCAATGAGCTAGCCTCCAAGGATCTGGACTCGGCTAGCGATTTGGAGCACCGAAGCCTCTCCAACAGCCGGATCTCCACTTCACCTTCCTCCTTGCTCTCACTTCTCTCTAGAACTTAGAAAGAGAACCACTTAAAAGAAAATGAGTGTTTCTAAGGGTCCAATGCCGAGTATATCCCATCAGGAATAACCCCCAGCCATTGGATCCCAAAATAAAGAAACGAACGGCTTGATTCGGGCCTGAAAAGCTAAACCTGGGCCGGACACGGCCTGGCACACGCCCGTGTCTAGGGCTGTGTCCCCCATTCGCCGTCAAAACCGACGCGCTTGGAACAGCACACGGGCATCTGACACGCCCGTGTTCTTCCTGACACGCCCGTGTCCCAACTGACACGGTCGTGTGGTCGGCCGTGTGCCTCCATCGACACAGCCCCGAAAACAACCCGAGAACTATACGGGTACTGGACACGCCCGTGCCCTTGCCCGTGTCTACCTCAACAAACCTGGGCTCCAGGCCATGTTCACGCCTCGACACCTGACACGGCCTTGCACACGCCCGTGTCCTTGGCTGTGTGCCTTGTCTCGACACCTCGTCGAGCGATGTCTCGACACTTCATCGAGTAAAGTTCGTCGACTGACTGACACGGACTTGGACACGCCCGTGTCCTAGGCCGTGTTCCTTGTCTCGACACTTCATCGAGCGCTGTCTCGACACTCCGTCGAGCGAAGTTCGTCGACTGACTGACACGGCCTTGGACACGCCCGTGTCCTAGGTCGTGTGCCTTGTCTCGACTCTTCGTCGAGCGAAAGTCGTCGACTCATCGGGCCGAAAGTCGACACGGGCTCGACACGCCCTGGAACACGACCGTGTCCCAGGCCGTGTGCCCCCTGCCAGAAACCAAAATTTCCCACAAATTAGGCCAGAAACGCTGGTCGTTCCTCTACAAAATTTGGGGCATTACAGTATTCAAGTTGAATAATAAGGCTAATGGGAGCATTGATAGATACAAAGCTCGTCTGGTTGCTCGAGGATTATCTCAACAGTATGAAGAAGACTATGAGGAGACATTTAGTCCAGTTGCAAAGATGACTTCGGTTCGGGTGGTGATCGCCTTGGCTGCTTGTAAGGGATGGAGCATGTGACAGCTTGATGTGAAGAATGCTTTTTCTTTACGTAGAAATTGATAAGGACATCTTCATGGATCAACCACTTGGATTTGTTTCTGAAGTTCATCTGGACTATGTCTGCAAACTCAGGAAGGCTCTCTACGGGTTGAAGCAAGCTCCTAGAGCTTGGTATGGGAAGATAGTAGAGTATCTTCAATTATGCGGTTATCTTGCTTCCAACTAGGATTCCATCTTGTTCATTAAGAAGAAGGGGGAGCTGCAAGTCTTGGTCCTGCTATATGTTGATGATATGATCATCACTGGGAATTCAGAGGAGGAGGTAACTAGGCTCAGGGTTGAGCTAGCTATTTGCTTTGAGATGAAAGACTTGGGAGAGCTTCATCACTTTCTTGGTCTTGAAGTGGAGAGGAAGGAGAGAGGGATACTCATTTGCCAGAAAGGATATGCGGATCGCATTGTGAATGAATTCGTCATGGGCGAAGGGAAGAGTTGTTCTATTCCTCTGGATCTTGGTCTGAAGCTTCGTAAAGATGAAGGAAGGATTCTTCCTGATCCCTTGGTGTTTAGAGCTCTAGTGGGGAGCTTGATCTACTTAACGATTACAAGGCCAGAAATTGCTTACACTGTTGGCCGAGTAAGTCGGTTTATGACTGAACCAAGGAAGTCTCATCTGGTAGCGGCAAAGAACATCTTGAAGTATGGCAAGGCGACTTCTGATATGGGACTCCTCTATAGTAGGGACACGGTGTTTTCTTTGCTTGGGTACACAGATGCTGATTATGGTGGTGACTCGGCTGATCGAAGATCAACTTTGGGTTATGTGTTCACTTGTGGATCAGCTTGCATCTCGTGGTGTAGCAAGAAACACGACTCAATGTCTGTGTCTACTGCAGAAGCAGAGTATAAGGCTTCGGTCTTGGCTGCTCAAGAAGCTATCTGGTTGAGGAAGCTTATAGAGGATGTTTATGAGAAAGTGCAAGGGCCTACTTTACTCTGGGGTGACAATGAGAGTGATCTCAAACTGGTGAACCATCCAGTGTGTCACGCAAGGTGAAAGATATTGTACCTAATCACCTAGAGGGGGGGGGGGTGAATAGGTGACTTAAATCTTTTTAACTTTTTAGGCAGAATTCAGATTATAACACAGAATTATAACTACTTTTGCACAGCAATAAATCAGCAATCACAGCCAAACACATGCACACAGTGAACACCCAGGTTTATAGTGATTCCCCAAGGTTTGGGTACATTCACTTTCCCCCTTCGCCTATCTAGTAGTGTACTAGATTCGGCCAAACTCTTCCACTATCTCAGATCCTCAGATCTTACACTCAGAACCCCAAAACAGGTTCCTACAGCTCAGGCCCAAGGCCCTACAACTCAGTCTTCTTCAAAGACCTACACTCAGCTTCTTCACAAAGCCTACACTCAGCCACAACAGGCCTACACTCAGACACAACAGGCCTACACTAAGATATACAAATCTCCTACACTCAGGCACACAGGTCCTACACTCAGCCTTTATAATTGCAGGCTTACAACTCAGATCACTAAGGATCCTACAAGAAATTTAGATTACAAAGATTATACCTACAACTCAGGGAGAAGAGAGATGAGTTGATAGGTTCTTGATGAGTTCTTGGAAGAACTCTGCTGAGATCAACCTGACTTGGTTTTCTTCAAAGCTTCTTGAATGTAGAACACAATAGGTTTGATCTTCTCTACAGCTGATCTTTGATCTCTGCAACTTAAGATTCAGAACAAAGTCTGAACCATTCTTCTCAGCCTGGTTCCAACGGCTGTCTTCTTGGATGGAGCTCTCTCTCTCCAACTACTTAGATCTTCACTTGATTCTTCAAGGAATAGCTAGATCTTCTTATGTGTTTCTCTTATGAATTATCATCTTTTTCTGTAGACAGTATAAGCCTATTTATAGGCCTTCTTCATGGTAACCGGTTGGTCCGGTTCATAACTGATTTCTGACAACTCTGATAGGTGTAGTAGACTGGCTGGAATGGCAGCTGTCAAGTCATCCAGTCAGTTCTTGAAAAATCTGTAACTATCTGAAAGTGTCGAGACTGTCTGTCTTTAAGTGTCGACACATATAGACTAAGTGTCGACACAAGTTGACAAAGTGTCGACACTAGCCTTCAAGGTGTCGACACAACTCCTTGTGTTGTAGAATTCACTTCTCGACACAGCTTCTTCATCATGTGTCGACACTGATATTTAGTGTCGACACAATTCCTTGTACTTCAGTACTTTGTTGAATTCTTGTAAGTGTCGACACAACTCCTTTGTGTCGACACATCTTCATGTGTTGAACTTGTTAAGTGTCGACACATCTTTCTTGGTGTCGACACATGCCTTCTGTGTTGATACTTGCTGAGTGTCGACATAGCTTCTTGTGTCGACACATTCTTCTTCTGTTGAGACTCTGGCTGAGTGTCGACACATCTTCTTAGTGTCGACACTTGTACTTAGAATATTTTGTTGAACTTTGCTGAGTGTCGACACGGCATCCTAGTGTCGACACTTTCTTCATGTGTTGAGTCTTCTGCTATGTGTCGACATATTCTTCATTGTGTCGACACTTCCTTCATGTGTTGAGTCTTCTGCTGAGTGTCGACACATTCTTTATTATGTCGACACTTATACTTAGACTCTGCTGACTTTTGCTGAGTGTCGACACAGCCTCCAAGTGTCGACACTTTCTGATGTAGACACAGTTTCACTGGGTGTCGACACAACTGCTAAGTGTCGACACAGCTTTACTGGACTTTTCTTCATTGAGTGTCGACACAGCTCCTTGTGTCGACACTTTCTGTCTGGTGTCGACTCTGCATCCCTGGTGTCGACACAAGTACTCCAAGTGTCGACACTGCTTGCCTGGGTGTCGACACAAGTCTTCTTAAGTGTCGACACTTTGCTCCTGAATGTCGACACATGGACTTAAAATCTTTTCAGCTTTCCCTGTGAATACTTGACCTGCACAACTAAACTCAAAACACATCAAATACATTTTGATGTATATCATTGAGTAGGGTGAGGATTCTTCAAATCAGTTACATTTAAACCAATGTACCCAACAATCTCCCCCTATTTGGAGAAGTCATAACCCTTAGTCAATGACATACACCATACAGAATAAAATCATAGCATGATGTAAAGCAGGATTATGCAATCAGGGATAACATAAACATGTATCAAATAAATATGTATACACAGATATCATCTCAGAACAATTATGAAATAGATTTATTATACAGCACATTGTTCTAACAACTTTGTCATATTCATAATTCAAAAGTTTACAGAATGTTTAACATCAAAAGATTACATAGTAAACTTAAGAAAATTCTATTCTATTTTTGATCAGCATCTTTGATCATTATTCCCTTTCCAGACTGTATCTTGGCTTGCATAGGAGCTTCAGCATCTTCAGTTTCAGCAGGCTTTTTCCCTTTCAGCTCCTTCTTTTTTAGCTCTTCATCTTTAATCTTCTGCCTCTCAAAGTAATGATAAGGCTTGGGAAAGTACTTGCTAGGCTCCTCAGAAGTAGGAGGTAGCTTTCCCATCTTTGCCTTCCTTCTATATTGCACTATGGCTTCTTGCCTTGTCTCATGCTTTCTCCATTCTAGTTCAGAAAACCATTTGTTTCTATCTTGAATATTATCTTTGGCAGCCTTCCATGCAGTTAAGATAATATTTCTTGAAGTGGGGCTCCACTGCTCAAAATCAGGCCTTTGTTCAGCTTGCTCTCTGAACCTCTTCTTAGACAATCTGGCTTCTTGTTCTTTCAGTAAAGCTTCTTGCATAGCCTCAGATACTGGCTGAACCACCTTCTCTATGATGACATTTTCCTTTTCCTCAGGTGGGCTATACATGGACTGTATATCAGCATGTATCATATCAAAATCTGGAGGAGGGTAGATTACTTGAGCCACTTCAGGTTGCTCCCCTCCTAGATATGCAGGATGTATCCCAGATTCTGCTACATTGTCATCATCACATAAAGGAGGATAACCAAGAGTTGCTCTGATAGAATTAGAAATCCACTTGGCATGATCAGAGCTGGCTTTGACTAACACCCTCTCCACCTTTATGACTTCTCTTTCCATGTGATCTCTTAGATCATCCTTTTGAAATCTTACTTGGGCATCCAAATAGTTGACTCCATCTTTAAAGTAAGGTTTCAACCTTTGGAGTTTTTCAGTGATGAGCTTCTGAGAGTCTTGAATAGCAGTTGTAACAGCAGTTATGCTCTCTTGCAAGTGCTAATCAAAAGTTTCTTTGGCTATGGCACTTTCTGCAGACTGTGCAGTGGCTATATTCTTTATCTCAGTTACAATAGCATTGTGAGAAGCTGTCAAGTTATCATTCATTCTGATTTGATTTTCCAGTACATTGCCTTGCTTTACTTCAAGTTCATCTACTTGAGCTTTTATCTTCTCTTGATGAGTTGCTAAGTATACCACTGCATTCCCTCCCTTGTGGAAGCAGTCAGTCATTTCCTTTTTATTTAGATTCATTTCAAATCTTATGGACTTAATGTCCTGGGCTAGATCAAACTGTAAAGACTTTTGCCCTTCATCCACATACTTTTCAATTGCTTGCCTGTGCTCATCAAGCTTAATTTGCATAGCAACCATCAAAGCACTGTAATCTACAGTTGGTGCTGGTTGTAGTGCAGGCTGTGGTGCTATAGTTTGCAGAGCTTTCTTATAATTCTGGCTCCTTCTCTTAAATACTTGGAACTTCCTTTTCTTAGCTCTTGCAGTCTCCTCATCTTCAGAAGCTGAGGTGCTTGCTATGTCTACCCTCTCCCTAGGTAGCTCTTCAACTTCCTTTTGCTTCTCAGGCTCTTGCCTTGCTGTTTCTTCTAGAATTTCCACATGCTCCCCCTCAACTTGAGCATTCTCCCCCTCAGCAGCAGCACTTTCCTTTTCAAAGTCTGTCTGATCTAGATTGAGGAAGTGATCTTCCATTGTAAACTCCTGTTGAGGTAGTGATGGTGATTCCCTTATCTCATCAGCTACTTAATGTGGTTCCACTTGATCTGCAACAGATGTGTCCTCCATGATAACATCTGGGGGTAGACTATCAATCTGTGGTTGCTGATTAACATGATTTAAGGAATCAGACAAATCAGTGTCCTCTATAGGAAAATCTAATGTATTAATCTCAGTGATTACCTCAAGAATAGTCTTTGTAGCTTGTTCACTTTCCAGTGGAGTTGGCTCTTCCACTACTAGAGGCTCCCCCTGAACTGAATCCTGGTGTAAGGGGCTAGCTTGAGGTAGCTCCCCCTGCCTCTCAGCAACTTCTTGTTGAGCTGGAGACTTCCCAGTATCTCCAGTGTCTTCTTCATTAGGAGTGAAGACAACTTGTTCTTCTGAACTACTTGATGATTCTTGAGCTACTGAAGCTATCTTCTTCTTCTTCTTCTTGAGTGGGGTTTCCTTCTCAGGAGTTATTTTCTCTGGTGTTGGCATTTCCTTAGATAAAACTCTGTCCCACCTAGAGAATATCCTCATGTTCATCTTCCTCATATGGTTGATCTTAGTGCCAGCAGCTTGACTCATTACTTCTGGTATACTACCAGTCAAGTAAAGACTTAATATCCTACCCAAATTGGGTTTCTTCAGACTTTCTTTAATCTTATCAAAGACAACAACAGACCAGTCAGTTTGCAGGGTGAAGATAATCCTTGTCATAAGATTGAACATGTGGGCTGATACCCTGTCATGCCCTCCAGGCTTACTCAATATCACTTTGTCAACAATTTCTGAGAGAAATTTTCCCTGGCTATTCATCCCCTTTCTATTGAACACTGATCCAATTTTCAATTTAGAATCCAGTCCACACCAAGTTAAAGTTTCTCTGGTCTTTGAAGCAGTAACTTCATCCTCTTCTTTTGTCCTTGGTAGGTTCAGGACCTTTCTTAAACTTTTTGGTGAGACCTTCACCTTTTCACAATGAACCCTAGACTTTATCTTGAGACCAGATTCATCTACTTTAGCTCCATTCAGGAATTCCAGAACTTCTTTCTTCCAGATATTTGTGGGCTCTGAAATAAGAAAATCTAACCCTGAGTTTGCGACTAGGGTTACCACATCCTTGATTTCTTGTTCTGCATCGTCAAACGCATGCCGCACCAGTTCATAGCCTTCGTTCACGTTCTCCTCGAGCTTTGGCGCCATTAGGGTTTGAAGAATTTGAATTGAGAGAAGAGAGGTGTCGACACACAAGTTTGGTCTCGAAACTTTAGTGAGCGTGTCGACAGACAATGGCGAAATCCTATTTATACCTTTCTATGATTGAAGATGAAAGGGCGGGTTAACAAACTCAAATTGTGTCGAGACTGTTGAAAAGTGTCGACACTGACTTATAATGTCTCGACACCAATGTGTCGACACAACTTTAGTCAACAGAATATATGTGTCGACACTTGTTTATGTGTCGACACCACTCAGCTCGACACATAGTCGAGACGTTACTTCACTAATTCTGCATAAAGTCTAAGTGTCGACACCACCTTGGATGTGTCGACACCTACTTATCATGTGTCGACACTAATTTTCTGAAAAGTCGACACCAACTTCCTAGATGTGTCGACACATTTTCACTGAAGTGTCGACACCAATTTTCTGTCTCGACACAGACAACTCTGTGTGTCGACACTATTTTACTTAGCCATTTCTATAAACTTATTCTAAGTTTATCATACCTAGTTCAATTTTAAACCTATTGAACTTTGTTTCTTCTAAGGGCTTAGTATACATATCAGCTAGTTGATTATCAGTATTTACATATTCCAGTGAAATATCTTCCTTTTCTACATGTTCCCTAAGAAAATGATATTTTATTTCAATATGTTTAGTTCTACTATGGGAAACAAGATTGTTTGCAATTGATATAGCACTAGTAGAATCACAAAACAGTGGTATTCTAATTACCTGAATTCCATAATCCTCAAGCTGATATTGTATCCATAGAAGTTGAGCACAGCAACTTCCTGCAGCCACATATTCTGATTCTGCAGTGGAGATAGCCACACTTGTTTGCTTTTTGCTACTCCATGAAATCAGTCTTCCACCTAGGAATTGACATGTTCCAGTTGTACTTTTTCTGTCTTCTTTGTAGCCTGCAAAATCTGCATCTGAATAACCTGTTAGATCAAAATCCTCATTCCTAGGGTACCAAAGTCCTAGATAAGGAGTGCCCTTTAGATATCTCAGTATCCTTTTGACTGCTGTCAAATGAGACTCTTTAGGGCATATTTGGTACCTAGCACAGACACATGTAGCATACATGATATCTGGTCTACTTGCAGTCAAATAGAGTAGGGATCCAACTATCCCTCTATACAAAGTCTCAACTACAGGTTTCCCTGCATCATCTTTGCTAAGAGACATACTTGACCCCATAGGAGTCTTTATGGTACTGGATGAATCCATACCATACTTCCTTATGAGTTCTACGGTGAACTTAGACTGGCATATGGATAATCCATTCTCAGTCTGTCTAACTTGGAGACCCAAGAAGAACTTAAGTTCCCCCATACTACTCATCTCAAATTGTCCTTATATTAGTTTTGCAAACTTTTTGCAAAGACTACTTTCAGTAGACCCAAATATTATGTCATCTACATATATTTGGACTACGATTATTTTGCCTCTGGATTCCCTAAGGAATAGAGTCTTGTCTATTTTCCCCCTTGTGAATTTATTCTCAATGAGGAAACTAGACAGGGTTTCATACCAAGCCCTAAGGGCTTCTTTTAACCCATACAAAGATTTCCTAAGTCTATAGACATAATTAGGTTGAGTTGAATCAACAAAACCTGATGGCTGTTCCACATACACTTCCTCTTTTAGATTATCATTCAGAAAGGCTGACTTTACATCCATTTGGTCAACACCCAGACCTGGAACGCGATGGGGAAAGCCCAAACATGCGGTCCCACACACACGTGTCATGCTGGCTAATATAATCTCAACATGTTCACTTCTTGTGGTCTTCTCCTCTTCTTTTCTCACCATTAACTGCATCTCATAGGATAGCATTTTTCCAAACAGTGTTGGTGGAGGGATATCAGCTAACTTTATCATTTGTCTTATGGCACAGATCTTGGTGTCCCAATCTTTTGTAAGAGACCTCAAGAACTTATCATTTAGTTCATAATTACTGAACTCTCTTCCATAGGACATTAGCTCATTCACAATCCTATAGAACTTCTTATAGCATTGTGTTATGCTATCAGTCTTACCTTGCCTGAAACTTTCATATTCTTGGTTTAGCAAAGACTTTCTGTCTTGCGTCACTTCTTCAGAACCCTCCATATACACTATCAAGGTATCCCACATCTCCTTAGATGTCTTACAATGTATCAAATTTTGAAAGGTAGCATCATCTATGGCACTCACAATGATATTCTGAGCCCTTTTGTGCATTGTGGCTAGAATTATCTCATCCTTTGTCATTTCAGAGAAATCCTTAGGTGTTCTCTGATTTGCATCTAAGACTGAAACCTTCATGGGCACATATGGCCCTTCTTTCACTGTGATATATATTCTAGGGTCTGAGGCTTCTATAAACAGACTCACCTTTTCCTTTCAGATGTCAAAGATCTCTTTTCTATATATGGGTAACTTCATGGATCCAAGTTCCTTATGATTCTCAGTTGAACCCATGATTCTTGATGTTCTTGATTCTGTAAGTTACTTAAACTGAATCTGCCAACAAGATCTACTCAGACAGTTAAGTCCCTTTTTGAGTAACCTCCCTCTAATACCACTTGAAAGATATTGTACCTAATCACCTAGAGGGGGGGGGGTGAATAGGTGACTTAAATCTTTTTAACTTTTTAGGCAGAATTCAGATTATAACACAGAATTATAACTACTTTTGCACAGCAATCAATCAGCAATCACAGCCAAACACATGCACACAGTGAACACGCAGGTTTATAGTGGTTCTCCAAGGTTTGGGTACATCCACTTTCCCCCTTCGCCTATCTAGTAGTGTACTAGATTCGGCCAAACTCCTCCACTATCTCAGATCCTCAGATCTTACACTCAGAACCCCAAAACAAGTTCCTACAGCTCAGGCCCAAGGCCCTACAACTCAGTCTTCTTCAAAGACCTACACTCAGCTTCTTCACAAAGCCTACACTCAGCCACAATAGGCCTACACTCAGCCACAACAGGCCTACACTCAGAGATACAAATCTCCTACACTCAGGCACACAGACCCTACACTCAGCCTTTATAATTGCAGGCTTACAACTCAGATCACTAAGGATCCTACAAGAAATTTAGATTACAAAGATTATACCTACAACTCAGAGAGAAGAGAGATGAGTTGATAGGTTCTTGATGAGTTCTTGGAAGAACTCTCCTGAGATCAACCTGACTTGGCTTTCTTCAAAGCTTCTTGAATGTAGAACACAATAGGGTTGATCTTCTCTGCAGCTGATCTTTGATCTCTACAACTTAAGATTCAGAACAAAGTCTGAACCCTTCTTCTCAGCCTGGTTACAACGGCTGTCTTCTTGGATGGAGCTCTCTCTCTCCAACTACTTAGATCTTCACTTAATTCTTCAAGGAATAGCTAGATCTTCTTATGTGTTTCTCTTGTGAATTATCATCTTTTTCTGTATACAGTATAAGCCTATTTATAGGCCTTCTTCATGGTAACCGACTGGTCCGGTTCATAACTGATTTCTGACAACTCTGACAGGTGCAGTAGACTGACTGGAATGGCAGCTGTCAAGTCATTCAGTCAGTTCTTGAAAAATATGTAACTGTCTGAAAGTGTCGAGACTGTCTGTCTTTAAGTGTCGACACATATAGACTAAGTGTCGACACAAGTTGACAAAGTGTCGACACTAGCCTTCAAGGTGTCGACACAACTCCTTGTGTTGTAGAATTCACTTCTCGACACAGCTTCTTCATCATGTGTCGACACTGATATTGAGTGTCGACACAATTCCTTGTACTTCAGTACTTTGTTGAATTCTTGTACGTGTCGACACAACTCCTTTGTGTCGACACATCTTCATGTGTTGAACTTGTTAAGTGTCGACACATCTTTCTTGGTGTCGACACATGCCTTCTGTGTTGATACTTGCTGAGTGTCGACACAGCTCCTTGTGTCGACACATTCTTCTTCTGTTGAGACTCTGGCTGAGTGTCGACAAATCTTCTTAGTGTCGACACTTGTACTTAGAATATTTTGTTGAACTTTGCTGAGTGTCGACACAGCATCCTAGTGTCGACACTTTCTTCATGTGTTGAGTCTTCTGCTATGTGTCGACACATTCTTCATTGTATCGACACTTCCTTCAAGTGTTGGGTCTTCTGCTGAGTGTCGACACATTCTTTATTATGTCGACACTTATACTTAGACTCTGCTGACTTTTGCTGAGTATCGACACAGCCTCCAAGTGTCGACACTTTCTGATGTAGACACAGTTTCACTGGGTGTCGACACAACTGCTAAGTGTCGACACAGCTTCACTGGACTTTTCTTCATTGAGTGTCGACACAGCTCCTTGTGTCGACACTTTCTGTCTGGTGTCAACTCTACATCCCCGGTGTCAACACAAGTACTCCAAGTGTCGACACTGCTTGCCTGGGTGTCGACACAAGTCTTCTTGAGTGTCAACACTTTGCTCCTGAGTGTCGACATATGGACTTAGAATCTTTTCAGCTTTCCCTGTGAATACTTGACCTGCACAACTAAACTCAAAACACATCAAATACATTTTGATGTATATCATTGAGTAGGGTGAGGCTTCTTCAAATCAGGTACATTTAAACCAATGTACCCAACACAAGGACCAAGCATATTGAGATCGAGCATCACTTCATAAAGGAGAAGGTGTTGGAGGGATCTCTTATGGTCCTGCATGTTCGGAGTGAAGATAATCTTGCTGACATCTTCACGAAGCCGCCATCGAAGGGGCCATTTCAGCGGTTACGAAGCTTGCTGGGCTTGATCACCACTTCTCACTTCAAGGGCGAGTGTTGAAATTTGTGAAGTGAAAGTGGGTGATAGGGCAGGTCAGGCGGTCTGAGCGGCCTGTGCGGTCTGAGTCTGCGGCCTGGGCGGATTGCTGGTTGCGGCCTGGGTGACCTGGCCTGGCTTGGACTTGGTGGCTTGGGTGTTCTTGAGGAGCGGCTATGCGGTCTGGTGTGCGGCATGGGCGGGCAGCTGATTGCGGCCTGGATGGTGTATAACCAAGGTAGTCTTACAACTTGGGCATCGAGTGGAGCAGCATGAGCGGACTGTGTTGGCGGTCTGTTGGCGGTGCTCAGCTTGATTTGCAGCCTGCAGTTGGCCAGCTCTTGTGGTAACCAGGCGGATAGGTAGTTGTATCTGCGGTATGTTGGCGGACTTGTCTTTTGTATCCGCGGAGTCCGCATTTGTGGACTGGCTTTGGAGATGGGCTTTTGTTCTTGCCGGGCTCTCCATGTTGAGATGGATGTTTCACATCCTTGTGGCGGACTGTCCTGCTGATTGGCGGTCTGGGTTTTCTATGTCCGCCGTGCTCGCGCCAGTTGCTTGATGAGCTACTGGACTTGGTCACACTCTGTGACAAGTCCATAGTGTTCGCCGAGTCCGCAGATTCCGCTGTTTACCGGGCGGACTGCCTATTGGTCCTGGACTTGTGGCGGGCTGTGGCGTTGTTGTCAAGCTGTGCGGACTGACTCTTTGTCTGTGTATAACATGCGGACTGATGCAACATGTGGTGGTTGTGTCCTCGTGTTGTGGTGCATTGCGGACTGATGCAGCATGAGCTGCGGGTGTGCCTGCATGCTGTGTTGGATGGCGGTCTGATGTAATGCTTGCGTTGGGCGGACTGGTGTTGTGCCTGTATTGTGCGGGCTGGCAATGTGTCTGCATAATCGCGGACTGCTTTTGACCTGGCGCGTGGAGGTTGAAGTATGGCCAAGTCCTTGCAGACTTGGCGGACTGGTGGTGTTAGCGCGCAAGCTGGGGCGGTGACTCTATTCACTAGGGTGGTGACCACACTGCTCACCTCGCCTATAAATAGACTCCCCCGGCACATCTACAGTAACTGAGTGAACAGTAAGCGAGGGCTTGGTTACTTGTTGCGGTCTGATTTTTCCTGTCCGCGCAGGTTGAGCAGAGTTAACTATTTGCTGTTTGTAGGTTGCGCGGCTAACACTGAGGAGCCAGGAGTTTGACTTTGACTGCGGTCAGCATTAGTGAAGTTTGCAGTTTCAATCAGCGGTTTCAGCAGGTCTTTTCTGCGGCTTGTCAGTTCTCTCTGCTTCAGCGTTTCCAAGTTCAATAACCTGTCCGCCGAACTCGGCGGTATAGGCGGTCTGTTTCTCAGTTCGACAGCAGCTTGTAGAAGTCAGCGAATAACGGTGTGTCCACGTGACCTCGAGGTCTCGGCGGACTCCGTGTTCTTTTCGTCTTCAAGCAGCAGCAGCAGTTCGGGCGGCCTCGGTGACTTGGCGGACTGGGCGGTCTCGGCGGTCTCCAGTTCTGCCCGCGCGAATTGTTTACTGTAATTTTTCATGTTCCTTTGTACTAGCGAAATCATGTCTCGCCATGTATATCTCGCCTTGTAAAGAAGAAATAAAAGAATATATGATCTGCTTGCCCCTGTGATTGCATTTGGTTGATTGAGCTTGTTTTTCTTCTTTCTGCACGATCAAAGTGTGATCTTGATAGTTCTGAGTATATTAATTTGACATTAGACTATCTTGGTGACCACTTTGAGAAAATTCAATAGGTTGAACAGGTTAACCAGAAACCAGGCAGTTAATAAGGAACCGTGTGGTTCTGATTATGACCCTCGGATCTAAATCAAATGGATGAGGATGATCCCTGGCTTTAGGTTTAAGATTCATTTAACCCTAATTTTAGCTATGTATTCGTATTCCCAATCTACCAATTTTTTCTCCTCCTCGCTGTGAGGAATCGGCGAATCGCTGCTAGCCTGCTAGTCCACGACCTCCGGATGATCCCAGGATTTAGGTACTTTCTTGATTTCTTCCTCATGATATTTGTCTCCTCCCGAATCGCTTTGCTGAATCGCTGTTACTCCCCTCCACGACCTCTGGACAACAAGCGAGAAGAATCTTCTTCCTCATAGCGACCGGCGACGGGTATTCCTCACAGCGACAGGCGAGGAGAATGTCGCGACTTAACTTTAGTAGTTTTTTTGCAAACATGATAGTTCCATGCTCTGTGATCCTGAATTCCATTGTTTTTTTTGTCTCAGAATCTCAAGTCATGGTGTGTGCTTTCATGTGTTTTGGTCTTTTCCAACCCGATCATGGTGTATTACTGTATTCTTTTAGCTTGTCAAGTTTAAGATGATAATGCCATAGCTTGTTGGACCTGCATATTCTATTTTATGATTTATCTTCTTTGACTGTCTATTTTTTGAGCGCCTTTGTGATCAAAGTAATCATGTGATCTATTGGACCCTTTCAAGTTTTATGGCAGCATGCACAGCTCAAATTTCTTCCTCATATGAATATTATTTACAAATTACAATTTCCGTTAGTTAGTGACATCACGGTCCAACCCCGATTCAATCAGTTGAATCTTGAACTCTTCATTTCACTGGTTCAATGTCCGGTGGTTCTGAAACATTGCTATTAATATTACTTTATCATTTATAACAAATCAAAAAAGACTAAATTCGGAAGTCAACACAGAGATTAAAAGATTCCTTCCTCATTTCATAGCGACTTATGATTCTCTGAAACAAGACAGTCAAATTCTCTCTCTTTTAGCTTTCTCTATCTCTCTCTGGCTCCCATACCATTTAATGCGCAGATAGAGTAGTTGCAAGTTGCAGTCTAAAAAATGAATATGACTGATTCCTCATCATATCCAAATTAAGCCTAGCCAGCTATGCAATATATCAATGTCCAAGAAATTAATCTCAAAGCTACAATATCTTTTCAGCTTCTGAGATTCACATGCCCTTTCTTTCATCTACAGGGAGCAAGAAATGAATATTATAAGCAATGCTAAACTAGGAAAGAAACGCACAAGAAGATTTGGAGGCAAATTTATTGAAACATGCCTAGCTCGGTGTTCAATTAATATGTGTCCACCCGCCCCTTGGCTTCCTTACTGAAATGGGCACATGTTGGTGAGCACTGCATGGTTGAGAAGCTCCTGCGATCTCGGATCGCCAACTTGCATAAAAATACTACCATTCTCCTGAAATCCATATAACAGAAAATTTGGTGTTCGATCTCTGGAAATTCTGGGGTTTTTGGCATTTTGCACCCTCTAGAAACGGGAATTTGACACTTCGCATCTCAAATCTTTAAAACTTGGCATTTTGCGCCCCTCCCCCCTTATTGATTTCTGTCACATTGCACACTCAAGCCGAAATTTCAAGGGTATTTAGGCCCGGGCAGCACCAGGAATACTCATTTTGACACTTTGCATTCCGAATTAATGGTGCTGTCCAGACCTAAATACCCTATGGCTAGGTGCAAAGCAAAGTGCTAGCTATGGCTCAAACTATTTGTAAACCCTTTATGTCTTACCTGTGCAAGAGGAATGAGCTCTTGTCTCTGCGACAATATTGAATGAGGGTGGTTCATCATGGCTTCATATGCTTTAGCTCCACGCTGGTCAATAGCCGTGGGCTGGATAAGGCAGCTAGCAGCGTGAAGCAAGGATAATTCCATTGGTTGGGATGTCTGTGGCCTGTTGTTCCCCACGACATCAAACTAATTCACAACATGAAAAATATATTAAAAATAGTGAATTGAATACTATACAATATATAGTAGAAGTTTCAGGGATGAAAAATATATTGTCTTTGTGCATATATATATATACAGGGCCATTTACCGGGATCTCCCCTCTAACATTGCTAAATTACTGACATCATTCTTCTTATTTTCGAAATTATGAAAATTTTTCCTAAAGTTTTCATTTCATTACAAAAATCTTCCCTGAAGTTTTAATTTCATAACATCCATGCACAAAAGCACCGCCCTCGGAGTACAGTATCCAGGTGGACATTTTTCTTCATGGATGCAATGAAATCAAAACTTAAGAAGAGTTTTTTGTAATTTTAAAAATAAGAGAAGTGCTCTCACTAATTATACCAATTTACAAGAAAATTTTGGATAATTATATATATAGAGAGATAGATAAGTAGTGGCTGAAGGCAAATGTACAATTCATTAGTCATGTCGAGGTGCCCACCTCAGTTTGGTTGACAAGTGAATTGTCATAATCCACGGAAAAGTCAAACAGCATGGGATTCGCACAAGCAAGCTTCATGGAGAGAAACTAAAATGACATAACAGAATAAGAAAAGCATAAGAATAACAACCATAACTGTTGTAAAAGTAAAATGTGAAACCCTGAAATTTTCAAATGATTTAAGCTTAGTTTGGCATAGTGGTGGCGGTTGTATACGCATGTGTTAAACCGTCATTCGTTAAGAATCACCTAACAAATATTATCCGTTTGAACATAAAAGTGGATGAAGTTTCTTAGTTGGACGTTAATGAATGACAGTTTAACCCTCATGTTCATGACCGTCACAACCGTGCCAAACGGAGCATTAGACTTTGATTGGTGTGTGACATTTTTTCGTACTCTGGTTAGTTTGGACAAAAACACCACCACAAAAGACTATATGTTTGACGTGACAATGATTATGACTATCATCACAAAAATAAAACGAATTTTGAATATAAAAGTGAATGAAGTTGTTTAGGTGAGATTGAGTGTTCATGTTCATAACCACCGTGTTCATCATGACCACCGCCACCACCACGCCAAACAAAGCCTTAGGCTGCACTTGGCGCGGCTTAACGCAACCTATTTGTTCCAGTGAGATTGGACAAAAACGTCATTTTATGTTTGACATGACAAATGTTGTTACCGTTACAAAAAAACTAGTTTGAGGCATAAGATTTTGATATGATAATGACATTTTTGTCCAACCTCACCGGAGCAAATACTCCGCGCCAAACGCAGCCTATATATGTTTACCTCAACTTGAGTCTGAAGGGACTGAACATAGTTGATGATCTCATCAAGCATTAAAGCCTTCCCCACCACCTAAAAAGGAGAGAAACAAATATAAAAATATATTATTATGCAATAAATAATCTAATTAATTAATTATGAAGCACAATAACAAAATTAACAAAAAGATATTCTTATATTAAGATCCACCTTTTCGCAACCAGGAACAAGGTCCTGAAGGACCTTCATTCTTCCACTTATCTTCTCCCTTCTAACCTGAATGGATTCCAAAATAAAGCTCAAATTAATAAATAATTAGAACAAAAGTGGTACTGATTTCAATTATGCAAAGTCCTCAGGTACTTGTTGGATGGTTCACTCGTGCTTATAATTGGTCCAGCCTCTCCTATAATTGACCCCGGTTTTAAAATAGAAAATGGGTGCGGTGGTTTAACATGGTATCAGCGGTAGGTTCACGCTGATGTGGCGTGTTGGGCGGCCCCGCATAAACCGAAAAAAATAAAAACTAAAAAAATGGCATGTCAGGATCGATTAGTCGCACATTGTCTACCCAATCGGTCCACTAACATTTATAATATACCCGCCTCTCCTATATTTGATGAAATGAAAAATGAGTGTGGTGGTTAATTTAACAGTACTTACCCTCTCCGCAAGGCTATGGCTGTCGGTTGCCTGGCCTCTCCTGGCCCTAACATGGATATACCCCAAAGGAGGCTCCTCTCCTTCCCACTTCTTCTTCTTCTCCTCTACTGGCTTCTTCTGTTTTCCGGTCCTTGCTTTTTTTGTCTCCTACATATCAAACCATACAGAAATTGAAGAAAAACAAGGTGATTAAATAATTCCATCTCAGTTAATTAACTCACCATTGATGTGACGGGGCCCAACCAAGAATTGCTATTCTTCCTCTTGATCTCCATATAATGAGGAGCAGTAGAGGAGGACTCTGGAATGGTCTCAGCTTGGGCTTGGTAGTCGTGTAGAAAGGGAAAGGCTTCGCTGCTCATTTCTTCTGTTGAGTGTGGGAAAGGAAGCTGGTGGTTGTGGTGGAAGAAGGCTTTCATTTTCAAATAAAGCCCTGATTGAGGACAGCAAATCTCATTAAAGAGCACCTGAGTAGAGAGAGTAGTCCTGTAAAATCTCTATAATAGCAGCTAGGTCTGTGCAGAACTGAGGCCTCTAGCTTATATAAAAGTTAGGATAAGACCTAATGAAATAAAATGTGTGTTACTTTTTTACTTGCTTGCTCTATTATTCACTGACGCTATGTCGGCACTGAGTTATCCATGTAGGGATACTGGGATAGGATCATAGGACCAGGAAACTAATTAAGGACGGTCAAATAAAAAGTTCAGCTCCTCAGGTAGCTAGCTAGGAGAAGAACAGTTAAATATTAGAGTAAGATTGCCAATGATTTACTGTGAATGGAGAATTACTTTTATGCTACAGTTGGAGGACTTATTTTTACCTGTGAAGTGATTACGATTGTAGGAAATCCGGGGTGCCGAGAAGCAGAAATCCGAATATCGAATAACAAACACAGAACAAAAAAAACAGAGCAGTCACAAACACAAGATGTTACAGAGGTTCACCCAACACCGGGCTACGTCCTCTCTCCCCTTCTTCTTCCTTCTTGTATTCACCAAAAAGAAACAGATTACAAAGGTTGCAAGGATCAAATCCGATCCTACCTCTTCTGGACAAGAAAACCAAAGAAGAATACCTTCTGGATCGATCTCAACGAGATACCTCGTATCGCCTCCAAAAGATTACGCCGCCGCAGACTGCAATGAATCCGTATCCCTAAATCGGGAAAATAACAACGTATATAAACGTCTGCCGGCAACCACGATCGTCGACCAAGCAAGACCGGTCGACGATCGTCGATCGTCGACCCAAAAGGCCGGTCGACGATCGCGACCCCGATCGTCGACCCAAAAGGCCGGTCGACGATCGTCGATCGTCGAACCAAAGGGCCGGTCGACGATCGTCGATCGTCGAACCATAAAGCCGGTCGACGATCGTCGATCGTCGAACCATAAAGCCGGTCGACGATCGTCGATCGTCGAACCATAGCGTTCGACGATCGCCGATCCAAAGAAAACCCATCAGAAAAATTTGGTCCGGGGGCGTTGCCCCCGAGCCCCCACCGGGGACGCTGTCCCCTGGACCCCTGCCCGCTGTCCGGACAGCGGGACCTCCGCCGGGGGCTGCCGCCCCCGGACCCCCGCTGTCGTGGGTCCCAGAGATGTCGAGGGGGGATCACACTTCGATTCCTCTAAGCTCACGTGGGCGAACCCGGTGTGAGAAACAAGAGGACCGGAAGTGTTCCACAACCCCAACAACGATCGCATGAATTAGACCTTATTAGTTCTGTTTAGGGGACTTATTCTCACTGGTCAAATGGTCGTAACCGTTTGACCGCTGAAAATAAATCCTCCCAAAGAGACTTAATTTTAAAATTGTGAAAATGCATTTCAGTTCGTTGTTATATCAGTATGCATATATAACAAATAACAACCGAGAAAATAGACTACATTATGAAATATGAGCTGTCCATGTTTTTAATAATGCTATGCTCTCAAAATTAAATCACATTAAATGAGAATTCCTTTCTTTTTGCTAGCATTCGCACTTTAGGCACTATTTTTGTTGCGGCCGGACTCGAAGTCTGGCTGGACCGAAATAACTTGGACCGTCTTAACTCCCGGAACGGTTGAGCATGTTGAAATTTGTGAAGTGGAAGTGGTTGATGGGCAGGTCGGGCGGCCTACGCGGACAGCGTCGGCGGACTAGGCGTACTGGGCGGACTGCTGTTATGCGGCCTGGTGATAAGTCTAGTGGAAGCTGGTTGTTCTTCTGAGCGGGTTGTATGGATGAAGTCCGCGGACTGTGCGACCTGTTATCTGCGGTTGAGCCGTTGGCTGATTGCTTTAGCCAAGGAGCTGCCTGAGCGGATAAAGACTTGCGGACTGGTGTACTTTGCTCAGTGGCCGTGTTGCAAGCCTGTGCTTACCGGCGGATTGGGTGCTATCCGCGGAAGCCTGGCGGACTAGCGTGTCCGCGGTGTTCGTTGTTGCGGACTGGCCTTAGAGCTTGGTTGTGGCCATGTCGAGCTCTGGTTGTACAGCGCTACTGTCGCTGTGGCGGACTGGTGTGTGGAATCCGACAGTTGGCTGGTGCTTTGGGCAGGTGTGCGAGTAGCCTGCGGACTGCTTCTCTTTGGCGAGGATTGGGCGGTCTGTGGGGCTTGGTTGTTAGGCGGACGGAGCTATGTCCGCCGAGCTCGCACTAGGCCTTTGGTGGTTCTGGATTTGGTCACACTCTGTGCCAAGACCAGTGTGTCCGCAGTATCCGCCAAGTCCGCTGTTGACCGGGCGGACTGCCTTTGGTCGTGGGATTGTGGCGGATGGAGGCGTTGCTCTGGTTGTAGGAGGATTGCCTCTTATTTGTGCGGACAGCCACAAAACTTAGTTGTTGTCCAGTGTTGGGGCTTTGCGGGCTGATGCCTAGTCCGCTTAGCCTGGGCGGACTAGTGAGGGTTCGCCCAAAGGTGCCTTGCTCCTGGCGGGTTATTCCTTGGATTCCGGCCAAGTCCTTGCGGACTCGGCGGACGGAGGTTTGCTAGCGCGCGAGCTGGGGTGGTGATCCTATCCTTTAGGACGGTGACCACACTCCTCACCCCGCCTATAAATAGGACCCCCCGACACATATACAGTAACTGAGTGAACAGTAAGTTGGGTGCGGTGAGGTGCTGCAGTCTCAGTATTCTGTCCGCGCGGATTGATTCAGAGTTAACTGTTAGTGTGTGCAGGTCGCGCAGGTAGCTTCAAGGAGCCAGAAGTTTGGCTTTGACTTCGGTCAAGTACTTGGAAATGTGCGGGCCCTGCGGTCTCAGCGGGTCGCTCGTCGGCTTGTCAGTTCTCTGTTTCAACTTTGCCATTTTCAATAACCTGTCCGCCAGGCTCAGGCGGGTAAGCGGCGGTCTGTTCCTCAGTTCATCAACAGGAGGCGAATAACGGTGTGTCCGCGCGGCCTCTCGGCTTCGGCGAACTCCGTGTCTATTCGGCGGGTGCAGCTTCAGCTCGGGCGGCTTCGGCGGACTTGGCGACCTCGGCGATCTCGGCAGTTTCCGGTGCTGTCCGCCCGACTTGTTTTGAACTTTCTGTTATAGCTTGTGTACTAGCGAAATCATGTCTCGCTACGTATACCTCGCCTTGTAAAGAAGTGGAATGTATAAAAGATCTACTTGTGCTTCCATTATTTGTTGGTGTTAACCTTTTTTCTTTGGGTTTCCGCAAGATCAAAGTGTGAACTGGGTAGTGCCGAGGATATTCATTTGGTTTGGGCTACCTTGCTGACCACTTTGAGAAAATTCAACATGGTATCAGACCCAGGTTCAGTTGCGTGAGCGGTAGTCAACCAGTGTTGTGACTCTGTGCTTGAGTGGTGATCAACCTGTGTTGTTGCTCGGAGCTTCTGAAAGGTGACCAACAGTTTCTGCAATGGAAGGAAGTTATGCAAGGGGTCTTGGCATTGAACTCTTGACGCCGACTAACTTCAAGAAGTGGAAGTCGTGCATGAAGAGTTATCTTCTTGGTGAGGAACTATGGGAGGTCGTCGGTGGTGACTACAGACAGGAAGTGACAGCTGCTTTTGGTACTGCTGAGCAGGTTAGGCTCTAGAGAAGAACAAATGCTAAGGCAGAGTTTATTCTCAAGAGGGCCGTGTCACCAGAACTGTTTAATCACATCATTGGATGTGAGTCGGCTGCTGATATTTGGACAACCATTGATGAGTTGTTCAATAGGAAGAATGTGGAGCGACTTCAGTTTCTGGAGAACGAGTTGGCTAGAATAACTCAAGGAGACCTTTCCATCTCGAAGTACTTCTTGAAGATGAAGAGCTTGTGTGCTGAGTTGTCGGCACTTGATCCTGATGAGCCTATCTCTGAGGCTAAGATGAAAAGGCACATTATCCGCGGCTTGCGGAAGGAGTATGTTGCCTTTGTGACATCTATTCAAGGATGGGCTACTCAACCGTCTCTACTGGATCTTGAGAATCTGCTTGCATCGCAGGAGAGCTTGGCAAGACAGATGGCTGGAGTTAATCTTAATCAGGAAGGTAGTGAAGCTCTCTTCTCAGGCAAAAAGAAGAAAGGATGGGAAGGGAAGAAGAAGAAGCAGATCGCTGGTGAGAAGGAGCCTTCAACTTCATATCAGTCGGAGAGGAGCAATGCTCCTAAGGACTGGAAGAAGAACTTGAAGTGCTACCAGTGTCATCAGCGAGGGCACTTCAAGCGGGACTGCAAGGTCAAGCTGCAGCCTGGGCATGCTGTGGGAAAGGAGAAAGCTTGCTCGAGGAGTGAGGAAGCAGAATGGGGTAGAGCGTTCATGAAGGGCACTAGTGTCCGTGCCCTGTCTGCTGAGGACTTCAACAGCGAGTGGATTGTGGACTCCGTGTGTGGTCATCACCTCACCGGAGACAAGTCGAAGTTCTCCTCCATGCAAGCATACTCAGGTAACGAAGCTATTATCAATGCTGATAATACTGTTTATGCAGTAAAGAAAGAGGGGGTTGTGTCTTTGGGTAGTGATCAGGGGCCACTCACGTTAAGGAGTGTGTATCACGTATCGGGCATGAAGAAGAACCTCTTCTCTGTGACCAACGCGGTGGACGCTGGGTATCACGTTCTGTTTGGGCCAACAGACGTGAAGTTCCTTCGCAACGTATCAGCGGTTAAGGCTTATGTTGCTCATGTCGGAAGGAGGGTTAAGAACTTATTTTTTCTTGCAACCTATTCATTTGTTGATCGGATGAGAGCCAATGATAGCGCTGCTATCTGACATGAGAGGCTGGGGCATGTAGGCATGGACAAGCTGAAGGCTATGGCTAGTAGAAGTTTGGTGAGAGATCTGCCTAAGTTATCCTCCTTTGGTGATGGGCATGTTTGCGCGGGCTGTCAATACGGTAAAGCACATCGCCTTCCGTTTGATAAATCACAAACTATGAGCAAGCAACCATTGGAGTGCATTCATGGCGACTTGATGGGACCAACGGTCACTGCCAGCCTTGGTGGAAGTAGATATATGCTTGTCTTGATTGCTGACTACTGAAGATATACTTGGGTTTATTTCTTGAAGGAGAAGTCAGAAGCCTTCCGTTTGTTTGTGGAGTTCAAGGAGTTCGTAGAAGGCCGGCTTGGCTTGCGGATTAAGAAGCTTAGAACTGACAACGGTGGTGAGTTTATCTCCTCCGAATTTTCTAACTTCTGCAGGAAGCACGAGATCCAACAAGAGCTTACTTGTGCTCACACTCCACAACAAAATGGAGTAGCGGAGCGGAAGATCCGTCATTTGACGGAGACTTGCAAATGTTGGCTTCATGCGAAAGACATTCCAAGGTCCTTTTGGGCGGAGAGGATGTCTTGTGCTTCTTATGTCATCAACAGGATGCCGCTCAGCCCGATCAATATGAAGACTCCTTTTGAGCTGTTGCTGAAGGAGAAGCCGAGTGTGGGACACCTTAGGGTGTTCGGTTCAACTTGCTATATGCATGTCCCGGATGCTTCTCGGACTAAGCTGGATGCGAAGGCAAGAAATCTTGTCTTTGTTGGCTACGATGAGAGGAAGAAGGGATGGAAATGCACGGATCCTGCAACGAAGAAGTTTGTGGTGTCAAGAGACGTTGTCTTTGACGAGCTGACGTCGTATGGAGGTGGCTCGGTTGAGCTAACCGGAAGTAGCAAGGTTGATGAAGCACCGGTGGTAGCTGCTGAAGGCCTGGAAGAGGAGCTTGCTGTTTCACCAGCAGGTCCTGTTGCTTCTAACTCCGAGGCTGAGCCTTCTGGCTCAGGAAGCAGGGGGAGCAATGGCCAAAGCTTGCCCCAAGTAAGAGTTGAGCTTGAAGAAGCAACGGAGGTTGTGAGCAAGGAGCCAACCCTTCGGAGATTGAAAAGGGTTATTAAGCCTCCGACTCGGTACTGTGATGGGAATGCAGTGAGCTTTGTCTCCTGCTTCTTTGCGTGTCCTCCGGATGAGCGAAAGCCTGCAAACTTCAACGAGGCCACTGGAGTTAAGGAGTGAGAAGATGCCATGAAGGAAGAGATCGATGCTCTGAAGAAGAATGAAACCTAAGACCTTGTGCGCAAGGTTGATGGCATTACTCCGGTACTTGCAAGTGGGTGTATAAGTTGGAGAAGAAGGCTGATGGGAGCATTGATAGGTTCAAAGATCGCCTGGTTGTTCGAGGATTCTCATAGCAGTATGGAGAAGACTATGAGGAGACGTTCAGTCCGGTTGCAAAGATGACTTCAGTTAGAGTGGTGATCGCCTTGGCTGCTAGCAAGGGATGGAGGTTGTGACAACTTGATGTGAAGAATGCCTTTCTTTACGGAGAGATTGACAAGGACATCTTCATGGATTAGCCACTTGGTTTTGTTTCTGAAGATCATCCGGACTACGTCTGCAAGATCAGGAAAGCTCTCTACAGGTTGAAGCAAGCTCCTAGAGCTTGGTATGGAAAGATAGCAGAGTATTTGCAATTCTGCGGGTATCTTGCCTCTAACTCGGACTCTAGCTTGTTCGTCAAGAAGAGTGGGGAGTTTCAAGTCTTGGTCCTGCTGTATGTGGATGACATGATCATCACATGGAATTCAGAGGGGGAAGTAGTAAGGTTCAGGGCTGAGCTTGCTATACGCTTCGAGATGAAAGACTTGGGAGAGCTTCATCACTTTCTCGGTCTTGAAGTGGAGAGGAAGAAGAGCGGTATACTCATTTACCAAAGAGGATACGCAGATCGCATTGTGAAGCGGTTTGGTATGGGCGAAGGAAAGAGTTGCTCTACTCCACTGGAACATGGGCTGAAGCTTCGAAAAGATGAGAGAAGGGTTCTTCATGATCCCTTGGTGTTCAGCGCTCTTGTTGGGAGCTTAATCTACTTGACGATTACAAGGCCAGACATTGCTTATACTGTTGGCCAAGTAAGTCGGTTCATGGCTGAACCAAGGAAATCTCATCTAGTGGTGGCGAAGCACATCTTGAAGTATGTCAAGTCAACTTCTGACATGGGACTTCTCTATAGGAGTTACTCGGATTTTGCCTTGCTTGGGTACACGGATGCTGACTATGACGGTGATTCGGATGATCAGAGGTCTACTTCAGGTTATGTGTTCACTTGCAGTTCAGCTAGCATTTCGTGGTGTAGCAAGAAGCAGGACTCGGTGTCAGTCTCAACTACAGAGGTAGAGTATAAGGCTTCGGCCTTGGCTGCTCGGGAAGCCATCTGGTTGAGGAGACTTATAGACGATGTTCATGAAGAAGTGCAAGGGCCAACTTTACTCCGGGGTGACAATGAGAGTGCTCTCAAGCTGGTTAACAATCCAGTGTGTCACACCAGGACCAAGCATATAAATATTGATCACCACTTCATAAGGGAGAAGGTGTTGGAGGGATCTCTGTTGGTCGGGCATGTTCGGAGTGAAGATAATCTTGCTGACATCTTCACGAAGCCACTGTCGAAGGGGCCCTTTGAGCAGTTGCGCAGCTTGCTGGGCTTGATCACCACTTCTCACTTCAAGGGGGAGTGTCGAAATTTGTGAAGTGGAAGTGTTTGATGGGCAGGTCGGGCGGCCTGGGCGGACAGCTTCGGCGTACTAGGCGGACTGGGCGGACTGCTGTTATGCGGCCTGGTGATAAGTCTAGTGGAAGCTGGCTGTTCTTCTGAGCAGGTTGTACGGATGAAGTCTGCAGACTGTGCGGCCTGTTATCTACGGATAAGGCGTTGGCTGATTGGTTTAGCTAAGGATAGGCCTGAGCGGATAAAGGCTTGCGGACTAGTGTACTTTACTCAGTGGCCGTGTTGCAAGCCTGTGCTTACCGGCGGATTGGGTGCTATCCGCGGAAGGCTGGCAGACTAGTGTGTCCATGGTGTTCGCTGTTGCGGACTGGCCTTAGAGCTTGGCTGTGGCCTTGTCGAGCTCTGGTTGTGCAACGGTACTGTCGCTGTGGCAGACTGGTGTGTGGAGTCCGGCAGTTGGCTGGTGCTTTGTGCAGGTGTGCGAGTAGCCTGCGGACTGCTTCTCTTTGGCGAGGATTGGGCAGTCTGTGGTGCTTGGTTGTTTGGCGGACAGAGCTATGTCCACCGAGCTCGAATTAGGCCTTTGGTGGTTCTGGATTTGGTCATACTCTGTGCCAAGACCAGTGTGTCCGCAGTATCCGCCAAGTCCGTTGTTGACCGGGCAGACTGCCTTTGGTCGTGGGCTTGTGGCGGATGGAGGCGTTGCTTTGGTTGTAGGCAGATTGCCTCTTGTTTGTGCGGACATCCACAAAAGGTAGTTGCTATCCAGTGTTGGGGCTTTGCGGCTGATGCCTTGTCCGCTTAGCCTGGGCGGACTAGTGAGGGTTCGCCCAAAGGTACCTTGCTCCTGACGGGTTATTCCTTGGATTCCGGCCAAGTCCTTGCGGACTCGGCGGACGGAGGTTTTCTAGCGCGCAAGCTAGGGTGGTGATCCTATCCTTTAGGCCGGTGACCACACTCCTCACCCCGCCTATAAATAGGACCCCCGGCACGTATACAATAACTGAGTGAATAGTAAGTTGGGTGCGGTGAGGTGCTGCGGTCTTAGTGTTCTGTCCGCGCGGATTGATTCAGAGTTAACTGTTGCTGTGTGCAGGTCGCGCAGGTAGCTTCAAGGAGCCAGGAGTTTGGCTTTGACTTCGGTCAAGTACTTGGAAGTGTGCGGACCCTGCGGTCTCAGCGGGTCGCTCGACGGCTTATCAATTCTCTGTTTCAACTTTGCCGTTTTCAATAACCTGTCTGCCAGGCTCAGGCGGGTAGGCGGCGGTCTGTTCCTCAGTTCATCAGCAGGAGACGAATAACGGTGTGTCTGCGCGGCCTCGCGGCTTCGGCGGACTCCGTGTCTATTAGGCGGGTGCAGCTTCAGCTCGGGCGGCTTCGGCGGACTTGGCGACCTCCGCGGTCTCGGCGGTTTCCAGTGCTGTCCGCCCGGCTTATTTTGAACTTTCTATTATAGCTTGTGTACTAGCGAAATCATGTCTCGATACGTATACCTCGCCTTATAAAGAAGTGAAATGTATAAAAGATCTGCTTGTGCTTCTATTGTTTGTTGGTGTTAACCTTTTTTCCTTGGGTTTCTGCTGTTAAATTTTCTCAACGTGGTCAGCAAGATAGCCCAAACGCCAAATTAATATCTTCGGAACTACCCAGTTCTCATGTTGAACCAGCGGAAAACCAAGGAACAAAGGTGAAACCCAACAAACAATGGAAGCACAAGCAGGTCTTTTATGCATTCACTTCTTTACAACACGAGGCATACATAGCGAGACATGATTTCGCTCGTATAACAGCTGTAAACAGAAAGCACCAAAAAACAAGCCGGGAGGACAGCACCGGAGTCCGCCGAGACCGCCGAGGTCGCCGAGTCCGCTGAGATCGCCCGAACTAAGCTGCAATCCACCGAATAGCCACAGAGTCCGCCGAAGCCGCGAGGTCGCGCGGACACACCGTTATTCGTCTCCTGCTGAAGCTGAACTGAGGAACACCCCCTACCCGCCTGAAGCCGGCAGACAGGTTATTGAAGCTGGAAAAGATGAAACAGAGCTGACAAGTCGCAGAGCGACCTCCTGCTGAATCCGCAGAGACCGCACACTTCCAAGTACTTGACCGAAGTCACAGCCAAACTCCTGGCTCCTTGAAGCAACCCGCGCGACCTGCACACAGCAAATGTCAGTACTGAATCAATCCGCGCGGATAGACAAACTGAGACCGCAGCTCCTTGCCCAACCCAACTTACTGTTCACTCAAGTTACTGTAGATGTGCCAGGGGGGTCCTATTTATAGGCGAGGTGAGGAGTGTGGTCACCGCCCTAGAGATAGAGACACCGCCCCAGCCCGCGCGATAGCAAAACACCGTCCGCCGAGTCCGCAAGGACTTAGCCGGATACCAAGGAAAACCGCCAGGAGCAAGACAACATTGGCGAACCCTCTCCAGTCCGCCCAAGCTATGCGGACAAGGCATCAGCCCGCAGAGCTTCCAACCACTGCAGGACAGCAACCCCCTCAATGGCTGTCCGCACCAACCTGAGGCAGTCCGCAAGACTCAAACCTCAATCCGCCACAAGTCCACGTCCAAAGGCAGACAGCAACAGTCCGCCCGGTCACAGCGGACTTGGCGGATACGGCGGACAGTAATGTCTTGGCACAGAGTGTGACCAAGTCCAAAAGCCATCAAGGCCAACGCGAGCATGGCGGACGCAAACACCCGTCCGCCAAATACTGAAGCACAGACCGCCCGCAGTCCGCAAGTTCCTCGCACTCCTGCCCCATCGCAGCAGCCATCTACCGGACTCCAAAACCAGTCCGCCAAAGACCTCTACAGCAAAGCACCTGCTGTACTACCAGAGCTCGACAAGGCCTCAGCCAAGCTCTAAGCCCAGTCCGCAACAGCCCACACCGCGGACACGCCAGTCCGCAAGCTTCCCGCGGGCACGAGCCAAACCGCCAAACAGCACAAGCTTGCACCACGGCCACTGAGCAATGCACCAGTCCGCAAGCCTCTATCCGCTCAGGCCGCTCCTTGGGAAAACCAATCAGCCAACGCCTTATCCGCAGATATCAGGCCGCATAGTCCGCGGACTTCATATAACAAACCGCTAAGAAGACAGCCGGCTTCCCACTAGACCTTCCACCAGGCCGCACATCGCAGTCCGCCCAGTCCGCCTAGTCCGCCCAGGCCACCCGGCCTGTCTCGTCAACCACTTCCACTTCACAAATTTCAACAGTCCCCCTTGAAGTGAGAAGTGGTGACCAAGCCCAAAAAGCTGCGCAAGTGCTCAAAGGGCCCCTTCGACAGTGGCTTGGTGAAGATGTCAGCAAGATTATCTTCACTCCGAACATGCCCGACCAGCAGAGACCCCTCCAACACCTTCTCCCTGATGAAGTGGTGATCAATCTCTATATGCTTGGTCCTGGCGTGATACACTGGATTGTTAACCAGTTTGAGAGCACTCTCATTGTTACCCCGGAGTAAAGTAGGCCCTTTCACTTCTTCATGAACATCCTCTATAAGCCTCCTCAACCAAATGGCTTCCCGAGCAGCCAAGGCCGAAGCCTTATACTCCGCCTCCGTGGTTGAAACCGACACCGAGTCCTGCTTCTTGCTACACCACGAGATGCTAGCTGAACCGCAAGTGAACACATAACCTGAAGTAGACCTCCGATCATCCGAATCACCGCCATAGTCAGCATCCGTGTACCCGAGCAATGCAAACTCCGAGTCCCTTCTATAGAGGAGTCCCATGTCAGAAGAAGCCTTGACATACTTCAGAATATCCTTCGCCGCCACTAGATGAGATTGCCTTAGTTCAGCCATATACCGACTTACTCGGCCAACAGCATAAGCAATGTACTGCCTTGTAATCGTCAGGTAAATCAAGCTCCCAACAAGAGCCCTGAACACCAAGGGATCATGAAGAACACTTCCCTCATCTCGTCGAAGCTTCAGCCCAGATTCCAGTGGAGTAGAGCACTTCTTCCCTTCGCCCATGCCGAACCGCTTCACAATGCGATCAGCATACCCTTTCTGGCAAATGAGAACCCCACACTCCTTCCTCTCCACTTCAAGACCGAGAAAGTGATGCAACTCTCCTAAGTCTTTCATCTCGAAGCATATAGCAAGCTCTGCCCTGAGCCTTGCTACTTCCCCCTCCGAGTTCCCTGTGATGATCATATCATCCACATACAGCAGGACCAAGACTTGTAGCTCCCCCTTCTTCTTGACGAACAAGCTTGAATCCGAGTTGGAAGCAAGCTAACCACAGAATTGCAAGTACTCTGCAATCTTCCCATAACACGCTCTAGGAGCTTGCTTCAACCCATAGAGAGCCTTCCTGAGTTTACAGACATAGTCCAGATGCTTTTCAGAGACAAAACCAAGCGGCTGATCCATGAAGATATCCTTGTCAATCTCTCCGTAAAGAAAGGCATTCTTCACATCGAGTTGCCACAACCTCCATCCCTTGATAGCAGCCAAAGCGATCACCACTCTTACTGAAGTCATCTTCGCAACTGGACTGAATGTCTCCTCATAGTCTTCTCCATACTGCTGTGAGAATCCTCTAGCGACCAGGCGAGCCTTGAACCGATCAATGCTCCCATCAGCCTTCTTCTTCAACTTGTACACCCACTTGCAAGTAACCGGAGTAATGCCATCAACCTTGGGCACAAGGTCCCAGGTTTCATTCTTCTTCAGAGCATCAATCTCTTCTTTCATGGCACCTTCCCACTCCTTCACTCCAGTGGCCTCGTTGAAGTTTGCAGGCTCTCGCTCATTCAGAGGACCTGCAAAGAAGCAGGAGACAAAGCTCACTGCATTCCCATCACAGTACCGAGCCGGTGGCTTAACCACCCTCTTCGATCTCCGAAGTGTCGGCTCCTTGCTCACTGCTTCCGTTGCTTCTTCGAGCTCAACTCCTACCTGAGGCAAGCATTGAGCAGTGCTCCCCCTGCTTCCTGAGCCAGAAGGCTCAGCCTCAGATCTAGAAGCAACAGGAGCTGCTGGTGAACCAGCAAGCTCCTCTTCCAAGCCTTCAGCAGCTGCCACCGGTGCTTCATCAACCTTGCTACTTCCGGTTAGCTCAACCGAGCCACCTCCATATGATGTCAGCTCGTCAAAGACAACGTCTCTTGACACCACGAAATTCTTCGTCACAGGTTCCATGTATTTCCATCCCTTCTTCTGCTCATCGTAGCCAACAAAGACAAGCTTCCTTGCCTTCGCATCCAGCTTTGTCCGTGAAGCATCCGGGACATGCACGTAGCAAGTTGAACCGAACACCCGAAGGTGTCCCACACTCGGCTTCTCCTTCAGCAACAGCTCAATAAGAGTCTTCATGTTGATAGGGCTGAGTGGCATCCGGTTGATGACGTAAGCAGCACAAGACATCCCCTCCGCCCAAAAGGACCTTGAGATATCTTTCGCATGAAGCCAGCATTTGCAGGTCTCCGTCAGATGACGGATCTTCCGCTCCGCTACCCCATTTTGTTGTGGAGTGTGAGCACAAGTAAGCTCGCATTGGATCCCGTGCTTCTTGCAGAAGTTAGAAAACTCGGAGGAGACAAACTCACCCCCGTTATTAGTTCTAACCTTCTTAATCCGCAAGCCAAGCCGGCCTTCTACCAACTCCTTAAACTCTACAAACAAACGAAAGGCTTCCGACTTCTCCTTTAAGAAGCACACCCAAGTATACCTTGAGTAGTCATCAACCAAGACAAGCATGTATCTGCTTCCACCAAGGCTGGCAGTAACCGTCGGTCCCATCAGGTCGCCATGAATACACTCCAATGGTTTCTTGCTCCTTGTTTGTGATTTATCAAACAGAAGGAGATGTGCCTTACCGTATTGACAGCCCGCGCAAAGATGCCCGTCACCAAAGGAGGACAACTTAGGCAATCCCCTCACCAAACTTCTACAACCCATTGCCTTCAGCTTGTCCATGCCAACATGCCCCAGCCTCTCATGCCAGATAGCAGCGCTATCATTGGCCCTCATTCTATCAACATAAGAATTGGTGGCAAGAACAAACAAGTTCTTCACCCTCCTCCCTATATGAGCAACACCAGCCTTCACCGCTGATACGTTACGAAGGAACCTCACGTCTGTTGGCCCAAATAGAACGTGATAACCAGCGTCCACCGCATTGGTCACCGAGAAGAGGTTTTTCTTCATGCCCGACACGTGATACACACTCCTTAATGTGAGTGGCCCCTGATCACTACCCAAAGACACGACCCCCTCTTTCTCTACTACATAAACAGTATTATCAGCAGTGATAATAACTTCATTACCTGAGTACGCCTGCATGGAGGTGAACTTCGATTTGTCTCCGGTGAGGTGATGACCACACCCGGAGTCCACGATCCACTCGCCGTTGAAGTCCTCAGCAGACAAGGCCCGGACAGAAGTGCCCGTCATAAAAGCTCTGCCCCATTATGCTTCTTCACTTCTCGAGCAAGCTTCCTCCTTTCCCGCAGCATGCCCAGGCTGCAGTTTGACCTTGCAGTCCCGCTTGAAGTGCCCTCGCTTATGACAGCAGTAGCACTTCAAGTTCTTCTTCCAGTACTTAGGAGCATTGCTCCTCTCCGGCGGATATGAAGTTGAAGTCTCCTTCTCACCAACGACCTGCACCTTCTTCTTCTTCTTCCCTTCCCATCCTTTCTTCTTGCCTGAGAAGAGAGCTTCGCTGCCTTCCTGATTCAGGTTCACTCCAGCCATCTTCCTTGATAAGCTCTCCTGCGATGCAAGCAGATTCTCCAGCTCCAGCAAAGACGGCTGAGTAGCCCACCCTTGAACAGATGTCACAAATGCCACATACTCCTTCCGCAAGCCGCGTATTATGTGCCTTTTCATCTTTGCCTCAGAGATAGGCTCATCAGGATCCAGTGCCGACAGCTCAGCACACAAGCTCTTCATCTTTAAGAAGTACTTGGAGATGGAAAGGTCTCCCTGAGTTGCCCTGGCCAACTCATTCTCCAGGAACTGAAGCCGCGCCACATTCTTCCTATTGAACAACTCATCAATGGTTGTCCAAATATCAGCAGCCGACTCACATCCAACGATGTGATCAAATAGTTCCGGAGACACGACTCTCTTCAGAATGAACTCCGCCTTAGCATTTGTTCTTCTCCAGAGCCTAACCTGCTCAGCAGTACCGAAAGCAGCAGTGAATTCCTGCCTGTCGTCACCACCGACAACTTCCCACAGCTCCTCGCCAAGAAGATAACTCTTCATGCACGACTTCCACTTCTTGAAGTTAGTCGACGTTAAGAGTTCAATGCCCAGACCTCTTGCAAAGCTCCCTTCCATTGCAACACATGTTGGCAACCTTTCAGAAGCTCCGAGCAACAACACAGGTTGATCACCACTCAATCACTGAGTAACAACACTGGCTGACATCCGCTCACGCAACTGAACCTCCCTCTGATACCATGTTAAATTTTCTCAACGTGGTCAGCAAGATAGCCCAAACGCCAAATTAATATCTTCGGAACTACCCAGTTCTCACGTTGAACCAGCGAAAAACCAAGGAACAAAGGTTAAACCCAACAAACAATGGAAGCACAAGCAGGTCTTTTATGCATTCACTTCTTTACAACACGAGGCATACATAGCGATACATGATTTCGCTAGTATAACAGTTGTAAACAGAAAGCACCAAAAAACAAGTCGGGCGGACAGCACCGGAGTCCGCCGAGACCGCCGAGGTCGCCGAGGTCGCCGAGTCCGCTGAGATCGCCCGAACTAAGCTGCAATCCGCCGAATAGCCATGGAGTCCGCCGAAGCCGCGAGGCCGCGCGGACAAACCGTTATTCGTCTTCTGCTGAAGCTGAACTGAGGAACACCCCCTACCCGCCTGAAGTCGACGAACAGGTTATTGAAGCTGGCAAAGATGAAACAGAGCTGACAAGCCGCAGAGCGACCTCCTGCTGAATCCGCAGAGACCGCACACTTCCAAGTACTTGACCGAAGTCACAGCCAAACTCCTGGCTCCTTGAAGCAACCCGCGCGACCTGCACACAGCAAACGTCAGCACTGAATCAATCCGCGCGGACAGACAAACTGAGACCGCAGCTCCTTGCCCAACCCAACTTACTGTTCACTCAAGTTACTGTAGATGTGCCAGAGGGGTCCTATTTATAGGTGAGGTGAGGAGTGTGGTCACCGCCCTAGAGATAGAGACACCGCCCCAGCCCGTGCGATAGCAAAACACCATCCGCCGAGTCCGCAAGGACTTAGCCGGATACTAAGGAAAACCGCCAGGAGCAAGGCAACATTGGCGAACCCTCTCCAGTCCGCCCAAGCTATGCGGACAAGGCATCAGCCCGCAAAGCATCCAACCACTACAGGACATCAACCCCCTCAATGGCTGTCCGCACCAACCCGAGGCAGTCCGCAAGACTCAAACCTCAATCCGCCACAAGTCCACGACGAAAGGCAGACAACAACAGTCCACCCGGTCACAGCGGACTTGGCGGATACAGCGGACAACATGGTCTTGGCACAGAGTGTGACCAAGTCCAAAAGCCATCAAGGCCAACGCGAGCATGGCAGACGCAAACACCCGTCCACCAAACACCGAAGCACAGACCCCCCACAGTCCGCAAGTTCCTCGCACTCCTGCCCCATCGCAGCAGCCATCTCCCGGACTCCAAAACCAGTCCGCCAAAGACCTCTACAGCAAAGCACCTGCTGTACTACCAGAGCTCGAAAAGGCCTCAGCCAAGCTCTAAGCCCAGTCCACAACAGCCCAAAACGCGGACACGCCAGTCCGCAAGCTTCCCGCGGACACGAGCCAAACCGCCAAACAGCACAAGCTTGCACCACGGCCACTGAGCAATGCACCAGTCCGCAAGCCTCTATCCGCTCAGGCCGCTCCTTGGGAAAACCAATCAGCCAACGCCTTATCCGCAGATATCAGGCCGCATAGTCCGCAGACTTCATGCAACAAACCGCTCAGAAGACAGCCGGCTTCCCACTAGACCTTCCACCAGGCTGCACATCGCAGTCTGCCCAGTCCGCCTAGTCCGCCAAAGCTGTGCGCCCAGGCCGCCCGGCCTGTCCCGTCAACCACTTCCACTTCACAAATTTCAACATCTGCAAGATCAAAGTGTGAACTGGGTAGTGCCGAGGATATTCATTTGGTTTGGGCTACCTTGCTGACCACTTTGAGAAAATTCAACAGAGCACACACACAGTCAATGATATAACTCAATCGTACACAAGAAGTTTTAACGTGGAAAAACCCCTCAACTCGGTAAAAAACCACGTGACCAGGTCTGTGCCGGTCAAATGCCACTATTTGCTTGCCGTTACAATCTGTTTGCTGAATCAATGACGACAGAGCTCTCCTCATTACAATTTGGAGGCGAGAGAACATTTTATACTCGACGGATGACAAACGGTCATGCTCGGTGTCTTCTACAAATTACACACGGTGGCGATGGGTGTTTCTGAGCATCGCGATGGTGCTGAACGCAGAAATGGAGCACTTGAAATTATGCTGGTAGGGAATTCCAGGAAGTTATGAGATAAGTTTCGTTGGACGACTCAAAGTTGCCTTGAACGCGGCTCGAAGATGACTTGAATGTGGTTGGAGGATGGCTTGAATGTTGCTTGAAGGTGGCTTGAATGCTGCTTGTAGGAGGAATCTGGCAGAGCTTTCTCCTAAGGAAGAAGAACACTCAGAGAAAAAAAGTGAGAAATGAGGAGGCCTGTGACTCTATTTATAGCATCCTGGAGGTGGTTATTGTGGTTACGCGGTTATCCGCACTCCATAACCGCCAAAATAGATTTTTTCTTATAGTTCAAGGTTGCGTACCATGATCATTTATTCCGATGCCTGCAGACCAATGAATTAAATAATAAAAGTTTCCCATTAACCATGGTGGTTAATGGGTGATTACGCACGAATTGGATGATGGTGATCGAACCGAGACGATCGGACGGCGAGGAGGCGCTCTCTCGGGAGGGCGATGAACTCGTCGATGTACTTGTCGACGAACTTGCCGGCGAGGAGGGAGGACACCGACGACCGCCGGGAGAGCGGGCGGCGACCCAAAAGTGGGCGACCTACTTGGCCGCCGCTTTGGTGGCGTGCCGGTGGCCGGAAGGGGGAGGCCGGATCGGCCGCACTCTCGGTCGCGCACCGACAACCGGAAGGGGCCCGGCCCGGTGTAACACCCCAAATCCCAAGAATGGGTTCTAGTTGGGCGACACGGCCTGGGACACGGGCGTGTCCCAGGGCGTGTCCTGCTCTGTATGACTGAGCAACCTGTCGAGTGCTCGACGAACTGCACTCGACGAGTTCTCGAGAGGGAACACGCCCTGTGACACAGGCGTGTCTGAGGGCGTCTCCTCCTCTGGTCGATGAACTCCACGCGCCGAAATGCACGCTGGAGGCGTGTCTGATGTCGTGCAAGGGTACACGGCCTGTGACACGGGTGTGTCACCTGGCCATGTACTTTTCTGGATTTGGCCAGATAGTGAGGCCTGCTGAACACGAGTAGGACACGGGTGTGTCTCTGGGCGCACGGCCTGTGACACGGGCGTGTCACAGGGCCGTGTCCTGTTCGGGATAAGTCGGTTGTGTGTCGCCTGCGATACACGGCCGCAGACACGGGCGTGTCCGAAGGCATGTCAGGTCACATGACCTGTGACACGGGCATGTCACGTGGCCGTGTACTTTTATAGATGAGTTATTTGTGTGCCACTTAAGGTACACGACCTTTGACACGGGCGTGTCAGCCAAAAAAGAGAGCTTTCAGGAAAATTTGTGGCCGTCCATTTTCTTCATCTACGATCCGATGGCCCAGACTTCTCCCTGCTGGTTAAGAACCAGGAATGAGAAAGAGATTCTCATTTTGCCTTGGGTTATACTCTTTCTAAAGAAGCTAAAGAGAAGAGAGAGCAAGGAGGAGGTGGAGAGAGGAGCTGGCCACCGGTGGAGCTGCTGAGTTCCGATTTGAGATCCGAGGCCAGCTTTATGGAGGCATGACCGCTGCGGTGCTTTCTAGTCGGCTAGAATTTCATGGCTCCAAAGAGGTCGTCAAGGGTAACGATCTTCCTTCTTGGACATGTGAAGTCCTTCCTTTTTGGCATGTGCATGGATTTCCCCCACCATAGGGTCGATTACGAAGGGATTTCCTTGGATTGATTCTTGGAATCCCCAATAGTCTTGCATATAGATCCGGAACTATGGAGTACAGAATAGGCATGCTGTGTGAAGCCCATCTGGACAGGTGGTTCTAGATTGGTGATGTTGCATTTGCACACTAGAGAACACTCCATGGTTAAACGTGTAGTTTATAGTATCGATGGGTTGGACCTGTGAAGGGCAGTAACAGGAAGTACTGGAGTGGTAGTCCAGGAAAAGACCCTTGTGATGCTTGCCATTGCAATGAGTTTTTCCTGTGAAGGATAGTAGCAGGAAGTACTGGAGTGGAAGCCCAGGAAAACACCCACTAAATGCTTGTGTTGTATGCTATGAATGCTAAGGTAAAAGCTAGGGACGGAAAGTGAGTTCTGTCGCTAACGTTGGGCGTGGCTCCTAGCTAACCTGTGAATGTGAAGCTAGTCCGTGGTGGACATTATGGCTATTGTGAAGCCAGTCCGTAGTGGACATTGGGGCTATTGTGAAGCCAGTCCGTAGTGGACATTGTGGTTATTGTGAAGCCAGTCCTTCGTGGATAGTGTGGCTATTGTAAGCTTGATGAGATCTTGAAAAAGGCCTCGTGCCAAACAGGAAAGGTGAAACCGACCCGCGCCTTATATATAGCCTCGAGTACGTTGGTATTCGGTGATGACACGGCAACTGGAGCAACGGGGGGGGGGGGGGGGGGGGTGGTTGATCCGTACCTGCGTTATGTCCGTCTGACTTGTAGACCTGAAAGAGTGGTCAGTTGGATCGCATAATGAGAGTCTTAGGCCTGCACGACGGAAAGACTAAATGCTCAATTTTACCGTCGGGTTTTGGACCTGGAACGGTGGTGGGACCCTTCTTTGCCGGTACAACAAGAATGTGCCCTGAGTGCACGGACCGTCGGGCCGCGTGGCTGACGGTTGTGATGGATTGTTTGTGAGTGAGAGCACAATGTATGATACATATATATCTGCCTATGAATTGGTATGCCTACAGGGAGGAATACCACTGCCCTGGGAAAAGGGTAGGGTCGTTATAAATTGGTCAGCTGAATGCTGAACGTTGCCCTGTTTGCCATAATTCAGTGGGCTATCCTTGTGTAGGTGCTGGAGAGCCAAGCGAGACATATAAGGGCTGAAGTCCCTGCTGTTGCTGCTGTTACCGCTGCTAGACTTTAAAGGCTAAAAAAAGAATGTACTGTTTTGTTCACGTTTGGCTGGCCTGCGTGCCGATGTTTGGAATCCACATTTGTAAAGAGCAACAGTAAGGCCATAAGGCCAAACGATATCGTATTTGGTGTACATTCCTATATAAATGTGGGTATTTATATCAGTGGACATTCATGCTTGGAATTCAGTATTTTTGTTAAAAGCTTCCGCTAGAATGCTATGAGTTAGGATGCGCAACTCTGAAATTAACCTGTGACTTCGCCGCCTGTTTTGTGGCATATGGTGTGGGGCCCCGGCCGGACCTTCTATTATATGCTATATGAACGGATGGAGTCGTTACATTTTTGGTTTTAGCTATCTCGGTCTTTCCCTTTCGAATTTGTGGTCAAATTCTTTTGTCGTGGTGGCGAGCACGTGTAAGTGCAAACCACGTTAACACTAATGAACTCTTAAATGTCCACTTAGGAATGTAAATACACTTGTTTGAGGAACATGAACGTTCTTATATTGTTGTTATTGCTTGTGCGAGGTCGCTAATGTATGTGTCTTGTTCACCTATAGGTGACGCGGAGTGGTGTTGGGCAGTCGGAGCCGCAGCATTCGGATGAGAGTACGACACCAGCTGAGGTGCATACACCTCCTCCTTCTGCGAAAACTGTCCGCTTAGTTGCTGAGGCACTATTTGCAATTTTTCAAGCACATACTGGTGGGAAAGCGCAGCCGGCAGCTGTGCTAGAATAGGTTAGGGAAAGTAAAGAACCTGTTGCGGCTGTTGATGCGTGAGCGGCTGAATGACAGTTGAAGCAGTTCATGAGTTTCAATCCCCGTACATTCACGGGTATGGGATCCCCTACGCAGGCGGTGGATTGGTTGTCGCGCATCAAGCGTATAATGACGGCGATCAGGACGGAGGAAGATCAGAAGGTTACCTTGGCCACCTTTTTATTGGAAGGAGAGGCTCGACTCTAGTGGGACGATATCGAGTTACACCACGTAGTGGGCAGGCAGTTAATGTAACGTCCTGAATCGCTCTAGGCCCCTCGTGTGTGTTTTGGAGTCAGGAGGGTTGACTCGAGTCCTGAGAAGTGCAGGGAATTGGACTGCACTTGTGGAGAAGTGGAGAAATCAGTGCAGAGAGACACGGGTAGTGACACGGGTAGTGACACGGGTAGTGACACGGGTAGAGACACGGGTAGTGACACGAGTAGCGACACGGGTAGCGACACGGGCGTGTCCCTACCCATGTGCGTCGAGTTGAGCTCGACGAGGCATGCCGAGATCGGCGAGCTGTGTCGACATGATGTGACACGGGTAGAGGCACGGGCGTGTCCCTACCCGTGTGTGTCGAGTTACACTCGACAGACCGTGTCGAGACTGACGAGCTGTGTCGACATTATGTGACACGGGTAGCGACACGGGCGTGTCCCTACCCGTGTGTGTCGAGTTCCACTCGACGAAAGGTGTCGAGATCGACGAACTGCGCGTCGACTTCGACGAATGAACATGACACGGGTAGAGACACGGGCGTGTCCCTACCCGTGTGCTCCAGTCGACGATTTTGATGGATCGTCGAGATGCAAACCGAGAAGGACACGACCAAGGACACAGCCAAAAACACGGCCGTGTCAAATATTGAACCGACATGGAAACTGTCGTTGCCGCTTTGCCAGGCAGGACACGGGTAAGGACACGGCCGTGTCCCTACCCGTGTCATATTTTATATATAAGGGGGACAGAAAACCTTAGCCGTTTTCATGTTCATTTCATCCCCTAATTCCTATGAGAACTCCTGGTGAGAGGAAAATTGCTGGAGCAAGTTCTACCGAAGGAGATCCGCCATCGCCGTGAAAGAGAAGATGCCGTCAAGGAGAACTACGAGATCCATGACCGGAAATGGTGGTACTGCTGGAGCCAATGTGAGTTTCCTACCCTCTCCCTTGGTGCTAGATCTATAGTTATTTTCCTAGGAGATACATCGGCTCAAAAGAATCTTGATGGAGAGAAGAAGTCTTCTAGGTTTGGCCATGCTAGGACTCGTGTTCTAGATTTTAGATCTCTTCAACCACTCTCTTCTTCTATGTGATGATGGAGGATGGTTTCGTGAAGAGTATTGGCCTCATGAGGTTGAATAAGGGTGGAGGAAATTCTGGAATGATTTGGGATGATCGCATGGAGGAGGAAGATGAACCGATGCCGTTCATGCCACCTTAAGATGCGCGCAGAATCTGTATTCTGCCCGCAGCGATCTTCGTGGCCATTTTTAAGTGTGACATGACCAGATCTGGGCTTTCGGCTAAACACAAAAGTTGAAGCCCTTGAAAATAACTTTCCAACGAATGGTTACACGACTTCTGGCGAATTCTGTAGCCACAGGAAACTCTAAACGAAAATGGTGTTCAATAAATCATGTATGCAGAAACTGTGTTCTGTACGCAGCGGACTTCACGTCCGATTTCAAATAGGATAGTTTCGAATCTGGGTTGAGGTCTGAATACGAGAGTTGTAGACCTCGAAAAGATCTTTCCATCGTGGGGTTATACGTCTTCACCGGATTCTTCTAGCTTCAGGAATCTCCGGTCGAAGTTGTTGTCCAGATTCAGCCTGCACCTAAATTCTGGGCTTAATGGAAAATAGATTTTGATTCGGTGGAATTAATAATGCAAGACACTTGGCTTGGATGAATGATTAATCATTTGTTGCAGATTTCATATTATCAAATTGAGAAACAATATTATTTAAATGAACTGAATTGGTAGGAATCGAAAGATTGAAAATTGTGCGCTTCATGTTTATATTATGACATTATCAAATGAAAAGTGTGATAGATCTTTATATGCGCATCATGTTTATATTACATTGTCATCATTTGGAAAGTCATATAGATGAATAGATTATGATCATGGACACATTTGATTAATGAAATGAGTCTCGTAGTCCAATACTTAGAGAGTCGTCTCCCTACGGGTAGTATTGTGAAGGGATGTAAGTGCGGTGTTGACCGTCACTTGTTTTGGTTGTGTTGAGATAAGGTGTGGATGGATGGTTGGGCTGTGTCCTCGTGTTTACTTCCGAGGCCCCTTCCATGATATGTTGATGTGGTATTTGCATGTGGTGTGAGTCGACACGCGGTGTCGTAATCCCGGGTTAAGGATAGTGCGTCAGGTCTACGGGCTCGCCAGTCGTCACACCGACGGGAGTTGACAGTTAGACTTGGTCGGTTTGGGCTATGTCCTCGGTGTTCACGTCCCGAGGCCCCTCCGACCATGTGAACGGTTGGGCTGTGTCCTCGTGCTTTCTTCCGAGGCCCCTTCCGGGTCACACAAGGCCATTTCGGGCTGTGTTCTTGGTGCACATCTACCCAAGACCCCGCTGGGCCATAGTACGCATGGGCTCCGCTGTTGTGTTCTTAGCGTTGAGGCGTACGGAGGCCTAGGTGAAGTAGTGTGATACCCGCCTAGTAGTAGAAGTGCCCATTCTACTGTCACCGCCTGACCACGGCGGCTGATGCCTGAGAGGTTAGCTACCTGCTCGAAAAGTGGGAACTATAGTCTGTGTCGACATAGCAATTGCATGAGTGTGCATGGGTGAGTCATTGCATAACATTCATAGCATTTCATAACATTGCACAATAAGATCCTCATCGTATAAGTTTGTATGGGCACTCCTATACGATGAGTTACTTTATGTAAACCGATCCTTAACTTATAAGTTTGTATGAGCATTCTTATAAGTTAAGTTACTTTCCTGCTGTAGATTTCCTTA
The DNA here is from genome assembly GCA_039583875.1 of Platanthera guangdongensis. Classification (NCBI taxonomy): domain Eukaryota; kingdom Viridiplantae; phylum Streptophyta; class Magnoliopsida; order Asparagales; family Orchidaceae; genus Platanthera; species Platanthera guangdongensis. The sequence continues at coordinate 18,532,271 of CM077160.1, read as the reverse complement.
CACCTGTTGTTATATGATGTTAGCTTGTAGAACTGCTAGATTATACATTATATTCATGTACCTTGCCAACTGCTTATACTCCTTTACTTGCATACTTGTTATATACTATACTCTTGTTCCTTTTTTCCGCCCGATGCCGAGGAGTCACCGAGGGAGCGGATGTGAAACCACTTAGTCATTTCGACTAACGGTTGCTACGACTTCCTTTTTAGGAGGTCACGCCGCAGGTAGAGCAGCCGCAGACTACGCAACAGGACAGCCAGGCCAGGACGACAGGGCCTGAAGTGACGGTGCCGTCGATATCGTCGGTTACTGATGTTAGTATTTTGATTACTCTGATGTAGCCCGTTTGGGCAATGATTAGCTGTACTCTGATATTTTGTAGAAGCATGTTTAGCTTCTCATTATTGATGTTTTGGACATTATATATTTAGTGTGGATTTTGACTTCTCTTGCTTATTTATTTGGTTGGGTTGGCATGATAGATTGATATTGTTGTAACCAGCGAAATAGGCGTCTTGTGGTACAGGTTAGCCCGTGTGCTAATGCTACCGCAAGACGGCTGTTCCGGGCATAAGACTCCCCCTTCGTGCCGTGTTTTGGAATCCGAGGAGGAGGGGTCTTACAAATGGTATCAGTTTGCCACGATCCTCAACTAAGAAGTCATTCAACAATGGTGCCACCCCCGTTTGGTTAGTCAGTTTGGGGACAAACTGACTTAGCGGAAGCAGTGGTGTGCCCATATGTAATTCACATTAAGTTTGTCCAACTTTGACCTTAAGTTTAGCCAACCTGACCACAAATTTGTCGTGTATGTGTAGGTTCCACTGCATGTTGAGCCGATGGGGGGTACTCCTACCCCTCCCATACCCCTCAGTTCCAATAGTCTGAGTTGGGGCAGACGCTCACCGCCATTCTTGATGCTTTTAAGGCACAGCAGGCTCCGGTGCAACAACAGGCCCCGAGCTCCAACTGGCTGAGCACCTTCCGGGCTCTCTCCCCTCCCGTCTACCTTGGGACGGAGTCAGCCGTACGTACAGAGGAATGTCTAGACACGATACAGGAGTTGTTGGCTGGTATCCGTTGCCTGGCCAACATGGCAGTGACATTGGCAGTGTCCGTCTTGGACTTACATGCGAAGAGGTGGTGGAAGTCCCTCATGGGCTCTACCTTCCAAGGCCGGATCTACACAGAGATAAGTTGGAGTGAATTCTCGGGTGTTTTCTTGGAGCACTTTATCCCTACATCGGCCCGAGATGAGCTTGAGCAGAGGTTCCTTCTACTAAAGCAGGGATCAAAGTCAGTTACAGAATACCAGCGGGAATTCCATCATCTCGCAAGGTTTGCGGATTCTTATGAGTTGGATGACAGAGGTTATGCCAAGCACTTCTATAAAGGGCTGCGAGATCCCCTAAGGCAGTCCCTTTTGTTTATAGCGGATGATAGCTTGGCGGAGATCATTGATATGGCGAAAAGATTGGAGGCGGACCACCTGGGATGTAGTAAGAGGCCTGCGGAGGACGTGATGGAAGCCGGCCCAAGTAATAGAAGGAGGCGGGACTTCAGAGGAGGAAGAGGTTATCAAAGAGGTGTCCACCGAAACTATAGGGTGGAGCATCCAGTTCCGCAGCCGCCTGCGTTGCCTCCACCCCCATAGCCTCAGTAATTTCAACAACCTGAAGGGCGTCGTGGTCTGGTGTGCTTCGAATGCAACCAGCCGGGCCACATCCGGCGTTTTTGCCCGCAACTATATGGGAACGCCACTCCTGCTCTCCCTCCTGCTCTCCCTCCTGCTCTCCCTCCAGCAGCTCCACGAGGGCGGGGATATATGCGTGGTCGAGGACGAGGACCGCCAAGAGGAAACCCCGGACCGGTCCGGGATCAGGTGTACACGCTTGACATGGCGCAGGAACGGAACCCACAAGATGCGATTGCAGGTATGATTTAATTAATTTACATATTTGCATGGTCTAACTTGAATTGATTAGAACTTACTAGACACTAGCAATAAGTTTTGGTTGTTGGTACTTAGGAACCGTGATTATTGGCGGGAAGACGGCCTATGCGCTGTTCGATACCGGTGCCTCACACTCCTTTGTGTCCGAGGATTTCATAAAAGACGTGGAGGGTGTACAGTACTTCACTGGCATAGCCCGACGTGTACGCCTTCCGGATGGCTCAAAGATGATCGCAACCGCCAAGTGCAAGTTGGAGTTATTTATTTATGGGAAGGCCTTTGATACGCCGGCCACGGTTCTGAGAATGCCGGAGTTTGACATCATTTTGGGCATGGTATGGCTGGATTGGCACTTCGCGAGGATCGACTGCGCGGAGAAGCGGATCTATTTAAGACATGGAGACTCTGACGTCATCTTCCAAGGTATTGGCTTCGCGCCTCGCATGATGTTATCTTCCGTCCAGGTTGTAAAAGCTCATATGAAGGGGGACGAGGTCTTCATGATCTGGTTCGAGTTGAAGGAGGAAGCGTTGGAATTAAAGGATGTACGGGTTGTGCGAGATTTTCCCGAGGTATTTCCTGAGAAGCTACTAGGATTACCTCCGCATAGAGAGGTTGACTTCCAGATCAATCTAGTATCAGGTGCCAAGCCTGTATCCAAGGCTCCGTACAGAGTGGCTCCGAAAGAACTCGCGGAGTTTAGAGTTCAATTGCAAGAACTGCTGGAGTCAGGGTTCGTTCGCCCCAGTTCATCACCCTGGGGAGCCCCTGTGCTGTTCGTGAAGAAGAAGGATGGAACCCTGCGATTATGCATAGATTATCGGGAACTCAATCGGCTGACGGTGCGGAAAACTTATCCGCTACCTCGGATCGACGAGTTGTTCGACCAATTAGTGGGAGCACATTGGTTCTCTAAACTGGATTTGCGCTCTGGATACTATCAGTTGAGGATACAAGAAGGGGACATTCAGAAAATAGCCTTCAGTTCGAGATATGGTTTGTATGAGTTCACAGTAATGCGTTTGGGCTCACAAATGCCCCTTCGGCCTTCATGAGCTTGATGAACAAGGTGTTTGAACCATATTTGGACATCTTCATCATTGTTTTCATCGACGACATCTTGGTCTACTCAAAGACGGAGGAGGAGCATGTCGAGCACCTGACCTTGGTTTTGAAGAAATTGAAGGAGCACGCCTTGTATGCCAAGTTTAGCAAGTGTGAATTCTAGCTTAAGGAGGTTGCCTTCTTGGGGCAAGTGATCAGTGGAGCAGGATTAGCGGTGGATCCAGCAAAGGTGCGAGCCGTGAAGGAGTGGTCGCCCTTGAAGTCGGTGGCCGATGTACGAAGCTTTCTTGGACTTGCTGGGTGCTACCGCAAGTTCGTGAAAGGATTTTCCAAGATTGCCCTTCCTCTTACCTCCTTGACGAAGAAGGGTGTGTCGTTTGAGTGGACACCTCAATATGAAGCAGCATTTCAAGAGCTGAAGGATAGGCTTACCTCCTCCCCCATCCTTGCACTTCCGTCGGGGAAGGAAGGATTCCAAGTTTACACGGACGCATCATATCAAGGGATGGGAGCAGTATTGATGCAACACGGGCACGTGATCGCATATGCTTCAAGACAGTTAAAGAAACATGAAATTAATTACCCAGTCCATGATTTGGAGTTGGGAGCAGTGGTGTTCGCTTTGAAGGTCTGGAGGCATTACCTATATGGCGTACACTGCGAGATCTTTTCCGATCACAAGAACTTGCAGTATGTTCACACTCAGAAGTAGTTGAACCTGAGACAACGACGGTGGTTGGAATTTCTATGCGACTATGAGTTCACCATGAACTACCACCCCGGGAAAGCGAACTCTGTAGCCGATACCTTGAGCAGAAAAGCGCTAGGCTCTAGCCCAGAGTCTCGGTTGATGAGTATGGAGTTGGCTCGGATGATCGAGAAAATGGAAATTACTCTCGTATTCAAGGGTCCTTCGACAGAGTATATGGAGTATTTGGCCAGCATGAGCATAGTTTGTGATATCCGGGACCGGATTTGGGTGGAGCAAGGAATGGATGCGGCCTTGGCCCCGACAATCAAGGCAATTGAAGATGGGACCACTGATGAGTACACACTAAAAGACGGCCTCATTTATTTTCGTGGCCGGCTCTATATTCCCAAGGGCGGCAAAATCCGGGAGGATATCTTGAGAGAGAGGCACATTGCTCTCAATATTCAGTGCACCCGGGTATTGCTAAGATGTATGCCGGCTTACAGAAGACCATGTGCTGGCCGGGAATGAAGAAGGATGTTCGCTACTATGTTACACATTGCGAAGCTTGCCAAAGAGTGAAGGCCGAGTGTAAGAGTCCCGGTGGTTTGTTGCAGTCGTTGCCCATCCCCGAATGGAAGTTCGAGGATATCTCCATGGAATTTGTTCATGGGTTACCTCGTTCCCGCTCCGAGAATGATTCAGTGTGGGTTATTGTTGATCGACTAACAAAGGTGGCCCGGTTCATTCCAATGAAGAAGGAAGCACACGTGGATGTTTTGGTACGCCTTTTTGTGGAGCAATTTGTACGGTATCATGGCGTGCCCAAGACAATTATTTCGGATCGGGATGGTCGGTTTACATCCAATGAGTGGAAGGCGGTACAGGCGTATTTGGGCTCGCGCCTAACCTTTAGTACTGTATTCCACCCACAGACGGACGGTCAGTCTGAAAGGACAATCAGGACACTGGAAGATTTATTGAGGTTATGTGTGCTGGACAGAGGAGAGCCATGGGAAAGGCTCGTGCCACTAGTGGAATTCTCCTATAATAATAGCCATCAGGCGAGCATCGGTATGGCGCCCCATGAAGCCCTTTACGGAAGAAGGTGCAGGACCCCCTTGTCTTGGGTGCAAGATGAAGATCCGAAGGCATTGTGAAACGAATACATAGATGATACTGATGCGGCGGTCAGATTGTTACGGGATCGCATGTTGGAGGCTAAAAGTCGACAGGCGAAATATTACAATAAAAAGCACCGGATGGTGGAGTTCCAAGTGGGCGAAAAAGTGTTTCTCAAGATTTGGCCGATGCATGGTGTGTCGCGGGTACGTGGGGTGAAAAAGCTCAGCCCAAGGTATGTTGGGCCTTATACTATACTAGAAAGGATCGGCCCGTTGGCCTATCGGTTGGAGTTACCACCAGAACTAGAAAATCTCCACGACGTGTTCCATGTGTCGTCGCTTCTAAAAGCACTGTTGCGGCCCGACCAGTATATTTCCACTACTGATGGTGCAGTGGCGTCAGATAGGTCTGTGCGACTAGAGCCGGTGCGGATTGTTGACAGCGAGACAAGAACTTTGCGCCGCAAAAGTGTACCCTTGGTGAATGTGCTATGGTCGAATCATGGGAAAGAGGAGTACACGTGGGAGCTAATGGATTTGATGCAGCAACGCTACCCGGAGTTGTTTGCTCAAGGTAATCTTATTTAAAAGCATATGTTAAATTCCTTGTTATGCTTTTCTCCCCACAGCCTAAGCCTAATTTCGGGGACGAAATCTTTTATTTTGTTTATAGGATTTGTAACGTCCCGAATCGCTCTAGGCCCCTCGTGTGTGTTTTGGAGTCAGGAGGGTTGACTCGAGTCCTGAGAAGTGCAGGGAATTGGACTGCACTTGTGGAGAAGTGGAGAAATCAGTGCAGAGAGACACGGGTAGTGACACGGGTAGTGACATGGGTAGCGACACGGGCGTGTCCCTACCCGTGTGCGTCGAGTTGAGCTCGACGAGGCTTGCCGAGATCGGCGAGCTGTGTCAACATGATGTGACACGGGTAGCGACAGGGGCGTGTCCCTACCCGTGTGTGTCGAGTTACACTCGACAGACCGTGTCGAGACTGACGAGCTGTGTCGACATTATGTGACACGGGTAGCGACACGGGCGTGTCCCTACCCGTGTGTGTCGAGTTCCACTCGACGAAAGGTGTCGAGATCGACGAACTGCGCGTCGACTTCGACGAATGAACATGACACGGGTAAAAACACGGGCGTGTCCCTATCCATGTGCTCCAGTCGACGATTTTGATGGATCATCAAGATGCAACCCGAGAAGGACACGACCACGGACACGGCCAAGAATACGGTCGTGTCAAATATTGAACCGACATGGAAACTGTCGTTGCCGCTTCGCCAGGCAGGACACGGGTAAGGACACGGTCGTGTCCCTACCCGTGTCACATTTTATATATAAGGGGGACAGAAAACCCTAGCCGTTTTCATGTTCATTTCATCCTCTAATTCCTGTGAGAACTCCTGGTGAGAGGAAAACTGCTGGAGCAAGTTCTACCGAAGGAGATCCGCCATCGCCGTGAAAGAGAAGATGCCGCCAAGGAGAACTACGAGATCCATGACCGGAAATGGTGGTACCGCTGGAGCCAATGTGAGTTTCCTACCCTCTCCCTTGGTGCTAGATCTATAGTTATTTCCCTAGGAGAGACATCGGCTCAAAAGAGTCTTGATGGAGAGAAGAAGTCTTCTAGGTTTGGCCATGCTAGGACTTGTGTTCTAGATTTTAGATCTCTTCAACCACTCTCTTCTTCTATGTGATGATGGAGGATGGTTTTGTGAAGAGTATTGGCTTAATGAGGTTGAATAAGGGTGGAGGAAATTCTGGAATGATTTGGGATGATCGCATGGAGGAGGAAGATGAATCGATGCCGTTCATGCCACCTTAAGATGCGCGCAGAATCTGTATTCTGCGTGCAGCGAACTTCGTGGCCATTTTTAAGTATGACATGGCCAGATCTGGGCTTTCGGCTAAACACGAAAGTTGAAGCCCTTGCAAATACCTTTTCAACGAATGGTTACACGACTTCTGGCGAAGTCTGTAGCCACAGAAAAGTCTAAACGAAAATGGTGTTCAATAAATCATGTATGCAGAAATTGTGTTCTGTACGCAGCGGACTTCAAGTCCGATTTCAAATAGGATAATGTCGAATCTGGGTTGAGGTCTGAATACGAGAGTTGTAGACCTCGAAAGGACCTTTCCATCGTGGGGTTACACGTCTTCACCGGATTCCTCTAGCTTCGGGAATCTCCGGTCGAAGTTGCTGTCCAGAGTCAGCCTGCACCTAAATTCTGGGCTTAATGGAAAATGGATTTTGATTCGGTGGAATTAATAATGCAAGACACTTGGCTTGGATGAATGATTAATCATTTGTTGCAGATTTCATATTATCAAATTGAGAAACAATATTATTTAAACGAACTGAATTGGTAGGAATTGAAAGATTGATAATTGTGCGCTTCATGTTTATATTATGACATTATCAAATGAAAAGTGTGATAGATCTTTATATGCGCATCATCTTTATATTACATTATCATCATTTGGAAAGTCATATAGATGAATAGATTATGATCATGGATATGTTTGATTAATGAAATGAGTCTTGTAGTCCAATACTTAGAGAGTCGTCTCCCTACGGGTAGTATTGTGAAGGGATGTAAGTGCGGTGTTGACCGTCACTTGTTTTGGTTGTGTTGAGATAAGGTGTGGATGGATGGTTGGGCTGTGTCCACGTGTTTACTTCCGAGGCCCCTTCCATGATATGTTGATGTGGTATTTGCATGTGGTGTGAGTCGACACGCGGTGTAGTAATCCTGGGTTAAGGATAGTGTGGCAGGTCTACGGGCTCGCCAGTCGTCACACCGACGGGAGTTGGCAGTTAGACTTGGTCGGTTTGGGCTATGTTCTCGGTGTTCACGTCCCGAGGCCCCTCCGGCCATATGAACGGTTGGGCTGTGTCCTCGTGCTTTCTTCCGAGGCCCCTTCCGGGTCACGCATGGGCTCCGCTGTTGTGTTCTTAGCGTTGAGGCGTACGAAGGCCTAGGTGAAGTAGTGTGATACCCGCCTAGTAGTAGAAGTGCCCATTCTACTGTCACCGCCTGGCCACGGCGGCTGATGCCTGAGAGGTTAGCTACTTGCTCGAAAAGTGGGAACTATAGTCTGTGTCGACATAGCAATTGCATGGGTGTGCATGGGTGAGTCATTGCATAGCATTCATAACATTTCATAACATTGCACAACAAGATCCTCATCGTATAAGTTTGTATGGGCACTCCTATACGATGAGTTAATTTATGTAAACCGATCCTTAACTTATAAGTTTGTATGGGCATTCTTATAAGTTAAGTTACTTTCCTGCTGTAGATTTCCTTACACCTGTTGTTATATGATGTTAGCTTGTAGAACTACTAGATTATACATTATATTCATGTACCTTGCCAACTGTTTATACTCCTTTACTTGCATACTTGTTATATACTATACTCTTGTTCCTTTTCTCCGCCCGGTGCCGAGGAGTCGCCGGGGGAGCGGATGTGAAACCACTTAGTCGTTTCGACTAACGGTTGCTACAACTTCCTTTTTAGGAGGTCACGCCGCAGGTAGAGCAGCCGTTGGTTACTGATGTTAGTATTTTGATTACTCTGATATAGCCCATTTGGGCAATGATTAGCTGTACTCTGATATTTTGTAGAAGCATGTTTAGCTTCTCATTATTGATGTTTTGGACATTATATATTTAGTGTGGATTTTGACTTCTCTTGCTTATTTATTTGGTTGGGTTGGCATGATAGATTGATATTGTTGTAACCAGCGGAATAGGCGTCTTGTGGTACATGTTAGCCCGTGTGCTAATACTACCGCAAGATGGCTGTTCCGGGCATAAGACTCCCCCTTCGTGCCGTGTTTTGGAATCCGAGGAGGAGGGGTCTTACAGTTAACACAAGTGTAGATTGAGGAGTTCTCATGACTATTCCTGGCGAAGTACCTACCAGCGGCACAACACATTGCCATGAAAAATGAGTTCCAACAACTAATGCAAGGAGAAAGTAGTGTGGGGACGTACCTGCATGAGTTCACATGGTTGGGACGATATGCGGGCTCTATCTTCGCCGATGAGCAGCAAAAAACCAATAGGTTCTACGAAGGAATGCGGAATGAGTTGCGATTCCTGCTTTCGTGTTCAGTGAACCAAGGGTTCCAGGCGTTGGTTGATACTGCGTGTGCGCTGGAGAAGGATATAAAGAGGGTGCAAGGAAAGCAGGCCTTGGCTGTGACAAAGCCAGAGTTCAAAGCGCCCCGACTTAGCAAATCGTATTATTAAAGGAAATAGGGCAAGTGATACAAGCCTTCTGGGCAAGCCCCTTCAACAGTTTCGTCGGGGGCCACTTCGAGGCCAGATACTCGTACTTGCTTTACTTATGGAAAAGTGGGGCATATATCCCGTGATTTTCGGGTTGCTCCACCAAAGGGTGACAAGAAGACGGGGCCATCTTATGCTGAGAAGGGAAAGAGAGTGGTGGAGTCCTCTACATCCCTAGAGCAGCCCCGAGTCTATAAACTTGGCCAGCATGAGGCTATAAAGAAACTTGACGTCGTCACTGGTTCGAGTTAAGTTATTGAATGCTTTTCTTAGTGCAAGCTTTGTGTGTGGCTTGTGTGTGATGTGGCTGCCACAGGCTTTGTTATAATTCGAAACACGCTGGCGAGAGCACTATTTGATACGGGTGCTTCACATTCATTTCTGTCTAAGGACTTCGTAGCTCGAATTGGAGTACCTAGTCATGTGAAGATAGAGAGCACAAGGGTGTCATTACCGAATGGATGTTTGATGCTTACGGATAGGGCTTGCGATGTGGCGGTTAAAATTGAAAGTCGGGATTTCTGTTTGAACGCATCTGTACTACCGATATCAGAGTTTGATATGATTTTTGGTATGGACTGGCTCGCGGAGCAGCGTGCCTGTATTGATTGCTAGTCAAAAGAGATCACACTAGGCCAGAATACTGAGCTTGAGACTAAATTCGTTGGTATGCGAGGGGTGAGCGGGACCTTGATATCTGCACTCCAAGTCGTCATGGCTGTTCAGAAAGGCGCGGAGGTATTCTTCATGCTAATTCAGGCAGTTGAGCCAAAGGCTAGTGTGAGTGATGTTCCGGTTGTATCAGAGTTTGTGGATGTGTTTCCTAAGGATCTTCCTAGGCTACCACCCCAGTGGGAGATTGACTTCACTATTGAGTTGGTGCTAGGTGCGAAACCTGTGGCCCGCTCGCCATACCGCATCGCGCCAAAGAAAATGGTTGAATTGAAAGTCTAGTTGCAATAATTGCTGGAGCAGGAATATATACGCCCAAGTATGTCACCTTGGAGCGCACCTGTTTTGTTTGTGAAAAAGAAGGACGGTGGTTTGCAGTTATGTATTGATTATCGTGAATTGAATAAGCTGACATAGAAGAACAAGTATCCGATTCCACGGATAGATGAATTGTTCGGTCAGCTAGTGGGATCAACCGTCTATTCCTACTTGGATTTGAAGTCTGGATATTACCAGTTGAGGATTCGGGAAGGTGACATTCCCAAGACCGCATTTGGAACACGCTACGGTCATTATGAGTTCACTGTAATGTCGTTTGGGCTATGCAATGCGCCATCAGTATTCATGGACCTAATGCATCGAATGTTCCGAGAGTACTTTGACCTGTTTGTGATCGTATTCATTGATGTTATCTTGGTGTACTCTCAATCGGAAGCTGATCACGTAAACCACTTGCGGTTGGTGTTACATACCTTGCGGAGGAATAAGCTCTATGCCAAGTTCTCAAAGTGTGAGTTTTGGCTGTCGTCAGTGGCTTTTCTTGGTCATGTGGTAAGTGGAGAGGGAATAGTAGTGGATCCATCAAAGATAAGAGCCATTCAGGAGTGGCCGGTGTTGTCTTCGGTGGCCGAAGTCAGGAGTTTCCTTGGGCTAGCAGACTACTATAGATGTTTTGTTGAAAACTTCTCGCGGATCACTTTGCCTCTGACCACACTAACGAGGAAGGATCAGAAGTTCATTTGGACGCCGGAGTGCGCGCGAGCTTTTGAAAAGCTAAAGAGTCATTTGACCACGACGGCTGTGTTGACGTCGCCATATGGGGCAGACGACTATGAGATCTATAGTGATGCCTCAGGGAGTGGCTTAGACTGCGTTCTTCTACAATTTGGAAAAGTGATTGCTTATGGATCACGCCAGTTGAAAGTGCATGAGCGAAATTATCCCGTCCATGACTTGGAGTTGGCGGCGGTGATCTTTACACTGAAGTTATGGCGACATTATCTTTATGGCGTAAAAGTGGATATCTTTACGGACAATAAGAGCCTAAAGTACTTGTTGGATCAGAAGGATCTAAATATGCGACAACGAAGGTGGATGGAGTTCCTTGGGGACTACACCTTTGATATTCATTATACTCCCAGGAATGGAAACGTGGTTGCTGATGCCTTGAGTTGGAGGGTTCCGTCAAGGGCAAATTGGTTACAGATGCATGATGATCGTCTGATCCAGGAGTTGGAAGCATTAGAGATTTCTTGTGTTGACAAGAATTCCACAGCCGATGCCTGCTTAAACTGGACAGAGGTACAATATGACCTTGCAGACAGAATTTGATGAGCAATAGAGCTGGATGAAAGTATCCAACACTATGCAAAAGATGGGCTAGATGGAAAATTCTCCTATAATGACGGCCTTTTGCGGAAAGAGGGTCGTTTGTGCGTCCCGAGTAGGGGTAAGTTAAGAGAAGAGTTGATGTATGAAGTGCACTTTACAAAATACTCAATTCACCCTGGGAGCACAAAGATGTTCAAGGACATGAAAAAGTTATTCTGGTGGCCAGGACTCAAGAAGGACATAGCTCATTATGTGGCTAAATGCCAAACTTATGCTTTGGTGAAAGCGGAATGCCAGAAGCCTGGCGGTTTCTTGAAGTCGTTGCCAATTCTGGAATGAAAGTTCGATGATATTTCAATGGATTTCATGCACGGGTTGCCGAGATCTCAATGCAAGAATGATTCAATCTGGGTGATTGTACACCGCCCTTTAGTAGTTCTTATTTATTAGTGCTCTGTTTTGCACCTGACACTCAGTGTTGATGGCTTCAGCCTAGAAGTATTCTGGTAGTGTGGTATCACTCAACATGGTTCCGTAGATCTCTATGAGTGTTCTATTCCTTCTCTTAGCGAATCTGTTCTGTTGAGGAGTACGATGAGAGTAAAACTAATGAAAGATACCTAGGCATTCACAGAATTCTATCATGGCCCTAGATTTGAACTCTTTTCCATTGTCACTTCTGATTTTGACAACTGAACAATTGTATTCATTCTGGATATGCCTGGCAAAATTAGTGAAAATATCAAAAGAATCTGACTTGTGTTTTAGAAAGAACACTCATGCAAAATGAGAGTAGTCATCTACAATAACCAGTGTATAGTCCTTACCTCCCAAAATTCTATCTTGTAGGGGACCAAACAAGTCCATTAGAAGTAGGTGTAAACACCTATTAGAATATTTCCCAGCAATACTTTCAAAGGTAGGCCTTGTTTGCTTTCCTTTTACACATGCGTGACAAGGTCTATCTTTAACGCACTTAAAGTTTGGTACATCACATACTAAATTAAGATAAAATAATTTATTTATATTTTTGTAATTTATATGTGCTAATCACTTGTGTCATTGGACACCACGCGATGCACTATATTTTGCCAACAAGTACATTGGTGTAGAAGAGTCTATGTAAATAATATTCAAGCAAAATATATTTCTACTACGAGTGTCTGATAGAATCGTTTCTAAGTTATCGACAGATTTTATCAAGCACTTGTCTGCATGAAATTCTATTATGTATTCTTTATCACAAAGCTGACTTATACTTATAAGATTATGTTTTAATCCTTTAAAATAAGCCACATCTGAGAAGGATACACTACCATTAGTGATCATACCGTAGCCTCTTGTGATTCCCTTGTCAGAACCTCCAAAGATGACCTTTGGTCCATTCTCAACTGGAGAGTACTTTTGATGAAGGCATCTAGTCCCGGTCATGTGCCGAGAATATCCACTATTCAAATACCAGATTGGTGTTTTGATGGCCTTTGGACATACCTGCATTCACAAATTAGTTTGCCTTAGGAACCCAAACTCGTTTGGGTCCTTGGTCTCTATTTAACATACTCCCCATGCGAGTGTTAACATTGTGAGTGGTCTGTCTCACATTATTAACTAGAGGAGTTTTCATATTTTTGGGATTAAACTAGTAATCTACGGTAAACTGATCAATTTTACCGCAGCACCAACAGTCAAACCTGTTATACCTTTTTCCAAGTCTCCAGCTTGACCTTTTGAACGCGTGGTCTCGCACGGGCGACTGATCTGGAGGTATAAGCCTCATGATGATGGCATTCACAAGCCTTTTTCACATCCTTACCTGTTGGATCCGGCGTTCCTTCACTTGACCTGTGACGCTCTTCTACTTATTTAAGAAATTAAGTAGCACCCTTTCCAACAGTCCGGTCTTTTGGAATAGTTGGTTATGCGCTTGGTCCTTCAATTGGTATCAGAGCAAGTCATGGGTTTAAGACCGGGGGCGCTATTAAATCCTAATTTTTTCCTTCTACCTGTGTGGGTCCGGCGAGTCAGGCAACCGTGGACATGTGGTAACCCCACCTCTGAGCCGTACAACCGTGGACATGTGGTAACCCCACCTCTGAGCCGTGTGGGCCATGCGGTAACCCCACCTCCGAGCCATGTGGGCCATGTGGTAACTCCACCTCTGAGCCGACAGGTTGTGCCGGACGCGGGGGGGGGGGGGGGGGTGGGGATTGTTGGGTCCGGCGTTCCTTCACTTGACCCGTGGCGCTCTTCTACGTATTTAAGAAATTAAGTAGCACCTTTTCCAACAGTTCGTGCTTTTGGAATAGTTGGTTATGCGCTTGATCCTTCATTATCCTTGGGTATAATTGGCTTGGCCTTTGGTTCCTTCTTCATATTATGACCATGAATGTATGGACCATAGTTCTTCATTTGTATCTCCTCATAAGGTGCCTTGAAGACACTTTCACCAAAGTTTCCGGGACGAGTCCATCCTTGGTATCATGACTTAGGCTCTACATAAGTAGGCCTGACAAAATGACCGCAGGATGAATCAAAATCAAACTCGTTTGTCGGGAAGATGACCTTCTTAAATGACGTTTGATATAAAGGAGCTTTCCCCTTTTCCTTGGATAAAGCCTTCTTGGCAGCCTTATTCTTTCGTTGAGCGTTATTCCTCCTAGAAGATTTACTAGGAGCAGCCTGATGGCCTAATCCAGCTCCTTTGGTTGAGCGGAGAATTCAGCAACAAATGGAAGGACTATCTTGGGCTTGGAGAAACTTTCAACCAGTTTCTTTTCAGCTGCAAGTTATTCTACCAGTTCCTTGATTATTTTCTCTTTCAAGTTAAGGTGCTCGAGAGCTTTATTGTGTTCCTCGATTACGGCATGGAATTCCTCTCTGAGACTTGAGAGATTTGATCTCCTTGGCCTGAGTTCTAGCGACTCTTCGATATTTGTCATAGGCTTTGATTAATTCCTTGTATTGAATTATGAGTTCAGACTCATCATCAGAAGAGCAGTGTCACAACTCGCATTTTCTCCGTATTAAATAATACATCAGAGTAAGAGAAAATATGCATCGTGATGCCACGCCGTACAAGGGAAAATTGCAGACGTTCAGGCAACCATATCCTCACATTTACTTTAATAGAAGAGCCTTATGTTTTAAGTTAAAAACATATTTAAGTTCTTGAGTTTACTGACCATGTCTCTTGGTCGGGTGGAACAACTAGTCCATAGGTGATAAAATATAGATTTAAGCAGCGGGAAATACTAAGCTTGATTCGTTTATTAACCTATATGAGAACGAGCACATAACATAAAATGCAATGAGATATGACTTATAAATTTCATATAAATAAAAGAAATTTTCTATAGCGCTTCAAAGTAGTGTGTTTTATAGTTTAAAAGTTATGTCATGCAAACATTTCAGTATGCAATTTTGTATTCTTAAAAGTAACTACATGCTTCAAAGTAGTGTGTTCGTGAAGCTTCAGATCGCCGCCGACGGAGCTACAGTGCTCGGAATCGCAAACCAATCATAGATCCGAAAAGCTCTCACCGAGATCTTCACGATCATGGTAAGTATTTCTCATATCGTGGAAGTTTTTCGTTAGGGTTTTCGGCCCTAACATCTCTTTTGGCCAAATCTTTGTAGATACTGCTTCCCCGCATCTTCTTTTGCGTAAATCAGCGATGTGGAGTAATTTGGAGGACCGATTGGAGTAGAAACCGAGTCAAGTGGTGTTCTTGCTCTCTTAACTCATTTCTTCCAATTTCTACTCCCTTTTTCTTGGATTTGATACGTTTAAATTTCCTAAAACTTTTATCCCTAAATTGCTCCATAAATTTGGTAACAATGTAGTCACGTCATTTTAATTGTCGTGTAATTTTGATCGTTGCGTTATCTTGTGTGTCCTGTTATTTTTGATCGTCCCCTACCTTGTGTGACCCTTTGCAGTCTTCATCTATTAGTCCAAGTCATTTGTTAACCTCTTTGAAATCTCTCTGGGTAAGTCCTAAATGATAAGTGCCCTTTTGATGTATCGGTTTCATTAAGAGGCGATTTTTGTTTGTTGACAGTTATTCTATGTTGAATAAAATAAACTCTGCGTAGATAAATATGTAACTAAAGAAAACTCTGATGGTCTGTGCACGTTGGGGTTTCTCCCTCGGTATAGTGCCTTATGGCAGAGTCTCTGTGCGTTGTGTACCTTCATTCCTGGCACATTACCTTAGTCATCGGTCTGTGTGCATTGGGCTTTCTCCCTAGACATGGTGCCTTTTGGCTGGGTTTGTGCGCGTTGTGGACCTTTTTCCCCGACACAGTACTCTTTCCTGTTGAGCTGATCAGTCTCATTTATATGATGAATGACATGAATAATAAAGAAAGATGAATATAGGAACTTTTGATGTTTGACACTCTGCTCTGTCCAGTCGTTGTGATTTAGCCATTCTTGCTCAGCTAGATTTACTATTTTGTTTCTGTTGCTTTACTACTGACTTTTGTTGCAGTCGATTTGTTGTCCCTCATTCACTTCGAGGTTTGTTGGTCTTCCTATTACTCTTATGCAACACTTGTAACTGGCTTCTGAGGTGTTCTTCTTTTGAATGACTCAGGTCCAGAGCAGTAGCAGGTTTAGCTGACAGAGTTGTGCTTCTAGTGCTGCAAGTTGCTGTGGCCGTTTGTTTCTACCTCAGAGTGTTGAGGTATTTATTTTGTTAGACATGACTGTTTCTCTATGAGTTTGTGTTAGTTGTTGACACCCATAGTCTTAGACTTCTTATGTCAGTTTACTTGTTACTTTTACAGGTGTTACTTATTGTTTGTTTATACTTGCTCTCTGGGAAGGTTTTATGTTAGGATGCATGCAGTTACTTTTAAGAATACAAAGTTGCATATTGAAATGTTTGCATGGCATAACTTTTAAACTGTAAAATACACTACTTTGAAGTGCTATAGAAAATCTCTTTTATTTATACTAAATTTATAAGTCATATCTCATTGCATTTTATGCTATGTGCTCGTTCTCATATAGATTAATAAACGAATCAAGCTTAGTATTTTCCACTGCATAAATCTATATTTTCTCACCTATGGACTAGTTGTTCCACCCGATTGAGGGACACGACCAGTAAACTCAAGAACTTAAATATGTTTTTAACCTAAAACATAAGGCTCTTCCATTAAAGTAAATGTGAGGATATAGTTACCTGAACGTCTGCAGTTATCCCCTACATGGCGTGACATCACAGTGTGTATTTTCTCTTACTTTGACAAATTATTTAATGCGGAGAAAATGTGGGTTGTGATAAGCAGTCCTCATGATCATGGTCTGAAGCATCAGATTCTGAGAGAGGGGTATGAGAGTTTACCTTTCCAGTGTATTGGGTTTCTTCTTCCTCGTCTATCTATGCCATCAGCCCAAAGTAGGCTTCCTCTTCCACACTTGACTAAAATGTGTCAGAGTCATTGAGAGTCTTGGCCTTCTTGGCTACAAGGCTTCTTTCAGATTTCTTTTTATTATACGAGGACTTCTTTTCTTCTATTCTTCCAGCCTCTTTATTCTTGTGCAGGCAATTAGCAATTGCGTGCCCTGGCATATTACAAGAATAACAAACGATGTCAGATGAAATGTGTTTGTTCGGTTTAGAGCTAGAACTGTCATGGCTACTTGAGCCTTTCTTATGATGATCACCATCATGACGTGATCTTCTGGAGTAAAAGTCTTTGCCTTTCCATTTTTTCTTCTTACTTAGGAACTTCTTGAACTGTCTAGAGAGTAGGGAGAACTCTCCATCTGATAGTTCTGAGCCCGAGGTGCTCGAATCTGAGTCTTCTTCTTCACTTTATTCTGTGCAGGAGCAGGTGATGCAGCTTTGACCTTCCTTGAGCTGTCTGCCTTTAGTGTGATAGACTTCTCATTCGATGAGGATCTGTTTCCCTCTTCTTCAGCTTTTCTTGTATTTATTTAAAGCTCATATGACATCAGCTTCCCAAAGAGGATCTGAGGATTAGTCTCCTAGCTTTTTAAACTCTGTTATAGCACATAGTTTGTTTCCCATTCCTTTGTTAAGGATCTTTGGAGCTTATCATTTAATTCTCCGTTGATGAATACTCGGCCATAGTTCCTTAGGCCATTGACGATCTTGAAGAAATTTTCAAAAGTGTCTGCCATGATGTCTTTGGGGCCTTGCCTGAAGGCCTCATACTTCTAGTTCAAAAGGGATCTTTTATCATCCCTCACTTCTTCGGTGCCTTCCATCAACACGATTAGTGGCTGCCACATTTCTTTGGCGGATTTGTAGTGAATGAGATTTTGTAGCATATAATCATCGACTTCACTTGCGATGATATTTTTGGCCTTCTTATCTAGAGAGACAAGTGCAATCTTATTCTTATCTAGATCAATCAGTTTTTTGGTACTTGCTTTGTGGGATCAATAGTGGAGGCCGTCATAGGAATGTCGGCGCCTTCTTCCACTATAATGAAGATCCTTGGATCTACTGCTTCCATGAAAAACGTCACCCTTTCTTTCCACATGGGGAAGTTTTCCTTAATGTATATGGGATGCTTAGCAAAATCCTTGACTATGTCCATGCTTGTATGCTCTAAGGACTACTAGGGGCCGATCTGTTCATGGTGTTGACCTTTTGATGAACAACTTCCCTCAGATATCAATTGAAAATGTTTTAGTTGTTCACCTAAATTGCCTAGAGGGGGGTGAATAGGTGAGTGTTGAAACCGAAAAATGGTCTCTTGTGGAGTTCACCCTTGGGGAAGGGGTGATCGCGCAACTACTTCGCTCCTGCAAGCAAAATAACAAAGGAAAACATGAATGAACTGACACAAGGGCTCGATGTGGAGGACACATCACACACCAGGAAGATCTGAGAGCGCTTTCCCTCCTTAGCCAAAGGCCGGGCTAAGGTACCCTCAGAAAGCACTTGAAAGTTGGAGCAAGAGAGCACAGGAAGCGTGCCTCCTGGGGTACCCCTTGGGTCCTATTTATAGATTTCAGAATTTGAACTGCCAATAACCAAACTGAACTGATCTGAAGTTACCAAAATACCCCTAGTTAGGGCTGCCAACAACCAAACTCCGCTATTTTGAAGGGTTATGCATGAGCAGACCATCGGGGGCAAAACAGTAAAAAGTACCTCATAGATCTGGGCGAGCTGGGGAGCCTGACCACCTCGATAGATCCTGCTCGCCTACTATTGCCGAGCTCTTTTGTGCGAGAGCGTGTTGGGACGGTGAACTCGCCTATCGGTCGGCCTCCGTAGTCGACCTTCGTTCGACGAATCTTGGCTTAGCTCGGCGAATGCCGAGCTTGCGGTAGACGAATGCCGAGCTCGGGCTCCGGTTTCTCTGCCGAGCTCTCTTGGGGCCTTGGTATTCTAAGCCAGACGACCTGGTTCCTGGTTCACCCCACTCGTCGGATACAGGGTTGTACATAATCCCCGCTCTTTTTGAGCTTAGCAAAGCTCGTAAAGAAACATCCAACCCCAAGTTGTTGGATCCCTAGTTTGGATTTGGGCTAGGTTCACTGAGTTAGGATGTCTTTGGCCCACCTTGTATAGTCAGGGTCATTGGTTGTGTCCTAGAGTCTAGGGTTTGTCCTTAGAACATCATCCTGTGGACCAGCCATCCTCCAGATTGCCAGAGAAACTCAAGACTTAGAGATATTTTTAGCTCAAGGAAATCTGTTCGACGTTCGTCGATCTCAGCTCAACGAACCAGCGACGTTCGTCGATCTCAGCTCAACGAACCATATTCTTTGGTCGACGATCTCTGGTCTTCTATTTGAATTCTTCTCAGCCAAAGATTTCCCAGATTCTAAGTCCACAATCATTCTTCGGTCGACGAATTTGGATCTCAGTTCGATGAATGATGATTATCTGTTCGACGAATGATGATTGTCTGTTCGGCGAATGATGATTGTCAGTTCGACAAAGTTTGTAGCAGAATTGACAAGTTTCCCTTGAAGACTAATTGCTATTGTCTAGTCGACGAACTCATCAACTCAGCTCGACGAACTGTGACATCAGCTCGACGATCTCTGTTGAAAGAATTAGTGTCTAACCACCTAGAGGGGGGTGAATAGGTGTAATTTTTTCTTTTACTTTACATGCAGACAATCTGTTCTGTAATTTAAACAACAAGTGCAAATTCTACAGCTAGCAGCACAGCAATCACAGAAACAAACATACACAGAGTGCACACAATGTTTATAGTGGTTCCCCAAGGTCTGGGTACATCCACTTTCCCCCTTCGCCTATCTAGCAGTGTACTAGATTCGGCCTAACTTCTGCACTTCTCCTCAGATCCTCAGATCTTACAGCTCAGAACACCAAACAGGTTCCTATTACTCAGAGTGTCCCCACTCCTACAACTCTGGAAAACTGCCCTACCTCAGCATTCACCAAGGCCTACACTCAGAGAACACAGTCTCCTACAACTCAGGCACAAAGCCCTACCACTCAGTCTTCAACATGACCTACACTCAGGCTAAACAACCTTACCTCAGCCTTTATAAATTTAGGATTACAACTCAGATCCCTTAGGATCCTACAAAAAAAATAATAACGAGTTTTAGGTCACCACTCTGTTTGTGAGAATGAAGAGGGCAACCTTCTTGATCAGTTCTTGATAGAACTGATTCCTGAGATCAACTTTGTCTTTGCTTTCTTCAAGGCTTCTTGAGTCTGAACTCAGTAAAAGTTGATTTTCTTGAAGTAGACCGGCTGACAACTTCCTTCTTAAGATGGAGAATTAAATCTGGATTCTTCTTTGCAGTCTGGTTCAGAACCTGCTCCTTGAGATATTAGATTAAACAAGTCTCTTTCTTGATTTCAATTACTGGAGTTCTCTCTCTCCAAGTAAATCTGAAATTTCTTCAAAATACTGATTTATAGTTTTCTCTAGATCTGTATTCTGCAATGATTGATATTCTGATCTCTTCTTCTTTTTGATTATTGATTCCCTTCTGTTGAAGGAGAAAAGCCTTTATATAGTCTTCCTCCAAGGTAACTGGCTGATCCGGTTTCTAACGAACTTCTGACACTTTGATAGTTGCAGTAGACCGGCTAAAATGGCAGCTGTTAAGTCATCCAGTCACTTCTTGAAAATACTGTCTCTGTCTGAAAGTGTCGAGACTGATCTTCATTATGTGTCGACACAAATAGACCAAGTGTCGACACAAGTGGACTAAGTGTCGAAACATGCCTTGGTGGTGTCGACACAACTACTTCTATTGTTGTAACAGCTTCTCGACACTGCTTCTGTTGAATGTGTCGACACTGATTGAGTGTGTCGACACAAGTACTTCTTCTTTAAAACTTAGTTGAATTCTCCTGTGTGTCGACACATCTCCTTTGTGTCGACATAAGTACTTCTTCTTTAAAACTTAGTTGAATTCTGCTGTGTGTCGACACATCTCCTTTGTGTCGACATAAGTACTTCATCTTTAACATTGTGTTGAAACATGCTATGTGTCGACACAAGTCCTGTGTGTCGACACAGTTGATGTCGACAATGCCTTCAGTGTGTTGACACAACATCCTGGTGTTAACACAGCATCCTGGTTTCGACACATTTGATGTCGACTAAGCTTCTCTAGGTGTCGACACTGCCTCTAAGTGTCGACATTATTTATGTTAACTATTCTTCACAGTGCGTCGACACTGCCTGTATGTATCGACACTTTTCTTCTGGTGTCGACACTGCCTTTCCTGGTGTCGACATAATTTACTCCAAGTGTCAACACTGCTTCTCTAGGTGTCGACACATGGGCTTAGAATTTTTCCTGCAATCTTGCAGTTACTTAACCTGCACATATAAACTCAAAACACATCAAATACACCTTGATGCATATCATTGAGTAGGGTGAGGCTTCTTCAAATCTGATACACATTTTCCAATGTACCCAACAATCTCCCCCTATTTGGAGAAGTCATAACCCTTAGTCAATGATATACACCATTCATAACAAATACACAATATGATGTATAACATCATTATATGACATGGTAATTTCTGAAACAAAGCAAATAAAATATTTCATCACAAAATTATAATGCTAACACAATGAGCATTCATAAAAGATTTGTTTCAACTATCAAAAGTTTTCTTTAATCAAAAGTTTACATGAATTTCAACACAAAAGATTACAAAGTTGTAAACTAAGAAAATTCTATTCTATGGCTGCTCTGGCTTTTTGATGACAATGCCCTTGCCTGATTGAATCTTAGCTTGAACTGGAGCATCTGTGTCATCAACTGGTTTCTTGCCTTTTAGATCTGTCTTTTTCAGCTCTTCAAACCTTATATTTTGTCTTTCAAAATAATGATAAGGCTTAGGGAAATACTTGCTAGGCTCCTGTGCATTAGGATGTACCTTCCCAAGTTTTGCCTTTCTTCTATATTGTACAATAGCCTCTTGCCTAGCTTCATGTTTTATCCACTCTTGTTCAGAGTACCATTTGCTCCTCTCTAAGAAATTGTCCTTTGCAGCATTCCAAGCAGTCAGGATGATATTTCTAGATGTTGGGCTCCACTACTCAAAATCTGGCTTTAACTCAGCCTGTTTTCTAAATCTCTTCTTAGACAGTTGAGCTTCTTGCTCTTTAGTCAATACTTCCTCAGGTACATGCTTATCTACTTTCTCAAAAATAATATTCTTATTACCCTCTGGAGGGCTATACATAGATTGTACCTCCTGATGTATCATCTCAAAATCTGCTGGAGGGTAGATCACTTGTGCAACTTCAGCTTGCTCACCTCCAAAAATAGCAGGGTTGATACCAGATTCAGCAACATTGTCATCATCACACAAGGGTGGATATCTAAGGGTGGCTCTGATGCTGTTGGAAATCCATTTAGCATGGTCAGAGCCTGCTTTGACTAATACCCTCTCCCCCTTTATGACTTCTCTTTCTATATGATCCCTAAGATCATCCTTCTGAAATCTGATCTGAGCATTCAGATAGTTAACACCCTCTTTATAAAAAGGTTTTAACTTCTAGAGCTGTGCATTAATAGCCTTTTGAGAATCTTCAATGGTAGTCTTAACAGCAGCTATTCCTTCTTGTAATTGTTTATCAAATTCTGCTTTGGCTGTAGCCCTTGCTGCAGTCTGTGCAGTAGCAATATTTTTCATCTCAGTGACAATCACATTATGTGATTCAGTTAAGTTTTCATTCATTCTTATTTGATTTTCTAAGACATATCCTTGCTTGAGAGCTATGTCATCAACCTAAGTCTTGATCTGCTCTTGATGCTTAGCTAGAAAAACCACAACATTTCCTCCCTTGTGAAAGCAGTCAGTCATTTTCTTTTTATTTTGATTTACTTCAAATCTAATGGATTTTATGTCTTGAGCCAAGGAAAATTGTAACTCCTTATGATGCTCATCCATATATGTTTCCATAGCTTTTCTTTGCTCATCCAATTTTATTTGCAAAGCCACCAACAAAGAACTATAATCAATTGTTGGGGCAGGCTGTGGAGCAACTGTTTGCAGTGCCTTCTTGTAGCTCTAGCTTCTTCTTTTGAAGACCATGAGCTTCCTTTTCTTGGCTTGAGCAACTTCTTCATCCTCAGAAGTAGAAGTACTGACAATATCTACCCTATCTTTAGGACTAGGAGGCAATTCCTTCTCAGTCCTTGGTAGTTCCTCATCATTCCTTGCAGTCTCCTCCTGAGATCTTACATGCTCCCCCTCAAGATATACCTTCTCCCACTCAAATACTGCTTGCTCCCCCACAAAAGCTGCCTGCTCCCCATTAATATCAGTCTGTACCAAATCAGGGAACAACTCTTCTAGAGTAAACTCCTGTTGAGTAGGGACTGGAGATTTTCTTATCTCAGGAACATTATCAGAAACTGATGTGTCTTCCATGACAACATCTTGTGGTTGACTATTTAAATGAGTTTGCTGATCAACATCAATTAAAGATTCAGTCAATACTTCATCCTCAATATAAAAAATTGATTGATTAACTTCATGTATTACCTCAAGGATTGTCTGAGTTGCCATTTCACTGTCTAGGTGAGTTGGATCTTCCACATGTTGAGGCTCCATCTGGAGTGGATCCAGGTGAATGGGGCTAGCAGATGGTAGCTCCCCCTGCCTCTGTGCATCTTCAGTTCTTACTGGTGACCTTCCAGTATTATCAGCTTCTTCCTTATCAGCTTCCTCCTCATTAGAACTGAAAACTACATGCTCCTCTGAGCTACTGGAAGTTTCAGGAGCTATTATGGCTTTCTTCTTCTTCTTCTGTTGAGGAACTTCCTTTTCTGGAGTAGGCATGTCCTTTGTTAACACCCTATCCCACCTTGAGATAATCCTAACATCCATTCTCCTCATATGATTTATCTTAGAACCTGCAGCTTGGTTCATCACTTCTGGAATAGTTCCAGCTAAGTACAAACTCATAATCCTACCCAGATTGGGCTTCTTCAGACTTTCCTTAATCTTGTCAAACATCACTGCTGACCAATCAGTTTTGAGTTTGAAAATGATCCATGTCATTAAACTGAACATGTGAGCTGATATTCTATCATGCCCACCTGGCTTGCACAGAATCACCTTTCCTACCACTTCAGACAAGAACTTGCCTTGCATGTTCATGCCTTTCCTATTAAAAATTGATCAAATCTTCATGTTTGAAGCTAGTCCACACCATTGCAGTGCCTCCCTAGTCTTAGATGTAGGTACATCTTCTTCCTCTTTAGTTTTTGGTAGATGTAGAACGTTTCTTAGACTTTTCTGGGTGAGTTTTACTTTTTGTCCATGGACTATGGATTTAATCTTGAGTCCAGTTTCATCAAGAGTAGCTGCACCAAAGTATTCGAGTACTTCCTTCTTCCAAATCTTGATGGGCTCAGAAACTAGATACTCCAACCCAGTCACAGCAACTAGGGTTACAACACCTTGAATTTCTGGTTCCGCATCGTCAAAGGCATGTCTACTAGCTCATAACCTTCATTGATGTTCTCTTATAGCTTGGGCGCCATTAGGGTTTTGAGAAATCTTGAATTTAGAGGAATGAGATGTCGACACACAAGTTTGGTCTCGAAACTATGGAGAGCGTGTCGACAAATAATGTGGAAGACCTATTTATACCTTTCTAACAACGAAGGTGAAAATACGCGTCATAACTCTAAATGTGTCGACACTGTTGAAAAGTGTCGACACTTACTTCTAATGTCTCGACAACTATGTGTCAACACTAATATAGCTGACTGAATATATGTGAAAACACTTATACATCTCAGCTCGACGATTAGTCGAAACTCTACTCGACGAAATTTGTATTGAACCTATGTGTCGACACCACTTTTGGATGTGTCGACACCTACTCTGGATGTGTTGACACCATTTCTCTGAAGTGTCGACACAGACTTCCTAGATGTGTCGACACCATTTCTCTGGAATGTCGACACCACTTCTATGTGTCGACACAGACAACTCCTTGTATCGACACTTTTTTACATAGCCAATTTTATGAAACTATTCTAAGTTTAACATTCCTAATTCAATTTTAAACTTATTGAATTTGGTTTCATCTAGGGGCTTAGTAAACATATCAGCAATCTGATTATCTGTTTTATCATATTCTAGGGAAATGTCTTCTTTCTCTATATGTTCTCTAAGAAAGTGGTATTTAATTTCTATGTGCTTAGTCCTACTATGTGAGACAGGATTATTTGCAATAGAAATGACACTTGTAGAGTCACAAAACAAAGGTGTTCTACTTACATGAATACCATAGTCTTCTAGATGGTGTTGAATCCACAATAGCTGTGCACATCAACTTCCTACTGCCACATACTCTGACTCAGCTGTGGAGATTGCCCCACTGGTCTGCTTTTTACTACTCCATGACACCAGCTTTCCTCCTAGAAATTGACAGGTTCCTGTAGTACTTTTTCTGTCTTCCTTACAACCTGCAAAATCTGCATCTGAATATCCTGTTAGTAGAAAATCTCCATTCCTAGGCTACCAAAGGCCTAGATAAGATGTGCCCTTAAGATATCTCAAAATCCTTTTGACTGCAGTCAGATGAGATTCTTTAGAGCATGCTTGGTACCTAGCACAAACACATGTATCATACATGATATCTGGTCTACTAGCAGTCAGATATAATAGGGAGCTAACTATCCCTCTATACAAAGTTTCATCTACAGGTTTCCTTGCATCATCTTTGCTTAGAGACACACTTGACCCCATAGGAGTTCTCATGGTAGTGGATGATTCCATACAATACTTCTTTATTAACTCTACGGTGAACTTAGATTGGGATATGGACAAGCCATCTTCAGCATGTCTTACTTGGAGACCCAAGAAGAACTTAAGTTCCCCCACACTGCTCATTTCAAATTTTCCTTGCATAAGTTTTGCAAACTTCCTGCAAAGATTACATTCAGTAGACCCAAATATTATATCATCAACATATATTTGAACTAGGATTATCTTATCTTTAGATTCCCTAAGGAATAGAGTCTTGTCTATTTTCCCCCTTGAGAATTTGTTCTCAATGAGAAAACTAGACAGAGTTTCATACCAAGCCCTTGGAGCTTGTTTCAACCCATACAATGCCTTCCTAAGTTTATAAACATAATCAGGTTTGAGAGGATCAACAAAACCTGAGGGCTGCTCTACATAAACTTCTTCCTTTAAATTTCCATTCAGTAATGTTGATTTCGCATCCATTTGGAATACCTTGAAACCTTGATATGTTGTATAAGCAAGGAACATCCTGATTGCCTCCAGTCTTGCTACTGGAGCAAAGGTTTGATCAAAATCAATGCCTTCTTCCTGCCTATATCCCTTTGCAACAAATCTAGCTTTATTCTTTATGATGATTCCATTCTAATCCAATTTGTTCCTAAAGATCCACTTTGTTCCAATGATATTGTGGTCTTTGGGTTTAGGAACAAGCTTTCAGATCTTGCACCTCCTGAACTGATTCAGCTCCTCTTGCATGACATCAATCCAACGAGGGTCTAGAACTGCTTCTTCAAATTTCTTTGGTTCCACTTGGGATAGGAAGCTGGAGCAAAGAACAGTGCTCAGATTCCTGCTTCGTGTTTGCACTCCTTATCTAGGATCACCAATTATCTGATTGGCTGGATGATCCTTTAAGTATCTATTAGCTGGAGGTAGTCTTTCTTCAGGTTGAACCCCTCCAGACTCTTCAACATGCTGCACCTCTTGGTTTTCTTCTGCATCTAGAGAGTCTTGTACTCCCCCTGGACAGCAGCCACCATTTTCTACTTCCTGACTTGCAGTAGAATCTTCTGCAATGGTAAGCTTGTACATCCTCTCAGTTATACCTGCAGAATTGCAAACACTACTTGGCAATTCACTATTAATGAGCCTTGTTTCATCAAAGAATACATGTACAGACTCTTCTACAACTTGAGTAACCAAGTTGTAGACCCTATTAGCCTTACTATTGTAGTTGTACCCAACAAAGATCCCCTCTTGGGATTTGGCAGCAAACTTGGTTAGATAAGTCTTGTCATTGTTAAGTATATAGCACTTGCAACCAAAGATCCTGAAATAGGATAAATTTGGTTTTCTGCCCTTCACAATCTCATAGGGAGTCTTTTTGTGGCTCTTGGTGATAGTAGCCATATTGATCACATGACATGCAGTATTTACTACCTCAGCCCAAAAATACTCTGGGAGAGATGTGTCACTCAATAGAGTTCTACCAGCCTCTATCAATGTTCTATTCTTCCTTTCAACAATACCATTTTGCTGTGGTGTTCTAGGTGAGGAAAATTCCTGAAAAATCCCAAAATCTTCACATAGTCTTGTCATACTTTCAGACTGAAATTCAGTGCCATGATCACTTCTGATTTTGACCACTGTACTGTTCAACTCATTCTGAATTTGTTTAACAAAACTATATAAGACAGTTGGGGTTTCAGATTTTTGTCTTAGAAAGAACATCCAGGAATATCTAGAATAGTCATCTACCACCACAAATGTGTAGACCTTCCTACCTAGACTATGAACTGGCATAGGATCAAAAAGATCCATATGTAAGAGGTATAGACACCTCACAGAATCCTTGTTTTCAAGGCTACGAAAGGTGGATTTTGTCTGCTTGTCTTTTTGACAAGCTGAGCATATCCCATCCTTAATACACCTAACTTGAGGACCATTCCACACTAACTCTTTGCTAAAGAGTTGGCCAATAGTCTTGTAATTAAGATGGGCTATCCTCTTGTGCCATTTGACATAATGAGAGACTCTCTCATCAGCTACAAGACAAATAGGAGAAACATTGTTCTCACACACAAAGTCAAGACAGTAAACATTCCTTTTTCTATAACCTGTCAAAATGATCTTTTGATCACTTGACCTTTTGATATGACAACCATTCTTGACAAATGAGATGTCATATCCTAAATCACTCAGCTGACTTATGCTAATGAGGTTATGTTTCAAACACTTCATATAGGCCACTTGAGTGATAGTAATCTGATTACTAGAAATGTTACCAAATCCCTTGATGATTCCTTTTTCTGAACCACCAAAGGTTACTTTAGGGCCATCCATGATAGGTGTGTAGTCCTTTAGCAACCCCCTTGTTCCAGTCATGTGCCTAGAACATCCACTGTCCAAGTACCATATAGGGGCATGACCACTTGAACTCACCTGCAAAACAGATTACTTAACCTTAGAACCCAAATAACTCTTGGGTCCTTGGTGCAAGTTAGTCTGACATTTAACAAAACTACATGTAGCTCTTCTAGCAGGCAGTTTGCTACTCTCCTTGACACTAGAATTGTGCCAACAATCTAAGGCAAAGTGGCCTATCTTGCCACAACACCAGCACTCAAACCTGTTGTACCTTTGTTTAGGTACTACCTTGGCTGAATTATCTACAGCAGGCTTCTTGTTTTGTGCTGGGGCTTTGCCTTTAGATTTGGACCTAGCAGTCCAGGCAGGTTTTTTAAACCCTAATCCAGCCTTACCCTTTTGAGGTACAAACTCATCTATCAAGGGTAAAACAGATTTAGGTTTAGAAAAACTAGCTACTAACTCTTTCTCTTTCTGAAGTCTAACATCCAGATTTCTAATCTGATCATTCTTGAATGTTATAGTACCCATATGAATAACAGTAATGTTTTTCAGTCTGGCTATCTCATTCAGTTTTTGATCTAACAACTTTTCTGAATCAGAAGCAGTCAATTTAAGACTAGCAATCTCCTTTGCCTGAGTTTTGGCCAAGGTTTTGCTTTTCTTCAAGGCCTGCAACAAGTCCCTATATTCATCAATTAACTGATGAATATCTCATTCAGATTCAGACCCACCCACATCACTTGATGCATATGTATCTGACTCTAACTCAGTACTATAAATTGAACTAAAAGAACAACTTTTGACCTTACTTAATCCAGGCTGATCTTGGCTCTTGTCCCCTTCAGATATAGCCATCAGTCCCTTGCACTGATGGTCTTCATGCTCATAAATTGAGTTTATTAGCTGCATGAACTCATCTTCTTCCTCTTCAGTAAATAATCCAATGTAGGCTTCAACTTCTGATTCTGTTTCTGAAGATGACTGGTCTGTCAGAATCTTGTCTTTCTTAGCAACAAAGGACTTTTCCTTTTTGCTCTTAACCTAAGTCTTCTTTTTGTCAGCTGACTCCTTCCTCTTTTCAGGACAGTCAGCCACTACATGTCCCTGTCTATTGTAGTAATAGCACACAATCTTTTAAGATGTAGCTTTGCTTGGCTTGGACCTGCTTTTGTTATTCAAGGATGACTTTCTCTTCTGATAGTAGTCATATTTTGGCTGAGAAGTGGAAGGCTTAGACCTCCACTGCCTCTTCTTTAGAAATTTTTGAAAGTGCCTAGTAAAAGCAGCAAAGTCTTCATCACTTTCACTGCTATCAGAATTCTTGCTATCTGAATTATCTGTGACAGCCTCAACAATTATTTTTGGTGGAGATGGAGACTTGCTTCTATACTTCTTAGTGGCTTCAGTCTTGAAGGCCACAGACTTTTCCTTATGCTCCACTCTAGTATTCTTCTCTTCCTCCTTTCTAGCCATTAACTTCACCTCATAAGATAGCAGTTTTCCAAACAAAGTTGGAGGAGGTATATCAGCAAGTTTGGCCACTTCGCTAATGGCACAAATCTTGGTGTCCCAGTCCTTAGTCAGGGATCTTAAGAACTTGTCATTCAGCTCATAGTTGCTGAAGTCTCTTCCATAGGACATCAACTCATTAACTATCCTATAGAACTTCTTGTAACATTCTGTAATGCTATCAAACTTTCCTTGTCTGAAGCTTTCATATTCCTGATTTAACATTGACTTCCTATCTTGTCTTACTTCCTCTGATCCCTCCATATAGATTATTAATGTGTCCCACATTTCTTTAGAGGTTTTACAATGAATTAAGTTCTGAAATGTTGAATCCTCAATGGCACTAACAATTATATTCTGGGCTCTCTTGTCTATAGTGGTCTGGATGATTTCATCTTTAGTCATTTCAAAAAAGTCCTTGGGAGTTTTCTGATTTGCATCCAGAATGGATATCTTCATTGGCACATATGGGCCTTCTTTGACTATAATATATATCCTTGGGTCAGAAGCTTCTATAAAGAGTCTGACCCTCTCTTTCTATATGCCAAATATCTCTTTTCTACATATTGGCAATTTCATTGACCCCAGCTTTTTGTGATTCTCACTAGAACCCATTTTCTTGATTCTTGGTTGTCTTGAATCTGCTACAGGATCTTACTCAGACTGTTAAGTCCCTTTTTGAGTAACCTGGCTCTGATACCACTTGAAAGAATTAGTGTCTAACCACCTAGAAGCGGGGTGAATAGGTGCAATTTTTTCTTTTACTTTACATGCAGACAATCTGTTCTGTAATTTAAACAACAAGTGCAAATTCTATAGCTAGCAGCACAGCAATCACAGAAACAAACATACACAGAGTGCACACAATATTTATAGTGGTTCCCCAAGATCTGGGTACATCCATTTTCCCTCTTCGCCTATCTAGCAGTGTACTAGATTCGGCCTAACTTCTACACTTCTCCTCAGATCCTCAGATCTTACAGCTCAGAACCCCAAACAGGTTCCTACAACTCAGAGTGTCCCCACTCCTATAACTCAGGAAAACTGCCCTACCTCAGCCTTCAGCAAGGCCTACACTCAGAGAACACAGTCTCCTACAACTCAGGCACGAAGCCCTACCACTCAGTCTTTAACAAGACCTACACTCAGGCTAAACAGCCCTACCTCAGCCTTTATAAATTTAGGCTTACAACTCAGATCCCTTAGGATCCTACAAAAAATAATAATAACGAGTTTTAGGTCACCACTCTGTTTGAGAGAATGAAGAGGGCAACCTTCTTGATCAGTTCTTGATAGAACTGATTCCTGAGATCAACTTTGTCTTTGCTTTCTTCAAGGCTTCTTGAGTCTGAACTCAGTAAAAGTTGATTTTCTTAAAGTAGACCGACTGACAACTTCTTTCTTAAGATGGAGAATTAAATCTGGATCCTTCTTTGCAGTCTGGTTCAGAACCTGCTCCTTGAGAGATTAGATTAAACTAGTCTCTTTCTTGATTTCAATTACTGGAGTTCTCTCTCTCCAAGTAAATCTGAAATTTCTTCAAAATCTGATTTACAGTTTTCTCTGGATCTGTATTCTGCAATGATTGATCTTCTGATCTCTTCTTCATTTTGATTATTGATTCCCTTCTGTTGAAGGAGAAAGGCCTTTATCTAGTCTTCCTCCAAGGTAACCGACTGATCCAGTTTCTAACGAACTTCTGACAGCTTTGACAGTTGCAGTAGACCGGCTGAAATGGCAGCTGTCAAGTCATCCAGTCACTTTTTGAAAATACTGTCTCTGTTTGAAAGTGTCGAGACTGATCTTCATTATGTGTCAACACAAATAGACCAAGTGTCGACACAAGTGGACTAAGTGTCGACACATGCTTTGGTGGTGTCGACACAACTCCTTCTATTGTTGTAACAGCTTCTCGACACTGCTTCTGTTGAATGTGTCGACACTGATTGAGTGTGTCGACACAAGCACTTCTTCTTTAAAACTTAGTTGAATTCTACTGTGTGTCGACCCATCTCCTTTGTGTCGACACAAGTACTTCTTTAAAACTTAGTTGAATTCTGCTGTGTGTCGACACATGTCCTTTGTGTCGACACACGTACTTCATCTTTAACACTGTGTTGAAACATGCTATGTGTCGATACAAGTCCTGTGTGCCGACACATCTGATGTAGACAATGCCTTTAGTGTGTTGACACATCATCCTGGTGTCGACACATTTGATGTCGACTAAGCTTCTCTAGGTGTCGACACTGCCTCTAAGTGTCGACACTATTTATGTCAACTATTCTTCACAGTGTGTCGACACTGCCTGTATGTGTCGACACTTTTCTTCTGGTGTCGACACTGCCTTTCCTGGTGTCGACACAATTTACTCCAAGTGTCGACACTGCTTCTCTAGGTGTCGACACATGGACTTAGAATTTTTCCTGCAATCCTGCAGTTACTTAACCTGCACAACAAAACACATCAAATACACCTTGATGCATATCATTGAGTAGGGTGAGGCTTCTTCAAATATGGTACACATTTTCTAATGTACCCAACATCTGTTCTTCGTTCAACGATTCCAGACTTAGGTCTTCTCCAGTTTTTCGTCCCTTTTCTTGGCGATGATTCCTGAGCAATTAATGCTCAATCTTCTCGGAATGTTACCGTTAGAACGAGCATTGATCATGGATTATTACATGCCGTTTTTCCATGGGATAGTTAGGGAATTTATTCATTGTCACTTCCTTCCTAGGCCGACTGCATTTACTGCTTAAGGATTCTAATTTCGAATGTGTTCTTCAGTCAGTTTAAGAAAGAAAAAAAAGATCAAGCAGTCCTGCAGACATACACGAGACAGACATTACATTCAAGAAGTCTTACAGAAATCAGAAGTTTTACACTACAATCGGCGTAGGCCAGAGAACATCTTCATCAAGAAGAAGAACATACAATCTCCATCAAGAGTCTTTTTCTTTCAACCCTACAGGACAACTTCAGAAGGACAACAATAACTCTATCTGTCAAAAAAGTTCCTGAAGCAATCTCTGGTCAAGGCAATCAAGTTTTTGAAGACCTGTCACCCTGAAGCAGTGCTCCAGATTTCCTGATCCATTCAAGATCTCAGGGGGAGCAATCTGCTGAAATCAATCCACTAGTCTTCTCAGTTGTTATTGAGAAAGAGAAGACACCATCATCTTTTTCCATCCTCTGTACAGGGTTTTAAGTCCCTTCAAAATTATTTCTGGTTGCAAGTCTCCTACCAAAAGACTTGAGGTTTTGATTTTTGAGCACCTAAACAAAAGCTCATTGGTGTCAGACACCTGATCAAAAATCTGAGTGGATTCCTACCAGGGTTGTAGAAGAGTGGATGCACCCAGGTTGGGGAACCACTATAATTTCTTGTGTCGTCTGGTTGCCCTTTTTCTTTTGTTTTGGCTGTGTTCTGTGATTTGTTAGGTTGCTGTGCTTATTACTTTGATTACTAACCTGTTCACCTAGGATTATAGCAAAAGTTGTAAAGATTTTGTAAGAGGGCACAATACTCTATTCACCCCCCTCTAAAGTATTTCAGATCTAACCTTCACTTTCAATTGGTATCATAGGCAGGTTGGTTATTGTTGGTTATATAGGCTAATACCTGAACCATAAAGATCCCTCTTATTAGATCTGATTGTTTTGTTTCTATTATTAGATTTATTTCTTCACAGAATGGCTCAAAACAAAGATTATGCAAGCATCAGACCTGCAGTATGCAATCTTAATAGATTTGCCATCTGGAAGGCAAGAATCAAATTATATATGAACTCCATTGATGAAGATATCTACAATTCTATTTTGACAGGCCCCCCCAACTCTTCACATTTTCTACAACATCTTCAAGCACAACAGCAGTGCCACCACCTGAGTGGACTGAAGCCCAGAGGAAAGCCAAAATTGCAGATGCAAAGGCAATGAACATCTTGGCTCAGACCATGTCAGATGATATATTTCAGAAGGTGGCTGAGTGCACCTCAGCCAAGGCCATTTGGGACTCCCTCAACCAAATGGTAGCTAGTTCAGCTGATGAAAGGAAAGATAGGAGATCAAATCTCATATCCCTGTATGAGAATTTTAAGAAGGATGAGGCTGAATCGGTTGCTGAAATGTACAATAGGTTGAGCTCAATCATCAATGAGCTTAAAACCTTGGATAAAGATATCACCCTCTCAGAGGTGAATGACAAAATCTTGATGTGCTTCCCTAGCTCTTGGGACTCAAGAATCTGGCCTATCAAAGAAGCCAAAAGCCTAAATGAGATATCAACTGAATCTCTGCTAGGAAAACTAAAATCTTGTGAGCAGTTGATTAAATCAAGAGAAGCAGCTGAACAGAAACCAACAACTCCAGTGAGAAAAGATCACAATATAGCTTTCAAGGAATCAGAGGAAAGTGAGACCTCAACATCCAATGAAGAACTAATGAGCCTCTTTGCAAAAAGATTTTATAAGATGGCTAGAAAGGACTTCAGAAGAAAATCATCCAAGCAGGATGATAAGCTAAAATATGACAAGACACAAACCAAGGAGGTTGTGTGCTTTGGATGTAGAATGCCTGGACATTACATCTCTGAATGTCGAGAAAGCCAGAAGAAGGAGAAAAGCAGAGAAAAGGACACCAGGAGAAAACACAGCAGCAGACCCTCCTCCAGCATGTACAAAAAGAGAGACAAAGGCTTTGTTGCTGAAACATGGAGTGATACTGAAGAAGAATCATCCTCCTCCAGCTCAAGTGAAGAAGAGGAAGAAGCAAGAAACAATGAGGTTTGCCTTATGGCAATTGATGCCTCCAGGAGTAGTTCAGGATCAAAAAGTGAATCTGAAGATGAGGCAGCATCAAAGTCAGAGGTAGATCAGGTTCTTTCAAGTTTTGATTATAATTCTGATTCATTTAAAATTGAATTCAAGGCTATGTGTTTAGATTTAATTAGTTCAGAGAAAGAAATAAAAACCCTTAGAGAAAAACTAGGGAACCTTGAATCTGTTAACTCATAAAATCTTAAACTAAAAGATCAACTAACTTTAGCAAATGAGCAGATAATTAAATTAAAATCTGATTTATGTGAGGCTAAAAAACTTGAGCAATCTCTTAATGGAAGAAGTCTCAAGCTGGTGGACATAACAAGCACAGTAAATGCCAGATTAAATGGCAAGCTGAGCTTGGGTGCATCATCAGGTTTGCCCCCCATAATTAAGAAAAATATCCTTGCAACACCTATTAAATTTGTTTCTGCCAAGGGAAAAGAGAAGATAATAGACAAACCAATGTCTGAAAACAATCCAAAACCCATAGACAAGAGTAATAAAAATCAGAAAACAACTAATAAAAACAAGGTTCAGCAGCATTCGTCGAACACAGATCGACGAAATGTGGCCCGTTCATCGAACCTAGATCGACGAACACTGAACGCAAACTTCAGTAATAATAATTCGTCTAACTGCGATTGATGAACTTTGTATGGTTCGTCGAGCAGAGGTCGACGAACATGGGGCGCAAAAAATGACTATTGTCATTCTCTGAGCAGAGATCGACGATCTCAGCCCTATTCGTCGAACTCTGGTCGACGAACTTACAGAAATTCATTGAACTCAGAAGGACCAAACATAAATCATTTCTCTTACAGAAATTCTAAGCCAGCTGATAAACCATTTACTCCAGTAGCTGATTGGGTTATTCCACCTAGGAGATATCACCCCTTAGGTTATAAATCTCAACCTACTTTGTCAGTTATATCCAGCTTTTCATTTCAACAAAATAAAGGACCCAGGGTAACCTGAGTTAAGAACAATTAATGTTTGTTTTTCATTACCGGTAAAGAGTTATCCAAGGGTGAGTCAGACCTGGTACTTGGATAGTGGTTGCTCCAAGCATATGACAGGCAGCAAGGACAATCTATTTAATTATAAGTCCAAGCTTGGACCAAAGGTGATCTTTGGTGATTCAAATTGTGGCCAGTCTGAAGGATATAGAGCAGTAAAGATTGGAACAGTTACCTTCAAGAGAGTAACATATGTAAGAGGACTTAAATAAAACCTAATATCCATAAGCCAATTACGTGATGAAGGTTATCAGGTACACTTTAACTCTACCTCCTATTCTATTATTAATAATGAAAACAAAACTGTTTTAATTGGAACTAGACAAGGTAACATATATCTAGTAGATTTTATTTCTGCCAAAACTGATGTTTGTTTACTCAATATCACTAGTAACTAAAATGAGTTGTGGCATAAAAGATTAGGTCATATAAACCTTAATAATATAGCTAGGTTATCTATAGACAACCTTGTTAGAGGCTTACCTTCTGGTCCATACAAGAAGGAAAACCTATGCAGGGCTTGTCAATTAGGCAAGCAAACTAAAACTAGTTTCAAATCTATTAATAAGAGTGATTCACCTAGGATTTTATATTTGCTTCATGTGGACCTATTTGGACCCATTGCAGTACAAAGCCTAGGAGGGAAGTCTTACGCTTTAGTGATTGTTGATGACTTCTCCAGATTCAGTTGGGTGGCCTTTCTGAGAACTAAGTCAGATACATTCATGGTTCTTACAGATTTTCTCAGGACCATATAGATTGAGTTCTCTGCTCATATTGCATTGATCAGAAGTGATCATGACACAGAGTTTGAGTATCTTCTTATGCATTAGTTCTGTGAGAAGGAAGGTATCAGGTAGTGTTTCTCAGCCCCTAGAACTCCCCAACAAAATGGGGTAGCTGAAAGGAAAAATAGGACACTCATTGAAGCTGCAGGTACATTATTGGCAGATGCTTACATGCCTCTATTCTTTTGGGCAGAAGCTGTAAACACTGCTAACTATGTCCTGAATAGGAGACTCATACATAAGCTGAAAAATAAGACCCCTTATGAATTGCTTAAAAGAAAGAAACCTAAAATCACATATTTTAAAGTTTTTGGTTGTATATGTTATATTCACACAAACAACAAAAGATACATTAGAAAGTTTGAGGCTAAGGCTGAAGAAGGGATTTTTCTAGGATACTCCCAAGTAAGCAAAGCATATAGGATTTTTAATAAATCCTCTCTTAAAATTGAAGAGTCAGTTCATGTATCTTTTGATGAAGCTAACATGTCTTATAAGGAGAAAGAGATTTCTACCATAAGCTCTTTGCAGGTTCCACAATTGTGTGAGTCTATGGATGGACTAAACCTTACCCAAGAGGTGTCAACCCATCCTTCTCCACAGGTTGCTAAAGACATTGAAGAAGAAAATCAAGTGGAAGTGGCTGAACTTCCCTCAATAGATAATAACATTCCTCAAGAGGAATTAATTATAGAAGCTGTTGCTGAACAAACTCCACCAACTGATCTTGTCACACTTTGAGATCACCCTAGATCTCAAGTGATTGGAGACATTTCAGCAGGTGTACAGACAAGGCATCAACTCAACCAAGACTTGATGCATGCCTGTTTTCTCTCTCAGGTTGAACCTCTCTCCATCCATGAAGCTGAGCAAGATCCCCACTAGATCATTGCAATGCAAGAGGAACTAAATTAGTTTAAGAGATGTAGAGTTTGGGATTTGGTTCCAAGCCTCATAACTACCCAGTTATTGGAACCAAATGGGTCTACAGAAATAAGCTGGATGCTCAAGGAAACATTGTGAGAAACAAGGCTAGGCTTGTTGCTCAAGGCTATAGGCAAGAGGAAGGAATTGACTATAACCAAACCTTTGACCCTGTTGCAAGGTTAGAGGACATAAGAATATTCCTTGCCTATGCAGCTCACAGGAGATTCAAAGTTTTCCAAATGGATGTCAAGAGTGCATTTTTGAATGGAGTGCTTCAAGAAGAGGTTTATGTGGAACAACCTCCAGGTTTTATCTCTCTAACTCAACCCTCTTTTGTATTTAAATTGCATAAAGCTCTCTATGGTTTAAAGCAAGCTCCAAGAGCTTGGTATGAGACCTTAGCAAGCTTTCTTTTAGAGCATAAATTTACAAGAGGAACCATAAATAAAACTCTTTTCACTAGACTCCATAAGGACCAAATATTGTTAGTACAAATATATGTGGATGACATCATCTTTGGGTCTACTGATCCCAAATTATGCAAGAGGTTTGCTGACCTCATGCATTTCAAATTTGAGATGAGTAGCATGAGTGAGCTTTCCTACTTCCTTGGTCTCCAAGTGAAGCAGCGCCCTGATGGTATCTTCCTCTCCCAAGCTAAGTATGCTAAAGAGTTTATTAAGAAGTTTAGGATGGGTGATGCTTCAGGAATGAAAGCACCTATGGCTACCAATGCTGTTGGGGATTCTGATGCAGCAAGGAAACCTGTAGATCAGAAGCTTTATAGGGCAATTATTGGATCCATATTATACCTAACAGCTAGCAGGCCTGATATCATGTTTGCCACATGCCTTTGTGATAGGTTCCAAGTGAACCCCAAAGAATCTCGCCTTATTTTCTTAAAAAGAATTTTGAGATATATAAAGAGTTG
Organism: Platanthera guangdongensis; assembly: GCA_039583875.1. Classification (NCBI taxonomy): domain Eukaryota; kingdom Viridiplantae; phylum Streptophyta; class Magnoliopsida; order Asparagales; family Orchidaceae; genus Platanthera; species Platanthera guangdongensis. Next base: position 18,494,267 of record CM077160.1, on the reverse strand, counting down.
TCCTAATCTAGGACTCTGGTATAATGTAGAGTAAGAGTTTGACTTAACTGTATAGTCAGATGCTGACTATGCTGGATGTAGAGTGGATAGGAAAAGTACCTCTGGAACTTGCCAGTTCCTGGGTATGAGACTTGTCTCCTGGTTTTGTAAAAAGCAAACATCTGTGTCTACATCAACGACAGAAGTAGAATATATGGCTGCTGGCAGTTGCTGTTCACAAATGTTATGGATAAAAAACCAACTCCTAGACTATGGTGCCAACTTAAATAATTCAACATTATTTTGTGATAATACTTGTGCTATTACTATAGCACAGAATCCAGTTCACCATAGTAGGACTAAACATATTGATATAAGACATCATTTCATTAGAGATAATGTAGACAAAAAGAAAATTAACCTTATTCCATATTCCTACTGATTTACAGAGAGCAGACATTTTCACCAAACCCTTGGATAAGAAAAATCATCTGTTCTTTATAAATCAACTGGGAATGATCAATGAAGAAGAGTTAAATTAGTTTCTATCTATATTCGACGAATTTTCCAGAGTTCATCGAACGGAGTTCGACGAATTAGGGAAAGTTTGAGAGATGCTCGTTAAATGGAGATCGACAAATTCTCTGTGTAGAAATAATTTTCGTCGACCGGAGATCGACGAACTTTGCTTCAGAAGATAATTCGTCGAACGGAGTTTGACGAACTGTTTTCATTTCTTCTGGATGAGATCGATGAATTATTTATCAATAATTTATTTTGTCGACCTCAGTTCGGAGAACTGTTTTTTTTCGTGGAACGGAGTTTGTCGATTCATATTCAGGAAAACACTATCTCTAGGTTTTCTTCGACCTCCATCCCGCGCTTTCAGTTCCTGTTGCACTTGATCGCTGTTTGTTTCTCTTGCAGGTAATCAATGGCGGTTCCAGCGAGTACCCTGGCTGTAATGAAATTCGATACAAGCTTTGATATAGACTTTGATTCATTTCAGCATTCTGAACCTATATTTCTCTACATTCTGGAACTTCTAGAAGAGCTAGGTCTCAAGGATTTTATGACCAGGAGAATCAAACTGCATGCAATGGAGATTAAAGAATGGGTATATACTTATTATGCTTCTGAGGACAACACCTTGACAGGGAATATCGGTGGTAATGCTGTTTCTTTATCCCCCACCGTTATTTCTGAGATTTTTGAGTTGGTCAATGGAGAAGAAGATTTGGATATAGATTCTGATGAGTATAGTTCGATGCTGAAACTGATGGGGGTTTACTGGGAGTAACCCTAACAAGCTGTTAAAGAAACAACTTTCTGCCGCCTACCAGTTCTTGGCGGATATTGTGGGAAAAGTGTTGATGGGCAAGCACAACATGCACGATTACATAACAAGATACCAATTCCTTGTCATGTGCGCGGTGGTCAACAAGAGTCACGTTAGTTGGGGCAAGATCTTCTTTGATTTGATAAATAAGAAAAATAGTAAGAAAGAGGTATGCTTTCGAAGAATCCTGGAGATTTTCCTTCAAGAAAAAGCTGGTGAATTCATGGTCTCCCCGACCATATTCATCACTGCCAGCAAGCGCCTCACATGCGTTTTATTTGACAGATGGGAGAGGACGATCTCTAAGCCATCCAAGGCTTCCTCCTCTTCCATCACAGCTTCTGAGAGCACAAGGGCCACGAAGGCCACTCCCCACCCTGCAGAAGAGGCAATCCCATCTCAACAACCTCTTCCCGCAACCCATCTTCCATCTTCAACCAGTCTTCCAATTCCTCCAACTTCCCCCATTCATGTTTCTCTATCAACTCATGAATCCCCTGCTATGTCTCCTCCAGCATCACCTGCTCCACCTCATCTGTCTAATATTCCACATTTTGATATACTATCCCATTCTCCACCTCCACTAGACACCACCATGACAGATGTCATTCCACATGTATCCCCTCCATCTGTTCCCCTCACTTCATCTACTTCTCTGCCATCACCAACTACTTTTTCATCTTTGGAACCCCCCATTGTATCTACCATCATAACCCTGCTCACTCCGCTCATCAAATCCCTAATCACAGAGGCTATTACACCTCTTGTAAATTCTATCAACTATTTATCTGCCCAAGTATCTCTTCTTTCTGCTGCCCCCTCTTCATTCAGGGGCCTGGCTCCAGGTTCTCCTAAAACCAGGCAGGGGGAGATGCTCTGTGATGAAGCAGCAGCAAATATAGCAGCAGTTTCAGATGCAGCAGCAGTTCCTTCTACAACAGTTTCAAATGCAGAAGCAGCAAGTTTGACAAACCTTGATTCAGATTTGATTGACTTGATGCATTTCATGGATACTGACATTGAATTACATGAGTCAGTTCCAGAGCAGATAAAAACTGTTGGTGATTTCCATTTAAATCAAACAGTTAATTTGGCTGTTTTGTTGAGAAACTTTGATAAAATTTATGTACAGTTCCCTTCTACTAAGCCATCCATGGATATTATTCTGTCACCTCTCCAATAAGTCCTATAGTTGCTAAGCAACTTAGTGACCATTTTGCTGTTCCAGAGCAAGCCATCTCTTCCCCCCAGAATAGATTTCTGCCCCAATTTTTGTTATGGATGATTCCCCAATGCCTGACCTGGATGCATTGATTCTAGCAGACATTGAGGAAGAGAATAAAGCTCAAGAAGAGCACTCAGTCTTAATCAGCTCTTCAGCTCGAGTTCAACCTGCAAAGCCCCAGATCTCTGCAGTAACCTTAAGAGAGATTGATGCTCTGTATGCCAATCCTCAAGGGTCTAGCTCAGATGAGGAAGAGGAAGATGTAGATTCAGATGAAGAAGCCCAGAAGAGAGTAAGGTCAAAGAAGAGAAAGGCTCCTCCTTCTCCTGCTCCTAAGCCCAATCCAATAGCTGACACTCGCTACTACATCTTGCATAACATCACTCCCTATGAGGGAATGCCTGTTTGGATGTGGCTGTCAAAGAATCAACAAAAGGAAAGAAAGAAAAGCAGGAGATACTCTTCTGCACCAGTTGTTAGATACAGAAAAGATCCTCCTCCTCCTCCTCCAACTGCTGGTACTTCCAGTTCCTCAATTCTAAAGCCTGATCCTGTACAAACCTACCAAAGGCATCAGAGCAAGTCTTCAGGAGGTTACCAGCAGAGGCAACAATTTTCAGGCAGACAACAACCTCAGCTGCAACAGCAAAATGTATCTGTAGAACAGAAGGCTGACAGCCCCAAAAGACCATATTCTCCTCCTATTCAATTTGAGGATCCTGAAACAGCGAATACTGTTAAAATGGAAATGATTCCAAGAACTGATTGGCCTCTCTTTGATTAATAAAGAAAAAGCTGAAGGAAAGGACATTTCAGGTTACTCAACTATGTCAAAATGTAGAAAAGAAGAACTTAAAAGTTTTGACAAAGCAAACAAACTTTTTAATATTGATGACTATATGAAGCTCCATCCAGAGGCTGTTGTTCCCAGAGCCTCTTCTCAGAATATGCTTGGTATAGCTGATATGACAATGACTGTAGCTCAGGTAACTAACCCAAATAGAGAGATCAAATTCTCAAAGCCTGGAGCTAGCAGCAGTAGCAACAAAGAGAAAGACAAAGACAAATTTAAGAAGTGCAAGATATGATCTAAGTTTTTCTTTCTTTTCCTGTTTTTGTTTTATAACTCTCTGGTTATGTTTCTGAACAAAGCTTTTATATATCTGCTACATATGTTATAAATTCTCTGTCAGATATATGCTTTTACTGCTTTGTTTCAGTCTGTGTCTTCACTTAGTGACCTCACCCAAATAGGGGGAGATTGTTGGATCCCTAGTTTGGATTTGGGCTAGGTTCACTGAGTTAGGATGTCTTTAACCCACCTTGTATAGTCAGGGTCAATGGTTTTGTCCTAGAGTCTAAGGTTTGTCCTTAGAATATCATCATATGGACCAACCATCCTCCAGACTGCCAGAGAAACTCAAGACTTAGAGATATTTTCAGCTCAAGGAAATCTGCTCGACATTCGTCGATGTCAACTCAACGAACCAGCGACGTTCGTCGATCTCAGATCAACGAACCATATTCTTTGGTCGATGATCTCTGGTCTTCTATTTGAATTCTTCTCAGCCAGAGACTTCCCAGATTCTAAGTCCACAATCATTCTTCGGTCGACGAATTTGGATCTCAGTTCGATGAATGATGATTGTCTGTTCGACAAATGATGATTGTCTGTTCGACGAATGATGATTGTCAGTTCGATGAAGTTTGTAGCAGAATTGACAAGTTTCCCTTGAAGACTAATTGTTATTGTCTGGTCGATGAACTCATCAGCTCAGCTCGACGAACTGTGACCTCAGCTCGACGATCTCTGTTCTTCGTTCAACGATTCCAGACTTAGGTCTTCTCCAGTTTTCCGTCCCTTTTCTTGGCGATGATTCCTGAGAAATTAATGCTCAATCTTCTCGGAATGTTACCGTTAGAATGAGCATTGATCATGGATTATTACATGCCATTTTTCCATGGGACAGTTAGGGAATTCATTCATTATTGCTTCCTTCCCAGGCCGACTGCATTTACTGCTCAAGGATTCTAATTTCGAATGTGTTCTTCAGTCAGTTTAAGAAAAAAAAAGATCAAGTAGTCCTGCAGACATACACGAGATAGACATTACATTCAAGAAGTCTTACAGAAATCAAAAGTTTTACACTGCAATCAGCCTAGGCCAGAGAACATCTTCATCAAGAAGAAGAACATACAATCTCCATCAAGAGTCTTCTTCATTCAACCCTACAGGACAACTTCAGAAGGACAACAATAACTCTATATGTCAAAGAAGTTCCTGAAGCAATCTCTGGTCAAGGCAATCAAGTTTTTGAAGACCTGTCACCCTGAAGAAGTGCTCCAGATTTCCTGATCCATTCAAGATCTCAGGGGGAGCAATCTGCTGAAATCAATCCACTGGTCTTCTCAGTTATTATTGAGAAAGAGAAGACACCATCATCTTTTTCCATCCTCTGTATAGGGTTTTAAGTCGCTTCAAAATTATTTCTGGTTGCAAGTCTCCTACCAAAAGACTTGAGGTTTTGGTTTTTGAGCACCTGAACAAAAGCTCATTGGTGTGAGACACCTAATCAAAAATCTGAGTGGATTCCTACCAGGGTGGTAGAAGAGTGGATGTACCCAGGTTGGGGAACCATTATAATTTCTTGTGTCGTCTGGTTGCCCTTTTTCTTTTATTTTAGCTGTGTTCTGTGATTTGTTAGGTTACTGTGCTTATTACTTTGATTACTAACCTGTTCACCTAGGATTACAACAAAAGTTATAAAGATTTTGTAAGAGAGCACAATACTCTATTCACCCCCCTCTAGAGTATTTCAGATCTAACCTTCACTTTCACAAGTGTTCGGCGAGTGCGGGGTGGATTGGAGGGAATCTTCGGGTGGGGTCCACCTGCGGCTATATATATACACCTGCATACTTGCCTGACTTTTGCCATTCTCTTTATTATATCCCTGCCGAGATGCCGATTCCCAAAGAGATCCAAGAGCGGCTTAACCGAGCTCGCCAAGCCTCAGCTGCTCGTATAGCAGCCCTGACTGCAGTTCCACCCGCTGTCCTGCAGGGCGGCTCTGTCGAGCCCAGCTCCAAGAGGGTGAAGCCGTTTCCTCAAGCGCCCGAGCCCATTTATGATGACCTGAGGACTACCCTGGAGCAAGGGACCGACTCCTCCACTCTGCCTGCCCCTGAAAATGGCAAGGATATTGTCGAAATCTACGATGGCCCGGATAGCCCGCTCGATGACATGGGGGCGCCGCGCCGCGAGACACCCTCCCGCGAGCCAAGACCACTCTTGGGGACTCGCAATTCATGACTCCGGAGAACCTTCCCCGAGACCTATCCCCTCCCTTTGGGGACCTTGGGGGTGAGCTCACAGAGGCCGAACTCGCCGGTGCGCGCCCCCTCTCCTCAGCGAGTAGTTGTGACCACGGGGGCGGGTGTGGAGACCATCCCCATCCCGTGATTTAAGCTTCTCTCTCCGGGAGCGCGCGGCCCAGGTCGCGGGAAGGACCTAAGGTTTGTCCCTCCCCGCATCTGCTTTGAGTTGCCGAGCTCGTCAGGGAAATTTGTCCTTGCATTCTTGTCATGCGATTCTCCAGCGCATCTCCCCTTGTTGATTTTTCTGTTTCCACAGCTCCCCCCAGCCAATCCGCTACCGAGGAATCTTCATGGGCAGCCCATTACTCTCCCCTCCCCTCCCCGAGCTCGCTGGACTCTTACCTAGGCCCTGAAGTGGAGAACGATGAGCTGACGAGGAGGGGGATCAAGCTCTTCAAGAAGCTTGTGCGCGGGGTCTGCGAGGTGCAGGAGGTCAACGAGGTGCTTCAACGTAACTATGTGCGTCTCGCTGACGAGATGCAAAACGGCCAGGCCGGTGAGATGACATCTCCTTCTCGGCTCCTAGATGAGATAGACAACGACCTCTCAGTGGCACAGAGGAATTCGGGGAAGATTCGCGAGCTCCTCCACGCGCGGCAGCCTGGGGGACGGGGATGCGAGGCCGGGGTAGATAAAAGGCGGCTCCCTTGCCGAGCCGACCGGTACTCGCCTCCTGGTTTCCCCTTGCCCGCGCGCCCCGCTTCTTTATTCCTGCACTAGATTGCTGTAATAAATAACTTTAAACATTCTTAGGTGTGGTTTGCATTTGAATAATAGTAATTATATTGCTTATCATTTGACTTAGCCTTGGTTGGAATGCGCCGGAAGTCGGCGAGCTGGGGGTTGGCGAGCTGGGATGGCGAGCTGGTCCGATTGGACAGCTTGGCCCCCTGATTACTTTTTCTATAAATAGCCCCCACCAGCCCCAGTACTACTGCCTTAACTGCTTACTTTTCCCTCTCTTCCTGCGCTTTTCCTCTTTTCTGCTCGCGCTCCACCCTTTCTTCTGCGAGCATGGGCAAGAACAACCCTGATGCCGACGACCGCTCCAAGTGCGCCGAGCACTTTACTGACTACTGCTTCTTTGAGGGGCACACAAGCGATGCCGACCACGCTGAATTTGTTGGTGACCATGTGCCGCCAGGCTTCGAGGCGCACCGGCCGAGACAGGGGGAGGCCATCAATACTTTCTATGATGACGAGCTCGCCTTCCCCATCTCGCACTTTGAGGTGGGGCTGCGCCTCCCCCTCTGGCCGGAGATCCGGCAGATTCTGAAATACTATGGCGCGGTGCCCACACAGTTGAATTCCAACGCCATCGCCATGATGGTGGCATTCGCAAGCTACCTCCGACGAGAAAGGATAGAGTTCAACCTGACTGTGTTCAGGAAGCTCTTTTCCTACAAGGCGACACCGGATAGGGTCGCCTACTTCGGGGGCTCGTTGATCAAGGTTTGCGAGATCGCGGACAAACACCATAATTGGATGACCAAGATCGCCTTCATTAAGGGCGATCTCGACAACATCCCTTACTTGCCCCAGCAGAAGGGCAAGGAGGTCTACCGCCCGTCGGCCATGTCCGACAATGATGATGACCTCCACAGGTACTTCCTCCACAAGGACTTCAAGGTCGCCTTCCTGCGAAGGGGCCTCGACGCGCTCCGCCCCGTCCTGCCCGGAGAAGGTACTGTCTACTCTGCTGCTCAGCTCGCCACATTTGCCAACGAAATTCCTCTAAGTTTTCCAAGTTTTCTTTCAGGGGAGCAGATAATCCCCGTGAACCGGCCATTTGCGGACTCGGTATTGTACCCGGACCCTCTCGCTCGCGATAAGGCAGCGACAGCGGCCTGCCGAGACGAGGCGGTCTTCTCCAAACCCTCTTCCAGCAAGAGGAGGCCTGAGGATGTGGGGTCTAGCCTGCCCCATCGCCAACAACTACCAAAAAAGATGAAGAGAGCCCTGCTGGATCCACGAGGGAAACAACATCAACAACATCAATCCAGCCCCAAATACATGAGCTCGCCTGAAGTAGTCCCTGACGCATCGCCGGAGACCCCGTTGAAGGAAGTCACCAGCAAGGGGCGGAAGGGTGGCGAGGCCTCCGCTCCCCTTGTGGCGTTCTCTACACCTCCTTCGAAGAAGAGGATGGCTCGCAAGCTTGGCACGGCGAAAGAACATCCCCTATTCAGCTTTAGGGGAGGTGGAAAGACTCGGCGCGCGAGCCCATGGTGTAGTGGGACGAGCTGGCCCACCGGGTTTCATCTCCACCCTTCACCCCTCTTGGCATGGCCGCGAGCCTGCCACCGGTCATGCTTATGCCCTCGGCTTCGGACTCTATGGTCGGGAGGACGCCAAGGCCTACAAGGGCATGAACATGCGGCAGCTCGGCCATGAGGGCCTGCAGGCCCACCTGTGAGCCATGAAGCTCCATCATATGTTTGTACGCCACAGATTTGGCCTTAGCAACCAACTCTAAAAAGCCGAGTAAGCCCACGACGTCGCCAAAGACAAGGTCTCTGATCAGGCGAGGCAGCTCGGCATCGCTGAGGGTCTTCTCGCCCAGACCGCCGACGGGTTGGTGAGTATCAGGCTTCCTCTTCCCTGTTTTACTTAAAATATTTTGCGCTGTCATTAACGAATTTTCCTTTCTTATCAGGATGCCAAGGCTGCCGGGGAGTTGCGGGCTCGCAATGTCGAGCAGGAGGAGGAGATCGGCCAGCTGCGCGCCCAGCTGGCCGAGCTGGAGGGGGTGAATGTGAGGCTGAAGGAGGAGAATCAGAACCTAAGCCGCGAGGTCCGCCGCCAAGCGGAGATCTTCTTCCCGGCCAGCGATGCCGATCCTACCCTCCCCTACAAGAGGCGGAGGATCTTTAGTGAGGCCTACCTCGCCGACAGGTTGCAGATCAACTTTATCCAGGCCACCTAGTGCACCCTCCAGATGATGGACACTGGGGTGATGGTGGAGGGGTGCGAGGAGATCTCCACCAGGGACATGATGCTGAGCATGTTCCCGGCAACGCCGCCTAGCGAGAAGGAGGACAGCCTGGACGCTCTCTTTGGGAAACGTTTCCAGGACCCATCTGGCGGAGGGGAGGGGGATCGTCAATCCGGCGAAGGGGGCGAGGGCTGATCCTGCAAATTTCTTTCTTCACCCGATTTTTGTAATCTCGCCGAGGCAAGCTCGACCTGTAAATATTATTACTTAATGAAAGAACATTTTTGATACCTTCTGTGTCCACTATAACAATATCACTATATATATATATATTCTTTATCCTTTGCTGGATTTCTCTGTCGTGCCATGTTTGTCTGCGAGCACTTTCCCCAGCGACCTCACATAGATGGGCGTTGTGAGTAGGACATTCGCTAGGACTCGCCCCTGTGAGTACATTTTGAGAGCTCTCCCATTCTCAGGACTCGCCATAGCTTGCTCGCGAGCAGCCCATAACCTTATCAATATAAGACCAAATTCTCTAAATTTTCCCAAGTAAAACATAGCGGGGGGGGGGGGGGGGAGGGTGAGGTGTCCTGGCGGGATTCGCCTCCCTTCGGCGAGTCCCAAGGGCCTGGCTCGCCACCCTTTTGCCGAGGCCGAGCTAAATTGGCGAGCCCAAACTCCCCCCCTGCCGAGCTCTCCTCTCTTAATCTTAGAAGGGCCAGGTTCATTAGGCACTACCCGGGGGGTGTAGGACTTCCCTGAGTGACCTCCAGTCCTGTCAGCTAGATGAGAGACAGATGACAATATCTGGTCGGGGTCCAAGGCTGACTCCATCGAGTGACTTCCAGCCCCGCCAGCTAGGTGAGAGCCTGACAACGGGATCTGATCGAGGTCTAAGAATGACACCGAGTGACTTTTAGCCCTGCCAGCTAGGTGAGATCCTGACAGCGGGATCTGCTCGGGGTCCAAGGCTGATACCATCGAGTGACTTCCAGACCTGTCAGCTAGGAGAGAGCCTGACAGCAGGATCTGCTCGAGGTATGAGGATGACACCGAGTGACTTCCAGCCCTGCCAACTTGGTGAGAGCCTGACATCGAGATCTGCTCGGGGTCAAAGGTTAACACCATCGAGTGACTTCCAGCCCTGCCAGCTAGGTGAGAGCCTGACAACAAGATCTGCTCGGGGTCCAAGGCTGACACCATCGAGTGACTTCCACCGCTGTCAGCTAGGTGAGAGCCTAACAGTGGGATCTGATCGAGGTCTAAGGATGATACCGAGTGACTTCCAACCCTGCCAGCTAGGTGAGAGCCTGACAGTGGGATCTGCTCGGGGTCTAAGGCTGACACCATCGAGTGACTTCCAGCCCTATCAGCTTGGTGAGAGCCTGACAGCAGGATCTGCTCGAGGTCTAAGGATGACACCGAGTGACTTCTAGCCCTGCCAGCTAGGTGAGAGCCTGACAACAAGATCTGCTTGGGGTCCAAGGCTGACACCATCGAGTGACTTCCATCCCTGTCAGCTAGGTAAGAGCCTGACACCGAGATCTGCTCACGGTCTAAGGATGACACCGAGTGACTTCCAGCCCTGCCAGCTTGGTGAGAGCCTGACAGCAGGATCTGCTCGGGATCCAAGGCTGAAACCATCGAGTGACTTCCAGCCCTGTCAGCTAGTTGAGAGCCTGACAGCGGGATCTGCTCGGGGTCCAAGGATGACACCATCGAGTGACTTCCAGCCCTATTAGCTAGGTGAGAGCCTGACAGTGGGATCTGCTCGAGGTCTAAGGATGATACCGCGTGACTTCTAGCCCTGCCAGCTAGGTGAGAGCCTGACAGCGGGATCTGCTCTGGGTCCAAGGCTGACACCAACGAGTGACTTCCAGCCCTGTCAGCTAGGTGAGAGCCTGACAGCGAGATCTGCTCGAGGTCTAAGGATGACACTGAGTGACTTTCAGCCCTGCCATCTAGGTGAGAGCCTGACAGCGGGATCTACTTGGGGTCCAAGGCTAACACCATCGAGTGACTTCCAGCCCTGTCAGCTAGGTGAGAGGCTGACAGCGGGATCTGCTCGAGGTTTAAGGATGACACCGAGTGACTTCCAGCCCTGCCAGCTAGGTGAGAGCCTGACATCGGGATCTACTCGGGGTCCAAGGCTGACACCATCGAGTGACTTTCATCCCAATCAGCTAGGTGAGAGCCTGATAGCGGGATCGAGACCACGTTCTCAAACCACTGAACGTGCTGGACCGGGCCCCCCTTCCCAGTGTAGTAGGACATCTCGAGTTCCCTGAACCCCTTTGGAACTAGGGCGGAAGAGACCAGCTCACTGAAGGCGCTGTCTCCCCCTGTCGGGCGAGCCGAAGCATCCTGCGGGCCCAGCTCGCCGATCCGGGGAAGAGCACGCGCCCGGGGTGCTCGCACCACCGACCCTCCTCGACCACTTCCTTCCCAACTCGCCTGCCTGGGGCGTCCTCGCCTAGAGAGGGGTTGACTGTGATCTGGGAATCTGGAGTCGAGCACTCGAACTGCGTGCCGAGTGCGCACTTGATGAGGCCCAGCACCTCATTCCTGAAATCTTCAAACATCCCCACTATGGCTAGAGGTGGGGAGGGGGGTGGCGAGTCCGACCTGTCAAATCCTTGTCCTCCTGTCATCGAGGTCGCTGAAGGTTTTCTGTACTGACCACGCTCCACGCTCACCACACCAAAATGTTGAAACCGAAAATCGGTCTCTTGTGGAGTTCACCCTTGGGGAAGGGGTGATCGCGCACCTACTTGCTCTTACAAGCAAAACAACAAAGGAAACAAGGAAGAAGTAACCCAAGGGCTCGGCGGGGAGGACCCACCACACACCTAAAAGATCTTAGAGCGCTTCTCCTCCTTAGCCAAAGGCCGAGCTAAGGTATCCTCAAAAAGCACTTGAGAGATGGAGCAAGGGAGTACAAGAAGCGTGCTTTCTGAGGTACCCCTTTGGTCCTATTTATAGATTTCTAAAAACGGCCAGCAAATAGCCAACCTCCGCTGTTCTGAACGTCTATGTGCAGTCCAGATTGGCCTGCCAACAACGTAACTCCACTGTTATGAAAGGATATGGGCAGGCCAGCGGGGACAAAATAGTAAAAAATACCGCATGGACCTGGGCAAGCTGAGGAGCTCGGCCACCCCTGAGGATCCAGCTTGCCTGCTATCTGTCGAGCTCCTTAGGGAGAGTGTGAGCTAGGATACTGAGCTCGCCCTTGGATCGGACTCTATTAGTCGAGCGTAGCTCGACAAAACCTGGACTTAGCTTGACGAATGTCGAGCTCGGGGTCGACGAATGCCGATCTCGGGCTCGGATTTATCTGCCAAGCTTGCCTTGGGCCGGGGTGATCTGAACCGATCGGTCTGGTTCCTAGCGACCCCACTCACCGGATACGGGGTTGTAGATGGATGGTCCCTCAGATTTCTCTCAGCTGGAGGCAATCTTGCTTGAACTTCCTGTTCTGTATTGTTCTCAGCTGGCTGAACTTCATTGTCTTCAGCTGGCTGTACTGCATTATCTTCAACTGAATGTTCTTCATCCTCAGCTTGTGAGTCTTGAGCTCCCCCTGTACAACACCCATCTTCTTCCTTATCTTGTCCTGCTGGATCCATTTCCCTAATGGTAAGCTTGTCCATCACATCCTTTAAACCTGCAAAACCAAAAGAGGTGCTTGGCAGCTCACAGTTAATTAGGTTTGAATCATCAAAGACAACATGCATTGATTCTTCTACAACTTGAGTTCTCAAGTTATTGATCCTATATGCCCTACTATTGTTACTGTACCCAACAAATATCCCTTCTTGGGACTTGGCAGCAAACTTAGTCACATACGACTTACCATTGTTTAGAACATAACACTTGCTACCAAAAATCCTAAAGTAGGATAAGTTTGGTTTTCTGCCTTTCAGAATCACATAGGGAGTCTTCTTGTACCTTTTGGTGATGGAATCCCTGTTAAGGACATAACATGCGTTGCTTACTCTCTCAGCCTAAAAATATTCTGGGAGAAATGTCACTTAATAAGGTTCTACCAGCCTCTATGAGAGTTCTGTTTTTCCTCTCAGTAATCCCATTTTGCTGGAGTATTCTAGGAGAGGAGAAATCTTGATGAATCCCAAGCCCTTTACAGAATCTTGTCATGCATTCAGACTGAAACTCAGTCGCATGGTCACTTCTGATTTTTACCACAGTACTTTTAAGTTCATTCTGGATTTGCCTAACAAATGTCTAGAAGACATCAGGGGTTTCAGATTTCTTACTTAAAAAGAACACCCAGGCAAATCTAGAAAGTCATCAACAACCATAAGGGTGTAGACTTTCCTACCTAGACTATGAACTAGCATAAGACCAAAGAGATCCATATGCAGGAGGTATAAACATCTCACTGTGTCTTTGGTATCAAGGCTCTGGAAGGAGGTCCTGGTCCGCTTGCCCTTTTGGCATGCTGAGCAGATACCCTCCTTGATGCACTTCACCTTAGGACCATTACTCACTAACTCTTCACTAAAGAGTTTGCCTATTGTCTTGTAATTCAGATGAGGTAGCCTCCTGTTCCATTGGACACAATATAAAGCTTTCTCATCTGCAACTATATATATAGGAGAGTGCTTACTCTCATAAACAAAATTGAGACAATAGACATTTCCTCTCCTAGTGCCTGTCAAGATGACCCCTTGGTCACTTGACCTCCTAATTTGGCACTCATCATTGAGGAAAGAAATCTCATAGCCAAGATCACATAGTTGGCTTATACTTATTAGGTTATGCTGCAAACCTTTCACATAAGCTACTTGTGTTATAGTGAATATGCTATTAGATATCTTACCAAACCCTTTGGTTACTCCTCTTTCTGAACCACCGAAGATGACTTTGGGTCGATTCTCAACTAGAGTGTACTCCTTCAGCATGTGCCTTGTTCCAGTCATGTGCCTAGAACATCCACTGTCTAAGTAACATATATGGATATGGCCACTTGGACTCACATGCAACAAATAAATCAACTTTCCTTAGGACCCCAATTCTTATTGGGTCCTAGGTTCAAGTTAGACTGAAATTGAACATGCCCACCTGCAGCTCTTCTGACAGGTAAGTTGGCATTATTTCTCCGGACACTCTTATTGTGTCAGCAATCAATAGCATAGTGTCCCACTTTACCACAACACCAGCACTCATAAATGTTGTACCTTCTTTTAAGGGCTAGCTTTACAGCATAGCAGTCAGCAGCTCCCATCCAATAGGTACAACATACTTTTTCTTAAGTCCTCCAGCCATAACCTGATTTGGGATTTGTCTGGCAGCAGAGGCACTAGGGATATCTTGGACCCTATCAGCAGTTGCCTCCATCGAGTGACCTCCAGCACTGTCAGCTAGATGAGAACTGGACGACAATATCTGGTCGGGGTCCAAGGCTGACTCCATCGAGTGACTACCAGCCCCGTCAGCTAGGTGAGAGCCTGACAGCGGGATCTACTCGAGGTCTAAGGATGACACCGAGTGACTTCCTGCCCTGCCAGCTAGGTGAGAGCCTGAGAGCGGGATCTTCTCGGGCTCCAAAGCTGACACCATTGAGTGACTTCCAGACCTGTCAGCTAGGAGATAGCCTGACAGCTGGGTCTGCTCGAGGTATAAGGATTACACCGAGTGACTTCTAGCCCTGCCATCTTGGTGAGAGCCTGACATCGAGATCTGCTCGGGGTCAAATATTAACACCATCGAGTGACTTCCGGCCCTGCCAGATAGGTGAGAGACTGAGAGCAGGATCTGCTCGTGGTCCAAGGCTGACACCATCGAGTGAATTCCACCACTATCAGCTAGATGAGAGCCTGACAGCGGGATCTGCTCGAGGTCTAAGGATGATACCGAGTGACTTCCACCCCTGCCAGCTAAGTGAGAGCCTGACAGCGGGATCTGCTCGGGGTCTAAGGCTGACACCATCGAGTGACTTCCAGCCCTGTCAGCTCTGTGAGAGCCTGACAGCGGTATCTGCTCGATGTCTAAGGATGACACCGAGTGACTTCCAGCCCTACCAGCTGGGTGATAGCCTGACAGCAAGATCTGCTCGGGGTCCAATGCTGACACTATTGAGTGACTTCCATCCCTGTCAGCTAGGTAAGAGCCTGACGGCGAGATCTGCTCGAGGTCTAAGGATGACACTGAGTGACTTCCAGCCCTGCCAGCTTGGTGAGAGCCTGAAAGCAGGATCTGCTCGGGGTACAAGGCTGACACCATCGAGTGACTTCCAGCCCTGTCAGCTAGTTGAGAGCCTGACAGCAGGATCTGCTCGGGGTCTAAGGCTGACACCATCGAGCGACTACCAGCCCTATCAGCTAGGTGAGAGCCTGACAGTGGGATCTGCTCGAGGTCTAAGGATGACACCGCGTGACTTCCAGCCCTGCCAACTAGGTGAGATCCTGACAGCGGGATCTGCTCTGGGTCCAAGGCTGACACCATTGAGTGACTTCCAGCCCTGTCAGCTAGGTGAGAGCCTGACAGCGAGATCTGCTCGAGGTCTAAGGATGACACCGAGTGACTTTCAGCCCTGCCATCTAGGTGAGAGCCTGACAGCGGGATCTACTCGGGGTCCAAGGCTGACACCATCGAGTGACTTCTAGCCCTGTCAGCTAGGTGAGAGGCTGACAGCGGGATCTGCTCGAGGTTTAAGGATGACACCGAGTGACTTCCAGCCCTGCCAGCTAGGTGAGAGCCTGACATCGGGATCTACTCGGGGTCCAAGGCTGACACCATCGAGTGACTTTCATCCCAATCAGCTAGGTGAGAGCCTGATTGCAGGATCAAGACCACATTCTCAAACTACTGAACGTGCTGGACCGGGCCCCCCTTCCCAGTGTAGTAGGACATCTCGGGTTCCCTGAACCCCTCTGGAACTGGGGCGGAAGAGACTAGCTCACTGAAGGGGCTTCCTCCCCCTGTCGGGCGAGCCGAAGCATCCTGTGGGCCCAGCTCGCCGATCCGTGCAAGAGCACGCGCCCGGGGTGCTCGCACCACCGACCCTCCACGACCACTTCCTTCCCAACTCGCCTGCCTGGGGCGTCCTCGCCTAGAGAGGGGTTGATTGTGATCTGGGCATCTGGAGTCGAGGACTCGGCCTGCGCTCCGAGTGCGCACTTGACGAGGCCCAGCACCTCATTCCTGAAATCTTCAAACATCCCCACTATGGCTAGAGGTGGGGGGGGGGTGGCGAGTCCGACCTGCCAAATCCTTGTCCTCCTGTCATCGAGCTCGCTGAAGGTTTTCTGTACTGACCACGCTCCACGCTCACCACACCAAAATGTTGAAAACAAAAATCGGTCTCTTGTGGAGTTCACCCTTTGGGAAGGGGTGATCGCGCACCTACTTGCTCTTACAAGCAAAATAACAAAGGAAACAAGGAAGAATTAACCCAAGGGCTCGGAGGGGAGGACCCACCACACACATGAAATATCTTAGAGCGCTTCGCCTCCTTAGACAAAGGCCGAGCTAAGGTATCCTCAAAAAGCGCTTGAGAGATGGAGCAAGGGAGCACAAGAAGCGTGGTTTCTGAGGTACCCCTTTGGTCATATTTATAGATTTCTAAAAATGGCCAGCAAATAGCCAACCTCCGCTGTTCTGAACGTCTATGTGCAGTCCAGATTGGCCTGCCAACAACGTAACTCCACTGTTATGAAAGGATATGGGCAGGCCAGCGGGGACAAAATAGTAAAAAATACCGCATGGACCTGTGCGAGCTGAGGAGCTCGGCCACCCCTGAGGATCAAGCTTGTCTGCTATCTGCCGAGCTCCTTAGGGAGAGTGTGAGCTAGGATACTGAGCTCGCCCTTCGATCGAACTCTATTAGTCGAGCGTAGCTCGACGAAACCTAGACTTAGCTTGACGAATGTCGAGCTCGGGGTCGACGAATGCCGATCTCGGGCTCGGATTTCTCTGCCAAGCTTGCCTTGGGCCGGGGTGATCTGAACCGACTGGTCTGTTTCCTGGCGACCCCACTCGCCAGATACAGGGTTGTAGATGGATGGTCCCTCAGATTTCTCTTAGTTGGAGGCAATCTTGCTTCAACTTCCTGTTCTATATTGTTCTCAGCTGGCTGAACTTCATTGTCTTCAGCTGGCTCTACTGCATTGTCTTCAGCTGAATATTCTTCATCCTCAGCTTGTGAGTCTTGAGCTCCCCCTGTACGACACCCATCTTCTTCTTTATCTTGTCCTGCTGGATCCATTTTACTGATGGTAAGCTTGTCCATCACATCCTTTAAACCTGCAAAACCAGAAGAGGTACTTGGCAGCTCACAGTTAATTAGGTTTGAATCATCAAAGACAACATGCATTGATTCTTCTACAACTTGAGTTCTCAAGTTATTGATCCTATATGCCCTACTATTGTTACTGTACCCAACAAATATCCCTTCTTGGGACTTGGCAACAAACTTAGTCACATAGGACTTACCATTGTTTAGAACATAACACTTGCTACCAAAAATCCTAAAGTAGGATAAGTTTGGTTTTTTGCCTTTCAAAATCTCATAGGGAGTCTTCTTGTACCTTTTGGTGATGGAAGCCCTGTTAAGGACATAACATGCGTTTCTTACTCTCTCAGCCTATAAATATTCTGGGAGAAATTTCACTTAATAAGGTTCTACCAGCCTCTATGAGAGTTCTGTTTTTCCTCTCAATAATCCCATTTTGCTGGAGTATTCTAGGAGAGGAGAAATCTTGATGAATCCCAAGCCCTTTACAGAATCTTGTCATGCATTCAGACTGAAACTCAGTCGCATGGTCACTTCTGATTTTGACCAAAATACTTTTAAGTTCATTCTGGATTTGCCTAACAAATGTCTGGAAGACATCAGGGGTTTCAGATTTCTTACTTAAAAAGAACACCCAGGCAAATCTAGAAAGTCATCAACAACCATAAGGGTGTAGACTTTCCTACCTAGACTATGAACTAGCATAAGACCAAAGAGATCCATATGCAGGAGGTATAAACACCTCACTGTGTCTTTGGTATCAAGGCTCTGGAAGGAGGTCCTTGTCGGCTTGCCCTTTTTGCATGCTGAGCAGATAACCTCCTTGATGCACTTCACCTTAGGACAATTACTCACTAACTCTTCACTAAAGAGTTTGCCTATTGTGTTGTAATTCAGATGCGGTAGCCTCCTGTTCCATTGGACACAATATGAAGCTTTCTCATCTACAACTAGATATATAGGAGAGTGCTTAAACTCATAAACAAAATTGAGACAATAGACATTTCCTCTCCTAGTGCCTGTCAAGATGACCCCTTGGTCACTTGACCTCCTAATTTGGCACTCATCATTGAGGAAAGAAATCTCATAGCCAAGATCACATAGTTGGCTTATGCTTATTAGGTTATGTTGCAAACCTTTCACATAAGCTACTTGTGTTATAGTGAATATGCTATTAGATATCTTACCAAACCCTTTGGTTACTCCTCTTTCTGAACCACCGAAGATGACTTTGGGTCGATTCTCAACTAGAGTGTACTCCTTCATCATGATCCTTGTTCCAGTCATGTGCATAGAACATCCACTGTCTAAGT
This sequence comes from Platanthera guangdongensis, assembly GCA_039583875.1. Classification (NCBI taxonomy): domain Eukaryota; kingdom Viridiplantae; phylum Streptophyta; class Magnoliopsida; order Asparagales; family Orchidaceae; genus Platanthera; species Platanthera guangdongensis. Next base: position 18,475,838 of record CM077160.1, on the reverse strand, counting down.
AACATATAGGGATATGGCCACTTGGACTCACATGCAACAAATAAATCATCTTTCCTTAGGACCCCAATTCTTATTGGGTCCTAGGTGCAAGTTAGACTGAAATTGAACATGCCCACCTGCAGCTCTTCTGACAGGTAAGTTGGCATTATCTCTCCGGACACTCTTATTGTGTCAGCAATCAATAGCATAGTGTCCCACTTTGCCACAGCACCAGCACTCATAAATGTTGTACCTTCTTTTAAGGGCTGGCTTTACAGCATAGCAGTCAGCAGCTCCCATCCAGCAGGTACAACATACTTTTTCTTAAGTCCTCCAGCCATAACCTGATTTGGGATTTGTCTAGCAGCAGAGGCACTAGGGATATCTTGGACCCTATCAGCAGTTGCCTCCATCGAGTGACCTCCAGCACTGTCAGCTAGATGAGAACCGGACGACAATATCTGGTCGGGGTCCAAGGCTGACTCCATCGAGTGACTTCCAGCCCCGTCAGCTAGGTGAGAGCCTGACAGCGTGATCTGCTTGAGGTCTAAGGATGACACCGAGTTACTTCCAGCCCTGCCAGCTATGTGAGAACCTGACAATAGGATCTGCTCGGGCTCCAAAGCTGACACCATTGAGTGACTTCCAGACCTGTCAGCTAGGAGAGAGCCTGACAGCTGCATCTGCTCGAGGTATAAGGATGACACTGAGTGACTTCCAGCCATGCCATCTTGGTGAGAGCCTGACATCGAGATATACTCGGGGTCAAAGGTTAACACCATCGAGTGACTTCCGGCCCTGCCAGCTAGGTGAGTGCCTGAGAGCAGGATCTGCTTGGGGTCCAAGGCTGACACCATCGAGTGACTTACACCGCTGTCAGCTAGATGAGAGATTGACAGCGGGATCTGCTCGAGGTCTAAGGATGATACCGAGTGACTTCCAGCCCAGCCAGCTAGGTGAGAGCCTGACAGCGGGATCTGCTCGGGGTCTAAGGCTGACACCATCGAGTGACATCCAGCCCTGTCAGCTCTGTGAGAGCCTGACAGCGGTATCTTCTCGAGGTCTAAGGATGACACCGAGTGACTTCCAGCCCTACCAGCTGGGTGAGAGCCTGACAGCAAGAGCTGCTCGGGGTCCAAGGCTGACACCATCGAGTGACTTCCATCCCTGTCAGCTAGGTAAGAGCCTGACAGCGATATCTGCTTGAGGTCTAAGGATGACACTGAGTGACTTCCAGCCCTGCCAGCTTGGTGAGAGCCTGACAGTAGGATCTGCTCGGGGTCCAAGGCTGACACCATCGAGTGACTTCCAGCCCTGTCACCTAGTTGAGAGCCTGACAGCAGGATCTGCTCGGGGTCCAAGGCTGACACCATCGAGTGACTTCCAGCCCTATCAGCTAGGTGAGAGCCTGACAGTGGGATCTGCTCGAGGTCTAAGGATGACACCGCGTGACTTCCAACCCTGCCAGCTAGGTGAGAGCCTGACAACGGGATCTGCTCTGGGTCCAAGGCTGACACCATCGAGTGACTTCCAGCCCTGTCAGCTTGGTGAGAGCCTGACAGCGGGATCTGCTCGAGGTCTAAGGATGACACCGAGTGACTTTCAGACCTGCCATCTAGGTGAGAGCCTGACAGCGGGATCTACTCGGGGTCCAAGGCTGACACCATCGAGTGACTTCCAGCCCTGTCAGCTAGGTGAGAGGCTGATAGCGGGATCTGCTCGAGGTTTAAGGATGACACCAAGTGACTTCCAGCCCTGCCAGCTAGGTGAGAGCCTGACATCGGGATCTGCTCGGGGTCCAAGGCTGACACCTTCGAGTGACTTTCATCCCAATCAGCTAGGTGAGAGCCTGACAGCGGGATCAAGACCACGTCCTCAAACCACTGAACGTGCTGGACCGGGCCCCCCTTCCCAGTGTAGTAGGACATCTCGTGTTCCCTGAACCCCTCTAGAACTGGGGCGGAAGAGACCAGCTCAATGAAGGGGCTGCCTCCCCCTGTTGGGCGAGCCGAAGCATCCTGCGGGCCCAGCTCGCCGATCCGGGCAAGAGCACGCGCCCGGGGTGCTCGCACCCCCGACCCTCCTCGACCACTTCCTTCCCAACTCGACTGCCTGGGGCGTCCTCTCCTAGAGAGGGGTTGACTGTGATCTGGGCATCTGGAGTCGAGCACTCGGCCCGCACGCCGAGTGCGCACTTGACGAGGCCCAGCACCTCATTCATGAAATCTTCAAACATCCCCACCATGGCTAGAGGTGGGGGGGGGGGGGTGGCGAGTCCGACCTGTCAAATCCTTGTCCTCCTGTCATCGAGCTCGCTGAAGGTTTTCTGTACTGACCACGCTCCACGCTCACCACACCAAAATGTTGAAACCGAAAATCGGTCTCTTGTGGAGTTCACCCTTGGGGAAGGGGTGATCGCGCACCTACTTGCTCTTATAAGCAAAACAATAAAGGAAACAAGGAAGAACTAACCCAAGGGCTCGGCGGGGAGGACCCACCACACACCTAAAAGATCTTAGAGCGCTTCGCCTCCTTAGCCAAAGGCCGAGCTAAGGTATCCTCAAAAAGCACTTGAGAAATGGAGCAAGGGAGTACAAGAAGCGTGCTTTCTGAGGTACCCCTTTGGTCCTATTTATAGATTTCTAAAAACGGCCAGCAAATAGCCAACCTCCGCTGTTCTGAACGTCTATGTGTAGTCCAGATTGGCCTGCCAACAACGTAACTCCACTGTTATGAAAGGATATGGGCAGGCCAGCGGGGACAAAATAGTAAAAAATACCGCATGGACCTGGGCAAGCTGAGGAGCTCGGCCACCCCCGAGGATCCAGCTTGCCTGCTATCTGCCGAGCTCCTTAGGGAGAGTGTGAGCTAGGATACTGAGCTCTCCCTTCGATCAGACTCTATTAGTCGAGCGTAGCTCGACGAAACCTGGACTTAGCTTGACGAATGTCGAGCTCGGGGTCAACGAATACCGATTTCGGGCTCGGATTTCTCTGCCAAGCTTGCCTTGGGCCGGGGTGATCTGAACCGATCGGTCTGGTTCCTGGCGACCCCACTCACCGGATAAGGGGTTGTAGATGGATGGTCCCTCAGATTTATCTCAGCTGGAGGAAATCTTGCTTGAACTTCCTGTTCTGTATTGTTCTCAGCTGGCTGAACTTCATTGTCTTCAGCTGGCTGTACTGTATTGTCTTCAGCTGAATGTTCTTCATCCTCAGCTTGTGAGTCTTGAGCTCCCCCTGTACTACACCCATCTTCTTCCTTATCTTGTCCTGCTGGATCCATTTCCCTGATGGTAAGCTTGTCCATCACATCCTTTAAACCTGCAAAACCAAAAGAGGTGCTTGGCAGCTCACGATTAATTAGGTTTGATTTATCAAAGACAACATGCATTGATTCTTCTACAACTTGAGTTCTCAAGTTATTGATCCTATATGCCCTACTATTGTTACTGTACCCAACAAATATCCCTTCTTGGGACTTGGCAGCAAACTTAGTCACATACGACTTACCATTGTTTAGAACATAACACTTGCTACCAAAAATCCTAAAGTAGGATAAGTTTGGTTTTCTGCCTTTCAGAATCACATAGGGAGTCTTCTTGTACCTTTTGGTGATGGAAGCCCTATTAAGGACATAACATGCATTGCTTACTCTCTCAGCCTAGAAATATTCTGGGAGAAATGTCACTTAATAAGGTTCTACGAGCCTCTATGAGAGTTCTGTTTTTCCTCTCAGTAATCCCATTTTGCTGGAGTATTCTAGGAGAGGAGAAATCTTGATGAATCCCAAGCCCTTTACAGAATCTTGTCATGCATTCAGACTGAAACTCAGTCGCATGGTCACTTCTGATTTTTACCACAGTACTTTTAAGCTCATTCTGGATTTGCCTAACAAATGTCTGGAAGACATCAGGGGTTTCAGATTTCTTACTTAAAAAGAACACCCAGGCAAATCTAGAAAGTCATCAACAACCATAAGGGTGTAGACTTTCCTACCTAGACTATGAACTAGCATAAGACCAAAGAGATCCATATGCAGGAGGTATAAACACCTCACTGTGTCTTTGGTATCAAGGCTCTGGAAGGAGGTCCTTGTCGGCTTGCCCTTTTTGCATGCTGAGCAGATAACCTCCTTGATGCACTTCACCTTAGGACAATTACTCACTAACTCTTCACTAAAGAGTTTGCCTATTGTGTTGTAATTCAGATGCGGTAGCCTCCTGTTCCATTGGACACAATATGAAGCTTTCTCATCTACAACTAGATATATAGGAGAGTGCTTAAACTCATAAACAAAATTGAGACAATAGACATTTCCTCTCCTAGTGCCTGTCAAGATGACCCCTTGGTCACTTGACCTCCTAATTTGGCACTCATCATTGAGGAAAGAAATCTCATAGCCAAGATCACATAGTTGGCTTATGCTTATTAGGTTATGCTGCAAACCTTTCACATAAGCTACTTGTGTTATAGTGAATATGCTATTAGATATCTTACCAAACCCTTTGGTTACTCCTCTTTCTGAACCACCGAAGATGACTTTGGGTCGATTCTCAACTAGAGTGTACTCCTTCATCATGATCCTTGTTCCAGTCATGTGCCTAGAACATCCACTGTCTAAGTAACATATAGGGATATGGCCACTTGGACTCACATGCAACAAATAAATCATCTTTCCTTAGGACCCCAATTCTTATTGGGTCCTAGGTGCAAGTTAGACTGAAATTGAACATGCCCACCTGCAGCTCTTCTGACAGGTAAGTTGGCATTATCTCTCCGGACACTCTTATTGTGTCAGCAATCAATAGCATAGTGTCCCACTTTGCCACAGCACCAGCACTCATAAATGTTGTACCTTCTTTTAAGGGCTGGCTTTACAGCATAGCAGTCAGCAGCTCCCATCCAGCAGGTACAACATACTTTTTCTTAAGTCCTCCAGCCATAACCTGATTTGGGATTTGTCTAGCAGCAGAGGCACTAGGGATATCTTGGACCCTATCAGCAGTTGCCTCCATCGAGTGACCTCCAGCACTGTCAGCTAGATGAGAACCGGACGATAATATCTGGTCGGGGTCCAAGGCTGACTCCATCGAGTGACTTCCAGCCCCGTCAGCTAGGTGAGAGCCTGACAGCGTGATCTGCTTGAGGTCTAAGGATGACACCGAGTTACTTCCAGCCCTGCCAGCTATGTGAGAACCTGACAATAGGATCTGCTCGGGCTCCAAAGCTGACACCATTGAGTGACTTCCAGACCTGTCAGTTAGGAGAGAGCCTGACAGCTGCATCTGCTCGAGGTATAAGGATGACACTGAGTGACTTCCAGCCATGCCATCTTGGTGAGAGCCTGACATCGAGATATACTCGGGGTCAAAGGTTAACACCATCGAGTGACTTCCGGCCCTGCCAGCTAGGTGAGTGCCTGAGAGCAGGATCTGCTTGGGGTCCAAGGCTGACACCATCGAGTGACTTACACCGCTGTCAGCTAGATGAGAGATTGACAGCGGGATCTGCTCGAGGTCTAAGGATGATACCGAGTGACTTCCAGCCCAGCCAGCTAGGTGAGAGCCTGACAGCGGGATCTGCTCGGGGTCTAAGGCTGACACCATCGAGTGACATCCAGCCCTGTCAGCTCTGTGAGAGCCTGACAGCGGTATCTTCTCGAGGTCTAAGGATGACACCGAGTGACTTCCAGCCCTACCAGCTGGGTGAGAGCCTGACAGCAAGAGCTGCTCGGGGTCCAAGGCTGACACCATCGAGTGACTTCCATCCCTGTCAGCTAGGTAAGAGCCTGACAGCGATATCTGCTCGAGGTCTAAGGATGACACTGAGTGACTTCCAACCCTGCCAGCTTGGTGAGAGCCTGACAGCAGGATCTGCTCGGGGTCCAAGGCTGACACCATCGAGTGACTTCCAGCCCTGTCAGCTAGTTGAGAGCCTGACAGTAGGATCTGCTCAGGGTCCAATGCTGACACCATCGAGCGACTACCAGCCCTATCAGCTAGGTGAGAGCTTGACAGTGGGATCTGCTCGAGGTCTAAGGATGACATCGCGTGACTTCCAGCCCTGCCAGCTAGGTGAGATTCTGACAGCGGGATCTGCTCTGGGTCCAAGGCTGACACCATCGAGTGACTTCCAGCCCTGTCAGCTAGGTGAGAGCCTGACAGCGAGATCTGCTCGAGGTCTAAGGATGACACAGAGTGACTTTCAGCCCTGCCATCTAGGTGAGAGCCTGACAGCGGGATCTACTCGGGGTCCAAGGCTGACACCATCGAGTGACTTCCAACCCTGTCAGCTAGGTGAGAGGCTGATAGCGGGATCTGCTCGAGGTTTAAGGATGACACCGAGTGACTTCCAGCCCTGCCAGATAGGTGAGAGCCTGACATCGAGATCTGCTCAGGGTCCAAGGCTGACACCATCGAGTGACTTTCATCCCAATCGGCTAGGTGAGAGCCTGATTGCGGGATCGAGACCACGTTCTCAAACCACTGAACGTGCTGGACCGGGCCCCCCTTCCCAGTGTAGTAGGACATCTCGGGTTCCCTGAACCCCTCTGGAACTGGGGCGGAAGAGACCAGCTCACTGAAGGGGCTGCCTCCCTCTGTCGGGCGAGCCAAAGCATCCTGCGGGCCCAGCTCGCCGATCCGGGCAAGAGCACGCTCCCGGGGTGCTTGCACCCCCGACCCTCCTCGACCACTTCCTTCCCAACTCGCCTGCCTGGGGCGTCCTCGCCTAGAGAGGGGTTGATTGTGATCTGGGCATCTGGAGTCGAGCAGTCGGCCCGCGCGCCGAGTGCGCACTTGACGAGGCCAAGCACCTCATTCCTGAAATCTTCAAACATCCCCACTATGGCTAGAGGTGGGGGGGGGGTGGCGAGTCCGACCTGTCAAATCCATGTCCTCCTGTCATCGAGCTCGCTGAAGGTTTTCTGTACTGACCACGTTCCACGCTCACCACACCAAATTGTTGAAACTGAAAATCGGTCTCTTGTGGAGTTCACCCTTGAGGAAGGGGTGATCGCGCACCTACTTGCTCTTACAAGCAAAATAACAAAGGAAACAAGGAAGAACTAACCCAAGGGCTCGGCGGGGAGGACCCACCACACACACGAAAGATCTTAGGGCGCTTCGCCTCATTAGACAAAGGCCGAGCTAAGGTATCCTCAAAAAGCGCTTGAGAGATGGAGCAAGGGAGCACAAGAAGCGTGGTTTCTGAGGTACACCTTTGGTCCTATTTATAGATTTCTAAAAATGGCCAGCAAATAGCCAACCTCCGCTGTTCTGAACGTCAATGTGCAGTCCAGATTGGCCTGCCAACAACGTAACTCCACTGTTATGAAAGGATATGGGCAGGCCAGCGGGGACAAAATAGTAAAAAATACCGCATGGACCTGTGCGAGCTGAGGAGCTCGGCCACCACTGAGGATCAAGCTTGTCTGCTATCTGCCGAGCTCCTTAGGGAGAGTGTGAGCTAGGATATTGAGCTCGCCCTTCGATCGAACTCTATTAGTCGAGCGTAGCTCGACGAAACCTGGACTTAGCTTGACGAATGTCGAGCTCGGTGTCGACGAATGCCGATCTCGGGCTCGGATTTCTCTGCCAAGCTTGCCTTGGGCCGGGGTGATCTGAACCGACTGGTCTGTTTCCTGGCGACCCCACTCGCCAGATACGGGGTTGTAGATGGACGGTCCCTTAGATTTCTCTTAGTTGGAGGCAATCTTGCTTCAACTTCCTGTTCTATATTGTTCTCAGCTGGCTGAACTTCATTGTCTTCAGCTGGCTGTACTGCATTGTCTTCAGCTGAATGTTCTTCATCCTCAGCTTGTGATTCTTGAGCTCCTCCTGTACGACACCCATCTTCTTCCTTATCTTGTCCTGCTGGATCCATTTTCCTGATGGTAAGCTTGTCCATCACATCCTTTAAACCTGCAAAACCAGAAGAGGTGCTTGGCAGCTCAGAGTTAATTAGGTTTGAATCATCAAAGACAACATGCATTGATTCTTCTACAACTTGAGTTCTCAAGTTATTGATCCTATATGCCCTACTATTGTTACTGTACCCAACAAATATCCCTTCTTGGGACTTGGCAGCAAACTTAGTCACATAGGACTTACCATTGTTTAGAACATAACACTTGCTACCAAAAATCCTAAAGTAGGATAAGTTTGGTTTTTTGCCTTTCAGAATCTCATAGGGAGTCTTCTTGTACCTTTTGGTGATGGAAGCCCTGTTAAGGACATAATATGCGTTGCTTACTCTCTCAGCCTATAAATATTCTGGGAGAAATTTCACTTAATAAGGTTCTACCAGCCTCTATGAGAGTTCTGTTTTTCCTCTCAATAATCCCATTTTGCTGGAGTATTCTAGGAGAGGAGAAATCTTGATGAATCCCAAGCCCTTTACAGAATCTTGTCATGCATTCAGACTGAAACTCAGTCGCATGGTCACTTCTGATTTTGACCAAAATACTTTTAAGTTCATTCTGGATTTGCCTAACAAATGTCTGGAAGACATCAGGGATTTCAGATTTCTTACTTAAAAAGAACGCTCAGGCAAATCTAGAAAGTCATCAATAACCATAAGGCTGTAGACTTTCCTACCTAGACTATGAACTAGCATAAGACCAAAGAGATCCATATGCAGGAGGTATAAACACCTCACTGTGTCTTTGGTATCAAGGCTCTGGAAGGAAGTCCTTGTCTGCTTGCCCTTTTGGCATGCTGAGCAGATACCCTCCTTGATGCACTTCACCTTAGGACCATTACTCACTAACTCTTCACTAAAGAGTTTGCCTATTGTCTTGTAATTCAGATGAGGTAGCCTCCTGGTCCATTGGACACAATATGAAGCTTTCTCATCTGCAACTAGATATATAGGAGAGTGCTTACACTCATAAACAAAATTGATACAATAGACATTTCCTCTCCTAGTGCCTGTCAAGATGACCCCTTGGTCACTTGACCTCCTAATTTGGCACTCATCATTGAGGAAAGAAATGTCATAGCCAAGATCACATAGTTGGCTTATGCTTATTAGTTTATGATGCAAACCTTTCACATAAGCTACTTGTGTTATAGTGAATATGCTATTAGATATCTTACCAAACCCTTTGGTTACTCTTCTTTCTGAACCACCAAAGATGACTTTGGGTCAATTCTCAACTAGAGTATACTCCTTCATCATGCTCCTTGTTCCAGTCATGTGCCTAGAACATCCACTGTCTAAGTAACATATAGGGATATGGCCACTTGGACTCACATGCAACAAATAAATCATCTTTCCTTAGGACCCCAATTCTTATTGGGTCATAGGTGCAAGTTAGACTGAAATTGAACATGCCCACCTACAGCTCTTCTGACAGGTAAGTTGGCATTATCTCTCCGGACACTCTTATTGTGTCAGCAATCAATAGCATAGTGTCCCACTTTTCCACAGCACCAGCACTCATAAATGTTGTACCTTATTTTAAGGGCTGGCTTTACAGCATAGCAGTCAGCAGCTCCCATCCAGTAGGTACAACATACTTTTTCTTAAGTCCTCCAGCCATAACCTGATTTGGGATTTGCCTAGCTGCAGAGGCACTAGGGATATCTTAGACCCTATCAGCAGTTGCCTCCATCGAGTGACCTACAGCACTGTCAGCTAGATGAGAACCAGACGACAATATCTGGTCGGGGTCCAAGGCTGACTCCATCGAGTGACTTCCAGCCCCGTCGGCTAGGTGAGAGCCTGACAGCGGGATCTGTTCGAGGTCTAAGGATGACACCGAGTTACTTCCAGCCCTGCCAGCTAGGTGAGAGCCTGACAACGGGATCTGCTCGGGCTCCAAAGCTGACACCATTGAGTGACTTCCAGACCTGCCAGCTAGGAGAGAGCCTGACAGCTGGATCTGCTCGAGGTATAAGGATGACACCGAGTGACTTCCAGCCCTGCCAGCTTGGTGAGAGCCTGACATTGAGATCTGGTCGGGGTCAAAGGTTAACACCATCGAGTGACTTCCGGCCCTGCCAGCTAGGTGAGAGCCTGAGAGCAGGATCTGCTCAGGGTCCAAGGCTGACACCATCGAGTGACTTCCACCGCTGTCAGCTAGATGAGAGCCTGACAGCGGGATCTGCTCGAGGTCTAAGGATGATACCGAGTGACTTCCAGCCCTGCCAGCTAGGTGAGATCCTGACAGCGGGATCTGCTCGGGGTCTAAGGCTGACACCATCGAGTGACTTCCAGCCCTGTCAGCTCTGTGAGAGCCTGACAACGGTATCTTCTCGAGGTCTAAGGATGACACCGATTGACTTCCAGCCCTACCAGCTGGGTGAGAGCCTGACAGCAAGATCTGCTCGGGGTCCAAGGCTGACACCATCGAGTGACTTCCATCCCTGTCAGCTAGGTAAGAGCCTAACAGCGAGATCTGCTCGAGGTCTAAGGATGACACTGAGTGACTTCCAGCCCTGCCAGCTTGGTGAGAGCCTGACAACAGGATCTGCTCAGGGTCCAAGGCTGACACCATCGAGTGACTTCCAGCCCTGTCACCTAGTTGAGAGCCTGACAACAGGATCTGCTCGGGGTCCAAGGCTGACACCATCGAGTAACTTCCAGCCCTATCAGCTAGGTGAGAGCCTGACAGTGGGATCTGCTCGAGGTCTAAGGATGACACCGTGTGACTTCCAACCCTGCCAGCTAGGTGAGAGCCTGACAGCGGGATCTGCTCTGGGTCCAAGACTGACACCATCGAGTGACTTCCAGCCCTGTCAGCTAGGTGAGAGCCTGACATCGGGATCTGCTCGAGGTCTAAGGATGACACCAAGTGACTTTCAGACCTGCCATCTAGGTGAGAGCCTGACAGCAGGATCTACTCGGGGTCCAAGGCTGACACCATCGAGTGACTTCCAGTCCTGTCAGCTAGGTGAGAGGCTGACAGCGGGATCTGCTCGAGGTTTAAGGATGACACCGAGTGACTTCCAGCCCTGCCAGCTAGGTGAGAGCTTGACATCGGGATCTGCTCGGGGTGCCAGGATGAAACCTTCGAGTGACTTTCATCCCAATCAGCTAGGTGAGAGCCTGACAGCGGGATTGAGACCACGTCCTCAAACCACTGAACGTGCTGGACCGGGCCCCCCTTCGTAGTGTAGTAGGACATCTCGGGTTCCCTAAACCCCTCTAGAACTGGGGCAGAAGAGACCAGCTCACTGAAGGGGCTGCCTCCCCCTGTCGGGCGAGCCGAAGAATCCTGCGGGCCCAGCTCGCCGATCCGGGCAAGAGCACGCGCCCGGGGTGCTCGCACCCCCGACCCTCCTCGACCACTTCCTTCCCAACTCGCCTGCCTGGGGCGTCCTTGCCTAGAGAGGGGTTGACTGTGATCTGGGCATCTGGAGTCGAGCACTCGGCCCGCACGCCGAGTGCGCACTTGACGAGGCCCAGCACCTCATTCCTGAAATCTTCAAACATCCCCACCATGGCTAGAGGTGGGGGGGGGGGGGGGTGGTGGCGAGTCCGACCTGTCAAATCCTTGTCCTCCTGTCATCGAGCTCGCTGAAGGTTTTCTGTACTGACCACGCTCCACGCTCACCACACCAAAATGTTGAAACCGAAAATCGGTCTCTTGTCGAGTTCACCCTTGGGGAAGGGGTGATCGCGCACCTACTTGCTCTTACAAGCAAAACAACAAAGGAAACAAGGAAGAACTAACCCAAGGGCTTGGCGGGGAGGACCCACCACACACATGAAAGATCTTAGAGCGCTTTGCCTCCTTAGAATAAGGCCGAGCTAAGGTATCCTCAAAAAGCGCTTGAGAGATGGAGCAAGGGAGCACAAGAAGCGTGCTTTCTGAGGTACCACTTTGGTCCTATTTATAGATTTCTAAAAACGGCCAGCAAATAGCCAACCTCCATTGTTCTGAACGTCTATGTGCAGTCCAGATTGGCCTGCCAACAACCTAACTCCACTGTTATGAAAGGATATGGGCAGGCCAGCGGGGACAAAATAGTAAAAAATACCGCATGGACCTGTGCGAGCTGAGGAGCTCGGCCACCCCTGAGGATCAAGCTTGTCTGCTATCTGCCGAGCTCCTTAGGGAGAGTGTGAGCTAGGATACTGAGCTCGCCATTCGATCGAACTCTATTAGTCGAGCGTAGCTTGACGAAACCTGGACTTAGCTTGACGAATGTCGAGCTCGGGGTCGACGAATGCTGATCTCGGGCTCGGATTTCTCTGCCAATCTTTCCTTGGGCCGGGGTGATCTGAACTGACTCGTCTGTTTCCTGGCGACCCCACTCGCCAGATACGTGGTTGTAGATGGATGGTCCCTCAGATTTCTCTCAGCTGGAGGCAATCTTGCTTCAACTTCCTGTTCTATATTGTTCTCAGCTGACTTAACTTCATTGTCTTCAGCTGGCTGTACTACATTGTCTTCAGCTGAATGTTCTTCATCCTCAGCTTGTGAGTCTTGAGCCCCCCCTGTACGACACCCATCTTCTTCCTTATCTTGTCCTGCTGGATCCATTTCCCTGATGGTAAGCTTGTCCATCATATCCTTTAAACCTGCAAAACCAGAAGAGGTGCTTGGCAGCTCACAGTTAATTAGGTTAGAATCATCAAAGACAACATGTATTGATTCTTCTACAACTTGAGTTCTCAAGTTATTGATCCTATATGGCCTACTATTGTTACTGTACCCAACAAATATCCCTTCTTGGGACTTGGCAACAAACTTAGTCACATAGGACTTACCATTGTTTAGAACATAACACTTGCTACCAAAAATCCTAAAGTAGGATAAGTTTTGTTTTCTGTCTTTCAGAATCTCATAGGGAGTCTTCTTGTACCTTTTGGTGATGGAAGCCCTGTTAAGGACATAACATGCGTTGCTTACTCGCTCAGCCTATAAATATTCTGGGAGAAATTTCACTTAATAAGGTTCTACCAGCCTCTATGAGAGTTCTGTTTTTCCTCTCAGTAATCCCATTTTGCTAGAGTATTCTAGGAGAGGAGAAATCTTGATGAATCCAAAGCCCTTTACAGAATCTTGTCATGCATTCAAACTGAAACTCAGTCGCATGGTCACTTCAGATTTTGACCACAATACTTTTAAGTTCATTCTGGATTTGCCTAACAAATGTCTGGAAGACATCAGGGGTTTCAGATTTCTTACTTAAAAAGAACACCCAGGCAAATCTAGAAAGTCATCAACAACCATAAGGGTGTAGACTTTCCTACGTAGACTATGAACTAGCATAAGACCAAAGAGATCCATATGCAGGAGGTATAAACACCTCACTGTGTCTTTGGTATCAAGGCTCTGGAAGGAGGTCCTTATCTGCTTGCCCTTTTGGCATGCTGAGCAGATACCCTCCTTGATACACTTCACCTTAGGACCATTACTCACTAACTCTTCACTAAAGAGTTTGTCTATTGTCTTGTAATTCAGATGAGGTAGCCTCCTGTTCCATTGGACATAATATGAAGCTTTCTCATTTGCAACTAGGTATATAGGAGAGTGCTTACTCTCATAAACAAAATTGAGACAATAGACATTTCCTCTCCTAGTGCCTGTCAAGATGACCCCTTGGTCACTTGACCTCCTAATTTGGCACTCATCATTGAGGAAAGAAATCTCATAGCCAAGATCACATAGTTGGCTTATGCTTATTAGGTTATGCTGCAAACCTTTCACATAAGCTACTTATGTTATAGTGAATATGCTATTAGATATCTTACCAAACCCTTTGGTTACTCCTCTTTCTGAACCACCGAAGATGTCTTTGGGTCTATTCTCAACTAGAATGTACTCCTTCAGCATGCTCCTTGTTCCAGTCATGTGCCTAGAACATCCATTGTCTAAGTAACATATAGGGATATGGCCACTTGGACTCACATGCAACAAATAAATCATCTTTCCTTAGGACCCCAATTCTTATTGGGTCCTAGGTACAAGTTAGACTGAAATTGAACATGCCTACCTGCAGCTCTTCTGACAGTTAAGATGGCATTATCTCTCCGGACACTCTTATTGTGTCAGCAATCAATAGCATAGTGTCCCACTTTGCCACAGCACCAGCACTCATAAATATTGTACCTTCTTTTAAGGGCTGGCTTTACAGCATAGCAGTCAGCAGCTCCCATCCAGCAGGTACAACATACTTTTCTTAAGTCCTCCAGCCATAACCTGATTTGGGATTTGTCTGGCAGCAGAGGCACTAGGGATATCTTGGACCCTATCAGCAGTTGCCTTCTTTTCAGAGTGCAATCTCCCGATAGCTTTAGATATATTGAAGTCTCGTGTGCTGACAGACTATCCTTTAGTCTAATTGTGGACTGGCAGACTTTGAGAATGGGCTGTAGGCTTATTTTTGAGTGTTGGGGCTGGTACAACAAACACAAATAGTACAGGATGGGCCATTTGGAGTTCTCCATGGGCTGCCTTATAGGCACTAGCACCCTTGCCATTCCTAACACCATACTCCCAGTGACTATAAATGATCTCATGGTCATACCTGTTAGATGGTGGCATTACTTTCCTGAAAGGAATTGGAGTCTTGGAGGCTAGTGGTTGCACTGGAGCTTTGCCCTTCCTTTTGTAACAGACAACTCTAGTTCTTCCTTTGAATCCTAACCCCTTCTTACCATTTTGGGAGGAGAAGGAATCAATCAAAGGCAATACTGAACATGCCTTTGAGAACGTAGCCACTAGCTCCTTCTCCTTCAGTGACTACAACTTATTTGAGGGAAACATTAGCGAGGCCGAGCTTGCCAAATTCATCGGCGACCATGTTCCATCGGGCTTCGAGGCACGCCGGCCGAGGGAGGGGGAGGCCATCAACTACTTCTATGACGATGAACTCGCCTTCCCCATCTCGTATTTTGAGGTGGGGTTGCGACTCCCCCTCTGGCCGGAAATCCGCCAGATCTTGAAGTACGATGGACCGGTGCCCGCACAGCTGAACTCGAACGCCATCGCGATAATGGTGGTGTTCGCGAGCTTTCTCCGCCGGGAGCGGATTGAGTTTAACCTGACCGTGTTCAGGAAACTCTTTCCTTACAAGGCGACGTCGGATGGAGTCGCCTATTTCATGGGCTCGCTGATCAAGGTTTGCGAGATCGCGAACAAGCATCACAACTGGATGACCAAGATTGCCTTCATCAAGGGCGATCTCTGCAACATCCCTATCTCCCCCCTGCAGAAAGGTGAGGAAATCTACCACCCGCCGACCGTGTCCGGTAATGATGCCAGCCTCCACAAATTCTTCCTCCACAAGGACTTCGAGGTTGCCTTCCTGCGAAGGGGCCACGATTCGCTCCGCCCCGTTATGCCCGGCGAAGGTATTATTCTCTCCCCGTAGCCGAGCTCATAATATTGTCATGGAAATTTCTAAGTTCTCTAAGTAATTTTATGCAGGGGAGCGGCTAATCCCCGTGAACCCGCCATTTGCGGACTCGGGATTATACCCGGACTCTCTCGCTCGCGAGAAGGCAGCGGCGGCGGCCTGCCGAGATGACGTGGCCTTCTCCAAACCCTCTTCAAGCAAGAGGCGGCCTGAGGATGTGGGGTCTAACCCGCCCCATCGCCAACAACTACCCAAAAAGATGAAGAAAGCCTTGCTAGATCCACGGGGGAAATAACATCACAACATCAATCCAGCCCCAAATACATGAGCTCGCCTGAAGTCGTCCCCGACGCGTCGCCGGAGAGCCCGCTGAAGGAAGTTACCAGCAAGGGGCGGAAGGGTGGCAAGTCCTCCTCTCCCCCTGCGGTGATCTCTCCACCTCCTTCGGCGAAGAGGATGCAAGCTTGGCGTACTGAAAGAACATCCCATCTTCAGCTTTGGGGGGCGGTGGAAAGACTCGGCGGACGAGCTGGCCCACCGGGTTTCCATCTCCACCCTTCACCCCTCTTGGCATGACGGCGAGCCTGCCACCGGTCACGCTTACGTCCTCGGCTTCGGCCTCTATGGCCGGGAGGACGCCAAGGCCTACAAGGGCATGAACCTGCGGCAGCTCGGCCATGAGGGCCAGTAAGCCCACCTACGAGACATGGAGCTCCATCATATATTTGTCTGCCGCAGCTTTGGACTCTGCAACCAACTCCAAAAAGCCTAGCAAGACTGTGACGTCACCAAAGACAAGGTCGCTGATCAGGCGAGGCAGCTTGGCATCGCTGAGGGTCTTCTCGCCCAGGCCGCCAGCGGGTTGGTGAGTATCAGGCTTCCTCTTCCCTCTTTTACTTAAAATATTTTGCTCTGTCATTAACGAATTTTCCTTTCTCATAAGGATGCCAAGGATGTCGGGGAGTTGCGGGCTCGTAATGCCGAGCAGGAGGAGGAGATCGACCAGCTGCGCGCCCGGCTTGCCAAGCTGGAGTGGGTGAATGTGAGACTGAAGGAGGAGAATCAGAACCTCAGCCGCGAGGTCCGCCGCCTGGTGGAGATCTTCTTCCCGGCCAGCGATGCCGATCTTACCCTCCCCTACAAGAGGCTGAGGATCTTTGGCGAGGCCGACCTCACCGAGAGGTTGCGGATCAACTGTATCTAGGCCCCCTAGTGCACCCTCCAGATGATGAAGGACACTAGGGTGGTGGTGGAGGGGTGCGAGGAGATCTCCTCCAGGGACCTGATGCTGAGTTTGTTCCCGGCAATGCCGCCTAGCGAGAAGGAGGACAGCCTGGACGCTCTCTTTGAGAAAAGTTTCCAGGACCCATCCGACGGAGGGGAGGGGGATCGTTAATCCGGCGAAGGGGGCGAGGGCTGATCCTGCAAATTTCTTTCTTCCCCCGATTTTTGTAATCTCGCCGAGCCGAGCTCGACCTGTAAATATTATTACTTAATGAAAGAACATTTTTGATACCTTCTGTGTCCACTATAACTATATCACTATATATATATATATTCTTTATCCTTTGCTGGATTTCTTTGTCGTGCCCTGTTTGTCTGCGAGCACTTTCCCCAGCGACCTCGCGTAGATGGGCGTTGCGAGTAGGACAGTCGCTAGGACTCACCCCTGTGAGTATATTTTGAGAGCTCACCCATTCTCAGGACTCGCCTTAGCTTGCTCGCGAGCAACCCATAACCTTATCAATATAAGACCAAATTCTCTAAATTTTCCCAAGTAAAACATAGCGGGGGGCGAGGTGTCCTACTACGATTCGCCTCCCTTCGGCGAGGCCCAAGGGCCTGGCTCGCCACCCTTCTGCCGAGGCCGAGATGAATTGGCGAGCCCGAACTCCCCCCTGCCGAGCTCTCTTCTCTTAATCTTAGAAGGGCCGGGTTCATTAAGCACTACCCGGGGGGTGTAGGACATCCTTGAGTGACCTCCAGCCATGTCAGCTAGATGAGAGCCTGACGACGGGATCTGGTCGGGGTACAAGGCTGACTCCATCGAGTGACTTCCAGCCCCGCCAGGTAGGTGAGAGCCTGACAGCGCGATCTGCTTGAGGTCTAAGGATGATACCGAGTGACTTTCAGCACTGCCAGCTAGGTGAGAGCCTAACAGCGGGATCTGCTCGAGGTCCAAGGCTGACACCATCGAGTGACTTCCAGACCTGTCAGTTAGGAGAGATCCTGACAGCAGGATCTGCTCGAGGTCTAAGGATGACACCGAGTGACTTCCAGCCATGCCATCTTTGTGAGAGCCTGACAGCGGGATCTGCTCAGGGTCCATGGTTGACATCATCGAGTGACTTCCAGCCCTGCCAGCTAGGTGAGAGCCTGACAGCGGGATCTGCTCGGGGTCCAAAGCTGACACCATCGAGTGACTTCCAGCCCTGTCAGCTAGGTGAGAGCCTGACAGCAGGATCTGCTCGATGTCTAAGGATGACACCGAGTGACTTCCAGCCCTGCCAGCTAGGTGAGAGCCTAACAGTGGGATCTGCTTGGGGTCCAAGGCTGACACCATCGAGTGACTTCCAGCCCTGTCAGCTAGGTGAGAGCCTGACTACGGGATCTGCTCGAGATCTAAGAATGACACCGAGTGACTTCCAGCCCTGCCAGCTAGGTGAGAGCCTGACAGTAGGATCTGCTCGGTGTCCAAGGCTGACACCATCGAGTGACTTCCAGCCCTATAAGCGAGGTAAGAGCCTGACAGCGAGATCTGCTTGAGGTCTAAGGATGACACCGAGTGACTTACAGCCCTGCCAGCTAGGTGAGAGCCTGACAGCAGTATCTGCTCGGGGTCCAAGGCTGATACCATTGAGTGACTTCCAGCCTTGTCAGCTAGGTGAGAGCCTGACAGCGAGATCTGCTCGGGTTCCAAGGCTGACACCATCGAGAGACTTCCAGCCCTATAAGCTAGGTGAGAGCCTGACAGTGTGATCTGCTCCAGGTCTAAGGATGACACCGATTGACTTCTAGCCCTGCCAGCTAGGTGAGAGCCTGACAACGGGATCTGCACTGGGTCCAAGGCTGACACCATCGAGTGACTTCCAGCCCTGTCAGCTAGGGTAGAGCCTGACAGCGGGATCTTCTCGAGGTCTAAGGATGACACTGAGTGACTTCCAGCCCTGCCAGCTAGGTGAGAGCCAGACAACATGATCTGCTCGGGGTCCAAGGCTAACACCATCGAGTGACTTCCAGCCCTGTCAGCTAGGTGAGAGGCTGACAGCGGGATCTGTCGAGGTCTAAGGATGACTCCGAGTGACTTCCAGCCCCGTCAGATAGGTGAGAGCCTGAAAGCAGGATCTGCTCGGGTCCAAGACTGACACTATCGAGTGACTTCCATCCTAATCAGATATGTGAGAGCCTGATAGTGGAATCGAGACCACGTCCTCAAACCATTGGATGTGCTGGACTGGGTCCCCCTTCTAGGTGTAGTAGGACATCTCGGGTTCCCTGAACCCCTCTGGAACTGGGGCGGAAGAGACCAGCTCGCTGAAGGGGCTGCCTCCCCCTACTGGACGAGCCGAAGCATCCTGCGGGCCCAGCTCACCGATCCGACCTCTGCCTGCCAAGCTGAGGAAGAGCACGCGTCTGGGGAGCTCGCACCCACGACCCTCCTCGGCCACTTCCTTCCCAACTCGCCTGCCTGGGGCGTCCTCGCCTAGAGAGGGGGCGACTGTGATCTGGGAAGCTGGAGTCGAGCACTCGGCCCACGTGCCGAGTGCGCACTTGACGAGGCCCAACACCTAATTCCTGAAATCTTCAAACATCCCCACTATAACCAGAGGTGTGGGGGGGGGGGGGGTGGTGAGTCCGACCTGTCAGATCCTTGTCGTCCTGTCATCGAGCTCGCTGAAGGTTTTCTGTTCTAACCACGCTCCACACTCACCACACCAAAATGTTGAAACCAAGAATCGGTCTCTTGTCGAGTTCACCCTTGAGGAAGGGGTGATCGCGCACCTACTTGCTCTTACAAGCAAAACAACAAAGGAAACAAGGAAGAACTAACCCAAGGGCTCGGCGGGGAGGACCCACCACACACCCAAAATATCTTAGAGCGCTTCCCCTCCTTAGCACAAGGCCGAGCTAAGGTATCCTCAGAAATTGCTTGAGAGATGGAGCAAGGGAGCATCAGAAGCGTGCTTTCTGAGGTACCCCTTGGGTCCTATTTATAGATTTCTGAAAACGGCCAGCAAATAGCCAACCTCCGCTATTTTGAAGGACTATGTGCAGTCGAGATTGGCCTGCCAACAACGTAACTCCACTATTCTGAAAGGATATGGGCAGGCCAGCGGGGACAAAATAGTAAAAAAATATCGCATGGTCCTGGGCGAGCTGAGGAGCTCGGCCACCCCTGAGGATCCGGCTCCCTGAGGTCTCCCTTTGATCGGCCTCTATTAGTCGAGCGCAGCTCGACGAAACCTGGACTTGGCTCGACGAATGCCGAGCTCAGGGTCGACGAATGCCGATCTCGGGCTCGAATTTCTCTACCAAGCTCGCTTGGGGCCGGGGTGATCTGAACCGACTGGTCTGGTTCCTGGCGACCCCACTCGCCGGATACAGGGTTGTACATGGATGGTCCCTCAGATTTCTCTCAGCTGGAGGCAATCTTGCTTCAGCTTCCTGTTCTTTATTGTTCTCAGCTGGCTGAACTTCATTGTCTTCAGCTGGCTGTACTGCATTATCTTCAGCTGACTGTTCTTCATCCTCAGCTTGTGAGTCTTGAGCTCCCCCTGTACAACACCCATCTTCTTCCTTATCTTGTCCTACTGGATCCATTTCCCTGATGGTAAGCTTGTCCATCATATCCTTTAAACCTGTAGAACCAGAAGAGGTGCATGGCATCTCATAGTTAATTAGGTTTGACTCATCAATGACAATATGTATTGATACATCTACAACTTGAGTTCTCAAGTTATTGATCCTATATGCCCTACTATTGTTACTGTACCCAACAAATATCCCTTCTTGGGACTTGGCAACAAACTTAGTCACATAGGACTTACCATTGTTTAGAACATAACACTTGCTACCAAAAATCCTAAAATAGGATAAGTATGGTTTTCTGCCTTTCGGAATCTCATAGGGAGTCTTCTTGTGGCTTTTGGTGATGGAAGCCCTGTTAAGGACATAACATCCATTGCTTACTGCCTCAGCCTAGAAATATTCTGGGAGAAATGTCACTTAATAAGGTTCTACCAGCCTCTATGAGAGTTCTGTTTTTCCTCTCAGTAATCCTATTTTACTGGGGTATTCTAGGAGAGGAGAAATCTTGATGAATCCCAAGCCCTTTACAGAATCTTGTCATGCATTCAGACTGAAACTCAGTCCCATGGTCACTTCTGATTTTGACCAAAGTACTTTTAAGTTCATTCTGAATTTGCCTAAAAAATGTCTGGAAGACATCAGGGGTTTCAGATTTCTTACTTAAAAAGAACACTCAGGCAAATCTATAAAGTCATCAACAACCATAAGGGTGTAGACTTTCCTACCTAGACTATGAACTAGCATAGGACCAAAGAGATCCATATGCATGTGGTATAAACACCTCACTGAGTCTTTGGTATCAAGGCTCTAGAAGGAGGTCCTGGTCCGCTTGCCCTTCTGGCATGCTGAGCAGATACCCTCCTTGATGCACTTCACCTTAGGACCATTACTCACTAACACTTCACTAAAGAGTTTGCCCATTGTCTTGTAATTCAGATGAGGTAGCCTCCTGTGCCATTGGACATAATATGAAGCTTTCTCATCTGCAACTAGGTATATAGGAGAGTCCTTACTCTCATAAACAAAATTGAGACAATAGACATTTCCTCTCCTAGTGCCTATCAAGATGTCCCCTTGGTCACTTGACCTCCTAATTTGGCACTCATCATTGAGGAAAGAAATTGAAAGATATGGTACCTAAACACCTAGAGGGGGGGGGGGGTGAATAGGTGACCTAATCCTTTTTAACTTTTGTTTGGCAGCACAACAGCTATTTCAGAGAATTCTACAGCTAACAGCAATTACAGCATATAAACAGTAATTCCACAGCACAGCACAGCACAGAAGACACACTAATTTATAGTGGTTCCCCAATCTTTGGGTACATCCACTTTCCCCCTTCGCCTATCTAGCAGTGTACTAGATTCGGCCAAACTTCTCCACTAACTCAGAACCCAACTAGGTTCCTACCTCAGGCCCAAAGCCTTACACTCAGCCAAAAAGGCCTACACTCAGCCACCCAGGCCTACACTCAGCCAATTAAGGCCTACACTCAGAGTTCTTCAACTCCTACACTCAGGCAACCAAGCCCTACCCTCAGCCTTTATAATATATGCTTACAATTCTCTCAGATCCAATGGATCCTACAAGTTAAAATAGAAAGTACAATAGCTAACTCTACAACTCAGAAAATAAGAGAGGAGTTGAGAGATTCTTGAAGAGTTCTTGGAAGAACTCAGTTAGATCCAAACTGACTTAGCTTCCTTCAAAGCTTCTTGATTAGAACTGAATTAGTCTGAATCTTCTGCAGTTGTTCCTTGACCTCTGCTTCTTGAAATCCAGATGACTCTGAATTCTTCTTCTCAGCCTTAGTTCCAAAGACTGAATTCTTGGTTGGAGCTCTCTCTCTCCAACTTCTTAGATCTGCCGATGCATAGCAAGATCTTCTTGTGTTGATACTCAATATACCACTTTTTCAAAGATCTGAACTCTCTCTATCAAAAACTTTTTCAACCACTTCTATATTACTTCATCAATCTTGGTCTGTAAACTATGGGTGCCTATTTATAGGCTTCCTTCATGGTAACCGGCTGGTCCGGTTCATAACAGACTTCTGATATCTCTGACAGTTGATGTAGACCGGCTGGATCGGCAGCTGTCATGTCAACCAGTCACTTCTTGAAATTCCCTAACTGTCAGATAGTGTCGAGACTTTCTGTTCTTAAGTGTCGACACTTATAGACTAAGTGTCGACACATGTTGTGTAAGTGTCGACACAAGTCCACAAGGTGTCGACACAATTCCTTGTATGTCTCGACACAGATTCTTCTGCATGTGTCGACACTGAAATTGAGTGTCGACACAAGTCTTGTTCTTCATTCTTTAACTGTATTCTTCTAAGTGTCGACACAACTCCTTTGTGTCGACACAACTTTATGTGTTGAAACTGTCAAGTGTCGACACTGCTTCTTGGTGTCGACACAAGTCTTCACTTTTGTTTCTTCAGCTGAGTGTCGACACATTCCTTTAGTGTCGACACTTGTACTTAGAATATTTTGTAACTTTTCTGTTCTTTGCTAAGTGTCGACACAGCTCCTTGTGTCGACACTTTCTTCAAGTGTAGAGTCTTCAACTAAGTGTCGACACATTGTGCTGAGTGTCGACACTTTCTTCAAGTGTTGACTCTCCTGGTTGTGTGTCGACACATTGTGCTGAGTGTCGACACATTCCTTAAATGCTGACTCTTCTGCATAGTGTCGACACATTGTGTTGAGTGTCGACACTTACTTCAAATACTGACTCTTCAGCATAGTGTCGACACATTGTGTTGAATGTCGACACTTACTTCAAATACTGACTCTTCAGCATAGTGTCGACACATTGTGTTGAGTGTCGACACTTTTACTTAGACTCTGCAGACTTTTGCTGAGTGTCGACACAGCTCCAAGTGTCGACACTTTCTGGTGTTGACTCAGCTCTTCTAGGTGTCGACACTTCTGCTAAGTGTCGACACAGCTTTTCTGCATTCTTCTACACTGAGTGTCGACACAGCTCCAAGTGTCGACACTTTCTGACTGGTGTCGACTCTTCTTCCCAGGTGTCGACACAATGACTCCAAGTGTCGACACTGCTTGTCTGGGTGTCGACACAAGCTTTCTCAAGTGTCGACACTTTCCCTCTGGGTGTCGACACATGGACTTAGAAACTTTTAGCTTCAGTCTAGTGAATACCTAACCTGCACAAGTAACTCAAACACACATCAAATACATTATGATGTATATCATTGAGTTAGGTGAGGCTTCTTCAAATCAGGTACATTTGACCAATGTACCCAACAATCTCCCCCTATTTGGAGAAGTCATAACCCTTAGTCAATGATATACACCACTCATAATTAAAAATTATAAAATGATGTAAAGCAGGTATATGTCAACAGAGTTAAACTTAAACATGTAATAAAGCACACATGTATACTCATTCAGCATTACAGAACAAACAAGAATTAGACACATTCATCTGAACAATCATGAAATTTATTTAACAAAAATTGTTCAAACATTGTTGTTAATACATTTTCAATGATTTACACAAAATGTTTGATGTAACAGATTACAACATTCTTCAGTTTAATCTTAGTCTAATTCTGCTCTGGTTCTTTTATGACTATGCCTTTTCCAGCTTGCACTTTGGCCTTTACAGCAGCAGCAGCAGCAGGCTCAGCTTCAGCAGTCTTCTTCCCTTTGGAGTCCTTCTTCTTCTGTTCTTCAGCCTTGATTTTTTGCCTCTCAAAGTAATGATAGGGCTTAGGAAAGTACTTGCTAGGCTCCACAGCTGTAGGAGGTAGCTTTCCTAACTTAGCCTTCCTTCTATGTTGGACAATGGCTTCCTGCCTACTCTCATGCTTCCTCCATTCTGCCTCTGAGAACCACTTGTTCCTCTCATGGGCATTGTCCTTGGCCGCTTTCCAGGCTGTGAGAATGATGTTCCTAGAAGTAGGGCTCCACTGTTCAAAATCTGGTTTTTGCTCAGCCAGTTCCCTGAACTTCTTCTTTGATAGCCTAGTCTCTTCTTCTTTGTCCAAAGCCTCTTGCATAGCTGCTGTAATAGGTTGAACAATCTTTTTCAGAACAATATTAGGCTTACCAGCAGTTGGACTATACATTGTGCTTACATCAGCATGAACCATTTCAAAATCTGGAGGTGGATAGATCACCTGAGCTACTTCCTGTTGCTCACCTCCAAGATATGCACTTTGAATACCAGATTCAGCTACATTATCATCATCACACAGGGGAGGATAGCCCAGTGTAGCCCTGATGGAATTGGATATCCATTTTGCATGCTCAGAACTTGCCTTGACTAACACCCTCTCCCCCTTTATGACTTCTTGTGCTACATGATCTCTCACATCATCTTTCTGGAACCTGATTTGGCTGTCCAAATACCTTATGTCATCCTTAAAGAAAGGTCTAAGCTTTGTAAGCTGTTCAGAAATGACCTTCTGTGAATCTTTAATTGCAGTCTTTACAGCAGCAATTTCTTCCTGAAATACTTTATCAAATTCAGCCTTGGCAGCAGCAGAGGATGTTGAAGGTTTAGCAGACTTATTCTTGAGTTCAGTGACTATTGCATTGTGAGATGCAGTCAAATTATCATTCATCCTCAATTGATTCTCCAGCACATAGCCTTGCTTTAGTGCTATATCATCCACTTGAGTCTTTATTGTCTCTTGATGGGTTGCCAGATAGACCACTGCATTAGCACCCTTTTGAAAACAGTCAGTCATCTCCTTTTTATTAAGGTTCATTTCAAACCTTATTGACTTGATGTCCTGTGCCATATCCGATTGAAGGGCCTTGTTGCCTTCATCAACATAAGTTTTTATAGCTTTCCTTTGTTCATCCATCTTGATTTGCATTGCAACCAGTAGAGCACTGTAATCAGTGGAGGGAGCTTGTTGAACTAAGGAGTGTTGAGCAACAGTTTGTAGAGCCTTCTTGTAGCTCTGGCTCCTTCTTTTGAAAACAAAGAACTGCTTCTTCTTATCTTGCTCAGCTTCATCATCCTCAGACTCTGAAGTACTTGCTATATTTACCCTATCCTTAGGGCTTGAGGGTTTTTCAGTTTGCATATCTTGTGCCTTCTCAGTATCTAGCCTTATAGGCTCTTCCTGAACATCCAAGTTCTTCCCCTCAACAGCAGCACCCTTCTCTTCAGTAGCAGCATTTGTCTCTTCAACAGCAGCAGTCTTGTCCATGTCAAAGTCCTCTTGATCTAAATTTAGAAATAGATCTTCCATTGTATATTCTGGGGGTGACTGAGCAGGAGATGTACTGGGTACATTAACTACAGCAGATGTGTCTTGGAGAACAACATCTGGTGCTTGGTTTGCTTGCTGAGTTTGCTGATGAATATCAGACAAATCAGAATCTATTATAGAAAAATCTAAAGTATTGAGGTCAGAAAGTACCTCTTGGATAATGAGAGTTGCTTGCTCACTCTCCAGTGTAGAGGGGTGTTCTACAGCTGGAGGCTCCCCCTGGCTTAGATCCCTAGTGTGAGGCAGCTCCCCCTGAGTCTCAGCCACATCTTTAGCAGCAGGGGTCTTTTCTACTATCTCCTCCTCTTGATTATCAGGTGTGAACACCACCTGTTCTTCACTTCCAGAACTGCTTGAGGACACTTGGGCCACAACAGCAGTTTTTCTCTTCTTCCTTGGAGGGGAATCCTTCTTAGAAGCTTGTTTCTCAGGGGTGGTCAATTCCTTTGACAGCACCCTTTCCCACCTGGAGAATATCCTTGAATCCATTCTCCTCATGTGATTGATTTTAGTTCCAGCAGCAGTGCTCATTACCTCTGGAATTGATCCAGCCAGGTAGAGACTTAGTATCCTGCCCAGATTAGGCTTCTTCAGACTTTCCTTCACTTTCTCAAATACAATCATAGAACAGTCTGTTTTGAGGTTGAAGATGATTCTGGTCATAATACTGAACATAGAGGCTGACACCCTGTCATGTCCTCCTGGTTTGCTTAGTATAACTTTGCCTACAACTTCAGACAGGAATTTGCCTTGATTATTCATTCCCTTCCTGTTGAAAACTGATCCTATTTTCATCTTAGGATCAAGACCACACCAGGTAAGTGCTTCTCTGGTCTTAGATGTGGTCACTTCCTCTTCTTCTTGAACTTTAGGTAGCTGAAGTACCTTTCTCAAGGACTTGGGTGAAATCTTGACCTTGGTGCCATGCACCCTTGACTTGATTCTGTAGCCTGAGTCATCTACAGAAGCTCCAGTAAGAAATTCTATAACTTCCTTCTTCCATATCTTGGTTGGTTCTGAAACCAAAAACTCCAATCCTGAATCGGTGACTAGGGTTACCACCGACTTGATTT
The DNA here is from genome assembly GCA_039583875.1 of Platanthera guangdongensis. Classification (NCBI taxonomy): domain Eukaryota; kingdom Viridiplantae; phylum Streptophyta; class Magnoliopsida; order Asparagales; family Orchidaceae; genus Platanthera; species Platanthera guangdongensis. The sequence continues at coordinate 18,449,401 of CM077160.1, read as the reverse complement.
CTTGATCGCCATCGTCAAAAGCACCTCGCACGAGCTCATACCCTTCGTTAACATTCTCCTCGAGCTTGGGAGCCATTAGGGTTTGAAGATCTAGTCTTGAGAAGAGAGAAATGTCGACACAAGAGTTTTGGTCTCGAAACTTTTGAAAGCGTGTCGACAAACAAAGACAGAATCCTATTTATACCTTTCTGGTTTGAAGACGAACAGGCGGGATGGATTACTAAAGATGTGTCGACACTGGCAATAAGTGTCGTCACTGACTTATAATGTCTCGACACACATGTGTCGACACAAGTTTAGTTAACAGATTTTATGTGTCGACACTTGGTTAAGTGTCGACACCACATTACTCGACATGTAGTCGAGACTTTACTTAGAAAATTCTGAGTAAAACTTAAGTGTCGACACCTTATTGGATGTGTCGACACCTACTCGACATGTGTCGACACTAACATTCTGAAGTGTCGACACCAACTTCCTAGATGTGTCGACACCATTTTCCTGAAGTGTCGACACTTACTATTCTGTGTCGACATAGACTTGTCTATGTGTCGACACCTTTTTACTTAGCCAATTTTTAGTTCTGTAAACTTAGTCTAAGTTTATCATTCCTAGTTCAATTTTGAACCTATTGAACTTAGCTTCTTCTAAGGGCTTAGTGAACATATCAGCTATCTGATTATCAGTTCTAACATATTCAAGTGCAATATCATTTCTTTCTACATGCTCTCTAAGAAAGTGATATTTAATCTCAATATGTTTAGTTCTACTATGTGAAACAGGATTGTTAGCTATGGAAATAGCACTTGTAGAATCACAATAAAGTGGAGTTCTACTTACCTGACATCCATAGTCTTCTAGCTGATGTTGAATCCACAGAAGTTGAGCACAGCAACTTCCTGCAGCTACATATTCTGACTCAGCTGTGGAAATAGCCACACTGGTTTGCTTCTTACTACTCCATGAAATGAGTCTCCCACCTAGGAATTGACAGGATCCAGTAGTGCTCTTTCTATCTTCTTTGCATCCTGCAAAGTCTGCATCTGAATAGCCTGTTAGATCAAAATCTCCATTCCTAGGGTACCAGAGGCCTAGATAAGGTGTGCCCTTTAGATATCTCAAGATTCTCTTGACTGCAGTCAAGTGAGACTCTTTAGGGCAGGCTTGATACCTGGCACAAACACATGTAGCATACATAATGTCAGGCCTACTTGCAGTCAAGTATAGTAGGGAGCCAACTATCCCTCTATACAAGGTTTCATCTACAGGTTTCCCTGCATCATCCTTGCTTAGAGACATACTTGACCCCATAGGAGTCTTCATGGTACTGGATGAATCCATACCATACTTCCTTATGAGTTCTAGGGTGAACTTGGACTGACATATGGATAGACCACTTCCAGTCTGTTTAACTTGGAGACCCAAGAAAAACTTCAGTTCTCCCATACTACTCATCTCAAATTGACTCTGCATAAGCTTTGCAAACTTTTTGCAAAGGCTACTTTCAGTAGACCCAAATATAATGTCATCTACATATATTTGGACAAGTATGACTTTGCCTCTAGATTCCCTAAGGAATAGAGTCTTATCTATTTTCCCCCTTGAGAACTTGTTCTCAATGAGGAAACTAGATAGGGTTTCATACCAAGCTCTAGGTGCTTGTTTTAACCCATATAATGCTTTCCTAAGTCTATACACATAATGTGGAAGAGTAGGATCAACAAAACCTGAAGGCTGCTCCACATATACTTCTTCTTTCAAATTACCATTTAGGAATGCTGACTTCACATCCATTTGGTATACCTTGAATCCTTGATAAGTTGCATAGGCCAAGAACATCCTTATGGCCTCCAGTCTGGCTACTGGGGCAAAGGTTTGATCAAAATCAATACCTTCTTCTTGCCTATATCCTTTTGCAACCAGTCTTGCTTTATTCTTTATGATGACCCCTTGTTCATCTAACTTATTTCTGTAGATCCACTTAGTTCCTATAACATTGTGGTCTTTAGGCTTTGGAACCAGCTCCCAAACCTTGCACCTTTTGAACTGATTAAGTTCTTCTTGCATAGCTTCAGTCCACTGTGGATCTTGTATAGCTTCTTCAAATTTCTTTGGTTCTATTTGAGACAGAAAACTTGAATATACTACAGCATTCTGATTTCTGCTCCTTGTCTGAACACCTTGTCTTGGATCTCCAATAATTAGCTCTACTGGATGATCTCTTAGATGCCTGGTGGCTGGAGGCATCCTTGCTTCTGGTTGTACTTCTACAGCATCTTCATCATGCTGAGTTCCTTGTACTTCTTCAGCTCCTGGTACATGTAGTTCTCCCCCTGGACATAAGCCATCTTCTTCTACTTGCTGTCTTGCAGCAGGTACATCTTCTATGGCTAGCTTGTCCATCTTCTTAGTAAGACCTGTGGGGCTGCATACATTGCTAGACAACTCATTGTTAATTAGTTGTGTCTCATCAAAAACTACATGCACAGACTCCTCTACAACTTGTGTAGTCAAGTTGTAGACTCTATAAGCCTTACTATTATTGCTGTACCCAACAAACACTCCCTCTTGGGACTTGGCAGCAAACTTAGTTAGGTAAGACTTTCCATTGTTAAGTATGTAGCATTTACAACCAAAGATCCTAAAGTAGGATAAATTTGGTTTCCTGCCTTTCACAACTTCATAGGGGGTCTTATTTAACCTTTTAGTGATGGTAGCCCTATTTATCACATGGCATGCAGTGTTAACTGCTTCAGCCCAGAAATACTCTGGCAGTGATGAATCACTTAATAGGGTTCTACCAGCCTCTATCAAGGTCCTATTTTTCCTTTCAGCAATGCCATTTTGCTGAGGTGTTCTAGGTGAAGAGAATTCTTGAAATATCCCATAGTCTTCACACAGCTTTGTCATGCTTTCAGACTGAAACTCAGTACCATGGTCACTTCTAATTTTGACCACTGTACAGTTCAATTCATTCTGAATTTGCTTAACAAAACTATAGAAGACACTAGGTGTTTCAGATTTCTGCTTTAAGAAGAACACCCAGGAAAACCTTGAGTAGTCATCAACAACTACAAAGGTGTAGACCTTCCTACCTAAGCTGTGAACTGGCATTGGACCAAAGAGATCCATATGCAAGAGGTATAAGCACCTCACAGCATCTTTGTTCTCAATGCTTTTAAAGGTGGATTTGGTCTGCTTGCCCTTTTGACAAGCTGAGCAAATGCCATCTTTGACACACTTAACTTGAGGACCATTCCTCACTAACTCTTTACTAAAGAGTTTGCCAATAGTCTTGTAATTAAGATGAGCAAGCCTCTTGTGCCATTTGACACATTGAGAGACTGTCTCATCAGCTACAAGACAAACTGGAGAACTATTGTTCTCAACCATAATGTCTAAACAATAGACATTTCTCTTCCTATAACCTGTCAAAATGATCTCTTGATCACTTGACCTCTTGATATGACAGCCATTTTTAACAAATGAGATGTCATACCCTACATCACTTAATTGACTTATACTAATGAGGTTGTGTTTCAACCCTTTAACATAAGCCACATGAGTAATGGTAACTAAGTTTGAGGAAATGTTACCAAACCCTTTGATGATTCCTTTTTCAGAACCACCAAAGGTCACCTTTGGACCATTTTTGATTGGAATGTAGTCCTTCAGTAGTCCCCTAGTTCCAGTCATGTGTCTGGAACATCCACTATCCAAGTACCATGTAGGGGTATGGCCACTTGGATTCACCTGCAAAACAAATTACTTAACCTTAGAACCCAAAGTAAACTTGGGTCCTTGGTGATTGTTAGTTTGCAACTTGACAAAGCCACCTGCTGGCTTTCCAGCAGGTAACTTGCTACTCCCAATGGCACTTGCATTGTGCCAACAGTCCAAGGCAAAGTGGCCAACCTTGCCACAACACCAGCATTCAAACTTGTTGTACGTTTGCTTAGGTACAACCTTTGCTGTCTTGACTACAGCAGGCTTGTTGAATGTTGGGGCTTTGCCCTTGGACTTGGACTGATCCTGAACAGTCCTAGCTGGTTTAATAAAACCCAATCCAGCCTTTCCTTTATGATGAACAAATTCATCAATCAAGGGTAGCACTGATTTAGGTTTTGAAAACCTAGCAACTAGCTCTCTTTCCTTTTGGAGATTTTTCTCCAGTCTCTTAATTTGATCATTCTTAAATGTAATAGTACCCATCTGAATCACAGTAATGTGTTTCAGCCTGGCTACTTCATTCAGTTTTTGATCATACTGTTTTTCAAAATCTGTTGCAGCTGCCTTGAGATCAGCAATCTCCTTTGCCTGACTTTTGGCTAGGATCTTGCTTTTCTTATAGGCTTGCAACAGTACTTGGTATTCATCTAAGAGCTGATGAATATCTCCCTCAGATTCAGAAACACTTCCATCACTTGATGAAGATGAATCTGACTCTGAACTAGAACTGAAATCTGAACTTTGAGTTGGACTTTGTACCTGACTAGGTCCTGGCTGCTCCAGGATTTTGGTACTTTCAGTCAATGCCATCAGTCCTTGGCACTGACACTCTTCTTGTTCATAGATTGATTCCATGATCTGCATAAACTCTTCTTCTTCTTCAGCAAATAGCCCTATATAGGCTTCAGCATCTGTCTCAGTGTCTGAAGAAGAAATGTCTGAAAGAGTCTTCTCATTCTTTGCAACAAAGGACTTCTCCTTCTTTCCTTTGAAGTGAGTCTTCTTTTTGTCACTGGATTCTTTCCTTCTTTCAGGACAATCTGCAATAACATGACCCTGTCTATTGCAGCAGTAACACACAATCTTAGACCCAGTTGCCTTACTAGTCTTTGTCTTTTTCTTATCCTTCTTTGAAGGCTTCTTCTCCTGATACTGGACTTCTTTCCCTTTGGAATATGAAGGTCTGGACCTCCACTGTTTCTTCTTAAGGAATTTCTGAAAATGTCTGGTGAATGCAGCAAAATCTTCATCACTTTCACTGCTTGTAGATTTAGTGCTAACAGACTCATCAGATTCTGATTCAACTACCTCTAGAGGAGGAGTTGATGACTTAGTCCTGTTCTTTCTAGGTACTTCTGACTTAAAGGCAACAGTCCTTTCCCTGTGTTCAGTCCTTGTTGACTTTTCCTCCTCTTTTCTTACTGACAATTGCATCTCATAAGATAACAACTTGCCAAACAGTGTGGGAGGAGGAATTTCTCCCAACTTTGCCATTTCTCTGATGGCACAGATCTTAGTGTCCCAATCTTTGGTTAGGGACCTTAAGAACTTATCATTTAATTCATAGTTAGTGAACTCTCTTCCATAGGACATGAGTTCATTAACAATTCTATAAAACTTCTTGTAGCATTCAGTGATGCTATCTCCTCTTCCTTGCCTAAAGCTCTCATATTCTTGATTAAGCAAGGACTTCCTATCTTGTCTTACTTCTTCAGAACCTTCCATGTAGACAATGAGGGTATCCCACATTTCTTTTGCTGTTTTACAGTGAATAAGGTTCTGGAAGGTGGCATCATCAATTGCACTAACTATGATGTTCTGTGCCCTTTTGTCCATTGTAGCTAGGACAATCTCATCCTTGGTCATCTCAGAAAAATCCTTTGGAGTTCTCTGTGTAGCATCCAAGACTGAAATCTTCATGGGCACATAAGGCCCTTCTTTGACTGTGATGTAGATCCTAGGGTCAGAGGCCTCCATGAACAGCCTTACCCTTTCTTTCCAGATTCCAAAAATCTCCTTTCTGCATATGGGCAGTTTCATTGAACCCAATTCCTTGTGATTCTCTGAAGACCCCATGTTTCTTGATTTTCTTGAAACTGTTTCCTGACTTATACTGAATCTGCCAAACTGGATCTCCTCAGACAGTTAGTCCTTTTTGAGGAACCTCGCTTTGATACCACTTGAAAGATATGGTACCTAAACACCTAGAGGGGGGGTGAATAGGTGACCTAATCCTTTTTAACTTTTGTTTGGCAGCACAACAGCTATTTCAGAGAATTCTACAGCTAACAGCAATTACAGCATATAAACAGTAATTCCACAGCACAGCACAGCACAGAAGACACACTAATTTATAGTGGTTCCCCAATCTTTGGGTACATCCACTTTCCCCCTTCGCCTATCTAGCAGTGTACTAGATTCGGCCAAACTTCTCCACTAACTCAGAACCCAACTAGGTTCCTACCTCAGGCCCAAAGCCTTACACTCAGCCAAAAAGGCCTACACTCAGCCACCCAGGCCTACACTCAGCCAATTAAGGCCTACACTCAGAGTTCTTCAACTCCTACACTCAGGCAACCAAGCCCTACCCTCAGCCTTTATAATATAGGCTTACAATTCTCTCAGATCCAATGGATCCTACAAGTTAAAATAGAAAGTACAATAGCTAACTCTACAACTCAGAAAATAAGAGAGGAGTTGAGAGATTCTTGAAGAGTTCTTGGAAGAACTCAGTTAGATCCAAACTGACTTAGCTTCCTTCAAAGCTTCTTGATTAGAACTGAATTAGTCTGAATCTTCTGCAGTTGTTCCTTGACCTCTGCTTCTTGAAATCCAGATGACTCTGAATTCTTCTTCTCAGCCTTAGTTCCAAAGACTGAATTCTTGGTTGGAGCTCTCTCTCTCCAACTTCTTAGATCTGCCGATGCACAGCAAGATCTTCTTGTGTTGATACTCAATATACCACTTTTTCAAAGATCTGAACTCTCTCTATCAAAAACTTTTTCAACCACTTCTATATTACTTCATCAATCTTGGTCTGTAAACTATGGGTGCCTATTTATAGGCTTCCTTCATGGTAACCGGCTGGTCCGGTTCATAACAGACTTCTGATATCTCTGACAGTTGATGTAGACCGGCTGGATCGGCAGCTGTCATGTCAACCAGTCACTTCTTGAAATTCCCTAACTGTCAGATAGTGTCGAGACTTTCTGTTCTTAAGTGTCGACACTTATAGACTAAGTGTCGACACATGTTGTGTAAGTGTCGACACAAGTCCACAAGGTGTCGACACAATTCCTTGTATGTCTCGACACAGATTCTTCTGCATGTGTCGACACTGAAATTGAGTGTCGACACAAGTCTTGTTCTTCATTCTTTAACTGTATTCTTCTAAGTGTCGACACAACTCCTTTGTGTCGACACAACTTTATGTGTTGAAACTGTCAAGTGTCGACACTGCTTCTTGGTGTCGACACAAGTCTTCACTTTTGTTTCTTCAGCTGAGTGTCGACACATTCCTTTAGTGTCGACACTTGTACTTAGAATATTTTGTAACTTTTCTGTTCTTTGCTAAGTGTCGACACAGCTCCTTGTGTCGACACTTTCTTCAAGTGTAGAGTCTTCAACTAAGTGTCGACACATTGTGCTGAGTGTCGACACTTTCTTCAAGTGTTGACTCTCCTGGTTGTGTGTCGACACATTGTGCTGAGTGTCGACACATTCCTTAAATGCTGACTCTTCTGCATAGTGTCGACACATTGTGTTGAGTGTCGACACTTACTTCAAATACTGACTCTTCAGCATAGTGTCGACACATTGTGTTGAATGTCGACACTTACTTCAAATACTGACTCTTCAGCATAGTGTCGACACATTGTGTTGAGTGTCGACACTTTTACTTAGACTCTGCAGACTTTTGCTGAGTGTCGACACAGCTCCAAGTGTCGACACTTTCTGGTGTTGACTCAGCTCTTCTAGGTGTCGACACTTCTGCTAAGTGTCGACACAGCTTTTCTGCATTCTTCTACACTGAGTGTCGACACAGCTCCAAGTGTCGACACTTTCTGACTGGTGTCGACTCTTCTTCCCAGGTGTCGACACAATGACTCCAAGTGTCGACACTGCTTGTCTGGGTGTCGACACAAGCTTTCTCAAGTGTCGACACTTTCCCTCTGGGTGTCGACACATGGACTTAGAAACTTTTAGCTTCAGTCTAGTGAATACCTAACCTGCACAAGTAACTCAAACACACATCAAATACATTATGATGTATATCATTGAGTTAGGTGAGGCTTCTTCAAATCAGGTACATTTGACCAATGTACCCAACAGAAATGTCATAGCCAAGATCACATAGTCGGCTTATGCTTATCAGGTTATGTTGCAAACCTTTCACATAAGCTACTTGTGTTATAGTGACTATGCTATTAGATATCTTACCAAACCCTTTGGTTACTCCTCTTTCTGAACCACCAAAGATGACTTTGGGTCAATTTTCAACTAGAGTGTACTCCTTCAGCATGCTCCTTGTTCTAGTCATGTGCCTAGAATATCCACTGTCTAAGTAACATATAGGGATATGGCCACTTAAACTCACGTGCAACAAATAAATCATCTTTCCTTAGGACCCCAATTCTTATTGGGTCCTAGGTGCAAGTTAGACTGAAATTGAACATGCCTACCTGCAGCTCTTCTGACAGGTAAGTTGGCATTATCTCTCTGGACACTCTTATTATGTCTGTAATCAATAGCATAGTGTCCCACTTTGCCACAGCCCCAGCACTCATAAATATTGTACCTTCTTTTAAGGGCTGGCTTTACAGCATAGTAGTCAGCAGCTCTCATCCAGCAGGTACAACAGCCTTTTTCTTAAGTCTTCCAGCCACAACCTGATTTGGGATTTGTCTGGCAGCAGAGGTACTAGGGATATCTTGGACCCTATCAGCAGTTGCCTTCTTTTCAGAGTGCAATCTCCTGATAGCTTTAGATATACTGAAGTCTGGTGTTCTGACAGACTATCCTTTAGTCTGATTATGGACTGACAGACTTTGATAATGGGCTGTAGGCTTATTTTTGAGTGTTGGGGCTGGTACACCAAACACAAATAATCCAGGATGGGCCGTTTGGATTTCTCAATGGGCTGCCTTGTAGGCACTAGCACCCTTGCCATTCCTAACACCATACTCCCAGTGACTATAAATGATCTCATGGTCATACCTGTTAGATGGGTGCACTAATTTCCTGAAAGGAATTGGAGGCATGGAGGCTAATGGCTGCATTTGAGCTTTGCCCTTCCTTTTGTAATATGTAGCTCTAGTTCCTCCTTTGAATCCTAACCCCTTCTTACCCTTTTGGGAGGAGAAGGAATCAATCAAAGGCAATACTGAACATGCCTTTGAGAACTTAGCCACTAGCTCCTTCTCCTTCAGGTACTACAACTTCTTTGAGGGAAACACTAGCGAGGCCGAGCTCGCCGAATTCATCGGCGACCATGTTCCGTCGGGCTTCGAGGCGCGCCGGCCGAGGGAGGGGGAGGCCATCTACTCCTTCTATTACAATGAACTCGCCTTCCCCATCTCTCATTTTGAGGTGGGGTTGCGACTCCCCCTCTGGCCGGAAATCCGCCAGATCTTGAAGTACGATGGACCGGTGCCCGCACAGCTGAACTCGAACGCCATCACCATGATGGTGGTGTTCACGAGCTTTCTCCGCCGGGAGCGGATTGAGTTTAACCTGATCGTGTTTAGGAAACTCTTTTCTTACAAGGCGACGCCGGATGGAGTCGCATATTTCATAGGCTCACTGATCAAGTTTTGCGAGATCGCGAACAAGCATTACAACTGGATGACCAAGATTGCCTTCATCAAGGGCGATCTCAGCAATATCCCTTTCTCCCCCAGCAGAAAGGCGAGGAAATCTACTGCACGTCGACCATGTTCGGCAATGATGCTGACCTCCACAAATTCTTCCTCCACAAGGACTTCGAGGTCGCCTTCGTACGAAGGGGCCTCGACTCGCTCCGCCCCGTTCTGCCCGGCGAAGGTATTATTCTCTCCCCGTAGCCGAGCTCGCCATATTGTCATGGAAATCTTCTAAGTTCTTTAAGTAATTTTATGCAGGGGAGCGGCTAATCCCCGTGAACCCTCCGTTTGCGGACTCAGTGTTATATGCGGACCCTCTTGATCGCGAGAAGGCAGTGGCGACAGCCTGCCGAGACGAGGCGGCTTTCTCCAAACCATCCTCCAGAAAGAGGAGACCTGAGGATGCAGGGTCGAGCCCGCCCCAACCCCCACAAGTACCAAAAATGATGAGGAGAGCCATAGTGTTTCCTCAGGAAAAACAACATCAACAACATCAACAAAGCCCCATATACATGAGCTTGCCCGAGGTCATCCCCGACGGGTTGCTGGAGAGTCCGCTGAAGGAAGTCACCAACAAGAGGCAGGGAGGTGTCTCGTGAGCCCGCCCCGCCAAAAGAACACACTCTCTTCTATTTCGGGGGGAGGTGGAAGGACTCGGCAGGCGAGCCCATAGTGCAGTGGGACGAGCTGGCCCACCGAGTCTCCATATCCACCCTCCACCCCTCCTGGGCTGACCGAGAGCCCGCCACCGGTCATTCCTATGCACTCGGCTTCGGCCTTTATGGCCGCGAGGACATCGAGGCCTACAAGGGCATCCCCCTACGGCATCCCAGCCATGAGGGCCTGTAGGCCCATATGCGAGCCATGGAGCTCCACCACAAGGTGGTTTACCACAGCTTCAACCTCAGCAACCTCCTCTAGAAGGCCGATCAAGCACGCGATGTCGCCAAGGATAAGGTTGTCGACTTGGCGAGGTAGCTCGTCATTGTTGAGAATCTTCTCACCCAAGCAGCCGACGGACTGGTAAGTATCGGGCTATTTCCTATCCTTTTCTTCTTTTTTACTTAGGATTTTCTGCTCTGTTGCTAATGTACATCCTTTCTTATCAGGATGCCAAGGATGCTGGGGAGTTGCGGGCTTGCGCTGCAGGGCAGGAAGATGAGATCTTCCAGCTACGCGACCACCTTGCCGAGTTGGAGGGGACGAACCCGAAGCTGATGGAGGAGAACACGAGCCTCAGCCGCGAGGTCCGCTGCCATGCAAAGATCTTTTTCCCCGCTCGCGACATCGAGCCCACCTTCACCTACAAGAGCCCGAGGATATTCGGCGAGGCTGATGTCACTGAGAGGTTGCGGATCAACTCGATCAAAACCGCCGAATGTACCTTCTAAATGATGAAGGATACAAGAGTGCTGGTGGAGGGTTGCGAGGAGATCTCAGCCCGGGAACTGATGTTGAGCCTGTTCCCGATGTCGCCGCCCAACGAGAAGGAGGATAGCCTTGATGCGCTCTTCGGGAAGGGCTTCCAGGACCTGTCCGACAGAGAGGGGGGGGGGGAGGGTCACCAATCTGGCGAGGGGGGCAAAGGCTGATCATGTACTTTTCTTTTTGTTTGGTAATCTCGCCGAGGCGAGTTCCATCTGTAAATATCACTATTTAATGGAATACATTTTTGATTATGATCTTGTCTATTTTTTCTATCTTCTGGATTTTTCTGCCGCGTTTAGCTTGCCTGCGAGCCCTTCCCCTAGATACCTCGCGTAGATAGGCTTTTACGAGTAGAATGGTTGCTAGGGCTCGTTTCTGAGAAAACACCTTGAGGGCTCGCCGAATCTTAGAATATCCGGGGATGTACTATCCTCCGCACTGGGCATACCACCATCAGATCGCTCGCGAGCTCCCCCCTAATTTTATCATTATAAGACCAAATTCACAAAATTTTCATAAGTCAAATAGCGTGGAGGGCGAAGCGTCCTACTCAGTCCACCTCCCTTCAGCGAGGTCCACGGGCCCGACTCGCCACCCTTCTACCGAGGCCGAGCTGAGCTGGTGAGTTCTGACTCGCCTATGCCAGGCCTCTCTCCCCCTATGCCAAACTTATTGGACACCATCTGGAGAGTATAAGACTTCCCTGAGTGACATCCAGCCCTACCGGCTAAGTGAGAGCCTGACATCGGGATCGGCTCGGGGTACGAGGTCGACACCGAGTGACATCTAACCCTGTCAGCTAGGTGAGAGCCTGACAGCAGGATCTGCTCGGGGTCTAGAGTTGACACCATCGAGTGACATCCAGCCCTGTTAGCTAGGTGAGAGCCTGACAGCGGGATCTGCTCGGGGCCTAGAGTTGACACCATCGAGTGACATCCAGCCCTGTCAGCTAGGTGAGAGCCTGACAGCGGGATCTGCTCGGGGTTTAGAGGTTGACACCGTCGAGTGACATCCAGCCCTATCAGCTAGGAGAGAGCCTGACAACGGGGTCTGCTCGGGGTCCAGAGGTTGACACTGAGTGACATCTGTTGGGTTTCTCTATGAGGATGGCACAACACTTGTGCACGCAGCGGAAGAATAAAACATCAAGAAAACCCAAAAGAGATGAGATCGGGCCATGGTAGTTGAATCAAGAAGTTAACGTACAACTAGGCAAAAATTACCTCGGTGGCGTTGAGTCACAACTCAACAGAGATGCTTCAAGCTTCGTGTTCTTGCTGGTGGCGAGTTCTACGTGAAATGATGTCCACGTCTCTGCAGAAATCCACACAAACGGGAGAACACCGATCTTTCCGTCGCACGGAAAATCGGGAAGGAGAAAGACCGCACCTTGCTTCTCCACGGACTGCTAGGTCCGCGCCAGGAAGAGCAACACCAGCAACGATCGCTGGAGAGGAGGAGGTCGACGGAGCGAGCACGGCGACAGAACCCTTCCGTCGGCGGGATTCGGGATCGGCAGAGCGAACAAACGTCGGAACACTTCCGTCGGCTTCGATTCGATTAGTACGCACAGATCTTATCTCCCGAAAAACCTAAGTGTCCTTTTATACCAAAGGCATAAATAGTCTTAGGAATCTCACTAACCGCAGACCACCCAGAAAATTAGGGTTCCAGAATCAGCGAGTATCAGTCGGCGAGAATCGGCGAGAATCACCTGGCAGATTCGGCGAGAACCAGTCGGCGAGTATCACCAAGAATCGGCGAGAATCAGTCGGCGAGTATCACCTAGGATCGGCGAGAATCAGAGTACAATACTCGATGATTCTTGCCGAACGTGGGTGGACCATACTCGTCAACCGTCGACCCGCGATCGTCGATACTCGACGATTCTCGTCAATCGTCGAGCCGCGGTCGACGATACTCGTCGAACTTGGGTTGACGACACTCGTCGACTCACGCCGAACTTGGGTTGACGACACTCGTCGACTCACGCCGAACTTGGGTTGACGACACTCGTCGACCCACGCCGAACTTGGGTTGACGACACTCGTCGACCCACGCGGTCGACGATTCTTACCAATCCTTCAAGGCAACATTTGCCCAACCCGACGATCCTTTAAGACAACACTTTGCCTATAACCCCATTCAGGTCGGTGATTGGTAACCTTTACCAACACAGTCAATCATCCAACTTCTCCACATCTCTTATGTGCGACCCTGCAGGCTCATATCGCGTTGGCAGTGAGATTACATGCTTGACCACTTCTAGATCACTATGGTAACTCCAACAGACTCCCACTTGATCTTGAGAGTATCAAACCAAAACCTCACAAACAATGAGCGGCATCTAGCAATGCATCATTGCTCCCCAAGCAATAAGAGTTTATAACTCATAAGCCTTTATGACCAATGTATCAGCGTTGTCTTTGTCCCTTTGTCCCTTACATCCGGAAAGAACTAGAGGAATGGACCGTGTCACCCTCGTAATAGCTCAATCCAAGTTTCTTGATCCAGGACGGACTTCCAGAGAATGGTGAGTCCAATATCACATATTGACTCAACCAAGCATGGCCATGCATTTCTCAGTCCAGTTCCATCAAGGGGCCCATGGATGCAACTCCTGTCATATAGGAGGACAAATCCCATATCTGCTCACACTCAAACACCCAAATGATTCGTAACATGCCCAACAACCACCCTTATCATCAACCTTTCTCAAGGAAGACTTTAGATTGCATCAAAGCACACTCTTCCTCACTTGATGAATGTTGTGACTTCAGGTCAAAGGACCACAACACCATTGTCAATTGAGACCTACTCGTGACACGATTGGATGAAAATTCACAGAGTAGCCTCAGATTGGGTCTATCCAGTACAACTTGTTCACTAATAAGTACCCACATGATGACTTGATATCACAATATCATGACCTGTGAGAACCGGTCATCAGTCAACGCACGTGCTAGTCTTCAAGTACCATCATCACCCTTAGCTTCTATGATGATACTCGACCAGGGACCTTTTAAGAATGAAGCTTTAAATAAATCATAGGCTCTCACATTCAAGTCACGTACTTGATATCCCATGGAAGCGAACATTCTAAGGGTATCTATTATGTTAATATTTAACTATCATATAGAAAGACTCATAATAAAAAAACTTGCCATTAATTGTAAGAGAAAAACTAGGTACACTGTTCATCATATGAACAAATGACCAACAAAATACATGTTTACATGCAATCCACAAGATTCTCACTAGAGTTGATCATTTAGGTATCGTATACCCATCGATCTAGTATGACCATCATGCTTTCTCTGCGCGAGAGGCTTTGTCAGTGGATCCGCAATATTCTCCTCAGTCGGCACTCTGCAAATGTTCACATTTCCTCGTTCGACAATCTCACGAATAAGATAAAACCGCCGAAGTATGTGCTTGGAGCGCTGATGGGATCTAGGTTCCTTAGATTGTACAATTGCACCATTGTTATCACAGTAGAGAACTACGGGACCAACATTGCTAGGAACTACATCAAGCTCGCCGATGAATTTCCTAATCCATACAGCCTCCTTCACCGCATTAGCTGCGACGATATACTCGGCCTCTATTGCAGAATCAACAACTATCTCTTGCTTGGAACTCTTCCAGCTCACAGCTCCTCCATTAAGGCAAAACACAAAACCTGACTGAGACTTGGAGTCGTCTCTATCAGTTTGGAAGCTAGCATCCATGTAACCACTTACAACGAGCTCTTCCTCTCCACCATACACCAAGAACGCATCCTTAGTCCTTCTCAAGTACTTCAGGACATTCTTGACTGCAATCCAGTGACACTCACCGGGGTCTGACTGATACCTGCTAGTCATGCTCAAAGCAAAGGAGACGTCGGGTCGAGTACATAACATCGCATACATGATTGATCCAATTGCCGAAGCATATGAAATCAACTTCATGCGGTCCTTATCTTCACAAGACTTTGGACACTGGTCCTTAGAGAGATTCACACCATGAGACATGGGCAAAAATCCTTTCTTGGACTCAAGCATGTTGAACCGCTTCAACACCTTTTCAATGTACGTACTCTGGGTCAAACC
Organism: Platanthera guangdongensis; assembly: GCA_039583875.1. Classification (NCBI taxonomy): domain Eukaryota; kingdom Viridiplantae; phylum Streptophyta; class Magnoliopsida; order Asparagales; family Orchidaceae; genus Platanthera; species Platanthera guangdongensis. Next base: position 18,434,289 of record CM077160.1, on the reverse strand, counting down.
CAGCAACTTCTTCGATCTATCTCTATAGATCTTAATACCGAGTATATAAGTCTCTTCACCCAAATCCTTCATTGAAAAGCAGTTCCCTAGGTTGTTCTTAACAAATTTCAGGATAGGAATGTCATTCCCAATCAACAGTATGTCATCTACATACAATATCAAGAAGACAACAATGCTCCCACTGATTTGCTTGTAAACACAAGGATCATCTTCATTCTTGATGAAACCAAACTCTTTGATTTTCTCATCAAAACGAAGATTCCAACTTCGAGAGGTCTGTTTCAGTCCATATATGGACTTATTCAGCTTGCATATTTTAGTGGCTTTATCTGGGGATACAAAACCCTCGGGTTGTGTCATATACACTTCCTCAAGGAGGTTTCCATTAAGGAAAGCCGTTTTGACATCCATCTGCCAGATCTCGTAGTCATAATACGCAGCAACAGCAAGCAATATCCTTATGGACTTTACCATAGCAACAGGGGAAAAGGTCTCATCATAGTCAATACCATGAATTTGCTTGAAACCCTTAGCCACCAGTCGCCCTTTGAATGTCTATACATTCCCATCCATGTCGGTCTTCTTCTTGAAGATCGACTTGCACCCTATGGGTTGTACCCCTTCAGGTGGTTCCACCAAGTTCCAAACTTGGTTTGCATACATGGAGTCCATTTCGGATTTCATAGCCTCAAGCCATTTGTCGGAGTCCGGTCCATTCATAGCCTCTTGGTAGGTTGCTGGTTCATCATCATGATCCATAAGCAACACATTACCTATCTGAGATACGAGAAATCCATATCTCTCAGGCTCATACCTCGGTCTACCAGATCTACGTGGGACTTGTGTTCCTTGAGCAGGTTCTCTAGCTACAACATCTTGTATTCCTGTCTCAGAATCCAATTCCGGTTCATTCACTACATGTGGTTCTTGAACTTCTTCAAGCTCTACCTTTTCAGTCTTTCTTGATAAGAACTCTTTCTCCAAGAAGACACCAGTCCTTGCGACAAACACTTTGCCCTCAGACGGTAGGTAAAAGTAATACCCTTTCGTTTCCTTAGGATATCCCACCAGATAACATTTATCCGATTTGGGTTCCAGCTTGTCAGGCATTTGACGTCTCGCGTATGCCTCACAGCCCCAAATTTTAATGAACGACATACTAGGACGCTTCCCAGTCCATATCTCATATGATGTCTTCAGAACCATTTTCGTTGGAGCGTGATTCAATGTCATTACAGTAGTCTCTAAAGCAAAACACCAAAAGGAAACAGGAAAGTCTGCATGACTCATCATAGAACGTACCATGTCTAACAGAGTACGATTTCTCCTCTAAGACACACCATTATGTTGTGGTGTTCTAGGTGGAGTGAGCTGTGATACAATACCACACTCTTTCAGATGATCACGGAACTCATGACTCAGGTATTCGCCACCTCGATCAGATCGGAGTGCTTTAACCCTTTTACCCAACTGGTTTTCTACTTCATTCTTGAACTCTTTGAACTTTTCAAAGGTCTCGTATTTGCACTTCATGAGATACACATATCCGTATCTACTGAAATCATCAGTAAATGTAACAAAGTAGAAATACCCACCTCTAGCCATGGAACTCATGGGTCCGCATACATCACTATGTACAACACCCAAGAGATGCTCAGCCCTCTCAGTATAACCAGTGAAAGGAGCTTTTGTCATCTTGCCTAACAAACAAGATTCACATCGCCCAAATGATTCATAATCAAATGAGTCCAAAGTCCATCTCTATGGAGCTTGGATATGCGTTTCTCGTTGATATAGCCCAGACGACAATGCCAGAGAAATGTAGGGTTTGAGTCATTTGTTCTTAGTCTTTTATTATTTTTTACATTACAGATCAGATGGTCCAAGTTCAAAACATAAAGACCATTAAACAATTGGGCTACATCATAACAAACAACATTCTTAAATATAGAACAACAGTTATTCTTAATTATAAAAGAAAATCCAATCATGTCCAAACATGAAATATATATAATGTTTCTAGTTATGGCCGGAACAAAATAACAATTATCTAGTTCTATTACAAGCCCACTGGGCAAAGAAAGATGGTAAACCCCTACGGCTACAGCAGCAACTCTTGCTCCATTGCCGACGCGGAGGTCCACCTCCCCTTTACTCAGCAATCTTCTCCTTTCCAGTTCCTGCACATTTGTACAAATGTGAGAACCACATCCGGTATCCAATACCCAAGATGAAGGAGCAGAAAGGTTTATCTCTATAACGTAAACATTTGAAGCGGAAGTCATACCTTCCTTCATTTTCTGCAGTCCTTCAATGTAGGAAGGACAGTTCCTCCTCCAATGACCAGCCTTGCCACAGTGGTGGCATTTCCCTTCCTTCACCGTGCTTTTCCTTTTCATCAGTGCAGAAGACTTGGGCTCAAGATATGACTTAGGTCCCACCTTCATCTTCTTAGAGCCCTTGGCCTTGCCATTGCCCTTATGCACCATCAGTATGGGGCTGGCAGGCTTGGCCTTCTTCATATTGATTTCGGCAGTTCTCAACATGCCTAGGAGTTCGGGCAGTGTCTTGTCTATTTCATTCATGTTGTAGTTCAAGACGAACTGCTCATAACTGTCCGGCAACGATTGCAGGATCAGATTTGTGGCCAACTCTTGACCAAGAGGAAAACCCAGCCTTTCAAGGTTCTCTATATACCCAATCATCTTGAGTACGTGAGTCCCTACTGTGTCTCGAACTCCAATCTTGCACTGAAACAACGCTTTTGTGATGTCGAACCTCTCTTGACGAGCTGGCCCTTGAAACATTTTCTTGAGATGCTCGTCAATCTCCTTGCACCACATGTTCTCATGTTGCTTCTGAAGCTCAGAGTTCATAGTGGCAAGCATAAGGCATTCGACATCTAAAGCATAATTAGTATACTTCTTATAAGTATCCTTCTCAGCACGGGAAGAGTTCCCGGTCGGCACCTCAGGGGCTTCTTCTTCCAAGACATAGAGCTTTCGCTCTTGCCTGAGAACAATTCTCAGGTTCCTGTACCAGTCCATGTAATTAGTCCCACTGAGCTTATCCTTCTCAAGGATGGCTCTCAGAGACAACGTGGAGTGTGAAATACTTGCCATGGAATTCTACAAGAATTTATGCAGAATAAAATCAGTACCAAAATTTCAAATACAATTTATTTTAATTTGGACTTCAATTAAAACACTCCCACTATTTTATTCGAAATGATAGCCCTCACTAACAATTCGGAGAGTTCATGCGAGCTACTCTCTTAGTGGACAAGATCCGTATTTCACCAACACAATGAGTCAGCTTTGGCTTTCCTCTCACGATGCGGTTATTTAGGTAGGCAATGCTTGCCAATTGCATCCTCATGCAATTCTTGTATGGTTGGTGAATAACTCCTTACTAGCATCCATCATATGGTGCATGCCAACCCTATGCCTCTAGGCACTCAACCTTTGAGGTCACCCAGTTAAGCTGGACCCGATGTCGACAGTGGGATATCACAATTATCCGCTCGCACCCTTACCAAGGTAGATTAATGCACCTTGCTTTGGCAAGCCCACACTTCATCGATCGAGGCAGGAAGAGTGTCATCCATCGGAAGGCATCCGAACACTTAATATTTGATGAAGGGATTTTGATTATGGGTTAACAGTTAACCATGATCAACATTTGATCAATGTGCACATCCAAAAAAAGCAATTTTTCTAAAACCACATGCATCCCTTATGTGCACAACCTGACACCATCAACAATTGATAAAAGGAAGGGCTAAATCTGAACATCCGGAAACTTCCAAATCCTCAGATTTACATGCATTGGACAAAAGCAAAGACAACTCAACTTAAAGCAGTAGACAAGCTCATCTCTCTATGTTGGATTCAAAATCCAAAACAAACTCGAGGGATGGTTACTGCTAAGGAGACTACAATTTCTAACAATTAGAAATTTCCACGAAATCCCAGACGTTCTTGGTGGGGTACCAAGACTAAATCTAGACATTTAGAACACTTCTAAATCCCTAGGTTTACACGCACTGGAATAACAAAACTTCCAATACAACAATCATGGCCGGAACCTCCCTCTGATACCACTGTTGGGTTTCTCTATGAGGATGGCACAACACTTGTTCACGCAGCGGAAGAATAAAACATCAAGAAAACCCAAAAGAGATGAGATCGGGCCAAGGTAGTTGAATCAAGAAGTTAACGTACAACTAGGCAAAAATTACCTCGGTGGCGTTAACGGAGATGCTCCAAGCTTCGTGTTCTTGCTGGTGGCGAGTTCTACGTGAAATGATGTCCACGTCTCTGCAGAAATCCACACGAATGGGAGAACACCGATCTTTCCGTCGTACGGAAAATCGGGAAGGAGAAAGACCGCACCTTGCTTCTCTACGGACTGCTAGGTCCGCGCCAGGAAGAGCAACACCAGCGACGATCGCCGGAGAGGAGGAGGTCGACGGAGCGAGCACGGCGACAGAACCCTTCCATCGGCGGGATTCGGGATCGGCTGAGCGAACGAACGTCAGAACACTTCCGTCGGCTTCGATTCGATTAGTACGCACAGATCTTATCTCCCGAAAAACCTAAGTGTCCTTTTATACCAAAGGCATAAATAGTCTTAGGAATCTCACTAACCGCAGACCACCCAGAAAATTAGGGTTCCAGAATCGGCGAGTATCAGTCGGCGAGAATCGGCGAGAATCACCTGGCAGATTCGGCGAGAACCAGTCGGCGAGTATCACCAAGAATCGGCGAGAATCAGTCGGTGAGTATCACCTAGGATCGGCGAGAATCAGAGTACAATACTCGACGATTCTCGCCGAACGTGGGTGGACCATACTCGTCGACCGTCGACCCGCGGTCGACGATACTCGACGATTCTCGTCGATCGTCGAGCCGCGGTCGACGATACTCATCGAACTTGGGTTGACGACACTCGTCGACTCACACCGAACTTGGGTTGACGACACTCGTCGACTCACGCCGAACTTGGGTTGACGACACTCGTCGACCCACGCCGAACTTGGGTTGACGACACTCATCGACCCACGCAGTCGACGATTCTTACCAATCCTTCAAGGCAACATTTGCCCAACCCGACGATCCTTTAAGGCAACACTTTGCCTATAACCCCATTCAGGTCGGTGATTGGTAACCTTTACCAACACAGTCAATCATCCAACTTCTCCACATCTCTGATGTGCGACCCTGCAGGCTCATATCGCGTTGGCAGTGAGATTATATGCTTGACCACTTCTAGATCACTATGGTAACTCCAATAACATCCATCCATGTCAGCTAGGTGAGAGCCTGACAGCGGGATCTGCTCGGGGTCCAAGGTTGACAACATCGAGTGACATCCAACCCTGTCAGCTACGTGAGAGCCTAACAACAGGATCTGCTCGGGGTCTAGAGGTTGACACCGAGTGACTGTAACACCCCCTATCCGTCGCATAGCATATAACAGTACGTCCGGCCGGGGCCCGACGTCGTATGCCACAGACAGACCGGGTGGTTACTCATGGAAGCCATCCAACCATTCTCAACGTCCTACACATAGCATTCTAGCGGAGGCAGTTTATAAAAGTTGCAAATAAGAACCCAGCACTAAAGCCTGAATGTCCACTAATACCAAATAGGAATGTTACAAAATACACCAGTACAAGCCTTAAGGCCTTACAAATATTGTTCACTTCATGTTACATGTTTTACAAGCCTTGGCACGCAGGCCGGTCATACATGAATAAGACAGTAAACACTTCCATTTAGGCCTTCGAGGGCCGGCTTCGCAAAAAGGGCTTTAGCTCGCTATTGACCACTTGGTCCAGCAGCACCTGCAAACAACAAACCACCACACGGTGGTGAAACAAGGCAACGGTCAGCAATGCTGACCAAATTATAACGATCCCGCCCCCAACTCGGGGCGGCGATGCTCCTTCCCTGCATTTCATTAGCATAAGCAAGCAATATAACAATACTCATTACATCACAGACGTAGGCTCAAATGATGACACACCCCATGCACTCAGGGCACATTCTCGGTGAACACAGTCTAAGTCCGCCGACTCACCACCATCCCTTTGGACGGCCAATCAATGAACAGTTTGTCTTCCCGGCATGGGTCACGGTAATTAAAACCATAGACCGCCGAAGACTCTCATCTATGCCAATGGATCTAATCTGAATGACATAGAACGGGTACGGTTCCATCTAACCCGTGCTCACAACGCAACGGTAATTTAAACCATATGCGCCCGCAACGGTAATTTAAACCATATGCGCAGGTCAAACTTCTCCCGAGTCCCGTTTCCATCACATTTCACATAACTCGGTTATGTTCAAGTTGGCTCTCAGGCCACCAAGTTGGCAAGATCACACATCCGCCCAGTTTTCCGGGTGCACCTTTGGGTTAATCCCCAAGGCTCCCTGTTGCAATCTACCGTGTAGAAAACCCGAAAACAACCAATAGCACAGAGTCTTCTCCGGCATTATGCAATGCAACATCACCAATCCAGACCAACACGTCCGGGTAGGCTTCACACATCATGACTATGTCCGTTCTCGCTTACGGACTCTAAACAACGGGGACTTCACATATCTACCCGAAGGAACGCCTCTAAATCTCCGCAAACTTGCGAGAGCGGGCTTCCTATGCAAAGAAGGAGAGCTACTCATGCTCAAGAAGAGAATCGTTACCCTAGCGTTCCTCTTTGGCGCCATGGAAAAGTAAGCGGATGAAAAGCACCGCACTAGCTTTGCCTCCGTGGATCCGGAGTCGGCTCGTAATTTGGAGCTTCGAAGCTCCTCCGGTGGCCGGATCTAGCTCCTTCTTCCTTCCTTGGCTCTCCTCTCTCTCTAAGCTTTTAGAAAGATTATAACTTATGAAAAGTGAGGGTTTCTAAGTCCAATCCCGGGTATATCCCTTCAGGAACAACCCCCAGCCGTTGGATCATCAATTAAAGAAATGGACGGCTTTGATTCGGGACTGAAATGCCCAATCTGCACCGCACACGGCCTGACACACGCCCGTGTCCAGGGCTATGTGCCTCATTCGCCGTCAAAATCAGCTCACCTGGAACCTCACACGGGTATCGAACACGCCCGTGTTCGACCTGACACGCCCGTGTTCCACCTGACACGGCCGTGTGGCCGGCCGTGTACCCCCATCATTTTTCCCCGAAAACAACCCGAGCACTACACGGGTTCTAGGACACACCCGTGTCCTTGCCCGTGTCACCTCAACACGCTTGGGCTCCAGGTCATGTACACGGTCTCGACACTCGACACTTCGTCGAGCGAAGATCGTCGACCTGATGACACAGCCTTGGACACGCCCGTGTCCTAGGCCGTGTGCCTTGTCTCGACACATCGCCGAGCAGAGTGTCGACTTCCCGGGACGACTGTCGACATGGGTCGACACGCCCTGCGACATGCCCGTGTCGCAGGCCGTGTGCCCAGTCTCGACACAATGTCGAGACCAAAATGTCGACTTCCCGGCTGAGTGTCAACACAAGCTTGACACGCCCTGGGACACGCCCGTGTCCCAGGCCGTGTGCCTGCAGCCAGAACCCAAAACTGGCCCAAAATGTCCCCCGTCTCTCCTTTGAGTTTTGGGGCGTTACAGTGACATCCAGCCCTATCAGCTAGGTGAGCGCCTGACAGCGAGATCTGCTCGGGTTTAGAGGTTGACACCGGGTGACATCCAGCCCTATCAGCTAGGTGAGAGCCTGACAGCGAGATCTGCTTGGGGTCCAGAGTTGACACCATCAATTGACATCCAACCCTATCAGCTAGGTGAGAGCCTGACAGCAGGATCTGCTCGGGGTCTATAGGTTGACAATGAGTGACATCCAGCCCTGTCACCAAGGTGAGAGCCTGACAGCGGGATCTGCTCGAGGTCCAGAGGTTGACATCGAGTGACATCCAGCCCTGTCAGCTAGGTGAGAGCCTGACAGCGGGATCTGCTCGGGGTCCAGAGTTGACACCATCGAGTGACATCCAGCCCTGTCTGATAGGTGAGAGCCTGACAGCGGGATCTGCTCGGGGTCCAAAGTTGACACCATCAAGTGACATTCAGCCCTGTCAGCTAGGTGAGAGCCTGATAGAGGGATCTGCTTGGGGTCTAGAGGTTGACACCAAGTGACATCCAGCCCTGCCAGCTAGGTGAGAGCCTGACAGCGGGATCTACTCGGGGTCCATGTACACTTCGTCTTTTCGTGTAAACTATTGCGACGGGATTGGCATATCAAAGAACATCACTAACAATCAAAACACCACTTACATGTTTTAAGGAAAAAAAGCATTTCAAGTCGTCACCACTCCAGGTGAGACTTAGAGTCTCGCCCTCCACATTTCGGAGTCGATACCCTCCTGATCTCAATGCCTCTATTACAATGAATGGACCTTCCCAGCTGGGGTTGAGTTTCCATACGGTTGCCGACCTCCTTGTTGCATCCACCTTCTTCAGCACCAAGTCTCCATCCACAAACTATTTGACTCTGACGTGCTTGTCAAAGTACTTGGCCATCCTCCTCTTCACCTATTCTTGTCGGATGGCAGAGAGGTCATGCTGCTCCTCCACCATATTTAGGGAGAGTCGCAGCCCTTCCTCATTCTAGGCCTGCCATTCCTCCCTGCCTTCCCCGGCCGCAGCGACTCGAGGCGTTGGAAGTTCAAATTCCATGGGTAGTACTGTTTCGTACCCATTGGAGAGCTTGAAAGGAGTCTCCCCTATTGTTGTGTTGGGGATGGTCCTCAGGGCACATAAAACAGAGGGAAGCTGCTCCACCCAGCTTCCTTTCAGATTGTCTACTTTCTTCTTCAGGAGATTTACGATTATCTTATTGGCGGCCTCCACCTGCCCGTTGCTCCAAGGGTGGTGGACCGAGGCAAACCCGAGGTCAATCCCAAGCTGCTCGCAGAAACTAGTGAACTCCATGCTGGCGAATTGGGGCCCGTTGTCTATGACAATGGCTTGGGGCAACCCATGGTGGTAGATGATCTCCCCCCAAACAAAGTTCCTGATGACCTGGGAAGTCACCTTGGCCAGCGCCTTCACCTCCAACCACTTAGATAATTAATCGATCATCACCAATAGGAACCTCCTTTGCCCACTGGCCTTGGGGAACGGTCCAACCAAATCCATTCCCCAAATGGCAAAGGGCCAGGGGGCTGTGATACTCTTGAGTTGCTGAGCAGGCTGTAGCTGGAGGGGGGCAAACAGATGGCACTTGTGACATCTTCTTGCGATCTCTATCGCATCGCGGACCAGGGTGGGCCGGAAATACTCTTGCCTGACGATCCTTCCTTCCAGGGTCCGACTCCCGGAGTGACTCCCATATTCTATGGAGTGGACTTCTTCCAAGATTCTTTGTACTTCCCCCTCGACCACGCAATGAGCCAACATCCCTGAGAGAGTCTTCCTGTACAACTACCCATCCCGGAGGAGGTAGTATGACGATTTGTACCTGAGCTTCTTCTTGTCCACCCCCTCCGGATACTCTCCCATGGAAAGGAAAGTTGTGACCAAGTCCATCCACGAGGACCGCTGATCTATCTCCATGAGCTCTCCGTCTTCGATGGAAGGGCGGAATAGGTGGGTGATAGTCCCGCCCCCACCCGGAGACCATGTTTCTCTAGTTGATCAATCTGTTCATTTTCATCCCGTGGCACGTGTCAGATGGAGAAGGTTTCAAATGTGTCAATGGCCCCCTTTACTTTGGCTATGTATAATCGTAGGGTAGGCAATCTTCCCTCAAACTCCCCATTGATCTGGGAAGCTACCATCATGGAGTCGGTGAGGACCTCCACGTCCAACACTCCCAGTTCCCTGGCCAGGCGCAGCACTGCTATCACAACCTCACACTCGGCCTTATTGTTAGTGATGGGGAAGAGCACCACCACCGTTTGCTAAATTCTAGTTCCCTAGGGGCTCTCTAAGATCACCCCCACCCCCAGGGAATGCTTCCCCGAGGCACCATCTACCTTCACCTTCCATGGAGTCGGACAGGTGAGCTCTTCCTCCACCACCTCGATCACATTATTGGCCAAAACGTCAGCCATCGCTTGAGCCTTGATCGAGAGGCGGGGGACGAAGGAGATGTCGAACTCGCTTAACTCCATCGACCACTTGGCCAGCCTGCCAGAATACTCCACCCCGTCAAAGATGTTGCGGAGGGGATGGTTATTCACCACTCGGATGGAGTGTGCCTGGAAATAGGGGCGCAGCCTCCGGGCCGAGATGATCAGGGCGAAGGCCAGCTTCTCCAAAATTGGATACTGGAGCTCGGTCTTACTCAAGACCTGGATCACATAGTATATGGGGAGCTGCTTCTTCCCCTCTTCACGAAGTAGGATGGAGCTCAAGGCCTCCGCCCCGACCCCGAGATACAAAAATAGGTCCTCCCCCTCCTTTGGCCCTTGGAGCAACGGAGCCCTTGTTAGCTGCATCTTGAGGGCCTGAAATGACTCCTCGCACTCCTTGGTCCACTCAAATTTTTGGCCCCCCCTTAGTGTTTTAAAAAAGGGGTAGCACTTCTCCCTAGCCCGGGAGAGGAACCTGCTTAACCCTGCCAGATTCCCTGTCAACCGTTGCACATCCTTAGTATTCTGTGGCGACCCCAGCTCCAGGAAAGACTTGACCTTATCAGGATTTTGTTCGACCCCCGTGGGGGTGAGGAGGTGCCACAAGAACTTTCCCCTGCTGGCCCTGAAAATGCACTTTAGGGGGTTCAATCGCATCTTATACTTACGTAGGGTGACAAAGGTCTCCTCTATGTCCTGGAGGTGAGAGTCCAAATCCTGACTCTTGATCATGAGATCATCTACGTACACCTCCAGGTTCCTCCCATTCTGTTGTCCATCATTTTTTGATAAGTCGCCCCTACGTTCTTCAGCCCAAAGGGCATCATTTTTAACAGTAGTACCCATCCCCCGTGATGACTGAGACGTCCTTAACGTCCGGGGGGTGCATCTTGATTTGGTGATAACCTGAAAATGCATCTAAAAAACTCATTACAGAAAAACTGACGGCTGAGTCAACCAGCACGTCGATCCGAGGCAAGGGATAACAGTCCTTAGGATAAGATTTATTAAGCAAGAAATAATCAACATACATACGCCACCAGCTGTATCCCTTTTTAACCATGACTACATTGGAGACCAAGCCGGGGTACTGGATCTCAGATATGAAGACGGCCCTGAGAAGGTTTGCTACCTCCTCCCTGATGGGCTCGCCCAGCTTGTCCGCGGTGGACCTTTTCTTCTGTTAGACTGGGCGTGCCTCCGGGTCCAGGTTGAGGCGGTGGCAAGCCACATCCGCGTCAACCCACAACATCTCCACGGCGCTCCACGCGAAGATGTCCACGTTCTTCTGGATGCACTCCAACATCCTTCCTTGAGCATCTGGGGTCAGCCCTCTATTGACACGGACCTTCTCTACACTGCCCCCACGGGTGAGGTACTCCAGCTCCACCACCTCTTCCGTAGCCTCCAACCTAGACTACTGCCCCCATTCTCCAATATCCCTCTCCTCTGGGACGAGGACCTCTGCCTCCAACTCTTCCTACACGGCCATTGCCCCGGCCGACCCCTCCCGATCTCCTCCTGCCACCTCAACCTCGGGAGAGCTCTCCACCTCCAGCTCCTCCCTGACAGCTTCCTACTCCGCCTCCTCCATCCTTTGCTCCATCTCCTCGGCTCCCTCCTGCCAAGAGATGGAGTTCACGGTGGTGACGTAGCATTCCATTGCTACTTTAGGGTCACCCCGGACCCGAACCTGGATCCCCTCGACGTTAAAATTTAATCATTGATGGAATGACAAGGGGATGTAGCAGAAGGCTCTGATGAGGGGCCTCCCGAAGATGGCGCTGTAGCTGCTGGGGGCATCCACGATGACGAACCTGCAGTTCCGGGACTGCCCTCCCAGGGTGACATGGAGTCCTACTCCTCCTTCTACCTCCTTCCTCTCCCCCGAAAATCCAAACAAGGGCCCATCCGAGGCCAACACCCTCTTCGCCTCTACCCTCATCGTGTCGAATGCCTTCTTAAAGATGACGTTGATGGAGCTTCCATTGTCGACGAGGATCCGTGAGACGGAAAACTTTTCGATGGCCGTCTGGATGACTAGCGCATCACAAAATGGATCCTCATGATCCGGCATATCTCTCCTCGAGAAGGTAATTCTCTCTTCTAGGGGTGTGATTTGAGATGTGGAGCCAATGCTCCGACGATACATAGTGTGGAGGCTCACCTCCGGGAGGCCTCAACCCCCACCCCCACCATGGATCACCCCAATCCCTCCTCGGATCCCGACATCCACCCGATCCTCGCATCGATCCTCCTCCACCCGAGGTAGGACCTCCTCTATCCTCACTTCCTGCCGCCCCTTCTGCTGCTGCTGCTCCCTGTTTCCCCTCATCTCGAGGAACTTCGGGCACGTGTGTAACACCCTCATCCGTCGCATGGCATATAACAGAACGTCCAGCTGGAACCCGACGCCATATACCACATACAGTCGGAAGGGTTACTAAATGAATAAATCAAACCAACCAATTAATACTACACGTCCTAAACACAGAGCATTCTAGCGGAAGATTTTAAAGTTGAAAGAACCCAAAATTAAATCCATCAATATGAATGTCCACAGCTACAACAATAGGAATGAAAACCCAAATACATAGAAACGGGTACATGGCCTTATGGCCTTACAAATGTTCACTTCATAAATAGTGTTTTACATACATCGGCTCGCAGGCCGGCCACACATGAAATATATAAAAACAGCTATTCTACGGCCTTCTAGGGACAGCACAGCAACATGGGCTCCAGCCCGCTATTTGGCGCTCGGCTCCGCAGCACCTGCAAGCACATACCACCGCACGGTGGCAAATAAAGCAACGGTCAGCTAAAAGCCGACCAAATTATAACGACCCCGCCCCTTACTCGGGACGGCGGTGCTCTTTCCCTGCAAAACATTAGCCCAACAATATATATATATCGCAATTATAATTCGCCATAGGCGTAGGCTCGCACGGCCAAACACCCCGTGCACTCAGGGCACATTCATGGTGAACCCTGACAAATCAGTGCATTCACCACCATCCCCAGGATGGCAACAACATGTGAGCATTTAGCCTTTCTGACCACCGTCTAAGGCTCCGACTATGCCAACGGCCAGTCCCCGTCTTCGGGTCTCTCGCACCGAACCACATAGCCTAGGTCCAATTCCACTTGCCCGTTGCTCACGGCGCATGTCCAATTTAAGGAACTTTGCGCGGGCCAAGCTTCTCTCGGATCCCAAATTTTCCAAAACAGTCTCATAACCAAGTTATGATCAAGTCCGGTTCCCAGACCGCCAAGTTAGCAGAACACGTTTCCGCTCAATTTTCCGGGTGCGCCTTGAAGCTAACCTTCAAGGATCCCTGCTGCAATCTACCGCGTGGAAACCCGAAAAATCCAAAGCACGGAGTCTTCTCCAGCAAAACCATATCAAATGCAACATCACCGATCCAGACAAAACACGTCCGGGTAGGCTTCACACACAATGCCTATGCCCGTACTTACGATTCCGGGCTCTACATGCAACACAAGGGGGACTATTCCCGTCAACCCCAAGGAACACCACGCACTCACCGCATACTCGCGGGAGCGGGATTCCTTATGCAGAAAGAAAGTGATTCAAGCGCTCGAGTTGAGAATCGTTACCCTTGTAGTCCGTTTTGGCGCCATGGAAAAACTACGCGGTTAGAACTCTTCGCAATGACCTTCCCTCCACGGATCCGCTCTCCGATTTCGAAACGGCGCTCCGATGCTCCGCCGGCGGCCGGAAACCTCCTTCTTCTTCCTCTCCTCTCTCACTTTGGAAGGGGAGAACTTTGGAGAGAAAATGAGGGAATAACTCCCTATTCCCGGCCTTAACAGAGCAGGATTTAATCTGGGCCATTGGATCCTAATTAAAGAAAATGAACGGCTCGGATCTGCACAAAATTCCCCAGACCTGGGCCGCACACGGCTTGGCACACGGCCGTGTCCAAGGCCGTGTGCCTCGATCCAGGCACGATCGTCGAACTGAGAAATGCACACGGGCCAAGACACGCCCGTGTCTGACCTGACACGCCCGTGTCGGGTTCCTCGACACGCCCGTGTTCGTGGGCGTGTCACGCATAACCGCCACGGCAACGGACACGACCCATCAGGACACGGGTAGGGACACGGGTTGGCACATGCCCGTGTCGGATGACACGCCCGTGTCATCCGGCCGTGTTCCTGGCCGTGTCCTTCTCGGGTTGGAAACGACCAAAAATCACCAGCCAGACACGGCCTTGGACACGCCCGTGTCCTAGGCCGTGTACCCCTACAGGCACCAAAAACTCTTTTTCCGCGACCGACTCGCACACAAAATTCGGGGCGTTACAAATCTCCCCCACTTAAGGAATTTCGTCCCGAAATTAAGCAAAGGCACACAAAAGCTAAATGATACCTGGGTGGAATAACTCGGGGTATTCCTCCAACATAGCTTTCTTTCGCTCCCAAGAAAGCTCCTCACGTCCGCAATTATCCCAACGGACTTTAACCATTCTGACCTCCTTGTTGCGGAGTCGTTTGACTGCAACATCTTCAATTCGTACTGGTCTGACCCTTGTTGTTAACTCATAATCAACCGGTACCTGATCGTCTGCAATGATCTGCGAAGCCTCTTGAACTGCCTTACGCAACACCGATACGTGGAATACGTCATGCAGCCCACTCAACTCCGTCGACAGCTTTAATCTATACGCCGCCTCGCCAACACGCTCCAGGATTTCAAATGGTCCAAGGTATCTCGGACTCAGCTTCTTCAAGCGTCGAACCCGCGATACACCCTTGAACGGCTTGATTTTTAAATATACCATGTCGCCAACGTTGAACTCCACATTTCTATGTTTGGCATTGTAGTACTTTGACTGTCTATCCTGAGCAATCTTCAGCCTTTCCTGAATTGTCCGTATCATTGAAGTGGCATCTTCCACCGCTTGACGTTTATACAACTTTGATTCGCCTGCCTCCAACCAAGACAACGGCGTACGACACTTCCTCCCATACAAAGCTTCGAAAGGCGCCATTCCAATGCTTGCCTGAAAGCTATTGTTGTACGCAAACTCCACCATGTACAGGTGATCCTCCTAATGCTTCCCGAAATCTAGGACGCACATGCGAAGCATGTCCTCCATAGTTCTGTTGACTCTCTCGGTTTGGCCATCTGTCTGCGGGTGAAAGGCTGTGCTGAACTTTAGCTTAGTACCCAACAGACCATGCACCAATCTCCAGTCATTTGACGTGAAGCGTCCATCACGATCACTAACAATACTGCGAGGCACACCATGCAGTCGTACAATATTATCCACGTAGAGTTTGGCTAACCTTTCTACTGGATCTTCCTTTCTCATTGGGATAAAGTGCGACACCTTTGTCAATCTATCTACGACCACCCAAATGGCGTCATTTCCTTTCAGCGACTTCGGCAAACCGTGCACAAAATCCATAGATATATCGTCAAACTTCCATTCTGGGATAGGAAGTGATTTCAAGAAACCTCCGGGCTTCTGGCATTCCGCCTTCACCAATGCACAAGTATGGCACTTGGCCACATAAAGCGCCACATCCTTCTTCAAACCCGGCCACCAGAATAATTTCTTCATGTCTCTATACATCTTTGTGCTTCCCGGGTGGATTGAGTATTTGGTATGATGAGCCTCATACATCAACTCCTCCCGAATATTATCCGCACTAGGAACGCATAGACGACCGTCCTTCCTTAGCAACCCATCTTCAACCACAAACTGGGAATTTGACCCATCCAAAGATCCATCTAGGATTTGCTTCATGCTGCTATCCTGAACCAAAGCCCGCCGAACTCTATCCGCTAGGTCACACTGCACCTCTGTCCAAAACAGTTTCGCCTCGGCACTAGACTGCTTGTCAACGCAAGATATCTCCAATGCCTGCAACTCTTGGACCAATCTCTTATCATGCACTGATAACCAGTTGGCTTGTGCGGGAATCTTACGACTCAACGCATCCACCACTATATTTCCCTTCCCAGGCACATAGTGTATCTTGAAGGTGTAGTCCCCTAAGAACTCCATCCACCTCCTCTGCCTCATGTTCAGATCCTTTTGGTCCAATAGGTACTTCAAACTCTTATGATCGGTGTAAATATCTACCTTCACACCGTACAGATAGTGCCTCCAAAGCTTTAGAGCAAAAATCACGGCCGCTAACTCTAAGTCGTGGACCGGATAATTCCTCTCGTGAACCTTCAATTGTCGTGAACCATAAGCTATCACTCTCCCATGCTGTAGCAGAACACAGCCCAAACCACTGCCTGAAGCATCACTATAAATCTCGAACCCTTCGGTACCACTTGGCGAACATAAAATAGGCGCCGTGGTTAACCGCCTCTTCAACTCTACAAAAGCCTGTTCGCACTCCGGAGACCACACAAACTTCTGATCCTTTCTTGTCAACGTCGTGATGGTAGTGCTATCCGCGAGAAGTTCTCTACGAAGCGCCTGTAGTAGCCAGCAAGTCCCAGAAAACTCCGGACCTCTGCCACTGTAGTCAAAGTAGGCCACTCCCGTATCGCCACTATCTTCGCCGGATCCACAACTATTCCTTCTCCACTGACAACATGACCAAGGAACGCTATCGAGGATAACCAGAATTCACACTTGGAGAACTTTGCATATAACTGACTTTTCCTCAATGTTTCCAACACCAGGTGTAAATGCTTGTAGTGATCTTCCTCGCACCGCGAATATACCAGGATATCATCAATAAATACTATCACGAACTGATCCAAATATTCTCTGAACGTCCTATTCATCAGATCCATAAACACGGATGGAGCATTCGTCAACCCAAACGGCATGACTGTGAACTCAAAATGCCCGAACCGCGTACTGAATGCTGTCTTTGGAATGTCGCTCTCCCTTATCCTCAACTGATAGTAACCAGACTTCAAATCTAACTTCGAATATACAGTTGACCCAACCAACTGATCAAATAGATCGTCAATCCTCGGGATTGGATATTTGTTCTTCTCCGTAAGTTTGTTCAATTCCCGATAATCGATACAAAGCCACAAGCTCCCATCTTTCTTCTTAACAAAGAGAACTGGTGCGCTCCAAGGCGACGAACTTGGACGCACATAACCTTGCTCTAGCAACTCCTGCAGTTGCACCTTCAACTCTGCCATTTCTCTCGGGGCTATCCGATAGGGGGAGCGTGACACCGGTTTGGCACCCGGTACCAGCTCTATAGTAAAGTCTATCTCCCACTGAGGAGGGGCTCCTGGGAGATCATCTGGAAACACATCAGGATACTCGGACACAACAGGGATGTTGCCCAAACTAGGTTTAGGCGTCGAAGTCTGCACTAGAGTGACATACAGTTCTGCCCTAGACCGAACTGCCTTAAACACCTGAAGGGCCGATATCAGAACTTTCCTTGACCCCTTCATGCCCGCAAAAGTAGTCTCCCGATCAGTGTCCAGACCCAACTTGACTTCTTTACGGTTGCAATCAATGCATGCACTCTGCTCCGAGAGCCAATCCATACCGAAGATTACATCGAACTCCACTAATTGTAGAACCAACGCCCGCAAATCAAACTCCCGGTCTCCAATCCGAATCTTTACAACACAGATCCTATCCGCACGCATTGAGCACCCATTAGGCAACAACACATCCAACTTGTTTTCTACCATCGAGAATGGAACTCCGATGCGCGATATAAACTTTTCAGACAAGAAGGAATGTGATGCTCCCGTATCAAAAAGGGCTCTCGCCGGAAACCCAAAGATCAACACAAAGCCTAGCACTAACAAATGTAAGCTAACAAATACAAAAGTAACAACTATAAAAGTTAAACAACTATAATTTAACTCATACCTGTCACTACGTCTGCTTGCTTTATGGCCTCATGTAGACCAAGGTTGTAGACTCTAGGCTGGGCTGGAGCATGATGGGATGCGGTTGACTCCACCGCCTTCCCTTTCTCCTCATAAGTCGCTCCAGGTCTCCTCTCGGACTTTGGACGTCCGTTCCAACACTCCCGAGCAAAATGCCCCGTCTTCCCGCAGTTGTAGCAAGCTCCGGGGACTCGACTTGTAGTTGCCCCCGATGCATCAGCCGAAGGGGCTGAGTTTGAAGTCCTCCTCTTCTTGTTCCATCTGCGGAAACCTGTCTTGTTACTTGGCACCTTGAACTCGGTCTTCCTTTCTCCTGGGTCCCTCTTCTCTTGAACTTTCTTCGCAACCTTTTCCAACGATCGGGCCGAATTGACCAAGGCTAGGAAGCCCTGTGCCTTAGGCCCAGCAAGGAGTAACTGTAAATCGCCACGAAGACCCTCATAGAATCGGTTGGTCTTCCTCTCTTCTTCAGAAAACATAGCACCAGCATAACGACCCAACCGTGTGAACTCATGCAGATATTCGTCCACGCTTCTGGATCCCTGAGTCAACCCAATAAATTGATTCTCCATCTCCAACTTCTGAGCAGAAAATACAAATCTGGCTAGGAACAATCTTGAAAATTCTTCTATCGGCACATCCGCAAGTTGCCTTCCCACTAGAAGATGAAACTCCAACTCGTCCCACCACAGCCTCGCCTCACCTTCCAAAAGAAAAGTCGCTATGGTGGTCTTCTGCCACTCCTCAGTCATTGTGGCCATCAACACCCTCTTTATGGAAGAGAGCTAGTCCTCAGCTTGAGTTGGCGTTCCAACCCCATTAAACCTCGGAGGATTAAAGCCCATCACGTGCTTTAGCTGCCGCTCCGTAATTCTCCTCGGCTCTACTAACTCAACTGCTGCGCATTCAACCACTCTCGGCTCTGCCGCCCTAACCGGTTCTTGCTCATCCGCAGGAGGTGCGCGATGCATTTGCCCCGCAGGTTGGGCATTTATCATTGCGAACACGGCTTCAGCCACCATCCTGATGGTTTCCGCTGAAGGAGGTGTAGCAGGCACGTCCCTTGGTGCACTACTTTCCGCTGATTGCGGACGCTCTGACTGACCAGCACCGCTCCTAGCTGCCTATAATAGCAAATACACACGATTAGACGACAAACAAATTGGTAAAAGCAATCATTGGAACACTCAGGTTCCACAAAACAAGTGTATTTTCATTCCTAAGTGGACATTCATGGGTTCTTTTTAATGTTATAACGATGACGCACACATGTGCTCACCACCCCTTAAAAGAATTCGCCCACGAATTCATTTAAGCTTGATCGTAACCAGAAGTCTGATACCAAATTGTAACACCCCCATCCGTCGCATGGCATATAACAGAAGGTCCAGCTGGAACCCGACGCCATATACTACAGACAGTCGGAAGGGTTACTAAATGAATAAATCAAACCAACCAATTAATACTACACGTCCTAAACACAGAGCATTCTAGCGGAAGATTTTAAAGTGGAAAGAACCCAAAATTAAATCCATCAATATGAATGTCCACAGCTACAACAATAGGAATGAAAACCCAAATACATAGAAACGGGTACATGACCTTATGGCCTTACAAATGTTCACTTCATAAATAGTGTTTTACATACATCGGCTCGCAGGCCGGCCACACATGAAATATATAAAAACAGCTATTCTACGGCCTTCTAGGGCCAGCACAGCAACATGGGCTCCAGCCCGCTATTTGGCGCTCGGCTCCGCAGCACCTGCAAGCACATACCACCGCACGGTGGCAAATAAAGCAACGGTCAGCTAAAAGCCGACCAAATTATAACGACCCCGCCCCTTACTCGGGACGGCGGTGCTCTTTCCCTGCAAAACATTAGCCAACAATATATATATATCGCAATTATAATTCGCCACAGGCGTAGGCTCACACGGCCAAACACCCCGTGCACTCAGGGCACATTCATGGTGAACCCTGACAAATCAGTGCATTCACCACCATCCCCAGGATGGAAACAACATGTGAGCATTTAGCCTTTCTGACCACCGTCTAAGGCTCCGACTATGCCAACGGCCAGTCCCCGTCTTCGGGTCTCTCGCACCGAACCACATAGCCTAGGTCCAATTCCACTTGCCCGTTGCTCACGCCGCATGTCCAATTTAAGGAACTTTGCGCGGGCCAAGCTTCTCTCGGATCCCAAATTTTCCAAAACAGTCTCATAACCCAGTTATGATCAAGGCCGGTTCCCAGACCGCCAAGTTAGCAGAACACGTTTCCGCTCAATTTTCCGGGTGCGCCTTGAAGCTAACCTTCAAGGATCCCTGCTGCAATCTACCGCGTGGAAACCCGAAAAATCCAAAGCACGGAGTCTTCTCCGGCAAAACCATATCAAATGCAACATCACTGATCCAGACAAAACACGTCCGGGTAGGCTTCACACACAATGCCTATGCCCGTACTTACGATTCCGGGCTCTACATGCAACACAAGGGGGACTATTCCCGTCAACCCCAAGGAACACCACGCACTCACCGCATACTCGCGGGAGCGGGATTCCTTATGCAGAAAGAAAGAGATTCAAGCGCTCGAGTTGAGAATCGTTACCCTTGTAGTCCGTTTTGGCGCCATGGAAAAACTACGCGGTTAGAACTCTTCGCAATGACCTTCCCTCCACAAATCCGCTCTCCGATTTCGAAATGGCGCTCCGATGCTCCGCCGGCGGCCGGAAACCTCCTTCTTCTTCCTCTCCTCTCTCACTTTGGAAGGGGAGAACTTTGGAGAGAAAATGAGGGAATAACTCCCTATTCCCGACCTTAACAGAGCAGGATTTAATCTGGGCCATTGGATCCTAATTAAAGAAAATGAACGGCTCGGATCTGCACAAAATTCCCCAGACCTGGGCCGCACACGGCTTGGCACACGGCCGTGTCCAAGGCCGTGTGCCTCGATCCAGGCACGATCGTCGAACTGAGAAATGCACACGGGCCAAGACACGCCCGTGTCTGACCTGACACGCCCGTGTCGGGTTCCTCGACACGCCCGTGTTCGTGGGCGTGTCACGCATAACCACCACGGCAACAGACACGACCCATCAGGACACGGGTAGGGACACGGGTTGGCACACGCCCGTGTCGGATGACACGCCCGTGTCATCCGGCCGTGTTCCTGGCCGTGTCCTTCTCGGGTTGGAAACGGCCAAAAATCACCAGCCAGACACGGCCTTGGACACGCCCGTGTCCTAGGCCGTGTACCCCTACAGGCACCAAAAACTCTTTTTCCGCGACCGACTCGCACACAAAATTCGGGGCGTTACAACGTGGCTGTGGCGTGCCCTTCCTCCTGATGGAAGTCGCGGTAGGGCAACTCCATCCTAACTTCTCTCCTCCTCCTACTTGATACTCTCCTCCTCTCCCCTATGGCTATGGCCATATCCTGTTCTTGATCGGGGAGTGGAGGCCTCTGCTCCCGCCTCCAACCTGGGGGTGGAATTGATCCCGCCCCCCCTTGATTGTGGTACCTTCCTTGGTACCCTCTCTGTAGCGTCTTCTCTTGCCACACGGGCCTCCAGCCCAACGGATGGTCTGGCTCCTGACGCCCCCACCTGGGCTGCTGCTGCCCCTAGAGTTGCCTCTGCTCCCTCTATCGGGGCTCAACTCTCCTCTCCTCCTGCCCCCTTCCGCCTCTCGGATCCTTCTCTTCCTCTGTGGCCCACCTGGCCAGCTTTCGGGCAAATTCTGGATTTGACGCCTCCCCACCAACTTCTCCCGCTACCCTTTCCATCATCTCCTCGTAGGAGAGGGGGGGGGGGGGCACTCTCTTCAGCTCCATCCTGAAGAAACCCTGTTGTAGTCCAAGGTTGAAAGCCATCATAAGACTGTGGGTGACCTCCTCCTAGAACCGGTAGACGTAGCTCCCCAACGTCTCATTCACTCCCTTCTTGATGTGGAGCAGGGACTCCGATGCCTTCTTCCTCCTCTTCGAGGTAGTAAACCTTAGCATGAATCCCCGGCACAGGTCCTCGAAGCAATAGATGGAGCTGGCCGGCAACTGATGAAACCACTCCCTCACCTTCTCCTTGAGGGTGATGGCGAAGAGTCAGCACTTGAAGCCATCTGACATCTGCCGGATCGAGACCACGTCCTCAAACCACTGGACGTTACTGGATCGGGTCCCCCTTCCTAGTGCAGTAGGACATCTCGGGTTCCCAAAACCCCTCTGGAACTGGTACGGAAGAGACAAGCTCGCTGAAGGGGCTGCCTCCCCCTGCCAGGCGAGACAGAGCATCTTGAGGGCCCAGCACGCCGATCCGGCCTTTGCTTGCCGAGTCGGGAAGAGCACGCGCCCTGGGAGCTCGCACCCCCGACCCTCCTCGGCCACTTCATTCATAGCTCGACTGCCTGGGGCGTCCTCAGCCAAAGAGGGGGCGGCTGTGATTTGGGTAGATGGAGTCGAGCACTCGGCCCGCACGTCGAGTGAGAACTTGATAGGGCCCAACACCTCGTTCCTGAATTCTTTGAACATCCCCACCATGTCCAGAGGTGTGGGGGTGGTGAGTCCGACCTGTCAGATCCTTATCCTCCTGCCATCGAGCTCGCTGAAGGTTTTCTGTACTGACCATGCTCCATGCTCACAGTACCAAAATGTTGAAACCGAAAATCAGTCTCTTGTTGAGTTCACCCTTGGGGAAGGGGTGATCGCGCACCTACTCCGCTCCTACAAGCAAAACAACAAAGGAAACAAGGAAGAACTAACCCAAGGGCTCAGCGGGGAGGACCCACCACACACCCGGAAGATATTAGAGCGCTTCCCCTCCTTAGCCAAAGGCCGAGCTAAGGTATCCTCAGAAGGTGTTTGAGAGATGGAGCAAGTGAGCACAAGAAGCGTGCTTTCTGAGGTACCCCTTTGGTCATATTTATAGATTTTTGAAAATTGGTTGCAAATAGCCAACCTACGCTGTTCTGAACGGCTATGTGCAGTCCAGATTGGCCTGCCAACAGTGTAACTCCGCTGTTCTAAAAGGCTATGGGCAGGCCAGAGTGGGCAAAATAGTAAAAAATACCTCATGGACCTGGGCGAGCTGAGGAGCTCGGCCAACCCTGAAGATCCGGCTCGCCTGCTATCTGCCGAGCTCATTAGGGTGAGTGTAAGCTAGGATACTGAGCTCGCCCTTCGATCGGCCTCCATTAGTCGAGCGCAGCTCGACAAATCCTGGACTTGGCTCTGCGAATGCCGAGCTTGGGGTCGATGAATGTCGATCTCGGGCTCAGATTTCTCTGCTGAGCTCGCATGGGGCCGGGGTGATCTGAACTGGCCGGTCTGGTTCCTGGCGACCCCACTCGCCGGATACGGGGTTGTACATGGATGGTCCCTCAGATTTCTCTCAGTTGGAGGCAATCTTGCTTCAGCTTCCAATTCTGTATTGTTCTCAGTTTTCAAAACTTCATTGTCTTCAGCTGGCTGTACTGCATTATCTTCAGCTGACTGTTCTTCATCCTCAGCTTGTGAGTCTTGAGCTCCACCTGTACAACACCCATCTTCTTCCTTATCTTGTCTTGCCGGATCCATTTCCCTGTTGGTAAGCTTGTCCATCACATCCTTTAAACCTGCAGAACCAGAAGAGGTTCTTGGCAGCTCATAGTTAATTCGGTTTGACTCATCAAAGACAACATATATTGATTCTTCTACAACTTGAGTTCTCAAGTTATAGATCCTATATGCCCTACTATTGTTACTGTACCCAACAAATATCCCTTCTTGGGGCTTGGCAGCAAACTTAGTCGCATAGGACTTACCATTGTTTAGAACATAGCACTTGCTACCAAAAATCCTAAAGTAGGATAAGTTTGGTTTTCTGCCTTTCAGAATCTCATAGGGAGTCTTCTTGTGGCTTTTGGTGATGGAAGACCTGTTAAGGACATAACATGCATTGTTTATTACCTCAGCCCAGAAATATTCTGGGATAAATATCACTTAATAAGGTTCTACCAGCTTCTATGAGAGTTCTGTTTTTCCTCTCAGTAATCCCATTTTGCTGGGGTATTATCGGAGAGGAGAAATCTTGATGAATCCTAAGCCCTTCACAGAATCTTGTCATGTATTCAGACTGAAACTCAGTCCCTTGGTCACTTCTGATTTTAACCGCCGTACTTTTAAGTTCATTCTAAATTTACCTAACAAATGTTTGGAAGACATCAGGGGTTTCAGATTTCTTACTTAGAAAGAACACCCAGGAAAATCTAGAAAGTCATCAACAATCATAAGGGTGTAGACTTTCCTACCTAGACTATTAACTAGCATATGACCAAAGAGATCCATATGCAGGAGGTATAAACACCTCACTGAGTCTTTGGTATCAAGGCTCTGGAAGGAGGTCCTGGTTCGCTTGCCCTTTTGGCATGCTGAGCAGATACCCTCCTTGGTGCACTTCACCTTAGGACCATTACTCACTAACTCATCACTAAAGAGTTTGCCTATTGTCTTGTAATTCAGATGAGCTAGCCTCCTGTTCCATTAAACAAAATATGAAGCTTTCTCATCTGCAACAAGGTATATAGGAGAGTCCTTACTCTCATAAAAAAATTGAGACAATAGACATTTCCTCTCCTAGCGCCTGTCAAGATGACCCCTTGGTCACTTGACCTCCTAATTTGGAACTCGTCATTGAGGAAAGAAATATCATAGCCAAGATCACATAGTTGGCTTATGCTTATCAGGATATGTTGCAAACCTTTCATATAAGCTACTTGTGTTATAGTGGCTATGATATTAGATATCTTACAAAACCCTTTGGTTACTCCTCTTTCTGAACCACCAAAGATGACTTTGGGTACATTTTCAACTAGAGTGACTCATTCAGCATGCTCCTTGTTCCAGTCATGTGCCTAGAACATCTACTGTCTAAGTAACATATAGGGATATGGCCACTTGGACTCATGTGCAACAAATAAATCATCTTTCCTTAGGACCCCAATTCTTATTGGGTCCTAGGTGCAAGTTAGACTGAAATTGAACATGCCTACCTGCAACTCTTCTGACAGGTAAGTTGGCATTATCTCTTTGGACACTCTTATTGTGCCAGCAATCAATAGCATAGTATCCCACTTTGCCACATCACCAGCACTCATAAATGTTGTACCTTCTTTTAAGGGCTGGCTTTACAGCATAGCAGTCAGTAACTCTCATTCTAGCAGGTACAACAGCCTTTTTCTTAAGTCTTCCAGCCACAACCTGATTTAGGATTTGTATGCCAGCAGAGGTACTAGGGATATCTTGGACCCTATCAGTAGCTGCCTTCTTTTTAGAGTGCAATATCCTGATAGCTTCAGATATACCAAAGTCTGGTGTGCTGACAGACTATCCTTTAGTCTGATTGTGGACTAGCAGACTTTGAGAATGGGCTGTAGGCTTATTTTTGAGTGTTGGGCTGGTACACCAAACACAAATAGTCCAGGATGGGCCATTTGGATTTCTCCATGGGCTGCCTCGTAGGCACTAGAAACCTTGCCATTCCTAACACCATACTCCCAATGAATATAAATGATCTCATGGTCATACCTGTTAGATGGTAGCACTACTTCCCTGAAATGAATTGGAGGCTTGGAGGCTAGTGGTTGCACTGGAGCTTTGCTCTTCCTTTTGGAATAGGCAGCTCTAGTTCTTCTTTTGAATCCTAACCCCTTCTTACCCTTTTGGGAGGAGAAGGAATCAGTCAACGACAATACTGAACATGGCTTTGAGAACTTAGCCACTAGGTCCTTCTCCTTTTGGAGTTTACCTTCAAACTTAGCCACTAGCTCTTTTGCTTCTTGACAATAAAGGACTTCTCCTTCTTGCCCTTCTGCTTTTCCTTATGGCTTTAGCTTTGAAGGCCACTGACTTGTGTTTGACTATAGTCTTGTTAATTTTCTCCTCCTTTCTAGCAGTTAGATGCATTTCATAAGACAACAACTTTCTAAATAGGGTCGGTGGTGCAGTGTCTACAAGTCTGGCCACTTATCTGATGGCACAGATTTTTTTGTCCTAGTCTTTAGTTAACAACCTGAGGAACTTGTCATTCAATTCATAAGTGCTAAAGACTCTGTCATATGTCATTAGCTCATTCACAATTCTGAAAAACTTCTCATAGCACTCAGCAATGCCATCTGACTTATCCTGCCCGAAGCTTTCTTACTCTTGATTGAACATGGACTTCTTGTCCTCCCTCACTTTTTTAGTCCCCTCCATATAGACAACTAGTGTGTCCCACATCTCCTTAGATGTCTTGTAGTGGACTAGGTTTTGGAAGGTTGAGTCATTTATGGCACTAACAATAATGTTTTATGCCCTCTTATCCAATGTAGCTAAGATGATTTCATCTTTAGTCATCTCAGAATACTGCTTTAGAGTCTTCAGATTTGCATCAAGGACCGATGTCTTCATTGGGATGAAGGGTCCTTCCTGTACTGTGATGTATATCCTAGGATCATATGCTTCCATGAAAAGTCTGACCCTTTCCTTTCAGATGCCAAAAGTCTCCTTCCTATAAAGAGGAAGTTTCATGGATCCAAGTTCTTTATAATTCTCACTTGAACCCATTTTGTCCTTCTGATAGCTGCCCGTGGAGATCAACACAGACTATTAAGTCCATCTTGCGAAATATCCCTCTGATACAACTTGAAAGTCTTGATTTCAAGAACAACTAATCACCTAGAGGGGGGGGGGGTGAATAGGTCCAATATAAAAACTTAGGCAACTTATCGATTAAAATCACAGCACAGTAATCTTATCAGAATCAATACCATCATAGTACACAGATTTATAATGGTTCCCTAATTGATGGGTACATCCACGTTTCCCCTTCGCCTATCTAGCAGTATACAAGATTCGACCAAACTTCCTTCTATCTTTCTGAGGTCCTCAAAACTTACAGCTCAGAGCCCAACCGTCTCCTACAACTCAGTCGCAAGCCCTGCCACTAAGATCACCAAGATCCTACAACTAAAGTTCTTCCCAAGAACTCTACCTCAGAGTGACTCCATAGTCGTACAACTCGGGCAACTCCTGCCCTACCTCAGTATAAATCCACACACCTACAACTCAGACAACTCCTGCCCTACCTCAACCTTTATAACATAGGCTTAAAACTTAGGCCTTAGCCTTACCACTCAGATTCAAAATGAATCTTACACAGAAATATTCAAGACAATGAATTACAGACACCCGAGAAAATTCTCTAAGCCTGTCTACCTAGACCGAGCAGATGCCAGCCCTAACTTCGTCTTCACAGCAACAAGATGATACAACAATCTTGAAATGATGCCCGACTTGTTCTGGAATCAACTAGCAGATGAATGTAATTCTTCTTATTTAGGAATATCTCTCGATCTGGACTGAGCAGATGTCATCACTTCCTTCTTCTTTGATCCAGCGAATTGATCTTCATATTCTGGCTCGACTTGGATCGAGAAGATAACTTCAGTTAGGGCATTCCTAGGCTGATTCGTCTCTCTCAGAGGATTACTCTTAACCTGCTGGAGTGATGTTGATTGCACCACCAAACTCAGAAGCCCTTCAGATTTGAACTTTGTATTCTTGGCTTCTGCAACAATGGTGGATGAAGATGGAGAACTCCGCTTCTCATTTTTTGAAAGTTAATCAAAAATTAATCCAATTATCATACTTAGATCTCGATCTCTTCTGCTATATATAATACAGTCCCATTGGCTGGATGATCGACACATGTCTTAGTTTTAACGGTGGTTAAAACCTCAGCATTATTAACTTGAGATCCACTGTAGACTGACGATGACGTTACTGTCTATTTGCATCAAATCTAAACTTTATTAACCTATTGACTTTGCTGAGTCAGCATCATTCTATACTTAGCCAAAATGAACTAACTTTTCTGAAATCCTACTTTCGACGAACTTCAAGCTCAGCTCGACGAAATCTGAGCTCAGCTCGACGAAATCTGAGTTCGATGAAATCTGAACTTCGATCGACGATTCTAATAGCTAAGTCCTTCTTATAGGTAAAATCTGAGATCGACGAACTCTGAACTTTGGTCGACGAAAGCTAAGCTCAGCTCGACGAATGGTATACTCAGCGATTCTGGACTTAGAAATTTCTGTTCTGCTAGGCGTTGAGAGCGTTGAGTGTACATCCCTCACTCAATTCTTTTTCCCTTAGCCATATTCTTCGGCTTTCTGCCTGATGGTGTTGAGAGCATTTAGTGTATAAGCTTCACTCAACGCATCTGGACTTAGTCGATTTTCTGTAATTTTTCCTTCTTGCTGAAGTTTGGCATTGACCGACTCATCATGGTGTTGAGTGATGAAGCTTCACTCAACGCTTGTAGACTTAGTCGATTTTTTGGATTCTTCACAGTAAGTCTATGACAGGATAACCCTGACTCAATGCTTCTAGTTGTATGACATTGAGTGAGTTGAGCTCACTCAATGCTTCTGGACTTAGCCCGATTTCTGCCTTTGTAATACTATCAGTTTTGACTGCATGCCTTCTCTCAGCACTATTAGCTGAATGGCATTGAGTGATCTTGCCTCACTCAACACAAGCTCACTCAATGCTTTTGGACTTAGGTAGTTTTCTAAGTTTCCAAGTCCACCTTGAGTCCACCTATCATTGTCGCTTGAACTAGATATCCAATTATTGTGACAAAGACTAACTTGTATGCATGAACTTAACCATATATCCAATACAACTATGTCTATCTCATTGACACGTTTGACATCATCAAATCAGGGCCATTGGGATCAATGTACCCAACAATTAGCTATCAAGCTAGAATACAGATGGCACCCTTTGAAGCTTTATACGGTGGAAAGTGTCGTATACCTTTAGCATGGGCCGAAACAGGCGATTCAAAACTATATAAGCGTAAGGATGTCAAAGATACAAATTTGACCATATGCACTATAAGAGAGAGGCTACTGATAGCCCAAGGTAGGCAAGTGAAGTACTACAATGCCAAGCACCAAAATGTGGAGTTTGCGGTTGGTGAGTGGGTGCACTTGAAGATCAAACCCTTCAAAGGTGTATCCAGGATCCGGCGCTTGAAAAAGTTTAGTCTGCGATATCTTGATACGTTTGAAGTGGTTGAATGAGTTGGAGAAGTTGCCTATAGATTAGCTCTCTCAGTAGAACTAAGTGATTTGCACTATGTGTTTCACATATAGGTGCTATGCAAAGCTGTAAAAGAACCAGCTGAAGTGATTGTTGCTGATCAAGTACCAGTCGATAGTCGTCTAACGACGAAAGTTTGGCCCATTCGAATCGAGGATATGGAGATCAAGCAACTACGAAATAAGATAATCGGGATGGTCAAAGTCCGATGGGACAACTGTGGTCGTGAAGAGCTGACATGGAAGCATGAACAAACCATGCGCGAGGAGTACCCCGAATTGTTTGTAAAATAATATTGAAACATTTTTTTTGTATGAAAGGAAAATACGTTGCAACATATAATTTGCTGCTTTTTCCCTTATACATGAATAAAATTTTGGGACAAAATTTCTATAAGGAGGGGAGGGTTGTAACACCACCCCAAATTTGACCGCAGAACTTTTGGTCGCTATTGCTGAGCGACAGTGGGTATCACCGTTGGCGATAATAATAACACTCGACGCCATAAAGTGTTGAGTGAACTCAACACACTCGACGCCTTTCGACGAATCGTTGAGTAAGATACTACCGCGTGGCGATAGTGGGTATCACGCGGCGATAGCCCAGCTCTCAACGCTCTTAATACCTTGAAGTGTTGAATGATCTCAACGCACTCAACTCCTAAAGTGTTGAATGAACTCGATGCACTCGACACTGTAAAGCGTTGAGTGAGCTATCAGAATCGCGACAGTTGATATCGTCAGGCGATAGTGCCAAGTCTGCTAGACACGTGTCAGGTGGGCGAGTGGCGGCCGATGAGCGATAGTTGACTAGGGTCAAGGAGGTTATTATCGCTATCACCAGGCGATAGTCGATATCGCACGACGATATTGTTTTGTTTGAATTTTCAACCGAAATCATGGCCTTTTCTCCCTTTTAATGAAATGATCCTGTGGCTGAGATTAATCCCAAGGCCACTTATGTAGAGGAATAGAGGGATGAGAATTCATTCTCTTCTTCTTACTCTCTCTCCTTCTTTCATCCAAGTTTTTGAGAGATAGAGCTAAGGGTTTGAGCTAAGGGCTGTAGCTAAGCTTGAATAGCTTGGTAAAGGAGATCCCGTAGTCGGAAGCAAGATCCGAGGCTTGGTCTGTGAAGAGCAAAGCACAGTGCTCCTTTCCAACCGGACAGAAAAGCAGTCATGGCTCCATAGAAAACTACATGGGTAACTATCTTCCTTCCTGTCAAGTGAAGTCCTTTTGGAATATGCTTGGAATCCCCCTCCAAAAGGTGGAGAATTGAGGAGATTACGGTGGGTCGATACATAGTATCCTCGCATTTGGTTTTGCATATAGATTCGGAAATTACAGTACAAAATAGGCATGTTGTGTGAAGCCCATTCAGATAGGTTGGTCTTGTTAGAAATGAACAAAAAACAAGCCGGAAGTGGAGCTAAAATAAACCAAAAGAGGTTTTAACAAAAACTTTATTATCTGAAAAAGGTATCTATTACAAAGGTATGTCCTCCCTTATATAGAATGGAGGAGAGATGAGAGAATACAAATAAGAGATGTAGGACTAAAAATTTACAGGACTAAGCGGACTATACAAAACAAACCGCACAAGCCGCGCGGTTAGACAGAAGGGCTAACCGCACGGCTACCATCAGAGAGAAAGAGAGACTGCCAGGGTAGACCGCAAGACCGCCCGGTCTCCAAGCCGGCTGAGACAAACAGCCAGACCGCACGGTCTTCAACCCGCCAAGACAGACCGCCAGACCGCCCGGTCACCATCTTCAACACTCCCCCTCAAGCTGGAGCATATATATCGATCATGCCCAGCTTGTCGCAGATGTGGAAAAAGGAAGCGGACACCGGCTTGGTGAAGACATCTGCCAACTCGTTGTCGGAAGTGACAAATGGAGTGCAAATCTGTTTCTTCAATATTTCTTCCCGAATAAAATGACAGTCGACTTCTATGTGTTTTGTTCTCTCATGAAAGACCAGATTTTTGGAAATGTATATCACGGCCTTATTGTCACAGAACATAGGAAGAGGATAGTTGTAAACCTCTCCTAAGACAAGCATGAGAGCCCGCAAACCACTTCAACTCACATGTAGTCGATGCCATGCTGCGATATTCTGCCTCTGTACTAGACCTGGAAACTACAGACTGTTTCTTGCTCTTCCAACTCACAAGATTGCCTCCAACAAACGTGCAGAAACCTGATGTTGATTTGCGGTCCCCTTTATTATCCGCATAGCTTGAATCAGAGTAAGCTTCAACCCTTAGGTGACCATTTTTCTGAAATAGGAGTCCTTTCACTGGAGCAGCTTTAATATACTCTAATATCCTCAGAGCAGATTGTAGATGACACTCCCTCGGAGCTTGCATGAACTGGCTCACCTTTCCAACGGCATAAGAGATGTCGGGTCTGGTTACCGTGAGATATATGAGCTTGCCCACCAGACGCCGGTATCTCGTAAGATCGGAGAGAAGAGGCGAGTCATCTGTCCAAGTTTTGTCTTCTCCAGCAGCCATAGGACAACGTGCAGGTTTAACACCAGTGAGTCCTGCCTCCTTTAAAAGATCAAGAGCATACTTCTGTTGGGAAAGGACCATGGAGTTGGGCTTTCTAGAGATTTCAATCCCCAGAAAGTATTTCGGGGAGCCCATATCCTTTGTGACCAGATGTTGACGAAGGTGTTTCTTGGTCATCAATACCCCATCCTGGTCATCGCCAGTAAGAAGAATGTCATCAACATAAACCGCAAGAACAACAAGACCAGAGGCGGTTTTTTGAACAAACAAGGAGTGATCTGCTGAGCTTCTTGTAAAACCAATGGCCGCAACAATGCCACTGAACTTGTCAAACCAGGCACGAGGACTCTGCTTGAGGCCATAGATAGCCTTCTATAGTCGGCATACCCGTGTCTCCCCCTGAGCAACATACCCAGGAGGTTGCTCCATGTAAATATCTTCCTGCAGATCACCATAGAGGAAGGCATTCTTAACATCTAGCTGCGAGATGGGCTAATCCCTGTTGACAGCCATAGAGAGAAGAACCCTAATAGTGCTGAGACGAGCCACTGGAGAGAAAGTGTCAAAGTAATCAATGCCATAAGTTTGGGTAAAACCCTTGGCAACCAGGCGAGCCTTATAACGATCCACACTACCATCCAGGAGAAACTTCACCACGAAGACCCATCGATAACCAACAACATCTGTGCCGAAAGGAGCAGGAACAAGGGTCCAGGTACCCAGTTCAGTTAGAGTAGCAATCTCCTCATCCATGGCAACTTTCCAATGAGGAATAGTAAGGGCCTCCTGGTAGGAACGGGGGGTGGCAGTGGCCGAGATAGCCAGTGCAAAAGCTCGGCGAGAAGGGGTAAGACGATCGTAGGAAACAACTGCAGCAAGCGGGTGTTGGGTACATGCCCGAACCCCTTTGCGAAGAGCAATCGGGAGATCCATGTCAGCAGGTGCCTCAGTATCCGGAGTATCCGTGGTGGAGAGAGCTGGCCCGGGAGTAGAGAGAGATGGCAGCGGAGTGGAGGGAGAAAGCGGAGTAGAGGGTGGAGATGATGGTGATGGGGAAGAGGGTGGAGAGGGTGGAGATGGCGGAACATCAGTGGGAGCAGAGGGAATGGATGGGTTGGTAGGAAAAGTAGGATCAGGAGGAGGAGAGGAGGAAGCGGGAGAGAAGTAAGATGCATTGGCAAAGAAGGTGACATCCGCAGAGACAAATTGCTTGCGGGTAACGGGGTCAAAGCAACAATAACCTTTCTGAGTGGGAGAGTACCCCAGAAAGACACATTTAGTGGCACGTGGTGAGAGTTTATCACGGGTGGCAGCGGGAGAGTGCACAAAGGCAGTGCACCCAAAGATGTGCAGAGGAAGAGGAAAGAGATCCTTGTCCGGATAAAGAATGGAGAAGGGGGTAGCACCGTGGAGAACTGTGGAGGGAAGGCGATTGATGAGATAGCAGGAGAGGAGGATAGCATAGCCCCAATAGGAGCGAGGAACATGCATTTGAGTCATCATAGTGCGAGCGACATCAAGGAGGTGACGGTTTTTGCGTTCCGCCACCCCATTTTGTTGTGAGGTGTAGACACAGCTTGTTTGACGAATAACACCATGGTAAATACAAAAAGAGGAGAAGTCTTGGCTAAGATATTCCTTAGCATTGTCAGAACGAAGGATCTTAATAGACGTATCAAACTAAGTCTTAACCATGGAATAAAATGAGGTCCAAACAGAGAACAACTCGGTGCGATCTTTGAGAAGATACACCCACGTACACCGAGAGAAATCATCAATGAAGGTGACAAAATAGGAACTACCCCGACCGATGGTGAGGTTAGGAGTGGGACCCCATATGTCAGAGTGAACGAGGTCGAACGGACGGGAAGAGCCCCGACTTTGCATTGGTGGGAAGGATGAGCGGTGATGTTTGCCAAGTTGACATGCATCACAGTTTAGAGGAGGATGATGAGGAGGGAGGTACGGCAGGAGCTGGCGTAGAATTCTGGGAGGAGCATGTCCAAGACGAAGATGCCATTGGAGAAGATCTGTAGAGGAGGAGGAGAAGGCGGATAGAGCAAAGACATTGTCGAGGAAGTAGAGGCCACCACTCTCAGTCCCGGTAGCAATCGTCCGTTGGGAGTCCGGATCCTGAAAAGCACAAGAGGTAGGGGTGAATAAGACAGAACACCGTAGTTGCTTGCATAAAGAAGTAACCGATAATAAATTGCACGGAAACTTGGGCACATAGAGGGTATCAGCCAGGCATAGAGATGGATTGGCTTGAACCATTCCCGTCCCATGGACCGGTGAGGGAGATCCATCCGCAACAATGACCGGGGGCAATTGAGCATGTGTTTCAAGAAGAGAGAAACATTGAGGATTGCTTGTCATATGATTTATTGCACCAGAGTCGATTAGCCATCTTCCGCGGGTAACAACATGAGCACTACCAGAAGAGGTGACCACCGAGGCAGACAGACTGGAGGAGGGGAAAGCCATGGAAGCAAGAGAGGAGCAAACCGCGACGATAAGAACAAGCCGTGAGAAGATGAAGAAGCTGAACGGTGAAGCGAAGAAGAGAAAAAAGCACCAAGCCGGGCGAACAGAAAACAGGTCGTGCGGCTAGGAAGGCCGCTACCAAGAAGCAAAGCAAAGGGAAAGAAGTCGCACGGCTTGAAAAAGTCGGGCGAACAGAGGAGAACAAGTCGCACGGCTAAAGATGAGGCCGGGGCGACAAGCAAGCTGGAGTGGGTAGAAGGAAACAGGTCGAGGCGACTAGGAGGAGCAGCGAGAAGAGAAGCAAGGAGAAACAAGCTGTACGAACGGGGCAGCGGTCAAAAGAGAAGGCAAGCCGCGAAGACAGGTCGCGGGAAGACTAGAATCAAGCAGAGGGAAAGAAGTCGAGCGGCTAGAAATAGCCCGCGCGAACAGAAGAAGAAGCTGAATCAGGAGGAAAAGATCGTTTCCTCTGATACCATGTTAGAAATGAACAAAAAACAAGCCGGAAGTGGAGCTAAAACAAACCGGAAGAGGTTTTAACAGAAACTTTATTATCTGAAAAAGGTATCTATTACAAAGGTATGTCCTCCCTTATATAGAATGGAGGAGAGATGAGAGAATACAAATAAGAGATGTGGGACTAAAAATTTACAGGACTAAGCGGACTATACAAAACAAACCGCACAAGCCGCGCGGTTAGACAGAAGGGCTAACCGCACGGCTACCATCAGAGAGAAAGAGAGACTGCCAGGGTAGACCGCCAGACCGCCCGGTCTCCAAGCCGGCTGAGACAAACCGCCAGACCGCACGGTCTTCAACCCGCCAAGACAGACCGCCAGACCGCCCGGTCACCATCTTCCACAGGTCTGAATTGGTGATGTTTTATTTTACGTGTCGGAGAAAACTCCGAGTATAAATAGGGCGTTTATGGGATCTGATGGGATATGACTGTGAAATGAGAGTAGTAAGAAGTATTGGAGACACTCTCCAGGAAAATACCCAGAAAATACCACAGTTTACATAACTGTTGGATATCGCCAAGCGATAGCGAGTATCGTCGGTGATAGCTCATGATGAGCTCTGATTGATGTGAAAAGACCAGTGTTTCATGCACTATAGGATGCTGTAGGGTTTTGGGTTGAATCTGGGCATATAAAGATAACTTTAGTTAGTCCCGCCAAGAGATCGTAACGAGCGCTGACGATAACTCCCTTTTGATTGTGATGCCCTTCTCTGGGAGACTGTAAGGCAAATTTGTGAGCTGCGAGCTCCTTACGGCCATGAGATCCATTGTACATAACGTTGGTTGTGTTTTGAGATACATGAAAGGAGAGGCTGACCCGCGTCCTGTCAACCGTCCTAAGAGTGTTACTTTCGGCAGGAAGGCAATGTGATTTGAGCAACGGGAAAAGCTGATCAATACCTGCTCAATGTCGATTAGTTAAATAGACCTAAAATATATGGGAGTTACTGGTGGCAATGAGAAAGAGAGAGGGAGTCTTAGGCTATAAGACAAAAAGACTAAAAATGCTCAAAATTTACCGTCAAGTCCGGGACCTCTGAACTGTGGTGTCGTCCAGGAAACTAACACACTGAAAATGTGCCCTGAGTGCACGGAGCATCAACAGTTGAGGCTAGCGCTTGAGATATATTGAACTGTGTGTGAGTGCATGTTCTTATGATATATCTGCTTGGGAAAATGTTATGCCTGTAGGGAAGGAATACTGTTGCCCTGGTAAAGGGGTAGGGTTGTTATAAATTGGTCAACTAAATGATGACTGTTTCCTTATTTGCCATCCTTGTGGCGGATTGTCCCTATGTAGGTGCTGGAGAGCCGGGCGGGAAGTAGCGGGCAAAAGACCCGGAAGCTATGACGGCCCTCGAAGGCCAAGTGAAATATTTTTTTTTTCATGTGTGGTCGGCCTGCGTGCCGATGTCTGTAATCCACACCTTGTAAAGAATAAATATAAGGCCTTGTGGCCAGAACAGTTTTAAACCATTGTTGACTGTCGCCGGGCGCCAGTGACTATTGCTGGGTGATAGTGACTTTTGTATATTTTTATAATACACCTTCCCGTGCTTTTATAGTGGACATTACTGTTGTACTTGAGTTCAGATCATAACACCTGAAGCTTCCGCTAGAATTCTCTAAGTTAGGATGCATGTAGTCTTTTGATATTCATATGTAATCACACTACCTGGTTATGGAATATGGTGTGGGGCCTCGACCGGATCCTCTATTATATTTCATGTAACTAACGGAGGTGTTATAGTTGCTCAACTACGAGCTTTAAATGGACACTCGAAAGAAGGAGCAACAGAACATCAGAACTTCAAGCAGAGACAAGTCAGTTGCTTTGAAGGCCGAAGGTTCTAGAAAATCTAGAGTTGTGTCTCCCGTAACGACACGATCTCCAGAAACTCTTGAAGACTCTGAGCCAAGCACGTCAGGCTCCGAGTTATCTGACAGAGAGTTCTCCCTCATTTCTAAACAGTTCAAGAAATTGCTGAGTAAGATGAGACAAATGAAAAATCAGTCATCCTCTTCTGATTCCAGGAGATTGCGTCGTGACAGTGATCGAACGAAGAAACGCTACAACAAGGAGGACATGTATAAATCTAATCCGAACAAAATGTTTTCCTCTGACGTTGTTTGCTACTGTGTAATAAGACAGTGCACATAATTGTGGAGTGCCCGTATACGAAGAAGGAAGGCTCCAAGAGAGAGGAGAAGAAATACTTCAAGGATGGGTGAAAAGAAGAAAAAAGCTTCGTCGCTGAAAAGTCTAAAACTCTTAGCGATAGTGACTCAAGTGAGTAGAGCTCAGAAAATGAGGAAGCCTACTTCGGGCTCATGGCTCATTCTGACGTGGAAGTGGGTGAATCAGAGTATCGTGGGAAGGTAAACTCGCACACTATACTCTCGGAACCAAAAACGTCCACTAATAGTCAGGAAGGGTATTTTTCAGAAGAGGGCGAGTTTGAGTTAATGGTTCAGCATGAAAACCTTTTGAAGGCTTTTGACAAATGCCAAAAGGTAGTCAAAAGCAAGCAAATGAAATTGCTTCTCTCAAGGCAGTGGTGTCAAGCCTGAGGGAGGAAATTGCATAATTGACTGCTCTCAGAAGTGAAATCCACTCCTTGCAAGAGGAATTGAAAAGCTCAGCTGAAATATTAATGCAGAAAGAGAAATATCTTGATGAGGTGGAAGAAAAGCTCTTGGTGGAGAGAAAACTCGTTGAGAGTTACTCCAAGCCTAAGAATTTTCTCCCTCTCATTGATGAGTTCTCAGCTCCAAAGATGGGTTGTGGTCTTTGCCACATAGCTGGAAAGGGTAAAGCTGCCAAGAAAGCCAATGCCAAAGAAAAGGGGAAGACACCCATGGGTCAACCCTCATTTAGGAAGGTTATCTTCCCTACGAATAAGTTTGACCCTGAGTCATCTTATGGTCATCTAGCTAGTCCTACTTATGTAGTGCCCACGAAGAGATACCAGGGATGGACCCATCCCCGAGACTATGGTGTCAGTGTTTTTAAAGCACCTTATGAAGAAAAAGAACTCAAGAGTTATGGTCTTTATATTCATGGACATAACCATACGAGGGCACCAAAAGCCAAAAATGTTGTACCTAAGGCAAAGGAGATGGAGAAGCCATGCGTATGCTGAAATCAGTAGGCTTCCACTTCTAAGAATGTTTCCCCTGCTAGACCTCACATTCAAAAGGTAAAGCAGGAGTACAAGAGAAGGTACAATAGGTTAGACTGTTGGTGCTGCGACAAAATTGGTCATTTTTGAAAGGTAGAGGATATATCTTAAATTTACACTAGAGATAAATATATAAGGAGAAAAGAAATCACAACACATAAAATAAAGAGAAGTACAACCAGACAACACAATAAGTTATAGTGGTTCCCCTAAATTTGGGTACATCCACTCTTCTATCACCCTGGTAGGAATCCACTATAAGTTTTTGATCAGGTGCCCTGCCACCAAACATGTTTTTGCTCAGGTGCCTTATCACCACAAGATCTATTTGCAGGGAGATCTCACAACATTTTGAGCTTTTGATCAGGTGCCCATAAACAAATATACAGGTTTTTGATCAGGTGCCCTGCCACCAAGAGATTACTTTTGAAGGGAATAAAACCATGTACACAGGAAAGGGAAAAGAGATGATGTTGTCTTCTCTATCTCAAATCAATGAGAGAAGACTAGTGGATGTTGATGATGTCAAAGCTCCCCCTGAGATGTTGAATGGTTCAGGAAAGAAGGAAGCTTTGCTTCAGGGTATAATCCTTCAGATTGATGATAATCTCCAACAAGCTTTTTAGACCGATATTTATTTGCGTCTCTTGAAAAGCCTGGAGCAGATGAAGAACTCTGTGGATATCTTGATTGATGCAGAGTTCCTCTTTCTCTGTAAAAGGAAAGCCTTCTTATTTTTTTGTACTGCTTTCTGTATTTTTTATTTATTCTCTATTTCTAATTCAAACATTTGAATTCATTTATCTTGATAATGGCTGAAGCATTCCCGAGAGAGTAGAAGATGCCTTGGGAAATAATTCAGAATTAACTTCTGAAACAACCCAAATTAAAGTTCCCTTTGAACGACTATTTCCATTAAATATGAGAGTTATAATCCCCTTAATTAATTCTGCCAACGGTAAAACATCTACATGAAAACTGCACAGAATTCATCGATCTGGGCTCGTAGATCGTCGAGCTCAGTTTCCATTTCGTCGAGCTGAGAATCTGTCTTGAGTCCAGTGATCGTCGACCTAAGCTCGGAGTTCGTCGAGCTCAGCTGGATTTCGTCGAGCTAAACTTCTTGCTTGAGATCAGAGTTCGTCAACTTGAACTCAGAGAAGGAACTCTGAGTTCGTCGACCTGAGTTCGACGTTCGTCGAACTGAGTTCCTGACTTTGTCACAACTGCATTTCTTGGAATTCTTTCAGCAATCCTCGAGAGTCCTTCTGAGGAAAATCTAGAAATAAACCTATGACCCATGACTATATATTTTGGGTCAATCTAAATATCCTAATAGTGGTCCTTCCCAAAATCAGAAATAGGGTTCCAACAATCTCCCCCTATTTGCGTAAGGACACTATTTAGACAAAAATAAATAAAATACAAAGCAAAACAATCTTCTTGAATTATAAATTTTTCAGCAGATGTACAGAGGTGCTTTAAGAAATAAAATAAAGATAACAAAGATTTTAGGGCAAAATTTAAAACTAAGGAGCAGTTGCAAAAGAATCTGTAAAGGTTGTCAGCTGCACTTTTGGTTATCTTCAACTGAACTTTCAGCATGTTTGAATCCATTTTTGATTTTCTGAATAATTGAAACTGCTGATTGCTGTAACATCTTAAGCAATTTCCCCTTTATAAAATAAACAATGCCCCTACTATTGTAGCCTTCTAAACAATCTCCCCCTATACAGCTACTACTGTATCCTCTGTATTGACTGAGACTATAGCTTTTGATTACTATCAAATACCACTGCTCCTTTGTGGTAAGATAGGTATTTTCCTGAAAAGAGATGTTAGGAGTTCTGGACCCAGATTATCTTGAGTCCTGGTTCTCTTTTATAATAATTAGAAATAAAATAACACTTAGGTTGATTTTATAATCCTAAATTTCCTAAAAGGGATGAACCACTGGGTAAAAGGATTTGTAAAATTTTGAGTTTGATTATAATTCTGAAGAGAATAAATATTTCTTTTTTGAAATTTTGAGTTTGACGAATTAAGGTAATTTCGTCGAACTGAGTTCGACGAATGGTAGTGGTTTCGTCGATCTTTGCTCATAGAATAATAGAAATCATTTTCTCTATTCCACTTTCGTCGACCTCTGTTCGACGAATCATATTTATTTCGTCGAGCATAAATTCCTGACCAGTTAAGATTAAAATCTCAATTCATAGTTCGGCGATCTCTGTTCGGCGAATGGTGTTGTTTTCGTCGAGCTTGGTTCGACGAATTATATTGAACAAAAATTTTCTGAAGATTTTTAGTTTGATTTGGTAAAACATCAGTTATTTTGTCTAAATCTGTTAACTTTTCTTTGCCTTTAACTAATTCTAATGAGCCTATTTGTTCAGAAGTATTTTTTAAATCTTCTTTTAGTTTTATGTTTTCAGAAGATAAATTATTTACTTTCTCTCTGAGAAGTTTTATTTCCTTCTCAGATTGAATTAAATCTTTACATAGGATTTTAAAATCTTTTTTAAAATGTTCTGAAGAGAAACCAAAGGAAGAGATTACATGATTCTCTTCTGATTCACATTCTGATTCTTCATCAGAGTCTGATTCTTCATCGGAGTTGCTACAAGATGCATTTATTTCCATTAGGCAAAATTCTCTTGCTCTTACTCTTGACTCTTCTTCATCTTCAGTTGTACAGGATGAAGCTATAGAGTCAGTCTAAGTTTCAGCTTCAAAGTATCTTTCTTTAGCTGATCCAGCAACCATTATTGTGAGAGAGTCCAAAATATCTTTTGCTGATGAACATTCATCAATTTCCTTAAAAATATCATCAGACATTGATTGTGCAAGAATGTTCATGGCTTGTGCATCAGCAATCTTTAGCCTTTTCTGTGCTTTTGTCCATGGAGGTGATGGAACATCATTGATGCTTGTTGTTTCCAATGGTTGATAAGGTCCTATCAAAATGGAGTTGTATATGGCTTCATCAATAGAATTAATAAAAAGCATAATCCCTGCCTTCCATAGTGCAAGCTTATCTAGTTTGCACATAAGAGGTCTAGTGCTTGAGAACTCTTCAATTTGTGTCATTATAAACTCTTAAGAAATATAAGATCTATCAGATCGTTTGGTTCAGGTGTTAGCTTGTACAACCAAAAAATCTTGCTCTGATACCAATTAAAAGTTACGGGATAGATCTTAAATTTACACTAGAGATAAATATATAAGGAGAAAAGAAATAACAACACACAAAATAAAGAGAAGCATAACCAGTCAAAACAATGAGTTATAATAGTTCCCCTAAACTTGGGTACATCCACTCTTCTACAACCCTGGTAGAATCCACTACAGGTTTTTGATCAGGTGCCCTGCCACCAAACAGATTTTTGCTTAGGTGCCCTGTCACCACAAGATCTATTTGCAGGGAGATCTCACAACCCTTTGAGCTTTTGATCAGGTGCCCAAAAACCAACACACTGGTTTTTGATCAGGTGCCCTGCAACCAAGAGTTTACTTTTGAAGGGAGTAAAAACCCTATACACAAGAAAGGGAAAAGAAATGTTGTTGTCTTCTCTATCTCAAATCACTAAGAGAAGACAAGTGGATGTTGATGATGACAAGCTCCCCCTAAGATGTTGAATGGTTCAGGAAAGAAGGAAGCTTTGCTTCAGGGTGTAGGCCTTCAAATTGATGATGATCTCCAACAAGCTTTATAGACTGATATTGATTTGTGTCTTTTGAAAAGCCTGGAGTAGATGAATAACTCTGTGGATATCTTGATTGATGTAGAGTTCCTCCTTCTCTGTAAAAGGAAAGCCTTCTTCTTTTTTTTGTACTGCCTTCTGTCTTTTTTATTTATTCTCTGTTTCGAATTCAAACATTTGAATTCATTTATCTTGATAATGGCTGAAGAATTCCCGAGAGAGTAGAAGATGCCTTGGGAATTAATTCAGAATTAACTTCTAAAACAACCCACATTTAATGTTGCCTTTGAACGGCTATTTACATTAAATATGTGAGTTATAATCCCTTTAATTAATTTTGCCAACGGTAAAACATATGCCTGAAAACTGCACAAAATTCATCGATCTGGGCTCGCAGATTGTCGTGCTCAGTATCACAACATCGGAGGGTCTTTTCTGGGCACACCAGTACTTTCTGTTACTCCCCTTCACAGGTACACCCGCAAATATCACAAATGTCAATGGTATTTTCCTGGCTTACCATGTCGGTACTTCCTGCTACTCCCCTTCACAGGTACCACCCATGAACATCAAGCATTACAAAGGGTATTTCCTGGACTGCCAATCCAGTACTTCCTGCTACTCCCATTCATAGGTATAACCCAATAGCACAAGCATTTACGGGTATTTCCTGGACTACCACTCCAGTACTTCCTGCTACTACCCTTCACAGGTTTAACCCGTCGACTCCTAAACTACACATTTATCACGGAGTCTTCTCCGGTGCATATATGCAACTTCACCATTCCAGACCAACCTGTCCAAATAGGCTTCACACAACATGCCTATTCCGTACTCCATTTCCGGATCTATATGCCAAATGATTAGGGATTTCATGAATCAACCCAAAAGACTGCCATAATCAGCCACCCTCTGGTGGGGGAATTATATGCATATGCCAAAAAGGAAGCCTTCACATGGCTAGGAAGAAAGGTCATTACCCGTGAAGAATGCTTCGGCTCCATAAGCTCCTAGATGGCTGGAAAGAACATCAATGGCTTTTCTTCCACAACGCTGGCCCCGGATCTCTAGCCGGAACTCCGCGGCACCACCGGTGGCCACTTCCTCTTCCTCCTTCTCCTTCTTCCTCTCTCTATCTAACTTTTAGAAAGATAAAGGCCCAAGTAAAGAATGAGATTTCCTTATCATACACAGCCTTAAGGAAGTAGGGAGGCACCTCAGCCCTTGGATCCCAGCTGAAGATTTGGAGAGCCATGATTTTGCCAGAAAAGCATATTTTTTGCCTAACATGGCTTGTGACATGCCCGTATCATAGGCCGTGTACCCCAAGCGGTGCTCAGCCGACTTATCCAGACCAGTACACACCCATTTTACACGCTTGTATCACGGGCCGTGTCATCTGACACGCCTTCAGACATGTCCGTGTCTGTGGCCGTGTACTTCAGGCTGCATAAAATCAACTTCAACCCGAGCAAGACACGGCTAGTGACACACCCGTGTCCCAAGCCGTGTAAACCATGACACACCCGTGTCCTGGCCTCATTGTCTTGGGCACATCCAGAAAAGGGCACGGCCTGTGACATGCCTGTGTCCCAGGTCGTGTGCCCATACACGGTAGCTGACACGCCCCAGCTCCACTTCGTCGAGCTGAAGTTCGTCGACCCGCAGAGGACACGGCCTCTGACACGCCCGTGTCAGACGGCGTGTGCCCTCATTCTTCATCGAACAAAATTTCGCTGACCTGTTGTCGGCTGCTCACCCGAGCAGGACACGCCCTGGGACACGCCCGTGTCCAAGGCCGTGTCACCCCATTTTTTCC
Organism: Platanthera guangdongensis; assembly: GCA_039583875.1. NCBI lineage: Eukaryota > Viridiplantae > Streptophyta > Magnoliopsida > Asparagales > Orchidaceae > Platanthera > Platanthera guangdongensis. The sequence continues at coordinate 18,390,966 of CM077160.1, read as the reverse complement.
AATTCTAAAATTTAGGGTGTTACAAACCTCCCCTCCTTACAAACATTTCGTCCCCGAACTTTGCATAAAGTAAGCAACTTAATTAGAAGGATTCCATTCCATATGTGTTCAATACAACGTGACACGCACTGCATAACAGTTACTCAAAGAGCTCGGGAAATTCAGCCCGCATGGTCTACTCTCGCTCCCATGTGAGTTCGTCACGGCTGCAGTTGTCCCACAGGACTTTGACCATCCCGATCATCTTGTTCTGTAACTGTTTATCAGCACGATCTTCTATCTGAATGGGCCTAACCTTCATCATTAGCTCATACTACACCGACACACGATCATTCTCGATTACCTAAGCTGGATCTTTGATGACCTTCCGAAGCACCGAGATGTGAAACACATCGTGTAATCCACCCAAGTCTGCCGAAAGAGCTAGCCAATATGCAGCTTCCCCAACTCACTCGACCACTTCAAATGGACCGAGGTATCTGGGACTCAACGTTTTCAGACGTCGAATCCTGGACACGCCTTTGAAGGGTTTGATCTTCAAGTATACCCAATTACCCATCGCGAACTCCACATTACGGTGCTTGGCGTTGTACTATTTTGCTTGATGATCCTGGGCTATCAGTAGCCTTTCGCGAATCGTGCGTATTGTCGAGTTCGCTTCCTCAACTTCGTTACGCCTATAAAGTTTAGAGTCGCCTGCCTCTGCCCAAGCCAACAATGTACGACATGTCTGACCATACAGAGCTTCAAATGGTGCCATACCGATGCCCGCTTGGTAGCTGTTGTTGTAGGCAAACTCCACTAGATAGAGATGATCTTAGCATCTCTTCCCAAAGTCCAGGGCACACATCCAGAGCATATCCTCCATGGTTTAATTGGTCCTCTCCGTCTAGCCATCCGTTTGGGGATGAAAGGCCGCACTGAACGCCAATTTTGTGATCAACAGCTGATGGATTAGCCTCCAGTCACTCGATGTGAACCGTCCATTACGATCACTTACGATGCTCTTAGGAACACTGTGTAGCCGTATAATCTGCTCCACATAAAGCTTTGCCAAACTTTCCATAGAATCGTCCTGTTTACTTGGAAAGAAGTGCGCCATCTTTGTCAGTCGGTCCACAATCACCCATATGTAATCATTCCCGCGCTGAGATCTCGGCAACCCGTGCACAAAATCAATAGAAATATCGTTAAACTTCCATTCCGGAATCGGCAGCGACTTCAAGAAACCGCCCGGCTTCTAGCATTCCGCCTTCACCAAAGTGCAAGTTTGGCATTTGGCCACATAATGAGCGACATCCTTCTTCAGTCCTGGCCACCAGAACAGTTTCTTCATATCACTGAACATCTTTGTGCTCGCAGGGTAAATTGAGTAATTCGTATAGTGCGCCTCATACATCAACTCTTCCCTCAATTTGCCCAAACTTGGGACGCACAAACGACCCTCTTTCCACAAAAGGCCGTCATCCCAGGAGAATTTGCCCTCTGGCCCATCTTTGGCATAGCGTTGGAGACTATCATCTAGCTTCGTTGCTCGTCGAACTATGTCTGCAAGGTCACGCTGCACCTCCATCCAGTTCAAACATGCATCGACTGTCACATTCTTGTCAACACAAGATATCTCCAATGCTTCAAACTCCTGGATTAGACGTTCATCATGCCTCTGCAACCAGCTTGCCCTTACTGGAGCTCTCCGACTCAAGGCATCTGCGACCACATTTCCCTTCCTGGGAGTATAATGAATCGCAAAGGTGTAGTCTCCAAGGAACTCCAACCACCTTCGTTGTCGCATATTCAGGTCCTTTTGCTCCAACAAATACTTTAGGCTCTTGTGATCAGTATAGATTTTCACTTTCACTCCATACAGATAATGCCTCCACAACTTCAGTGCAAAGATCACCGTCGCCAACTCTAGGTCGTGGACGGGATAATTTCGTTCATGCACCTTCAATTGGCGAGAGCCATAAGCAATTACTTTCCCATTTTGCAGAAGGACGCAGCCTAAGCCACTCCCTGAAGCATCACTGTAGATTTCAAATCCATCAATACCACATGACGACGTCAACACAGGCGTTGTGGTTAGCCGACACTTCAGCTCTTCAAAAGCTCGCGCGCACTCCGGCGTCCAAATGAACTTCTGATCCTTTCTCGTCAGTGTGGTTAGAGGCAAAGCGATCCGCGAGAAGTTTGCAATAACTCTTCTATAGTAGCCTGCCAGTCCAAGGAAGTTCCTACTTCGGCCACTGAAGATAACATTGGCCACTCCTGTATGGCCCTTATCTTTGCTGGATCCATTGCTATGCCCTCTCCGCTTACCACATGGCCCAGAAAAGCCACCGATGATACCCAAAACTCGCACTTCGAGAACTTGGCGTAGAGCTTATTCTTCCTCAACATTTGCAACACTAACCGCAAGTGCTTCTCATGATCGGCTTCCGATTGCAAGTACACCAGAATATCATCAATGAACACAATCACGAACAGATCCAGGTACTCTCGGAATATTTTGTGCATCAAGTCCATAAACATCGAGGGCGCATTGCACAGCCCAAACGACATTACCGTGAACTCATAATGCTCATACCGTGTTCCAAATGTGGTTTTGGGAATATCTTCTTCCCGTATCCTCAACTGGTTATAACCTGACTTCAAATCCAACTTCGAGTAGACGGTGGATCCCACCAGCTGATCGAACAACTCATCAATCCGAGGAATCAGATACTTATTATTTTCGGTCAGCTTGTTCAGTTCGCGGTAATTAATACATAACCGCAAGCCGCCGTATTTCTTCTTCACAAATAGAACAGGTGCACTCCAAGGTGACATGCTTGGACGTACATAACCCTGCTCCAGTAACTCTTGAAGTTGGACTTTCAATTCCGCCATTTATTTTGGCGCGATGCGATATGGCAAGCGGGCCACAGGTTTCGCACCTGGCACCAACTCGATCATGAAGTAAATCTCTCGCTGGGGTGGTATCCCAGGGAGATCCTTGGGAAACACATCTACGAAGTCCGATACAACCGGAACATCGTTCACACCGGCCTTCGGCTCAACAGCCTGAATCAGCGTGAAGTAGCACTCTACGCCCTTCCGAACAACCTTAACGACTTGGAGTGCAGACATCAACGTCCCGCCAACTCCTCGCATCTCCGCGAACTTTGTCTACTGCTCGGTATTCTGGCCTAACGTGATCTGTTTGGAATTATAATCAATCAAGGCATGCTGTTCCGCGAGCCAATCAATAGCAAATATCACGTCGAATTCCGATGTCGGTAATACAGATGCAGTCAAATGGAAATCCTGACTTCCTATTTGGACCGCCACATCGCAAGCTCGATCCGCGAGCATCAAACAGCCATTCGGCAACACCACCCTGACACTATCTGTCTTTGCGCGACTAGGTATCCCAAGTCAAGCTAAGAAATTGTGAGACAGAAAAGAATGTGACGCACCCGTATCAAACAGTGCTCGCGCTAGCGGGTCCCGAATCATCACAAAGCCTGTGACAATCATGTCACACACACAAGCCACATACAAATATGCAATAACAAAAGCATACAAGCAATAAAACAACCAATAACGTAACTCGTACCTGTGACGACGTCACTCTGCTTAATGGCCTCCTGTAGTCCAAGATTGTAGACCCGGGGTTGCGCTTTTGAGGCAGAGGATTCCACCACTGCTTTTCCTTTCTCCGCATATGACGCTCCCGCCTTCTTTTCAGTCTTTGGCGACACCCGACAATCACGGGCTATATGCCCCACCCGTCCACAATTAAAGCACGTACGAGCCTTCGGCCTTGAAGTGGACCCCGATGTTGCTCCCGATGCAACCGAAGAAGGAGCTTGTCTAGCCGCCTTGGACTTCTTGCCCCATCTCTTCTTATAATACACTTTCCCATGTCGGGGCACCTTGAACTCTGGCTCTATTGCAGCCAAGGCCCGCTTCCCTTGCACCCTTTTCATGTCTTTTTCCAATGCGCACGCAGGGTTGACAAACGCATGGAAGCCTTGGTTTACAGAACTAGAGAGCAGGAATCGTAGCTCGTCCTGCAGTCCTTTATAGAACCTATTTGTCTTCCTCTGAGCATCAACAAATATAGAACCCGCATACCGTCCCAAGTGTGTGAACTCATGCAGGTAAGCTTCAACATTGCCTTCACCTTGCATCAGCCTTTGGAATTAATTCTCCATGGCAATGCGCTGTGCCGCCGGGAGGTGCTTTGTAAGGAAGAGTCGGGAGAATTCTTCCATCGTCGGTTGTGTTAATGGTCGACCCGCTAAGTGATGTAGTTCCATCTTATCCCACCATAAACGAGCCTCTCCTTCCAGCAAGAAGGTGGCTAAGGTGACTTTTTGATGTTCCTCCGTTCCGATTGCCATCATGATCTGCTTGACGCGCGACAACCAGTCTTCTGCCTGTGTAGAGGATCCCATGCCCGTAAACATAGGCGGGTTAAAACTCATGAACTGCTTTAACTATTTCTCAGCTGCTCGAGGGTCCACAGGCGCTACAGGTTCTGGCCTCGCTGTCACCTGTTCTGGCCTCAATGCCGACTGTGTCTGCCCAATCAATTGTGCTTGAATCATGGAAAACAAGGCCTCAGCAACTAATTGCATAGTTTCCGCAGAAGTCGGAGGTGTAGGCACCTCAGCTGGTGTCGTACTTTCATCAGAACACTGGGCCTCCGATTGCCCAGCACCACTCCGCGTCACATAAAGGTGGACAAGACACGCACATTAGCGACCGCACACAAGCAATCACACAAAATAGGAACGCGTAGGTTTGTCAAACACATGTATTTGCATTCCTAAAGTGGACATTCACGAGTTCAACAGTGTTCAGTTGGTTCGCACAGACACATGCACAGCGGAAGCCTGGTGGGCCCATAACCCACAGGTCCCAGGATCGAAACCTAGCTCTGATACCAAAATATAACAACCCCATCCGTTTATATAGTCTATACTAGAAGGTCCGGCCGGGGCCCCACAGCATAGACCGCAAAACAGGCCGTGAAGTTATGGAGTGATAGCAGAGTAGCGCATCCTAACACATATGCATTCTAGCAGAATCCTATAACACAAAATCTGAACTCCACCCTGAATGTCCACCATATAAAAGCTCCATAGTTATACATATATAATCAGGAATGTTGGCAAATACAAAGTCACTGGACTTATGGCCTTACAAGGTTATACACAACAGTGGCTTTAAACATTGGCGCGCAGGCCAGCCACAAATAATTACAACACGACATTAAAAGCTTAGCCTTTGAGGGCTAGCAGCGGCAGAAACAACAACAACAATAGCAGGGTCTTCAGCCTTTATGTGTCCTGCTTGGTTCTCCAGCACCTATGCAAGGACATTCCACACAGCGGTGGCAAACAAGGCAATGGTCAGCATTCAGCTGACCAATTTTATAACGACCCGACCCCTTTCTCGGGGCAGTGACATTTCTTCCCTGCAGGCATAGCCATCTCATGCATATATATTCATTACATATTGTGCACTCACGCACAAACATTCCATCACAACCGTCAGCCACGCGGCCGGACGATCCGTGCACTCAGGGCACATTCTTGGTGTACTGGTGAACTAGTTGCCCACCACCGTATAAGGGTCACAACCCAACGACAAATCAATTGAGCATTTACTCCATGGCGTGCAGTCAGAGATTATAGCCTTAGTGAACCAGGATTGTCCCGTAGCCCCCCATTGTATCACGGCGCGCAGGCCTAAGACTATCACTATGAGCTCCAACATATCGCACTTTCAGGTCTCACGTCAGACGGACATAACACAGGTCGGATCATCTACCCCCGTTGCTCAAATCGCCTTGCCATCACCGAGTACGGCGTACTCGCGACTAAATAAAAGTCGCGGGTCGGTTTTATCATTCCTGTTTGGCATAAAGCCTGGGTGTTTTCCAGGGTGCACCAGTACTTATTATCACACCCATTCATATCACAACATCAGAGGGTCTTTCCTCGGCACACCAGTACTTCTTGTTACTCCCCTTCACAGGTACACCCCGCAAATATCACAAATGTCAAGGGTAGTTTCTTGGCTTACCACGTCAGTAGTTCCTGCTACTCCCCTTCACAGGTACCACCCATGAATATCATGCATTACAATGGGTATTTCCTGGACTGCCAATCCAATACTTCCTGCTACTCCCATTCACAGGTATAACCCAATAGCTCAAGCATTTACAGGTACTTCCTGGACTACCACTCCAGTACTTCCTGCTACTGCCCTTCACAGGTTTAACCCGTCGAGTCCTAAACTACACGTTTATCACGGAGTCTTCTCCTATGCGTATATGCAACATCACCAATCTAGACCAACCTGTCTAGAGGGGCTTCACACAACATGCCTATTCCGTACTCCATTTTCGGATCTATATGACAAATGATTGGGGATTCCATGAATCAACCCAAAAGACTCCCATAATCAGCCACCCTCTGGTGGGGGAATCATATGCATATGCCAAAAAGGAAGCCTTCACATGGCTAGGAAGAAAAGTCATTACCCTTGAAGAACGCTTCGGCGCCACGAGCTCCTAGATGGCTGGAAAGAACCGCAATGACTTTTCCTCCACAACGCTGGCCACAGATCTCTAGCCGGAACTCTGCAGCACCACCGGTGGCCACTTCCTCTTCCTCCTCCTCCTTCTTCCGCTCTCTCTCTCTAATTTTTAGAAAGATAAAGGACCAAGTAAAGAATGAGATTTCCTTCTCATCTACGGCCTTAAGGAAGTAGGGAGGCACCTCAGCCCTTGGATCCCAGCTGAAGATTTGGACAGCCACGATTTTGCCAGAAAAGAATATTTTTTGCCTGACAAGGCCTATGACACGCCCTTGTAATGCGCCGTGTACCCCAAGCGGTGCTCAACCGACTTATCCAGACCAGTACACACCCATGTGACATGGCCGTGGCCGTGTCATCTGACACGCCTTCAGACACGCCTGTGTCTGTGGCCGTGTACTTCAGGCTGCACAAAATCAACTTCAACGCGAGCAGGACACGGCTAGTGATATGCCCGTGTCCCAAGCCGTGTAACCCATTACATACCCGTGTCCTGTCCTCATTGCCTTGGGCACATCTAGAAAATGACACGGCCTGTGACACGCCCGTGTCCCAGTCCGTGTGCCCATACACGGTAGCTGACACGCCCCAGTTCAACTTCGTCGAGCTGAAGTTCGTCGACCCGCAAAGGACACAACCTCTAACACGCCCGTGTAATAGGGTGTGCGCCCTCATTCTTCATCGAACGAAATTTCGCTGACCTCTCGCCGGCTGCTCACCCGAGCAGGACACGCCCTGGGACACGCCCGTGTCCCAGGCCTTATCACCCCATTTTTCCCAATTCTGAAATTTAGGGTGTTACACTAGGAACCAAGGACCCAAATCTGTTTGGGTTCCTAAGGTAAAGTGAATTGCTTTTGCAGGTATGTCCAAAGGACAACAAAAATCCAATCTGGTATTTAGATAGTGAATGCTCTCGGCACATGACCAGGACTAGAAGCCTATTTCTTGATTTCACCCCGGTCAAAGACGGACCAAAAGTCATCTTTTGAGGGTCTGACCGAGGAACTACAAAAGGCTATGGTATGATTTCCATCGGCGTAGTCTCTTTCACATACGTAGCTTATGTTCAAGGACTACACCATAATCTTATAAGCTTAAGTCAACTATGTGATAAGGCTACATCATTATGTTTTGCAAGGACAAGAGTTTGATAAAATCATCTGCAAATTTGGAGATGGTCTTAACAGGAACTCGGAGCAGAAATATTTTCAGTTTGAATTTCCTATGTTTAAACAACTCTACCTCAATGTGTTTTATTACTAAAAATAGTGTCTCTCTCTATGACCAATGTCACAAGAGATTAGCACATATTAATTTCAAAACTATAAATATGCTATTTTCTCACAACTTAGTACGAGATGCCCCTATTATTAAGTGCCTTAAAGAGAGTCTGTGTCACTCATGCCAAATGGGTAAGCAGACAAGGACTAACTTCAAGGGTATAGCTGAAAAAGATTCTACGAGAAGCTTATACTTGATTCATATGGACTTATTCGTTCCTATGCCTGTTCACAGTTTAGGAGGTAAGGTCTACACATTTGTAATTGTTGATGACTACTCGCGTTTTACTTGGGTGTTATTTTTGAAACACAAGTCAGACACCTTTAATTCTCTCACTAATTTTATCCGACAAATTCAGAATGAATTGAACTGCTCGGTGGTCAAAATCAGAAGTGACCATGTAACAGAGTTTGAGTCTGGTTCCATGACAAACATTTGTGAAAGTCAAGGTATCTTTCATGAGTTTTCCCTCCCATGCACTCCACAGCAAAATGGAGTTCCTGAGAGAGGAATAGAACCCTAATTGAAGCAGGAACAACTATTTTGAACGACGCTTCACATCTGAAGTACTTTCAGGCTGAAGTAGTCAACACAGCTTGTCACGTGCAAAACAAAGCACTTATCAACAAAAGCTATCGTAAGACCCCTTATGAGCTATTGAAGGGAAGAGAACCGACTATGTCCTATTTTAGAATCTTTAGAAGTAAATGCTTCGTACTTAATAATGGGAAGTATTACAACACAAAGTTTAGTGAAAAGTTGTTGGGTATTGTATCCACAATTACCTGGATTTGAGGAAGCCACCTGTCAAGCTAAGATGAATTCACAATGTATTTGATGAAACATCTTAAGTTGTGCTTGCAGCTCCTCCACGATAAGTGCACACCAATGTCAGGGTGCAGTAGGTCAATATACACGGGTCTGCAAGACGTAATCCCTCGTTGAGCAGATCGGTGTGTTGGCCTACGTGTACTCTCTCTATTGGAGTGCACTTACTTTCAAGTACAGGGCCGTTCATATGCAAGAGAAGACAAGGAGCATGGATGGGTCAAGGAGCAGCTCCAGGGTGGAAGACAAAAATTCGTCCAAGGAAAATTCGACGAGAATCACCAAGTGATTCTCGCCGATTCGGCGAGAATCACTAGTGGTTCTCGCCGAATCGACGAGAATCATTAGTGATTCTCGCCGACCCCTTCTGGCTACCTCAAAACGGTGCCAAGTAAGATTCGGCGAGAATCACTAGTGATTCTCGCCGAACCAGTGGTTAAGCAGCTCATGAATACCAAGTGAAAATCGCTGAGAATCAATAAGTGATTCGGCGAGAATCACTAGAGATTCTCGACGAATCGTCGAGAATCACTTGGTGATTCTCGCCGATTCGTCGAGAATCACCTGCGATTCTCGCCGATTTTCACTTAGTGATTTCTCGGGATGCTGCTGGACCGGATTATGCCGCTGGACTAGTTTGAACCGGATTTCGGGTTTCTACTTGTGGGACCCACAACGGTCATATTGTATGGGTCTTCAATGTGTAAATATATGGGTATTTTGGAACAGTGATAAAGCGAAGAAAACCAGACATACGCGAGCACGGACAAACCCTAGATCCCCGCCTCCGCTCCGTCGCCGCCGCCACCGCTCGCGATAAGTTGGTCGCCGCTGTTGATCGCTTCTCTTCCCGATCTCCGGCGACAGAAGCTTAGCAAAGCTCTGAGTCTCACGTGTCTATCCGGAGATCTCTTGTCTCTCGATTTGTTGACCGGGAAAATCTCCCCCATCCGAATCGATCGAGACGACTGATCCTAGAGTGACCGTTGGTAGACCTAGCTTGCTTCGCAACGAAGATTGGATCTCTATTTTCAGCAGCCACTCATCATCATAGCCGCCGATCCCGAAGCTAGCCGCCGCTCGTGTTGCCGCCGCCGGTTCCGGGGAGATCCTCTCCAAGAGAGACCAAGGTTGTAGACTCTTCGTTGACTTCACGAACACGTCGTCGAACGAAGAGGAACACCGTATTCTCCAAACGAAGTTTGTATCTCGTGTACATTCTATATTTACTTTTGTTGTAAAGGAACTTTTGTTCCGTGTTGTAAGGGTTGGGTGCAACCCGATTTGTGGGAGTGTTGACTCTCACGTGTGGAAGGGTTCCTTCCGATAGTGCAGGGATTGGATTTCAATCCTGTTGGAGAAGAGACCGAGTCGTCCCTTGTTGGGAGATAGGTCGAAGGGGGAAAGTGGATGTACCCAAGTCGGGGAACCACTATAAATTGCCTGTGTATTCTGTGTGCTGTGTTTTTTATTTTTATTGTGCAGGTACATTCGTAAATTCCGCAAAAGCGCTACACGTCACCTATTCCCCCCCATAGGTGCACATAGCTGACACTAGGTGGACTTTCAAGTGGTATCAAAGCGAGGTTACTCATCAAAAATGTTAACACCTTGAGTAGAATCCTGCCACCAGTGTCAGAAGCATGGAGCTGGATTATGAGATAACGCCACTCAAACTCCCCGCATGCACAAAGGATTATTATCCCATCTGGAGAATGAGAGTGTCATTTCACCTTGATGCTATCGATCCTCGAGCATCCTTCATCCTGGAAGAGGGTCCGTTTATTCCAATGAAGACCTCCGACTCTGGGATCCAAGTGCCCATGGGCATTGCTGAGATGTCAGAGACAGAACTATCACTATTTCACTTGGACGAGAGGATTCGTCAAATTATCATGGATATCTGGTCTGGAGCCTCTCGCTCTAGATTGGCAAAATGTAGAACGGCTAAATCTCTGTGGATGATGATCTCAGAGCTGATGGGGGGGGGTCAGAGAAAGCTGGAATATGCTGTCAATCAGAGGATGAAGCGTATGTGGGGGTCCTCACTTCTGAAGATGAAGGCAAGGATCCCTCGGACTGCATCAGAGCTCCAGTGTCCGTGTCAGAGACTGAAGAGGACAGTGAGGAAAGCAGCTCTGATGTGGATGAAACAATAGTCACTGGATCTAATGACAATAACACAGAAGAGCAGGTAACTTCTTCATCCTGCCCCGTATCTCTTGAAATTTCTGAAGACAGGAACTGTCCTCCTTCAGAAAATTCTGATTCCCTGAAGAGAGCCCTTCAGGAAAGCAACCTACTTGCTGAGGAGCAAGCTCGAGAGATTGCTCGATTGAAGATCTTGTTGGTTCTCCAATTGGCGTCCAACAAGGTTAAGGACTCTAAGATCTCAGCTCTAGAGAGTAGTCTAGATAATGAGAAACATATAGTATCAAACTTTTCCAAAGTTGATGCTATAAAGAGAAAGCAAGAAACCGGGTGGATCTCCCGGATTATCCAGGCATGGAGAAATGGGGAAACGGTATTCCGACCCCCCACTCCAGGCAGGAAGGCAACTCATCATGCCTTCAGGTATGACCACAGGAATAGTCGTGGTCACTGCAAGGGTGATCTGTCCCCATGTGGAAACGTCCATAGTGCAAGGGCCGTCATGGCCACCCATGAGGAAATACCTAAGGCTCATTCTGAGCCCTTTGTATTCACTGCCACTGCCTCAACACAGTGTGGATCTGCATGTCCCAGCTCACAGAAGACTTCTCACCACTCGAGGACACGGGATAGAGAGGATAGAAGCCATGATGTCAGGTTCCATGGGGCCTCTGTAAGGGAGATGCCTGAAAGAATGGCACCACCTTCCCGGCCTCATAACGCTCACAACATGCATTCTTTCCACCCTTCCACGTGTCACGATGGAAGAGGAATTTTTGTGACAAGATCATGTCCTATCCCATTTAGACCTAGGACCGTGACTACATCAGTCACTAGATCAGGTCGGAAACGGCGATACACCATTCACCCATGTTGGTGCTGCGGCAAAGTGGGGCACTTTGCCATCGACTGTTGGCACAACCCCTCTGTGCCCACGGCAAGGGCTTATCCACATTCTCGGGACAGAGGTACTCTTCCAGACAGGTTTTCTGAAGGAAGGCAGTTGCGTGATTATGCTAACAGGAACCTAGGACCCAATATGATTTGGGTTCCTAAGGTAAAGTAATTCTTTCTTGCAGGGTAGTCTAGGTTCCCGTGAATATGATGGGAACTAGACAGTAGGTGGCTCAAGACTAAATTGGAACAATCGTCTGCAATACCAGATGTGATATCAATTTGAGCATACTCACATTGAGCTTCTGATATGTTCTACCTGAGGGACTAAAACAATGACTCTCAAAATCCCAGGTACTCATGATCAGTTTCAAGACTTGAGTCGTTTTCAATTGACAATTACCTATATATATATATATCCTTATATTCAGATACATCTTTGTATATTAGTATGTATGCACATCTAAGGATAGGTTAACACGATACATGCAAACCTTTATACATCAATAAAAAGTTAACGAAGATATGTCATTATGAATCTCGACAACTCACAATTGACATCAAGAAGTGTTTGGAGAAGCCTCGCTCAAATCCAAATAGATTGTCTTTACAATCAATATGTATTTATCGTTCTTATTTTGACTTGACATCAGAAGAATTCGAAAATGTTGCAATGCTTCCTTTCGTGAAAATTCCCAGTAGAGAAACCTTTCAATTTCGGATTAGACAAATCCCGCCGACCCATTATATACCCGGAATCTTGGTATCATTTTTATACTTAGTAAAGAAGACCCTTTATATACCAAGAATCCCGCCGAATCCCGCCAAAGGAGCTCGCCGACCGTTCAACTTCCTTAAGTATCCCGCCGAAGGAGCAAGCCACACGAATCCCGCCGACCTTCGCAGAAATCACCCCAAGTCACAAGGTTTCTTCCGCCGACCCGCAGGAAGCTCGTCGCACTGCCTACGCCAAATCCTGTCGAATCACGCCGACTCTTCCCATTCCCACCGACTCGCGGAAGCACGCCGAACCTCGCCAACTCTCCTCCGCTGGACACTCGCCGAGGGGCAACTAACCGCCGCAAGGGACACTTACCGGAAGGACAACTCGCCGTCTCCTGCTGGAAAGCTCGCCAAATCCGTCTCCATCAAGGTTCTCGCAAGGTCCATTGTCAAATCGAGAAGGTTCTCGCAAGGTTCTAGCAAGGCCGAACCCCGCAGGAAACTCTCCTATCCACCGAAGGTCTTCCCAAAGGACGCTCGAGGAAGAGTTCTCGCAGGAAGCTCACCAACTCACTTCCGTATAAGCCCTTAGGTAACCTCTTCCTCACCCGTACTTGGACGCTCTCACTAGTGACGCTTTCTTTTTGAATGTTCATTAACGCTTAGAGTAGGGATTCTCTCTCTAGATCTGCAATGGCTCCAAGGACAACTGCTGGGTTGGTCACTGGTTGCGAACTTGTTCGGACTGGATTTTCTCACGCCTCGGACGAATTCCGCAACATCATTCTGATGCTGGAAGAGGCTGGGCTAACATTCGTCCTGGAGTACCCTTGCAAAATCCTGGACAAAGAAGTACTGGAGTTCTTCGCCACTGCAAGACTCCGAAATGGCGACTCACTAATCAAAAGCAAGGTGGCTGGGGCAAAGGTCAAGCTGTCTGCCAGCAAACTGACTCGCTACCTGCAGCTTTCTAGCTCGGAGCATGAGGACTATCTGGAGGACGAGGACAAAACCAAAACTCTCCTATTCTGCGGTCTCCCACGAGGAACACGGTCAATAAAGAGAAAGGATATGAATGAAGAAGGGAAGCTCCTATCTGATATTATTGGAAAGGTGCTCATCTGCAAGCCGGGCTCTCATGACCATATCTCAGGAGATATGTTCAAGATCCTGATAGCTGTTGTCTGTCGTAAGAGGTTCAACTGGGGGGAGTTGTTGTTCGAGAAGATTAAGGACACCTTGGGCACTCCGAGTTTTGGCCGCATCATAAGTCTATATCTAAACCAGCTAAATGGAGACAAGTTTGACATGAGCAAAGGTGTCCCTCTCCACTACTTGAAGAAGATGGACACAAGTGTGTTTGATCGATGGGAGAGGCGTATTGGACAGACTGCAGTGGAAGAGCAACAGGGAGTATCTCCAGCAGTAACCCCCGGTGAAATTCCTGATACCCTGACTGCAGGAATCGAGGGGGAGCCTCTACCCTCGCATACTGATGTAGTATCTGACATCTCCCAGGTGGCTAGGGATGCAGTGGCCGAAATTCAAGAAGAAAGTGACACTGTATTGGAGCCTGCTGACAAAGAATTGGAAGAGACTGATGACAAAGAATTGGAAGAGGCTGCTGATGAAGATGAGTTCATGGATGATGACGAAGAAGATGAAGGGCACAAGGGACATGAAGTATTTGAGGCTCCGGATCCTGTTGAACCTCCATATGACAAGCCTGCACCAGTGGAGGGGGAGACTGAAACATCTAAAGAGGCCGCCAGCATTCCTCCATTAGAGATTGTGATTGTATCCAGCTCTACAGATGCGTCTGCTGAAGAGCAAGGCCAAGAAGTGCCTCCGGCTCTTCCATTACGAGATGAGCTAGCCACTCACACAGTAAATGTCATTCAAGGAATTGTGAATGAACTCAAAGACTCCTTTGCTAACGCACAGAATAAACTGCTGAAAAGGATTAAGACTTCTGAAAATCTGATGCTCAAGAATATGGTGGAAATCAACCATAAACTGGACGTGATGGAGAAGAAATTTGATGAGAAGTATACCGCGGTCGGCGAAGCTGTCACACTCCTTATGGCCGGATTGAAAAAGAACACTGATACTCTTGCTGTCGTAAATCAGAATGCACATGTTGTCGCCAACAACATTCAAAAGTTTGACGGTAATATGGTCACTCTCAACGCCAATCAGCAGGCCTTGGTCTCTGAATTCTCCAAGAACACGAAGCATATTGATGACTCCCTACATTCCTATGCCAACTTCATAGCTGTAGAAGCCAAAAAGGGGGAGAAAGAGTATCTAGCTAAGATGGCTGAGCTCCGAGAAGTCATGATCCTAAACTTCGAACAATCAAACAAGTACGTCTATGACAGCTGCCGGTGGATGCTCCACCAGGCGTTAGGCATCCCCTTGGCTGAAAATCCTGCAGATATTCATCCTCCTGAGACATCTATGGCTGCTGAGGGAATAAGTGCAAGTGCAGCAGATGTTCCCATAAGTGAAGCTGATGCTAGGGCTCTCTCCAAAGCTAAACTGAGGAGCATGTTTGATCAAGAGGCCCTAGCAAAAGCCAAGGCCAAGGGAAAAACTCAGGAAGGGACCTCCAAGGAGACACCAGCTGAAAAGAGGATCAGAATGAGTGAGGAGGACTTACGAAACGAAAAATGGAGTCCAGTTTCAAGGAACATCATCTTAGACACCTTCTGGCTGCAAGAAAGAGGAGAGATCAATCGAAACGAAGTATATTGCCAGTATGAGTGGGAAACGCACAAAACGTTTGAAGCGAAACGCAACATCTTTTTCAAAAACAACAAGGATGCAGATAAAGTTCCTCCTCCTAGGTATTACCCGAAGCCCAAAGAATACATGGAGAGGCAAATCAAGAAGTACTTGGCTCAAAATCCTAAGGGTGACTTAGCTAAGGAAAAATAGTCAATAACTTATAGCTTGTCACTTTGTCTTAAGAACATTTAATGATTATTATTATCATATGAACAATTCTGAGATTATATGTGTATATATATATATATTGGTATATATATTTGAATTTGTGAATGACTCAAGTCCTGATCTGGTTGCATATATTCTCTTGTGCTGCATGTTTAATTTTTGAGTGCTATGTTTATTATTTGATAGGTGTTATTCATCTTAGCTAGTAGGGTTTTGGATTTGTCAAATAGGGGGAGATTGTTGGGTATTGTATCCACAATTACCTGGATTTGAGGAAGCCACCTGTCAAGCTAAGATGAATTCACAATGTATTTGATGAAACATCTTAAGTTGTGCTTGCAGCTCCTCCACGATAAGTGCACACCAATGTCAGGGTGCAGTAGGTCAATATACACGGGTCTGCAAGACGTAATCCCTCGTTGAGCAGATCGGTGTGTTGGCCTACGTGTACTCTCTCTATTGGAGTGCACTTACTTTCAAGTACAGGGCCGTTCATATGCAAGAGAAGACAAGGAGCATGGATGGGTCAAGGAGCAGCTCCTGGGTGGAAGACGAAAATTCATCCAAGGAAAATCCGACGAGAATCACCAAGTGATTCTCGCCGATTCAGCGAGAATCACTAGTGATTCTCGCCGAATCGACGAGAATCATTAGTGATTCTCGCCGACCCCTTCTGGCTACCTCAAAACGGTGCCAAGTAAGATTCGGCGAGAATCACTAGTGATTCTCGCCGAACCAGTGGTTAAGCAGCTCATGAATACCAAGTGAAAATCGCTGAGAATCAATAAGTGATTCGGCGAGAATCACTAGCGATTCTCGCCGATTCGTCGAGAATCACCTGCGATTCTCGCCGATTTTCACTTAGCGATTTCTGGGGATGCTGCTGGACCGGATTATGCCGCTGGACTAGTTTGAACCGGATTTCGGGTTTCTACTTGTGGGACCCACAACGGTCATATTGTATGGGTCTTCAATGTGTAAATATATGGGTATTTTGGAACAGTGATAAAGCGAAGAAAACCAGACATACGCGAGCACGGACAAACCCTAGATCCCCGCCTCCGCTCCGTCGCCGCCGCCACCGCTCGCGATAAGTTGGTCACCGCTGTTGATCGCTTCTCTTCCCGATCTCCGGCGACAGAAGCTTAGCAAAGCTCTGAGTCTCACGTGTCTATCCGGAGATCTCTTGTCTCTCGATTTGTTGACCGGGAAAATCTCCCCCGTCCGAATCGATCGAGACGACTGATCCTAGAGTGACCGTTGGTAGACCTAGCTTGCTTCGCAACGAAGATTGGATCTCTATTTTCAGCAGCCACTCATCATCATAGCCGCCGATCCCGAAGCTAGCCGCCGCTCGTGTTGCCGCCGCCGGTTCCGGGGAGATCCTCTCCAAGAGAGACCAAGGTTGTAGACTCTTCGTTGACTTCACGAACACGTCGTCGAACGAAGAGGAACACCGTAGTCTCCAAACGAAGTTTGTATCTCGTGTGCATTCTATATTTACTTTTGTTGTAAAGGAACTTTTGTTCCGTATTGTAAGGGTTGGGTGCAACCCGATTTGTGGGAGTGTTGACTCTCACGTGTGGAAGGGTTCCTTCCGACAGTGCAGGGATTGGATTTCAATCCTGTTGGAGAAGAGACCGAGTCGTCCCTTGTTGGGAGATAGGTCGAAGGGGGAAAGTGGATGTACCCAAGTCGGGGAACCACTATAAATTGCCTGTGTATTCTGTGTGCTGTGCTTTTTATTTTTATTGTGCAGGTACATTCGTAAATTACGCAAAAGCGGTACACGTCACCTATTCCCCCCCCCCCCCATAGGTGCACATAGCTGACACTAGGTGGACTTTCAAAAGTATTTTGAAGGTATTTTTGTTGGTTATAGTATACATAGTATGACATAGGATTTTCAATAAGAAAACTCTGGTGGTAGAAGAGTCAATAAATGTTGTATTTGATGAGACAAGCTATTCCAAAGAAGCTCGACTAGTATTATTGGTGCAGATGCAGGTACCAGGTTCAAGGAACTAAGCTTGGATGAAGTTGTCAAGGAAGAAACTGAATGCTTAGTCAAGATCATCGATCCAGGCTTGGTTGACGAAGAACAACAAGATGAACCAACCCTAGAGGATGCACAGGATGTTGCAAAACCTGCGGGCGGCAGAAGAAGAAATCTTATATTCAGACACCTAAGAGATCACCCTGTTGATCAAATTATTGGAGAGCCATAGGACGAAGTTAGAACCAGAATAGGTACAACTAATGAGATTATGCATCTTAGTTTTCTGTCTCAGGTTGAGCCGAAGAAGTTCGAAGAAGCAAACAAGGATGCTGCTTGGATTTTGGCAATACAAGAGGAGCTCAATCAATTTGAACATTGCAAAGTCTGGGAGTTGGTACCCAGGACCAAGGGACAGAACGTGATTGACACCAAGTGGATTTTTAGAAACAAGATGGACGAAAATGGAGTCATTATCAAAAATAAAGCTAGGCTTGTTTCTCAAGGATACAGAAAAGAAGAAGGGATTGACGTCGACCAGACTTTGCTCCAGTGGCTAAGCTCGAGGCGATCTGGTTGTTTATTGCGTATGCTGCCCTCAAAGGCTTCACCGTCTACAAAATGGACGTGAAGTCAGCATTCTTCAATGGGGATCTAAAAGAGGAAGTATACGTAGCACAACCCCTAGGTTTTGTTAATTCCAATTTCCCTGATTATGTTTATTTTTTAAATAATTCTCTATACGGTTTAAAGCAAGCTCTCTGAGCTTGGTATGTGATGTTGTCTAACTTTCTTCTTGAGAACAAGTTCACAAGAAGAAAGATAGACAAGACAATATTTCTTATGGAAGTAAAAAGCAAGATTTTACTAATGCAAATCTATGTCGATGATATTATTTTTGGCTCTACGAAAGACAACCTTTGCGAAAAGTTTTCCAAATTTATGCAAGGGAAGTTTAAAATGAGCAGCATGGGAGAGCTGAAGTATTTCTTAGGAGTTCAAGTGAAATAATCTGGAGATGGAATTTTCATCTCTCAGACGAAGTTCACCAAGGAGCTTCTTAAGAAATTCGTAATGGACAATGCAACCTCCATGAGGACTCGAATGGGTTCAACTGTGTCTATGGACAAGGATGAGAAAGGACAAACTCTTGATGAAACCAATTACAGAAGCATAATTGGATCCTTGCTCTACCTCACTGCCAGTAGATCAGATATAATATTTTCAACATGCGTCTGCACTAGATTTCAGGTGAACTCTAAGGAATCTCATTACATCGCTACAAAGCGAATTTTGAGATACCCTAAAGGTACACCCAATCTTGGCTTATGGTACCCAAAAAATAATGACGTCAAGCTAATTGGTTTTTTAGATGTCTATTTTGCAGGAAACATGGATGACATGAAAAGCACTTCCGGGACGTGTCAATTCCTCGGAATACGGCTTATCTCATGGAGCAGTAAGAAGCAAAATTGTGTGGCAACTTATACTGCTGAATCAGAGTATATCTTTGTGGGTAGTTGTTGTACACAACTTCTGTGGATAAGGAATCAACTGGAATACTACCACCTGAAGTTTAAGGAAATTCCTATGTATTGCCACTCATCCAGCACAATAGTGATCTAACACAATCCAGTCTCTCACAGCTAGACAAAGCACATCGAGGTACGCTATGACTTCATCCGGTAGTATGTGGAGAAGAAGGACATATCTCTTAGCAATGCCCCGATGGACACGCAGATCGCGGATATTTTTACAAAGCCGCTGGATGAGGCAAGTTCTCATCTTTCAAAATTGAACTAGGCATGCTGAACAAGGACACTTGAAGAAGGACTCACTCAGGAACTACTTAAGAAAGGCAGAAAATTTTCAAATAAAAATTCAATGAATATCGGACGGCAAACTCGCCGATTCGTCGGATATCAGTTTACACTCGCTGAATCAGACTCTGCGTCTAGTGAATCTTGTCGAATTTAACTTATGCAAATTTTTATCCTACTATATTAGATCAGAAGAACCGTCAAAAATTCAGGAACGCGCCTTCTAGACAATTTTAAAATTATATATATATATATATATAGTCTAGGGGCAACCACACACTCAATTTCGACGAAACACTCACCTGACTCGCCGAATCAAAAATTATGCCGAATCAGAAATCACGACTGTTCGGCTCCCGCGCAACTGGCCTTCATCCTCCCGTGGTCTAAGGCTCGTTCATCTTCAATTAGGGTTGTGAAGTACTTCCTAACCCTAACTGACAGTACAACAAGGATTTCTCAACAGTTTCTTCGCGTGGTGTGTTCCCGAAACAGCGCTGTCGCCGACTCCGACCAAGTTCAGAAATCCATTTCTTTACAGATTCAGTGTTCTCTATGGCTCCCAAAAGCACAAGAGGTTTGCTAGGGGGAGGAGAACTTGTTTGCATAGGCTTTGCTGATGCTTCTGATGAGTTCAGAAATGCTATACTTATGTTGGAGACTGTAGGACTTTCCTTTGTTCTAGAACACCCTTGTAAGGTTTTGGATAAGAAAGTTTTTGAGTTCTTCCAGAATGCCAAGCTTCTTCATAACAATTCATTCATAAAGAGAAAAATTTAGAAGACCAAAGTAAAAGTGAAAGCATCACTTCTCTCCAGACACTTGTGGCATCCTACATGTGATGAGGCTGATTACCTTGACAAGGATGACTTCTCCAGAGCTCTTCTATTCTGTGGACTACCCAAAGGCACAAAAGCCATCAAAAGAAAAGGAATGAATGAAGAATGAAAGCAACTGTCAGACATCATGGGTAAAGTGTTCTTGTGCAAGACTGGGTCCCACAACTATCTCTCCACAGAGATGTTCAAGACCCTTGTTGCCATCATCTGCATGAAGAAATTTGATTGGAGTGTATTGTTGTTTGAAAATATTAAGGACAGTCTCGGCACACCCAACTTTGGAAGGATTATCAGCTTATACCTGAATCAAATGGACGGTGACAAATTCGATATGACCAAAGGAGTACCTATCCATCACCTAAAGAAGATTGACTCATTTATCTACTCAAGGTGGGATAAGAGGATCTTGAGGCAAGGGGGATCCCCAGATTTAGCTATGGGGGAGGAAGATCAAGCTCCTGAGGATAGGATTCCTACTCCACACCCCAGTAAAGCCCCTGATAGATTGTATGCAAGAGCTGAGGGGGATCTAGCTGTTACTTCGGTTACAGAAAGTCCAGTTTCATTTTCAGAGGCAGAGAATCATCTAACAGAGGTTGCTCTGATTGCTGTTGAGGAGTTAGTGCCTGCTGAGGGCGAGGATGATGATGCTGATGATGATGATTTGACCATGGATGACTATGAGATATATGCTAAGGAGATGATTGTTGCTAATGAGCCCAAAGATGCTGATAATGCTACTGATGGGTCTGAGCTAGTTTCAACAGAGAACCTGATTGTCCCTCTCACAAAGATTGTTCCTGCTTCATCTTCTGAGGTGGAGGTGATTAGGCCCTCGATATCAGTTGCTACTGAGGTTGATAGGTTTATCCGCAACTTTGAGAAGAGAGTTACCAAGGCAAAAGGTATACCTCCAGTTCTTCCTGAGGAGGTAGTTGAGATTTTTGATGAGGAAGGAGACGCAGAGGAGCATACTCCTATCCTAGCTGCTATAGTTCCTTTGCTGAGTTCTAAAGCATGATTATTGTAACGACCCGGGTTACAGCTCAGTTGGTGATAGCCACTGTTATAAGAACGCATTATCAAGGTTGCGGGTTCGATCCCCAGCAACAACCTTCCGTGGTGAGAAATAGTCACAGAGATTTGGTTGGGTTGTACGACCTGCAGACCTTGTAGATTCCGGCTGTACCACCGTGGCGTCTTGGCGCAGGCATGCTGCAATGTTATGCAGTGGGCCTCTGACCCTCAACCTTGGGATTCTGGTGGGCAGGGCGATGCTGTGGTCCTCCCGTGTCCTTATAAAAAAGTGCACATTTATGTAACGTCCCGGTTTAGAGCTCAGAGGCCCACGATGTAACCGTACATCGTGTCTCACCCCGGTGCCCTGCTACAGGACTACAATTCATGCCACCCCAACAAATCTATGACTTGTTTCTCAGCACGATGGGTTTTTGCGCAAGCGGGGATTCGAACCAATGCCGCCTTGATAAGGCACCTTCCACAGTCCTCATCACCAGCTGAGCTGCAGCTCAGCTTATGATGAGGACTTTGGAAGGTGCCTTATCAAGACGACGTGTATTCGAATCCCCGCGTTTGAAAAAACCTGATGTGCTGAGAAAGATGCCATAGATGGGTTTGGGTGGCACGGACTGCAGTCCTGTAGCGGGGCACCGGGGCAAGACAAGCTGCACGGTTATGCTGTGGGTCTCTAAGCTTTAAACCGGGACGTTACATAAAAGTGCACTTTTTTATAACGACTCGGGAGGAACACGACATTGCCCAGCCCACCAGCAACCCAAGGCTGATTGTCAGAGGCCCACTGCATAATAGAATAGCATGCCTGCCCTAAGGTGCCACAGTGCTACAACCGAAATCTACAAGGCCTGCAGGCCGTACACCCCAACCCATCTCCGTGACAGTTTCTCACCATGAAAGGTTGTTGCTGGGGATCGAACCCACAACCTTGATAACACACTCTTCCAATACGGCTTGTAGTCCTTGTAGATTCTGGCTGTACCACCGTGCCGCCTTGGGGCGGGCATGCTGCACTATTATGCAGAGGGCCTCTGATCCTCAACCTTGGGCTACTGGTGGGCCGGGAAATGTCGTAGTCCTCCCAGGTCGTTACGAAAAGTGCACTTTTTTGTAACGACCCGGGAGGACCACGACATCGCCCAGCCCACCAGCAGCCCAAAGTTGAGCGTCAGAGGCCCACTACATAATAGTGCAGCATCCCTGCCCCAAGGCACCACGGTGGTACATCCAGAATCTGCAAGACCTGCAGGCCATACACCCCAACCAATCTCGGTGACTGTTTCTCACCACAGAAGTTTGTTGCTGGGGAACGAACACGCAACCTTGATAACACACTCTTCCAACATTGGCTATCACCAACTGTGCTGCAGCTCAGTTGCTGATAGCCACTGTTGGAAGAGTGTGTTATAAAGGTTGCGGGTTCGATCCACAGCAACAACCTTCTGTGGTGAGAAACAGTCACGGAGATGGGTTGGGATGTACGGCCTTCAGGCCTTCTAGATTCCGGCTATACCACCATGGTGCCTTGGGGCGGGCATGCTGCACTGTTATGCAGTGGGCCTCTGAACATCAACCTTGGGCTGCTGGTGGGCTGGGCGATGTCATTGTCCTCCTGGGTCATTACAATTATATCCGATCTATGAGTCTCTCAGTGAAGATCTGCCTTCTCTCCCCCATATTGTTTCTGAGATAGTTGCCACCACCATTGCTGATAGTCACTTCTAAAGACAATAGAGATCATGTTGGAAAGACAACAAGAGCAATTTGAAGCGACAATGAAGATAGTTCTAGGCAAGGTCAAAGAGACTAAGCAAGACATTAACAAAGGACTTGCTGAAGTTAAAATTTTGATTGAATCTCTTGACACAAAGCTTGACTTATTATTTATTGAGGGTGGCAAAGTCATAAAGATGAACATGGATGACCTCCAATATACCAAAGAAACTGTTGATAATATGGACACAAATGCAAAGACAATTGTAGATGCCCATAATATATCTATGGCTCACTTTGACAGCATTCTTCCTGCTTATTCTAATGATGTCATTGATGAAGTTAGAAAGGGGGAGGAGGCTATGAAAGCCAAGCTGATTGTCGTTAAAGATGCCATGGTAGAAAAGTTCAAAAAGACTACTGACTACAACAATGACAATTGCATGTGACTACATGGTCGGTTGACAAGCATTCAAGCACCTGTTGTGCCCGTTCCTGTTGAAGTTCATCCTCCTGAGGAATACTCTCAATAATGGACAAACACACAGGAATTATTTCAAGAACCTTCTACTGCTGCTATTGAAAAGATTCCCTCTACTCTAGCTTACAAGAAGAGAAAGTATGGTGAAAATCTATCTGCAGCAAGATCAGACCTTGCCAGAGATCTGCCTGCCAGAGACAGAGAAATGGAAGAGGTGTGGAGCCCAATTTCTAGTGGAATCATCTTGGATACATTTTCCTTGGTCGATGTAGGAGGAGAAAAGAGTGAACTATACTACGACTAAGGGGAATGGAACAAGTACAAGTTGGCTTGCACCAAAATGAGGATACACTTTAGAAACCAAAGCAATGTTGATCCTATGCCTCCACCTCCTCGGAAGTATTATCCTAAGCCGAGAGCTTATTTTTGACAGGCAGAGGCAGAAGAGTCAGAGCAGGTAGGAACAGTAGTTATATTTTGTGTTGAGTTGTGGGTCCCCCCTTTGTTAAAAACTGTGAACAGTTTTTGATAAATATATATGTTGGAGCCAGCAACCCGACCTCACCTAGAGTTCTAACTTGAAGTTGCAGTCACACCTAATCTTCTCAAACCACCCCCTTGACGTGAGTCTCAGAATCAGAAACAGTCCGAGCGCCTCAGCTTGGAGGTCCCACCTTTTTCCCGGAAGAATCAGAAGCTCTTCCCCTCCCTAGCTAGTGTTGAGCTAGTTGCCTTGGAGGTAGAAGATTGAAAGGGTTCCTCAACCTTTTCAAGGCACCTTATCGGTCTATTTATAGGCCTCTGAGTTTGACCTGCAAATAACCAAACTAAACTGACCTGAAATTATCAAAATAACCTAGGCTGGGTCTGCCAACAACCAAACTCCACTGTTCTGAAGGGTTATACACAGACCACAAAGGGCAAAGAGGTAAAATTACATGGGGGTAAAAGGGTAAAATCCTCCCTTGTGGGTAAGAAAGTAAAAAAACCTTTTCCCCCTATGGCGAGTGAGAAAATAACTAGTGGGCAAGATGAGCCTTTCTGCTCGTCTCGTGAGTCCCCCGCCTTGCGAGAGGCATCTCGCCATAAAGGGCAAGCGCGTGTCGCGAGAGTCGTATCTCCTGCTCCGCTGCATCCCATCTCGCCTACGATGCTTTGTCTCATTAAATTACCGGCGAGTGGACCACATGATCCCACTCACCCCTACAGTCCCTCTCGCCCCTAACTCAGCACTCCTACTTGAGTTACCTCCCGCGAGCCCGAGGTTGTACACAATTCTCGCTCTTTTCGAGGTTGCCTCAAGCTTGGAATGAAAGTCCAATCGAGGCTCGTGGCATTAAGATTCATTTATGAGAGAATCTTTGGTGGGGACCCCCTCTAGAGACTATAAATATGCGACCCAATCCCATTGCGGGGATTGCCCCATCTCTCATTTCCTAATCTCTTCTACCGTCAACATGTCTCATAGTCAGAGTTTCTGTGAATGTCTCACGATGGTTCACAAGCAAAACAAGGCCAATGTGGCTGAACTGGCCCCCGCTCTGGCTCTCACCCCCGCTACTTTACCCTCATCGTCTAGCCTGAAGAAGGCAAAACCTTCCAACACTCCCTTCTCAGGCGATGCGACTACTCCCGAATCCTTGGGAGTCAATGAACTTCTCGCGTCCTCTGGAGAGAGACAGGTGATTCTCGACTCCTTCCCTCGTCTCTCTCCTTTTATTTTTTTGCCTCGCTTAATAACTTCTTGCTTATTCAAGGAAACCTTGCCTATTCCCCCTGCCTGTGAATCCCCCTGACACCACCCACAAGCATGATCAAGACTCCGACTCACCTCAGCAATCCATGCCCCCTACTGCGAAGAATGAAGACCTCTCGCGGCTTGTGGAGAATTCTCGCATCCTGAGTAAATGACCTAATCTTGCATCTTTGCTTTATATAGATTTCCATTCCCTCACCAGGTGCATACGAGACCACAGAGCTAAACTTTCTCTGTAGGCTTGCGCCACCCAGGCCTTCTTTCGAGACCACCCTTCATTATGATCTTTGACTTCTCTTGTGTACGTATCCATATAGACTCAACAACGGAGGACTTCTCTGGACAACCCCCCCCCCCCCCCCCCCCCCTCTCGCCTCTTCCTCACCCAGATGAAATTGAAGACTATCTGGGAGATCCTATGGATCCACTGTAGATGAAGCTCAGGATGGCTGGGATGCTTAGAAAGTATACACACATCATCCGCGAGATAGAACGGAACAAGCAAGCTACCGACTGGCGCATCGACTGGATGGAGATTGAGTGCGCTTGCCTCTCCCCGAGATTGATGCTGGGGTTGAAATAGATGAGACCGACCCCCAGGCCATCATAAGTGAGATCGACCAACAGCTTCGCCTCGCGCGTCGCAGTCTTGATGCCGTTCACGCCTTTCACATCCCTTGTCAGCCTCCATGCGCGAGGTCACGGGCGGTCATTGGAAGTGGCACAACAACTGAAGTCCTTCCTCCCCGTCTCGCTCGTTCAATCGTCTCTCTTATTTAATTATACTTTGTAATTCTGCTGCTTCCACTAATTTGTTGTCCCGCCTATTTAATTATATTTAATTATAACTTATTATTTGAGCCCCATGGATATGATGCCCGACTCGTGCGGAACAAAATAATCAATGATGCTATTCCGTTGACTTTTCTCATGTTGTGCTTGTATTATAGCTGTGTTAATCGATCTGCCTCTTTCCTTTTATTTTGGCTCACTGGAATGATCACCACGAAATGACGCGCTTCGAGGTCAGGAGAGAGAGAAGACGAACTGCTGGGCTGTCCCTTCAACTTCCCCTTCACATTTTCCCGCTCATTTTTCCACTCTCAGTATCTGCTATAAATACCCCCCCTTGTAGATAAAAGTGTTTACACCTACGCGACCCCATCCTAGTGCGTATTAGATCCAAGCTTCTCGCCCACTTTCCCTGGAGGCTGCCTCGTAGACCTTTTTTCCAGTTCCTCTCGCTCTTGTCATCTCGCCTGTTATGGGAAAGAAAGGGATTGAAGAGGGAGAGGGTCGGATCCAATGTGGCAGAAGGTTCGTCGATCATGACTTCCCTCCCAGTAAGATCTCGAAGGATGACTACAACAACTTCACTCGTGATTTCCTGATGGAGGGCTTTGAATTTCGACCACCAAAGGTTGGCGAGTCGATCAGTACTTTTTATCCCGACGAACTCGCCTTCCCCGTCTCACACTTTAAGTCGGGGTTAAGGCTCCCCCTCTTGTCAGAGGTAAAACCTGTTCTAAAATACTTCGGAGCCGTCCCTGCGTAATTAAATCCGAATGTCATCTCAGTTTTAGTTGCATTCTCCAGCTACATGCTTCACGAGCGCATCGAATTCAGTCTTAATGTCTTCCGCAAATTGTTCATCAACCACGCCAATCATGATGGGGTCCCATACTTCACAGGATAGGGTGTGAAGGTGTGTGAGACCCCCAACAAAAATCATCATTGGCTCACTCGCTTCATCTTTATCTGCAGGAATCTGGGAGGCGTTTTGCTCGCCCCGATGTCGCCCGCCCCGATGTCGCCAGCTGAAATTTACTACGCGACTCCCAAGGTCGGAGTTGTGGACAAAGATCTCTGCGAGTTCTTTGTGGGGAAGCATTTTGAGGTCAACTGCCTGAGGCAATACCTTGACTCGCTCCTTCCCGTCTTTCCCGGTGAAGGTACACTCTCGCTACCTTGGTCCTATATTTATCTCTCTTGCTTTGCTCTAACATTTTACTTGTTCAGGAGAGAGGAACATTCTTGTCCATCCCGCCTACTTGAGCAACGCGTGGCCTTCCAAGGGTCTCACACTCTCCAGCATTGCAGCGGAGGTGGCGAAGTAATCATTGGCCCCCACCACCAAGAAAAGATGCGGGGATGTTGTAGCTGCTCCTCGGCACAACCCTAAAAAGGAAATCAAGAAGGTCGTGACGTCCCCGAAGTGGAAAAAGGAGATTGCCATGAAGGAGAGGAAAGAGATGTCGGGGTCCCTGAGCCCCATCTCTGTGGCAGATTCTCAGTCGCCTCGCCTCCTAGCCGTATTGCAGTCTCGCGAGGCGGCACAATTTGATCGGCCTGCCAACACTCCGGCCCCTGCCGCTGAGCTACCATCTCATTAGGCTGGCTCCTCCAGTCGCCCAACCCCCTCCTCGCATCAAAACTACAACATGGGGCCTGTGGTGAATGACGCAGCTAGTGATCCAGTCCTCCTATGGGAAAAGGACTCGAATCAGGTGTCGGTATCCACCCTCCTTCCCTCATGGAAAGAGCAGGACCCTCCTACCAGCCATGTCTTCTTTCTCAGCTATGGCCTCTATGGTGGCCCTGGAACGGATCGCTTCGACAAGGACACATCGTGAGACCTCGTCCTGAAGACTGCACAAGCTCAACTTCGCGTCCTGGAGCTCTCACACTGAGTCTCGCGCCGCCTAATTTTCAACAGCAAAAAATGGAATGATGTCGATGTCACAAACCGCATTTTCACCGCATATAATAACTTTTCAGAGTAAGGGAAAATGCGCGTCATGATGCCACGTCAGCAGGGGATAACTGCGTACGCTCAGGTAGACACCTACTAAAACATGAAGAAAGATTCTTTCAGTTATTTTAAGGAAAATCAGCTAAGTGCAATAGTTAGCCGTATCCCTCGGCTTAGTGGCTCACTTAGTCCACGAATCAAAATATAGTTATACAATGCGGAAAAAAAATACTTGTTAGAATGACTCAAACATCCTACATGAGTATAAATGTCCCTAAAGGATAACTCATGATATGCAAGACTCTAAACTTATAATAATAGTAAGGATAGCTTTTACGATCGCCAAATATAACAAGCTAGAGTTTTTAAATTATGTAGTGCATAAAGTAGTAGTAATAGATTTTATAGTTGAAAATACCTAGCATGCATTCCTAGCATAAATCATCCCAGAGAGCAAGTAGTACACATCCACATATAGAAAACTAAGTAGCTAGCAAGTATCTAAAAGTAACAATACTGTGGGAGTCAACAAACTGACACGAACCCACATACAAAAAAGTATGTCTGAACCAGTAACTAAATAAAAAACAAACTACCTCGCTGAGATGAGGTAACAACCACGGCCAACACTGGCGCCCAGAAACTCCAAACCTAGCTCTGCTATCTGCTATTGCTCTGAACCTGAGGCATTCCAAAGACAGAACACCTCAGCAAGAGGGAACAAATGGTGGCAAAAAAAATAAGCCCAAGTAAACAAAGGTCAAAGGGGTACCAACCAAAAACCAACAGTACTGAAATAAAGTACAAAAAGAGAACGAGTCATCATCATGAAAAAGAACTTTTACGTGATTCGTCACGTACAACAATAGTACACCAGACGCACGAGACTATAAGGCGACAACATGAATAATTCATAAGGAAGAAATACAAATCTTTTATTAGGCACCTGTGGTCGACTTTACCCAAAAAAAACGGGCGAGTTTGTCACTTGTGGACACACCACCCAAAAACAATATGGGCGAGGTGGTCACTCTTGGACACACCACCTAAAAACACGGATATAAAATCCGTCTAACTGCGAGGGAGTCTCATACTCTCCACCATACACCGCAGACATCCAAAATCTGGGTAGACTTCCACAGGGCACTAATCAAGGAAACAACCACTGTGGAGGTGGAATTGTCCACTAACTCCCGAAATCAAGAAACCCAAAGAAACCACAACACGAATATCTCGAGATTTGGCTCAACAGATTCTACTTGACATTACCAGATTCAAGACGCGGTTGATCAACCTCTAGGAGCAATTTACAATCCTAGATAAACTCAAACCTTGTTTAATAACGAAAGCTAAGGCATTTATAGTCATCATTAAGACACATCAGGAACGATTAAACATAACCAGACAAGATCGAGCTTACCATGAGAAAACCTTACATCATGTGATCGTTGAAACAGTTAATTATAACAATAATTTGAAAGAATAAGCGCAGCAAGTTTTAAAGACATAAAAATATAGCGTTACCATCAAATCGGACAAGGAGAAACGAGGGGAAACCACCACTTGCCTTGGTTTAATCGAAAAAGTCCACCGAATCACTCCACGTCACAGATCGGGGCAAAAGGATGCGGGAGGAGTTGAAATCTGAACAAGAAAGGCCGAAAAGGAGGTTAGGGCCGAAAAACCCTAATGAGAAATCTCGAGAAACGGGGAAGATATTACCACAATGGCATAGCTCTCGGTGAGAGCTTTCCAGATCTATACTCGGTTGAAGATTTTGAGCACCGGAGCACCGTCGGCGGCCACCGGAAGAAGTACGGACAGACGGCCTATTTAATGATGATGATGAAGAAGAAAGTATTTATACTCAACAACAGAAATAAACCGGGTTCAGCTAAAACCGGTTTTTCGAGACAGAAGGAACGGGCCACTCGAGTACTATAGGGGTACTACTCGGGTACATCAAGGGATACTCGAGTACAAGAAAAGGACTACTCGAGTAGTAAGGTGACTACTCGAGTACTCGAAAAGAACTACTCGAGTAGTAAGGCAACTACTCGAGTACTCGAAAAGAACTACTCGAGTAGTAAGGTAACTACTCGAGTACAAGAAAAGGCCTACTCGAATAGTTATAAGGCAGCTACTCGATTACTCGAAAAGTACTAATCGAGTAGTAAGGCAACTACTCGAGTACTCGAAAGGAACTACTCGAGTAGTAAGGTAACTACTCGAGTACAAGAAGAGACCTACTCGAGTAGTTATAAGGCAGCTACTCGAGTACTCGAAAATAACTACTCGAGTAGTAAGGCAACTACTCGAGTACTCGAAAAGAACTACTCGAGTAGTACGGTAACTACTCGAGTACACGAAGAGACCAACTCGAGCAAGCCCAAAATTACATAACTTAAATTCCAAAAGCAAAATTTTTCCATCACAACAAGAATTCGGCCGACTCGACCGCCCGGACGAGAAAATGCCTTAAGGACATTGCGCCGTCAACTTGACGCTAAAAGTAACGCCACAACGTCATAAATATGGCGTTGCCCATTCGAATAAAATCATCAAAAAATCGGGGGCGTTACAGTCACACCCCCTAAAAAGAAGTTTCGTCCTGAAACTTAACACAACTCCAAAACCAAATTGAAACGATAAAATCAAACATGACTGAAAACATAAAGACATACCCGAAACTAAGAGAAGAGGTGCGGATGAGATTCCCTCATCGCCGATTCCAATTCCCACGTCGTGCTCTCGACGTCTTGATTTCTCCTAAGAATCTTGACCATAGGGATGGTCTTTCTCTGCAACACACGCTCTTGAGAATCCAGAATACGAATAGGTTCTTCCACATACGTAAGGTTGGGTTGAATTTGGGGTATCGCGTCGAGGACCTGACGATCATTACGAACACACTTCCGCAACTGGCTCACATGGAACACATCATGGACACCAGGGAAGGTTGCAGGCAACTCCAGCCTATAAGCTGGCACTCCGATGCGCTCAAGAATCTGGAAAGGTCCCACGTACCGGGGGTCTAACTTGTGGTTCCTTCAAATCCTTTTAACTCCAGACATCAGAGAAACCTTCAGAAAAACCAAGTCTCCAACGACAAACTCGAGATCACCTTTGTTGATTAGCATACTTCTCGTAGCGCGCTTGAGCCACACAAAGCTTTTCTCGAATATGAGTCACAACACAATTCATCTCCTCAAGGGCTTCCGGACCTAGCAACGGTCTTTCACCAACTTCAGCCCAAAACAAAGGAGTTCTACAGCGCCTCTCATATGAGGCCTCAAACGGGGCCATCTGCAGACCCTCTTGATAACTATTATTCTATGCAAACTCCATGAGTCCGAGACACTCATCCCAAGCACCACCATGATCCAAAATATAATACCTGATCATATCTTCTACGATCTGATTTACCCTTTCCATCTGACCATTCGTCTGCGGATGATAGGAAGTGGAATACCTTAAATCAGTACCCAACCCCTCCTGTAAACTCTTCCAAAAGCGAGACGTAAATCTGGAGTCCCGATCCGATACAATGCTAACATGCACTCCATGCAACCTGATGACCTCTTCAAGATATAGCTCGGCTATCTTCTTCATCGAATACCCAATCTTAAACGGGACAAAGTGAGCACACTTTGTCAATCTTTCAACTATCACCCAAACAGAGTCGTGCCCACGGGGAGATTTTGGTAGACCAGTGATAAAATCCATTGAAATACTCTCCCATTTCCAACTTGGAATATCAAGTGGTGTCAATTTACGACGAGGCCTTCTATGATCAGCCTTAACACGCTGACACGTATAACATTCTGATACAAATTTTGCGATATCATTCTTCATCCATGACCACCAAACAATTTGCTTTAGATCCTTATACATCTTAGTGGAACCAGGGTGGTAGGCTATACTGGAACCATGAGCTTCAGCATAGATCTTAGCCTGAATATCACCGAAGGCGGGGACACAAAATCTACCACGATACTTCAAGGTATCCAACTCATCCACGGAGAAATAAGGTAACTCTCCCTTCACAGTTCTATTCCGGAGGTGTAATAAATTTGGATCATCCTTCTGATGTGCTCGAGTAAGGGAAATCCAAGAGGGTTCTTCTACTTCTAGACTAGCAGGCACAGTACTACTCCCAACCTCAATATCCATCAACAAAAATTCTTCTACCAAGGACTGTACCGACAGGTTAAAAATTTTAGCGATCTTTCTACTCAAAGCATAAGCTACTACATTAGCCTTTCCTGGATGATAAAGAATTTCCACTTCATAATCCGCCACATATTCCAACCACTAACGCTGGCGCAGATTTAGTTCCTTCTGAGTGAAGACATACTTCAAACTCTTATGGTCCATATAGATCTTGCACAGCGCACCATACAATAAGTGTCTCCAAAGCTTCAGCGCATAAATTACAGCAGCAAACTCCAAATCGTGCGTAGGATAGTTTCTCTCATGAGTCTTTAGTTGCCTCGATCCATACGTGATCACTTTACCATCTTGCATTAAAGCACAACCAAGTCCGATGTGTGATGCATCAACATACACGGCAGACTCAACTCCTTCAGTAGGTAAGGATAAAATTGGAGCAGTACATAATCTCTTCTTCACTTCCTGAAAAGCCTCTTCACACTTATCACTCCAAATGAACGCAGTATTCTTCTGAGTAAATCTAGTTAGAGGAGCAGACAATACAGAAAATCCTTCCATGAATCTTCTATAATAGCCATCCAGGCCTAAGAAGCTCCTAATATCCTTAGGTGTAGAAGGTCTCTTCCATTCCATCACAGCAGGAATCTTGGTCGGGTCTACAGAAATACCGTCCTTGCTTACAACATGACCCAGAAAGGACACCTGAGGTAGCCAGAACTCACATTTGCTCAACTTCGCATAAAGCTTATGCTCCCTCAGGGTTGACAAGACCGAACACAAATGCTGAGATGCTCCTCAACATTGCGAGAATACACCAAGACATCATCTATAAACACAATAAGGAATCGATCCAAGAAATCCTTAAACACCCTATTCATCAAATCCATGAAAGCACAGGGTGCATTGGTTAAACCGAAAGACATCACCGAAAACTCATAATGTCCATGCCGCGAACAAAATGTGGTTCAGGGAATGTCTGCCTCACGAATCCTCAACTGGTGGTATCCTGAGCGAAGATCGATCTTTGAAAATACCGAGCTACCACGCAACTGATCGAACAAATCATCAATCCTTGGCAGGGGATATCTATTCTTAATGGTTACCTTGTTCAATTCCCTATAATCGATGCAAAGCCTCATCGAACCATCTTTCTTCTTGACGAACAAAACAGGAGCACCCCATGGAGAAAAACTTGGTCTAATAATACCACACCTCAGCAACTCATCGAGTTGAGTACGAAACTCATCCAACTCATGCGGAGCCATACTGTACGGGGCTTTGGAAATAAGACGAGTACCTGTCTCGAGGTCTATCACAAACTCTATCTCCCTTTTAGGAGGAAGTCCTGGAAGACTATCAGGAAAGACATCTGAAAACTCTCGCACCACCGAGACATCCTCAAGACATGGTGTAACAAAAGTTGTTTCTAGAGCAGAAATAGAAACTAAAAATGCCTCGCAACCAGACTCTATAGCACGACAAGCACGTACCGCAGAAATGATAGGGGAAACTCTGTCCTGAAATCCATAGATGCTCATAGGTTGTCCGTCGTCCATCCTGAAATCCAGTCGCTTAGCCTTGCACTGGATGACCACGTCATACTTGGACAGCCAGTCCATGCCCAAAATCACATTGAAATCAGCCAGATCTAAAATCATCAGAACCGCAAAGGCCAGAAAATTGCCAAGATAAATAGGGCATCTGAGAACTCCTTGATTAGATATCACCAAATCACCGGAAGGGAGCTTGACATTGAAGGAGTCTCTTAATTGATCCACACCCAGGCGATGTTTATCATCAAACCTCCGGGCCACGAAGGAATGGGTGGCACCAGAATCGAAAAGAACATGCGCCCACCTATTCCGCACCTTAAACTCCCCTAAAACCATAACATACATAACTAAAGAACGATAACTAGGGCAACAACGATAAATAATAAGGATAAATTAAACTGGGGCTAACCTATTATCACTTGCATAGAGGTTTGAGCTTTCTTGTTAGTCATCACGTTCAGCTTTCCTTTATCTAGGTTCGGTGGCGGCGATAGAGCTCGAAGTGGGGCAGGCTGCAGTGGGGGCTGAGCCTGGGAGCACGAAGACTTCTAGTATCCCTTCTGCCCGCACTGGAGGCAAATCCTTTTCTTCATCCAGCACCGACTGTCATCATGATACTTCCTTGCACAGAATGAGCACACTAGCTCTCCCTTGGGTGCACCTTGGATGGCGTGCACCTGCTGCTGCTTTAGGGTGGCAGTCCTCTTGAAACATCTTTCGTAAGGGTGGCCGGGACGACCACAGAAACTACACACTTCCTAACTTTTCTTCTTCGAAGAAAGGCCAGATGCCCTGCAGCTACCATCCTAAATGCCTTTCCTTTTCTCCTTCCTCACGACAGCACCGCAGTTCTTAGCGTTTTCAATCGCCTCCGCTTTCAAAGTGGCTTCCACTGCTTCAGCATAACTTTCATCTCGTTAAGCGCATCCCAACTGCTGGACATCGCTTCTTAGTCCTCCAAGGAAACGCTTCACTCTACCCTCCTTAGATGCTACCAAATCAGGAGCAAACTTGCTCAGTTTGCTAAACTCAATCTCATACTCGCTCATGGTGAGCTGTCTCTGCTTCAAATGCAGGAAGTTATTCGTCAGACGGTCCTGCTCGACCTAGGGTAGAAACTTTTTCAGCAGCATCTTCTTAAAAGATTCCCAAGAAATCCTTCCTTCAGACCCTCTCTTTCCCGAATCCACCAACTTTTTTCCAGGCCTTTTAACTGATAGGATGCAATCATCACCTCCTAGGCTTCTAGAATTCCGGAATACGAAAACATCTCCTCGATGGCGATGATCCAATCGTCTATAATCAGAAAGTCGGCACTCCCGTTGTAGGTGGGAGGTCCCAACCGCTGGAAGTGCGATATGATATTCATTTCTGGTGGTATCGCCATCGGGGGAACCAGAGGAACCGGGGTATCGGGCACGGCTTGGCCCAAGGCAGGCTCTTGCACTAAAGGATGCTGCACGGGAGCGGCAGACAACAAAGACTGAATTTGTGATTGCATCGCAACCAACTGTCTCGACAAAGCCTCATTGTTCTGATGCAGACCCTCGATAATCGCATCACTTTGCGCACCTGATGACTCACCCTCCGATTAGGGAGTCGACCTCATCGCAGGACGCTTTGGCGGCATTTCTAAAAAGCAAACGAATAACTCATCAAAATCCTAACTTACAACAAAGCCACTCAACTAGTTCAGACCATACTTATAAGACATTTGTTTATGCTGCAACTTGCTCTGAGATTTTATAATGATGTTATGTCCTACTTAGAATGATATCCTCTCATCCTATTGACTCATGTGCCTATGACATGAATGAATGTATTCTTTATTCTTATTTAAAATCATGTGTGTACATGTGTCATCATGTAAACATTAACTTAGCATGCGTTCTTATGCGATGATACGTAATGTATGTAGTGTAATGCATTCTAAAAAAGGCCTTAATGCATCATATGAGCGGCGTACACATGAAATGTTATGCATCCCATACTACATAACATCGCATGCAACGAGAAAAAGAAAATTTGCTAATGGGCACCCATGTGATGGTGGTTATGCATCCCATACTACATAACCGTCACATGTTGCCACCTATGGTGTATCCATATACAAACACATATTATGCATCCAATACTACATAATATGCCCTGTATACTTCTTATCATGCTATGAGTGTAGTGACTATGCTTCGGCTAAGGCGTACTGATGACACATCAGTGTGTGTATGAAATGTCACTAAACAACCTACACTAATAAGCGAAGGTTGCCCAACAAATTGTCAAGCAACCTCCCTCTGATACCAACTCTCACAACCCGCATTTTCACCGCATATAATAACTTTTCAGAGTAAGGGAAAATGTGCGTCATGATGGCACGTCAGTAGGGGATAACTGCGGATGCTCAGAAAGACACATACTAAAACATGAATAAAGATTCTTTCAGTTATTTTAAGGAAAATCAGCTAAGTGCAATAGTTAGCCATATCCCTCGGCTTAGTGGCTCACTTAGTCCACGAATCAAAATATAGTTATACGCTGCGAAAAAAAATACTTGTTAGATTGACTCAAATATCCTACATGAGTATAAACGTCTCCAAAGGATAACTCATGATATGCAAGACTCTAAATTTATAATAATAGTAAGGATAGCTTTTACGGTCGCCAAATATAACAAGCTAGAGTTTTTAAATTATGCAGTGCATGAAGTAGTATTAATAGATTTTATAGTTGAAAATACCTAACATGCATTCCTAGCATAAATTATCCCAGAGAGCAAGTAGTACACATCCACATATAGAAAACTAAGTAGTTAGCAAGTATCTAAAAGTAACAATACTGTGGGCGTCAATAAACTGACACGAACACACATACAGAAAAGTATGTCTGAACCAGTAACTAAATAAACAACAAACTATCTCGCTGAGACGAGGTAACAACCACGACCAACACTAGCGCCCAAAAACTCCAAAACTAGCTCTGTTATCTGCTACTGCAATGAACCTGAGGCATTCCAAAGACAGAACACCTCAGCAAGAGGGAACAAATGGTGGCAGAAAAAAAAAAGCCAAAGTAAACAAAGGTCAAAGGGGTACCAACCCAAGACCAACAGTACTGAAATAAAGTACAAAAAGAGAACGAGTCATCATCATGAAAAAGAACTCTTACGTGATTCGTCACGTACAACAATAGTACACCAGAAGCACGAGGCTATAAGGTGACAACATGAATAATTCGTAAGGAAGAAATACAAATACTTTATTAGGCACCTGTGGTCGACTTTACCCAAAAAAAAAACGGGCGATGTGGTCACTCGTGGACATACCACCCAAACAAAACACAGGAGAGGTGGTCACTCTTGGACACACCACCCAAAAACATGGATATAAAATCTGTCTAACTGCGAGGGAGTCTCATACTCTCCACCATACACCGCAGACAAAGCCGGGTAGACTTCCACATGGCACTAATGATGGAAACAACCACTGCGGAGGTGGAATCGTCCACTAACTCCCAAAATCAAGAAACCCAAAGAAACCACAACACGAATATCTCGAGATTTGGCTCGACAGATTCTACTTGACATTACCAGATTCAAGACGCGGTTGATCAACCTCTAGGAGCAATTTACAATCCTAGATAAACTCTAACACGTTTATTAATGAAAGCTAACGCATTTATAGTCATCATTAAGACACATCAGGAACGATTAAACATAACCAGACAAGATCGAGCTTACCATGACAAAACCTTACAACATCATGTGATCGTTGAAACAGTTAATTATAACAATAATTTGGAAGAATAAGCGCAAAAAGTTTTAAAGACATGAAAATATAGCGTTACCATCAAATCGGACAAGGAGAAACGAGGGGAAACCACCACTTGCCTTGGTTTAACCGGAAAAGTCTACCGAATCACTCCACGTCGCAGATCGGGGCAAAAGGATGCGGAAGGAGTTGAAATCTGAACAAGAACGACCAAAAAGGAGGTTAGGTCCGAAAAACCCTAACGAGAAATCTCTAGAAACGGGGAAGATATTACCACGATGGCGTAGATCTCGGCGAGAGCTTTCCAGATCTATACTTGGTTGAATATTTCGAGCACCGGAGCTTCGTCAGCGGCCACCGAAAGAAGTACGGACGGACGACCTATTTCTCACATGCCGCTCTGGTTCGGGAAGAAGAAGAAATTCTCGTTCGATTTAATGATTATGATGAAGAAGAAAGTATTTATACTCAACAGTAGAAATAAAACGGGTTCAGCTAAAACCGGTTTTCTGAGACAGAAGGAACGGGCCACTCAAGTACTATAGAGGTACTACTCGGGTACAGCAAGGGATACTCGAGTACAAGAAAAGGACTACTCGAGTAGTAAGGTGACTACTCGAGTACTCGAAAAGAACTACTCGAGTAGTAAGGCAACTACTCGAGTACTCGAAAAGAACTACTAGAGTAGTACTGTAACTACTCGAGTACACGAAGATACCAACTCGAGTAGTTATAAGGCAGCTACTCGAGTACTCGAAAACAACTACTCGAGTAGTAAGACAACTACTCGAGTACTCGAAAGGAACTACTCGAGTAGTAAGGTAACTACTCGAGTAGTTATAAGGCAACTACTCGAAAATAACTACTCAAGTAGTAAGGTAACTACTCGAGTACTCGAAAAGAACTACTCGAGTATTAAGGAAACTACTCGAGTACAAGAAGAGACCAACTCGAGTACCTATAAGGCAGCACTCGAGTACTCGAAAAGAACTACTCGAGTAGTAAGGCAACTACTCGAGTACTCGAAAGCAACTACTCGAGTAGTATGACAACTACTCGAGTTCAAGAAGAGACCTACTCGAGTACCTATAAGGCAGCTACTCGAATACTCAAAAAGAACTACTCGAGTAGTAAGGCAACTACTCGAGTACTCGAAAGGAACTACTCGAGTAGTAAGGCAACTACTCGAGTACAAGAAAGGACCTACTCGAGACGCAGGAATTTCACTCGAGTCAAGCCTTGCAGGAAAAACAATTTCTTTGCAAATGTAACCTTTTGATCAAACTATACGAATGAATAGTAAAAGACATTTTTGAATAGTACTAAAATACTAAAATAATCATACTTATATATAGTTTTTTTGAACAAGAAAATTACGAGATCAAAACGGAGGCCCAAACGACCGCCGAATTAAACAAATCACGCCGTAGACGAATACTGATGCTACGAACACAATAGCGAAGTCAAAACTAAAATCCGACGAGCCATTCCCGAGATATTAATCTTCAAAGTATACATCGAACATAAACAAATCCAAAACTTCAAACGCGCTCCGAGACTACAAAAATGCTCGGATTGCGACAAAACTTGAAGAGCGAGCCCCAAATTACATAACTTAAATTCCAAAAGCAAAATTTTTCCATCACAACAAGAATTCGGGCAACTCGACCGCACGGATGAGAAAATGCCTTAACGGCATTGCGCCGTCAACTCGACGCTAAAAGTAACGCCACGACGTCATAATTATGACGTTGTCCATTCGAATAAAATCTTCGAAAAATCGAGAGGGTTATAGCCGATGCAGTCCTAGCGGCGGAGCGAGAGAAGTCAGATGGACTCAAGAAGAGGCTCATGAGTTTTCCTCTCCTCGAACTCCTTAATAGAACGGAGTAACTGGGAGAAGGAACAGAACACTCATAGAGGCTGTTGGGTACATTGGAAAATGTGTACCAGATTTGGAGAAGCCAGGGTGGCGTGGTAAGCCTTTAAATGTCATTCCTGACTAGTTTCACTCTCGCGTAAGCTTTTGTTGAATGATGAGCTCTTCATAGGATACAGAGACGGCAGATCGGATGTGTTCGCACATAGCGGCCCTGGAGGAGGAAAATAAAAACCTGAAGGCCCATAATGCACAACTCCTGAATAGTGCCCGGTCTGCCTCTCACCCTGATCTGCTTAAAGCACGTCCACCTTCTCATTATTCTTTTGATGAGGTCGACGAGATCTGCTAGGACTCAAACATCAAGACAACCAAGCTCATTTTGAAGATGATGAAGGAGCTGGGGGTTGTTAGAGAAGATGCTGAGACGGTCACAGCCCGCGACCTGGTGCCACAGCTCTATTGCGAGATGAATGAGGGCTTTGCTTGTAGTAAAGAAGGATGAAGGGGCACCAACGTGACCCGAGACTTCTATCCCTCCTCTTTTTTTTGCTTCCCTCCACCTGTACTTTTTACTTGTTTTTTTGAGATACAAAAATATTTCTTTTTTAAATGCTGAAATGTTTCGTGGGAGAATAATTCCCTGTTTCTGTAATGAACACGGAGATTTTTGTCTCAACCCTTCGCTCTATGTTCCTCTTAGTTTATTTTGCTTTATCTACTGTCGTCTCGCTATGAGAATTGGTTTAGGGCACAAGTTGTTAGACTTCTCCTTGCCCCTTCCGTGCGCGAGACCGTTTGGCCTTCTCCCCTCGTCTTGCCTCGAGACGGATCTTGCACGAGCGACCTAGGATACCAACCTGCCTTTATGATAAATCGCCCCTTTTAACCTTTTATGCGAGACCTGCCCTTTATTCACGAGCAACTACTCACTATGGGCGAGACCCTCTGTGCAGAGCGTCGAATGGGTATGCCTCTCCTTATTTGCATGGCACCAATCTCTTCTTATCATAAGGGTCCTTCATCTTCCACAAGCTTCCCTCATTCACTGGTAAGTATAGACAATTTTATTTGAGGGATCCTACCGTTCATTCTGACACTGAGTGAGCCTACACCCCCTGCCAGCTTGAAGATAGCCTGGTCAGCGGGTCTTCCTGAGGTCTCCCTTCCAAGCAACCTCTGACCACCGAGTGAGCCTACAATCCTGCCACCTAGGTGAGAGCCTGGTCAGCAGGTCTGCTCGGGGTCTCCTTTCCAAACATCCTCCAACCACTGATTGAGACTACAGTCCCGCCAGCTATGTGAGAGCCTGGTCAGCGGGTGTGCTCGGGGTCTCCTCTCAAAACAACATCCAACCACAATGTGATCCTACAGTCCTGCTAGCTAGGTGAGAGCCTGTTCAGCTGGTCTGCTCGGGGTCTCCTCTCCAAACATCCTCCAATCACCGAGTGAGCCTGCAGTCCTGCGAGCTAGGTGATAGCCTGGTCAACAGGTCTGCTCAGGGTCTCCTCTCCAAACATCCTCCAACCACCGAGTGAGCCTACAGCCATGCCAGCTAAGTGAGAGCCTGGTCAGCGGGTCTGCTCGTGGTCTACTCTCCAAACAACCTCAAACCACTGAGTGAGCCTACAGTCCTACCAGCTATATGAGAGCCTAGTCAGCGGGTCTGATCGGGGTCTCCTCTCCGAACATCCTCCAACCACCGAGTGATCCTACATTCTTGCCAGCTAGGTGAGAGCCTGGTTAGCGGGTCTGCTCGGGGTATCCTCTCCAAACATCCTCCAGC
Source organism: Platanthera guangdongensis (assembly GCA_039583875.1). NCBI lineage: Eukaryota > Viridiplantae > Streptophyta > Magnoliopsida > Asparagales > Orchidaceae > Platanthera > Platanthera guangdongensis. Next base: position 18,349,987 of record CM077160.1, on the reverse strand, counting down.
CACCGAGTGAGCCTACAGTCCTGCCACTTAGATGAGAGCCTGGTCAAAAGGTCTGCTCGGGGTATCCTCTCCAAACAACCTCCAACCTCCGAGTGAGCCTACAGTCCTGCTAGCTAGGTGAGAGCCTAGTGAGCGTGTCTGCTCGGCGTATCCTCTCCAAACAACCTCCAACCACTGAGTGAGCCTACAATCCTGCCAGCTAGGAGAGAGCCAGGTCAGCAGGTCTGCTCGGGGTCTCCTCTCCAAACAACCTCCAACCACTGAGTGAGCCTACAATCATGTCAACTAGGTGAGAGCCTGGTCAGCATGTCTGCTCGGGGTCTCCTCTCCAAACATCCTCCAACCACCAATTGAGCATACAGTCCTGCTAGCTAGGTGAGAGCCTGGTCAGCGGGTCTGCTCAGCGTCTCCTCTCCAAACAACCTCTAATCACCAAGTGAGCCTACAGTCCTGCCAGCTACGTGATCGCCTGTTCAACGGGTTTACTCGGGGTCTCCTCTCCAAACAACCTGTTCGATCCCTAGTTTTGATTTGGGCTAGGTTCACTAATTAGGATGAGTTTGACACACATTGTATAGCAAGGGTCAAATCTATGAGTCCTAGAGTTTAGGCTAGTCATTAGGTTCAACCTTCATGGACGAGCCAGCAGAGGAATTCAGTAGACTCAGACTTAGAAGAATTCAGAGTTCAAAATTATAAATTCGAAATTCTTCGAACTCAGCTCGACGATCGTCGATCGCATATCGACAAACTCAGAGTTATTTCTCTGAGTTGAGCTCGATGATATTCGAGCTCAGGTCGACAATCTTTTCATTCAGATAGATTCTCTGCTCGCCGAACTTAGAGCGCAGATTTGGCAAGCTATTTCCAGAATACAGTTCGCTGAGCTCAGGTCGACGAACTGGAATTATCAGCTCGACGAACTTGGAACTCTAGTCGATGAATTCTGTTCAGAGCTCGACAAATGCTGTCTCGAGCCAGACTTAGACGTTTTCCTTATTTCTGTCCTTATTTATTATATTATTTAGCAGTGATTTCCTGAATAATTAATGCTCATATTCTCCTAAATATAGCCGCTATTGGCAATGTTAATTATGGTCTTCATCGGGGTTAATTACTTGCTTATTTTAATTGGACAGTTGGGGAACTCATTAAAGAATATTTTCCAGCCATTACATTCTCTAGAATCAGACAACAATTAATGCTTGGAATTCAAAATTCAAGAGGAGAATTCAACAGCAGAATATATAAAAGAAAATTTTCTTTCAGACAACAGAGTAGATGTGATACAGAGAAGAGATACAAAAATATACAAAAGAATATCTGCTTCTTCTCTGTGCTGAAAATATTCTGATTTCTCCTTGTTCTTTTGGATGACTGAAGAAGAACAACCATCAAATATCAGGAATCTTCTTCTACTTATACTCCAGGAATATTCAAGGACAACAACTTTGAATCAGTCAAAAAGTTCCTGGATTTTTTCAAGACAAGGCTGAAGACCTACACCCTGAGAAAGGCTCCAAGCTTTCTGAACCACTCATTATTTCAGAAGGAGCTTTGATAAAAGAAATCCACAAGTCTTCTCTATTATATAGAGAAAATAGAAGACACTATCAACTCTCTCAATCTCTTGTAAAAGTGTTTATTAACTCCCTTCAAAAGTTTATTCTAGGTTTTTGGGCACCTGATCAAAAGACTAAAGGGTTGTGAGATCTCCCTATAAATAGATCTTGTAGTGGCAGTCACCTGATCAAAAACCTAATAGTTGATTCCTATCAGGGTGGTAGAAGAGTGGATGTACCTAGTTTGGGGAACCACTATAAAATTCTTGTGTTCTCTAGTTGTTCATTTTCTCTTTGTTTTTGCTATGCTGTGATAGATTAGCTTAGACTATTTCCATTTTCTATTACTATTATTGATATCACCTATTTTACTCTGATAAAATTTTAATACAAACAAAAGTTTTAAATTAGTCTATTCATCCCCCTCTAGAGTAAATAGATTTATCCCATATCTTTCAATTTATATCAGCGCAGTGTTCATTTGGTTGTATAAGCTAACCCTTGAACCAAAAGATCATTGTTAGATCTGATTTTCTTCTTTTTCTAGTTTTTCTGTTTATTTTATATCATGACACAAAATAAAGATTATGCAAGCACCAGACCTCGAGTTTGTAATCTGAATAAGTTTGCTATCTGGAAGACAATAATTAGACTATATATGAATTATATTAATGAGGATATTTTTAATGCTATTTTGATAGGATCACCAGTTCCAGAGACTACATCTACTTCTACTTCCAGTACACATGCTGTTTCACCACCTGAGTGGGTAGATGCTCAAAAGAAGGCCAAGATAGCTGATGCCAAGGCCATGAATATTTTGGCTCAAATAATGTTTGATGACATCTTTCAAAAAGTGGCAGAGTGCACATCAGCCAAAGCTATCTGGGATTCTCTTAACCAGATGGTTACTGGTTCTGTAGATGAGAAAAAGGACAGGAGATCAAATCTCATCTCATAATATGAGAACTTTAAGAAAGATGAGTCAGTGTCGGTGAGTGACATGTACAACATACTAAGCTTAATCATCAATGAGCTGAAGACTTTGGACAAGGACATCACCCTCATAGAAGTCAATGACAAAATCTTCATGTGCTTCCCAAGCTCATGGGATTCCAGAATCTGGCCAATCAAGGAGGCCAGAAGTCTAAATGAGATTTCCACGGAATCTCTTCTTGGAAAGCTCAAGTCCTATGAACAACTAATAAAGACAAGAGAAGTTGCAGAGCAGAAGACTCCTTTAGCAGCAAGAAAGGAGCAAAGCATAGAATTTAAGGAATCTGAAGAGTCAGAAGCTCCAACAAGTAATGAAGAACTTCTATGTCTCTTAGCCAAGAGATTTTACTAGATGGCAAGGAAGTATTTCAGAAGAAAGTCATCTTGGCAAGATGACAAGCCAAGGTATGACAAGACCCCAACTAAAGAAGTTGTTTGCTTTGATTGCAGGAAGCCGTGACACTTTCTATCAGAGTGTCCAGAGAACCAAAAGAAGGAGAGAAGAAGAGAAAAGGAACCCAGGAAGCCGCACTACAGCAAGCCCTCCGCCAGCAAGCATAAAAGGAAGGAGAAAGGCTTTGTGGCTGAAACATGGAGTTAAACTGAAGATGGATCTTCATCTTCTAGTTGCAGTGAAGATGAAGAAGAGGCTAAGGCAAAGGAGATTTACTTGATGGTCATTGATGCATTAAGAAGCCTATCTGAAGCTGAGCATTCAGATAATGAAGATCATCTAAATCTGAGACAGATCAGGTATTGTCTTCCTTTGATTTCAATTCAGAAAATTTTAGAATTGAATTTAAATCTTTATGCATTGATTTAATTAATTCTGAAAAAGAGGTTAAACAACTAAGAGAAAAATTGACTGAACAAGAAAACTTGCTTTTTGAAAGTATCAAATTAAAAGATGAATTAATCCTAGCTAATGAACAGATCATCACATTAAAAACTGAATTAACTGAGGCCAGGCAACTTGAAGAATCCCTAAATGGGAGAAATATCAAGCCGATGGACATCACAAGCACAATGAATGTTAGCCTTAATGGCAAGCTGGGCTTAGGTGCTTCATCAAGCCAACCTCCACTGATTCAGAAGAATATTTTAACAACTCCAATAAAATTTGTTTCAGAAAAAGGAAAGGAAAAGATAGATGATAATAATGTTAAACAAATAGAATTAAAATAAAAGAATAACAAAAAGAGAAAGAATAAGAAAGATCTCAACTATAACAATGTTCAGCATACTTTGTCGAACTCAGATCGACGAAATCTATACAGTTTGTCGAACTTAAGTCGACGAACTCAGAACACAAACTTTTATTATAATTATTCTCTAAACTGCGATCGACGAAACTAGTATGGTTCGTCGACCCGAGATCGACGATATTGGGGCCCAGAGAATGAATACTTTCATTCTCTGAGTGGAGTTCGACGAACTCATCCCCATTCGTCAACCTAAGATCGACGAACTTAACAGAATTCGTCTAACCCAGTTTATTATAACAGAAACTTTAATTCCTATATAACATTTAATCAACCAGGACAATATGTTAATCCATTCATCCATTGGATAATTCCACCTAGAAGATTTCACCCCTTAGGTTATAAAAATCAACCAGAATACTCATACATTTCCAACTTTAATTATATAAATAAACAAGGTTCCAAGGTAACCTGGGTCAAGAATAGCTAATCTGTTTTATAGCTGGTGAAAGACTATCCCACCAAAGAGCAACAGTGGTATCTGGATTGTGGCTGTTCAAAGTATATGACTGGAAATAAGGACAACTTAATCAACTATAAGTCAAAGCTAGGACCCAAAGTAATATTTGGTGATTCCAATTGTGGCTAGACTGAAGGATATGAAAATGTCAAAATTAGAGCAGTCACCTTCAGGAAGGTTGCTTATGTAAGTGGACTGAAGCACAACCTGATATCCATAAGTCAATTATGTGATGAAGGTTTTAGGTATCATTTAACAAAACTTCATGTATTATTACTTCTGTAGATAACCAAGAAGTATTAACTAGTGCTAGAGTAGGAAATATCTATGTAGTTAATTTTAAGTCAGCTAAAACTGAAATATGCATATTTAACCAAACTAGTAATAATAATGATCTTTGGTATAGGAGATTAGGACATGTCAACCTGAAAAACATTGCTAAACTCTCTAGGGACAACCTTGTTAAAGGATTGCCTTCTTGCCCCTACAAGAAGGAAAGCCTTTGCAGGGCTTGTCTGTTAAGAAAGCAAACTAAAAATAGTTTTAAGTCACTCAATAAGAGTGATTCACCTAGGATTTTGTATTTGCTCCACATGGATCGCTTTGGACCCATTGCTGTATAGAGCCTAGGAGGGAAGTATTATACCTTAGTAATTGTTGATGACTTCTCAAGGTTCACTTGGGTGTTTTTCTTGAGAAACAAGTCAGATAACTTCAAGGTTCTTATAGATTTTCTTAAGAGCATAAGGATTGAGTACTCTACTCCAGTTACATTGATTAGAAGTAATCATGGTACTGAGTTTGTGTCTCTTCCCATGCAAGAATTCTGTGAGAAGGAAGGTATCAGGCATTATCTCTCTGCTCCTAGAACTCCTCAACAAAATGGGGTAGCAGAAAGGAAAAAACAGAACAGTGATTGAAGATGCAGGCACATTACTTGCAGATGCTCACTTACCCCTATCTGTTTGGGTAGAGGCTGTGAGGACAACAAACTATGTGCTGAATAAAAGTTTGATACACAAACTTAAGGGTAAGACCCCATATGAATTACTCAAAGGGAAGAAACCTAAAGTAGATTATTTTAGAGTCTTTGGTTGCATTTGTTACATTCATAACAACAATAAGAAACACATTAGAAAGTTTGAAGCCAAGGCTGAAATTGGAATATTTCTTGGATATTCCCAAGTAAGCAAGGCTTATAGGGTATACAATATATAATCTATGAAATTGAAAGATTCTATTCATATTTCTTTTGATGAGACTAACATGTTTGACAAAGAGAAGATTCCTTCTACCATTGAGAACTTGCAGGAACCACATCTATGTGAGACATTAGATGAATTGACCATCACCAATGAGGTTGTTACACAACTTTCTCCACATGTTGCTGAAGATAGTGAAGATGATGACACTGAACTCAGTGAAGAGCCAACAATAGCTATAATTCCACAAGAGGATTAATTCCGCAAGCTATTGCACAACCAACTCCTCCTACTGAATTACTCACACTTAGAGATCACCCTGTATCTCAAGTGATTGGAGATATATAAGTGGGTGAGCAGATAAGGCATCAACTCCACCAGGACATGATGTATGCCTGCTTCACATCTCAAACTGAGCCCAATCCATTAAAGATGCTGAGCAAGATCCACACTGGATTATTGCAATGCAAGAGGAGCTCAACTAATTTTAGAGATATAGAGTTTGTGATTTAGTTTCAAGACCCAAAGAATACCCAGTCATTGGAACTAAATGGGTATTTTGAAACAAGGTAGATGCTCAAGGTCTTATCATAAGGAATAAGGCAAGATTAGTTGCTCAAGGATATAGACAAGAGGAAGACATAGATTATGACCAAATATTTACTCCTGTTACAAGGATCGAAGCTATCAGAATATTCCTAGCTTATACAGCATACAAGAAGTTCAAAGTATACTAAATGGATGTCAAAAGTGCTTTTCTAAATGGTGAACTCAAAGAAGAGGTCTATGTGGAACAACCACCAGGTTTTATTTCTCCTACCCATCCCTCTTATGTTTTCAAATTGCATAAGGTTCTTTATGCTCTAAAGCAAGCTCCAAGAGCTTGGTATGAAACCTTAGCTAGCTTTCTCTTAGAGCATAACGTTTCTAGAGGCATTGTAGATATGACTTTGTTCATAAAGCATCATCATGATTATATCTTGTTAATACAAATATATGTAGATGACATTATATTTTGTTTTACAGATTCCAAACTATGCAAAAAGTTCTCCAACCTTATGCATTCCAAGTTTGAAAAGAGTAACATGGGTAAACTCTCCTACTTCCTTGGTCTCCAAGTGAAGCAGTCCCCTGATGGCATCTTCATATCCCAAACCAATTATGTTAAGGAGCTGATAAAAAGATTTGGGATGGATGATGCTTCAGCTAAGAAAATATCTATGGCTACAAATGTTGTGATTGATTCTGATGAACATGGGAAACCTGTAGATCAAAAATTATATAGGGCCATTGTTGGGTCCCTGTTATATCTTATAGCAAGTAGACCAGACATTATATTTATTACATGTCTTTGTGCTAGGTTACAGGTGAACCCTAAACAATCTCATCTAATTTTTTTAAAAAGGATTTTGAGATATATAAAGAGTTACCCATATTTAGGACTTTGGTATCCAATTGAGTCAGGATTTGAGTTGACTGGATACTTAGATGCTGACTTTGCTGGATGTAAAGTGGATAGAAAGAGCACATTAGGGACATGTCAGTTCCTTGGTGATACGCCAGTGTCCTGGTTTTGCAAGAAGCAAACATCTGTGTCTACTTCAACAATAGAAGCTGAGTACATAGTAGCTGGCAGTTATTGTTCACAGATGCTGTGGATTCAGAACCAACTATTAGATTATGGTGTCAACTTAAATAATTCAACTCTACTTTGTGATAATACTAGTGCAATTTCCATTGCACAAAATCCAGTGCATTATAGTAGAACTAAGCATATAGATGTAAGATATCATTTCATTGGAGAGTGTGTTGACAAAAAGAAAATTAATCTTACCTTTGTCTCCACTGATTTGCAAGAGGCAGATATCTTCACCAAACCCTTGGATGAGAAGAAACATCTATTCTTTATGAATTAGGTAGGTATGATAAATGGAGATGCATTAATTTAACTTTTTGTCTGTAGTCGAAGAATTTGCCACAGTTCGTCGAACGGAGATCGACGAACTGAGAAAAGTTCTTGAGAAAATTCGTCGACCTGTGATGCAGGCTTGCACATTGACACCAAATATATCTACGGACGACACGTTTGCCTCTCTAATGATCCAAATCCTAAACTCGCACAATCATTCAACGCAACACCACGTTAATTAATTATATCAATTATATGCTAGCGTACGGGTAGCCAAACCGATTAGGATCGAATAGAGGCGATAGGCCAATATTCTTTCCGGCTAAAAGGGCCGACCCGGTCCGAACGAGCGATGTTGTACCAAAAGAGATCTACCAAAAATAACGATTCAGAAAAGGTAGATCTCTCCCAACAAAAGAAAATGAAGGTTCGCCAAACCTTTTAGAAATTAAATCAATCATGATGAACACAAACCAGTCGAAGGAAAAACCACGATTATTCAATGCTTCAAAATGCAACGCCAAGAATTTCCACCACAAGAATTTACTAGAGGGAAACACACATGGAGTAGAAATATTTAATTACCCAACCAGAATTGATGATTCTAGTACTTTTTTTCTCTACTTGGATTGCCCTTCAACGGCTCCGCCGGAGTTTCGCCGGATGGAGAGTGTTGGGTCCGGCGTTCCTTCACTTGACCCGTGGCGCTTTGCTACTTATTTAAGAAATTAAGTAGCGCCCTCTACAACAGTCCGGGCTTTTGGTGCAGTTGGGTATGCGCTTGATCCTTCAATTGGTATCAGAGGAGGTCACGTGTTCAAGACCGGGGGGGGGGGGGGGGGGGGGCGCTATTAAATCCTGATTTTTCCCTTCTACCTGTGTGGGTCCGACGGGTCAGGCAACCGTGGTCATGTGGTAACCCCACCTCTGAGCCGTGAAACCATGGATATGTGGTAACCCCACCTCTGAGCCGTGTGGGCCATGTGGTAACCCCACCTCTGAGCCATGTAGGCCATGTGGTAACTCCACCTCTAAGCCGACGGGTTGTGTTGGATGCCGGGGGGGGGGGGGATTGTTGGGTCCGGCGTTCCTTCACTTGACCCGTGGCGCTTTGCTACTTATTTAAGAAATTAAGTAGCGCCCTCTCCAACAGTTCGGGCTTTTGGTGCAGTTTGGTATGCGCATGATCCTTCAATTTCTGGAACCCAGTTGGGTATGCGCTTGATCCTTCCACAGCTGTCCAAATTTGAATCTTGAAAATCGTTGAACTCTTCCAACACCTGATCAACTCCCCCTATTTGGAAAGTCAGTTAGAAGAGTGGATGTACCCAGGTTGATTGGGGAACCACTATAGCTCCTTGTGTCTTCTGGTTGCTTGTGTTTCTTTTGTTTCTGGCTGTGGCTTGTGATTAGTTTCTTTTGTAGTTTGTTACTAGGTTGATCTGTTATTAGATAGTTTCTGTAATTAGATTTACTCTTTATTATTTGCTTCCTTGTGAACATAATAATACAACAACTGTTGTAAAAGTTTTTAGCAAGCACCATACTCTATTCCCCCCTCTAGAGTATATCAGATCCAACTCACACTTTCAATTGGTATCAAAGTAATCCTATCACGGGTCAAGTGCACCAATAAGCTTTTGATAAGGTGCTCAAAAACCAAACCAGATTTTTTGATCAGGTGTCTTGCCACCAATGAGCTTTTGATAAGGTGCTCAAAAACCACACACAAACTTTTGAAGGGAGTTTGAAAAACCCTTTACAGCAGAGAGAGAGGGGGATAAGAAGATCTTCTCTATCAACAGTCAGAGAGAAGATTGTGGATGTTGTCAAAGCTCCCCCTGAGATCTTGAGTTGTTCAGGAAGTGAAGCTTTGCAGTAGGGTGATAGGCCTTCAGAAAATTAATCTCCAGCAAATGATGATTTCAGCAACAGCTGAAATGTGAGGTGTCTGGAGTCTTGAATGATGATGGCATTGAACACTTGAAAAAGAGATCTGAAGATATCAGTTTGTTGATCTCCTTTTGGTGATGTGTTCTGTATGAATTTTTGAGACTAAGGATGTCTGCAACTCTTTCTCTTTCTCTTGTGTGTTTGTTGTTGTAAGAGTTGTTGCAGGAGAAGTTTTGTAGAGAATGAATATTGCAGAATATGTGTCTCTCCTTGTTCTTCTTTTTCAGTTCTGAAAAAATCTAATCTTTTATTCTCTTGATGTCTGAATAGAAATGATCCACTGTCAAGATAGCCGTTGGCCTGTCATAAATGACTTCCTTAACTGTAATTGTCTTCTGGAGGAAAGTCCAATAAAATATTCCTTGATAATTCCTTGAAACTTGCTCCAAATTAAATGAAAAACGGCTACAAGATCTCTGAATTAAATGCTGACAATAATTCCACAGTTGTCCAAATTTGAATCTTGAAAATCATTGAACTCTTCAGAAAAATGTCGAACTGAGCTCCACAAGACCAAGGTAGCAAAGCGCCACGGGTCAAGTGTAAGAGGTAGTATATTCTTCTCCAGACATTTCAACAGAATCTCTTCTAGAATTTAATCCAAAAATCTCTGTCAAAATAGCAGGTGTAAGAGGTACCTGGGTTCCAGAAATTGATCCAATCACTCTATTTTGATCCTGGTTGTGGGCAGTATATACCCACTCCTTGATTTCATCAGCAGCCAATTTGATTCTGGTGGACATGATGGCAACAAGCTTTTGTTCCTTGAACAGTTCTAGAATATCTTGAAAAATTTGACCACTGGTGCTGAAAGAATCCATATCAATATCGAATCCTGCATCAAATTTCATGGCGGCCAGAACGGCGCCGGAGACGGCCATGGTTTCCTGCAAAAAATAAACAACCAAACGACCAAGTGTAGAGAGGTTTGGAGGGAAAGAGAAAATCTGCAGAGAGATTGAAAGCGCAAAAGGAGAACGACGGCCGAAAAATGAATTTTATATTAGGGTTCGACGCAGAAAAGGAAAGATCGTTGAACTCAGTTCGACGATTGGGGTTCTAAAGGAATCTGAAAGGTCTTCAATATCGTCAATCTCCGTTCGACGATATTGGATAGCGTCGAGCTCCATTCGACGATAGTTCAGAAAACAAAATCGTCGAGCACCGTTCGACGATCGTTGACCTGGAGAGATAGTTGAGCACTATCTGAGAAGCGCTGAACTCTGATCGACGATTTCGGCAAGCGTCGATCTCAGTTCGACGAGCGAGGGGAAAATCGTCTACAAGATCTCTGACTTAAATGCTGACAATAATTCCACAGCTGTCCAAATCTGAATCTTGAAAATCGTTGAACTCTTCAGAAAAACGTCGAACTGAGCTCCACTATCGTCGAGCTGAGCTTAGAGATTTGGACTTGGACAGAAACAGAGATCGTCGATCTGAGCTCAACTATCGTCGAACTGAGCTCAGAGATAAAGAACCAAACTGGAGTCAAGATCGTCGATCTGATCTCGAAGATCGTCGAATGGAGTTCGACGACTTGTTGAAGTTAAGCTTAGCGATCGTCGAATGGAGTTCGACGATCCGTCGAAGTGAGCTCAACGATTGTCGATTGGAGTTCGACGATTCGTCGTACTGAGCTCGATGAAATGACTTAGTTTCCAGACTGAAAAACCTTGGTCTTGAGGGCAGCTTCCAAACCTAAGTACTAACCCTTAGACTCAATTCTACTTGACCTTTACATCTATACAATGAGGTCAAAACAAGTTTCCTAAGAGACATAGTGATCCTGACCCAAATTAGTAATAAGGTGTTCCAACAATCTCCCCCTATTTGGGTTAGGATTACTATTTACAGATATTGAAAAATTAAGAATATACACAGCAACAATATAACAACAAAACAATGCAGAAACACAGACATAATCTCAGATAGATCAGAAAATAGAATATATTGTCACCTTACAGAATTACTCATTTTCTTTGCTCTTTATAAGTTTTATTTCCCTGTTTGGATTAAGAGCTTCCTTCTTTGATCTTCTGTCATCAGCTGCACCTAGAGATGTCTGTTGTTTTGGCCTTGGTACTACAGCTTTAGGGTGCAGCTTCATGTAGCTTTCAGAATCAAAGAACTTGCTGGAGGAGTATCTTTCTAGTTCCTTTTTCCTTTGATCAAAAAAAGTAGTAATGCTGGAGGTGTCTTTGCCTTGCTCTCTGGCTTTCTTGATCTAGTCCAGAGCAGCTAACTCTTTCATCCTGACTATCCAAGAAGTTGGATTGTTCTCTGGATCCTTAAAAGGCACTGGAGGCTCATATCTGTTAGAGGGATTGTCTGGAGGAGCTCTGTAGGAGACTAATTCTTTTAGTTTGTAGGGAAATGGACCTGAAGTAGTATCAGATGGACCTGGTCCTTCCCTTGAGTATGGGTGCTGTCTGGAATAACCTTTTGAATAAACTTGAAGTTCTCTTTGGTTTCCTCTGTAGTTTCCTCTCCTTGACTGATAGCCTCTGGATTGGCTTCCCCTATGTTGAGATCTTCCTTGAGGCTGATAGGGGGTTTGACTTCTGGAAGAGGGTTGAACAACAGAGCTACCACTTGCACCTGCACCAGGTGAAGGAGGAGGAGGAGGAGGATGATGGAACTGAGAGGAACCTTTGTCATACTTTCTCTTCTTTTTCATAGCCTTTAATTGATTCTTGGAGTATTGCATCCAATGTTTTGTTATAGGGCAGTCATGCAGAATATAGTAGGGAATGTCATTTGTATCTTTTACTTTTGCTGGAGGAATTCTTTTCATAGCTTTGCTTCTTGCTTTTCTTTTCCTTGCTATAGTAGCTGAGGAATCATCAGAATCAGTTCTGAACTGATCACTTTCAGAGCTTTGTTCATCATATAAAGCAACAATCCTTTTAAGGTAGTCTTTTTGAAGTTGTGATTGAGCATATGAAACAGTAGTGACAGCAGTTGTGGCAGCAACAGTAGAAGGAGTAATGGAAGCAACAATAGCAGAAGAAGTTGTAGCAGCAACAGTAGATACACCAGCAACTAGGGCAGCAGCAGATACAGATAAAACACTTTCAGATACAAGAACATCAGTAGGGGCAACATTAGCAGTGACAGCAGCCTCAAAGTCATATGCCTCTATCTGCATATCCTCAGAAACTAAAACATCAGCCACATCAGAACTAACAGAAACAACAACATTTACAGCAGTAGGAGCAGCATCAGTACTTTCAACAAATACTGAAGGAGCAGCAGAAACAGAAACAGCAGGGGAAGCAGCAGAAAGGGACTTTATAAAAGAATTAATGAGACTGGTGTCACAGCTAGAAAAGGGCACAATGGCCTTGGAGAGATCCTCAGATTGCTGGACTGCAGTGCTCTCTGGAAGATAGCTAAAATATATATAGTCAAACTCTGATAAAAGTGACCTGAGGTCCACTGAGAAAACTGCAACCTGTGGTGTTGAGGCTGGAGCTTGAGTTGAAGTAACAGCAGAAGCAGCAGCAGGCAATCTAACACCTTCATGAGGCATCTCCCCCTGTCTAGATTCAGAGATAGCTAGATCAAGGCACCCAAAGGAAGGGATTGCCTGAGGAGGAATGATGGAGGAGAGCCTGGTAGATAGGTCTGCAACCCCTCTAAGCCGACGGGTTGTGCTGGACGCCGGGGGGGATTGTTGGGTCCGGCGTTCCTTCACTTAACCCGTGGCGCTTTGCTACTTATTTAAGAAATTAAGTAGCGCCCTCTCCAACAGTCCAGGCTTTTGGAACAGTTGGTTATGCGCTTGATCCTTCAATTGGTATCAGAGTAGGTCACGGGTTCAAGACCGGGGGAGCGCTATTAAATCCTGATTTTTCCCTTCTACCTTTGTGGGTCCGGCGGGTCAGGCAACCGTGGAGATGTGGTAACCCCATCTCTGAGCCGTGCAATCGTGGACATGTGGTAACCCCACCTCTGAGCCGTGTGGGCCATGTGGTAACCCCACCTCTGAGCCATGTGGGCCATGTGATAACTCCACCTCTGAGCCGACGGGTTGTGATGGACGCCGGGGGGGGGGGGGGGGGGGAGGGGGAGGGATTGTTGGGTCCGGCGTTCCTTCACTTGACCGGTGGTGCTCTTCTACTTATTTAAGAAATTAAGTAGCACCCTTTCCAATAGTCCGGGCTTTTGGAACAGTTGGTTATGCGCTTGATCCTTCAGAGAGGAACTTGTTTGCCTTCGTCGCTTCACGCCTTGGCCGAGATCTTTGGTTGGTAAGAGAAGAGGTCGGCTATTGGAGGTGATGAAGAGGGGTTCTCGGGTTTTTGGGAGGAGAGGAAAACGAGAATAGAGAGGGGGAGAAGGTTGGTCGGCGGCCAAAGAGAGGAGGAGGAAGGAGGAGGACAAAATTTGCCTTAGAGGGAAAGCGGAAAGAGGGGGAAAATTCAAATCTTGAATTCTTAGGATTTCTTTTTTTCATTCTCTAATTATTCTTTCATAACATGGCTATATATAGCCTACACCACTCAATCTCTCTCCATTCAAAATTCAAAATTCAAAATTCAAAATTCAAAATGAAATTTATGATGGTTATATGCACCCATCATAACATGAATTATTTAAATGCAATAAAAATAAAAATGCTTAAAATAAAATAAAACATCAAAATGACTTGATAATTAATAATAGTTATTAATAAATTATTATTAATTATTAATATATTGGTTTGTGTTCAGGACGGATATTATCACGATGCTTCACATGGTCATTCGTACGCACGCCATCGCCGTCTTTAAAATTTTATGGGCCGTCGTCTCCATCAATCCTCCCCCGCTGAAAAGTACCCATCACCGATGAGTTGGTCTGAATGCACCAGCGCGGGAGTGCAACATCCAAATGAGCCACCTCCAATCCAAGAAACCAAGAGTCAACTGAGGCCGGTCGATCACGCCATCGAATCAAGTAGTGGCAAACATCACCACATGTAAAGAAGAGCACTGCAACCTGGAGTATCCTGTCATGCAAAGAGATGGTCCTGGGGAACCTTGGAAAAGCATTAGGAAATAAAGGAAAACAAGTTTCTACACCAACAACCAACATACCTCCAGTGAAGACCGATGAAGATAGCGATCTAGACACAAGCTCACAACCCAAACCATAAGAAAACAAAGTGGACCGCAACGTACAGATAAATAATTCAACTGGTGGAGAAACATATGACGTTAAATCAGAAACATTAAAAATAGGGGTAATACCCTAATCAGTGGAAAGCTTCAAATGATATGTGTATTCTCCTAATTTCATTAATATCCGAAAATAGTCCAACTCACCAACTTTCTATAGTGCCCGAAGGCAACCGTTCAGGGACGAGACACACCAAAACTAAATCGCAAATCAAATAGTGAGATGCTCTTCTATGTAAACTAGCATGAAATTGATAAAATATAATTCGTATGGCTAGCGCTTCACTACTGTGCTTATATAATTTTTGAACATGAGAGGCATAAACTAGTGTGAGTTGACTTGGATTATCAGACAGTGGAAACGAAATCAAGTCATAAGGCACTTGTGCTTTAAATCCGTGCACGATCACATTCGGCGAGTGACAAGCATAAAAATAATCATAAGACACAACTATATAGAGTAATTTATTACAAGTGTGCCTAAATATCTCGCTACCATATGGTGTGAACCCATACGCTATGTGACTTAACTCGAAAACGGAGGATAATGGGGTTAAATCAGGGGGTACGGGAGCCTTAAAATCTAAGATGATTTTCATAGGCGTCAAAGTCGCAGTTCTAATTTTATAATTAATATAATCACGCTTAGCATGAAGATATGCCAAGGGAAGCCGCTCATCATTAATACTAATAGAATTGAATGTTCTCGGGTGTGATAACAGGTGCGAGCGATACAACTCATGTGGCCTAACCGTGGTCATTAACGGGTGGGAAAAAGGCAATCAAATGGCGGTGGGTAAATCCGTGCGAATGGGCGTGGTATATAGGTGTGTGACAGAGACACCACAATCAGAGGCACAATATCCAAATACTCAAAAACATACGAGGATGGAACCGTAGTTGGATACGCAGAGAACTGAGTAGTCAAATGTGTCATGTCCAAAGGAGGGGCCCGTAAGGTTGGTTAAATAAAATGACTCAGATCAGGAGGGAGAGTCCATAAATCTAAAACCGGGAGAGAGTTAAGATCAAATTTAATTTCACGCAACGGAGATAGCATCAGGGGATGCTCATCCGGGTCTACTTCAATAACATCGTCCAAAGATACAACTCTCTCACTTGGACATTCTTCCAACACACTAGACACTTCATCCAATTCAGAACCAGTATAGGCCTCAGAAATGGGCAAAATCAAACCCGACAAAATTTCTAATTCATATTGGGCTTCAAGAAAAGGAGATAACATCAAAGAAATATCTTTCGGGTCCTCAGCGCTAACGTCATCCAAAATTAACCTTCCCACACAGGGTAAATCTTCCAATACAACACTTCCCTCGCTAGCCAAATCTTCCCATGATGTAGGTACATCATCAAAATCAGGATAGATGACAGGGCAAGTCGAATCTCGGGGAGAATCTAAATTAGCTTGAAACTCAAGCAACGACGATAATATCAATGAACTATCTCCCGGATGTGCATCACTAAGATCGTCCCAAGCTAAACATCCATCCCAAGGTGACTCTTCCAACACCGATGAAACATTTACCAACACTGGGTCCACAGAAGACTCCTTGGTAATCACGGTAGACGCCTCAGAAATATCATCGATAGGGAGTGTAGATGATTCCTCATGGGAGAAATCCTCATCCATGTCACTAGGATAACCAATCTCCTCAACGTAACTAAATGCGTCAGCGATATCAGCCTCGTCCTTAGTGACGGGCTCAGTCCAAGATACTAGCTCAGACTCATCAGGGGAGTCAATGACTATATCAAGCAACTTGGAGGGAGACTCAAAAGGGCCTATGGGTGTAATCGGGGTAGGATGATCAATGCCGCTAGACTCACAAGTCATAGTCATCTGTCTGCCCTAACAAATATGACTAGCTCACCCCGCGGGCTCATGGCAATCCTAGCAGTCACATGTACCGAACTCGAGATAGGGGATCTCACTATTTCCTTTCCTCTATAGGTGGGTGCAGGTGTGCTATGGGTAGCTCTACCAGCCTGAGGAAATGATCTTTCCTGGGGGAATAGGTCACCCCTATGGTCAGGTTTGGATAAAGTGCCATAACTATAAGGGCTAGTAGATGTTGGGCTAGTAGTAAGGCGGTAGGGGGAATCAAATTTCTCCGAGAGTATTCTTCGCATGTGGGGCCAGGCATATGGGTAGCTACCAGCTCCACGCTCTTCGTTCAGCCAAAACACGCAGGCTTGACCTCTTAACCGCTCTCGGACTATATTAACCTTTTGGTAGTCGCCCAATTTGTTATAATCAAAATAGATTTCTACCCACTTAAGGCAATCTCTAAAATACTTTGGATCCCCATAACCATCATAGGTGAAAAATCTTAGTGTGTATGAAAGCCTGGGGATGATTGGAAATATTAACGTCAAAAGCCATTTCAGTGAGAATCGGAGAAAATATCTCACCCGAAACTGGTGCACATACAATGAAAAAATAACCTAGCCCTATTTAAATTTCAAAGATGTAATTGTTCCCGCTAATTACTTAAAATAACAAATGTATTTTTTTATTTTCTTGCTGGAAATAATATGAAGATTATTAAATAATTTTGTTTTTTGATTTTGCTGAAAAAATAAAAAGATAGGCCGCTATTTGCAGACCAAAATTTAAAATTTATAAAGATTTAATAAAAATAATGACTTAATAAAAATAAAATATTTTTTTGATTTCTTACAAATAAAATGATAGAGAATTTCCATAATTTAATTTGTTTGAAATTTGAGAAAAGTTGAAAATTTTAGGCCGCTATTTGCAAACCAAAATTTAAAAATTGATTTTTTTTCTGTTGTGCAATGAACGTCCAAGTGCGTGTCGGCGTTCTAAGTAATTTTTTTTCCTAGGATGGTACTAATTAAGAAATTAGCACAACCTGGCTCTGATACCAAATTGATGCAGGCTTGCACATTGACACCGAATATATCTACGGACGACACGTTTGCCTCTCTAATGATCCAAATCCTACACTCACACAATCGTTCTACGCAGCATCACGTTAATTAATTCTATCAATTATATGTTAGCGTACGGGTAGCCAAACCGATTAGGATCGAATAGAGGCGATAGACCAATATTCTTTCCGGCTAAAAGGGCCGACCCGGTCCGAACGAGCGATGTTGTACCAAAAGAGATCTACCAAAAATAACGATTCAGAAAAGGTAGATCTCTCCCAACAAAAGAAAACGAAGGTTCGTCAAACCTTTTAGAAATTAAGTCAATCAAGATAAACACAAACCAGTCGAAGGAAAACCACGATTATTTAATGCTTCAAAATACAACACCAAGAATTTCAACCACAAGAATTAACTAGAGGGAAACGCACATGCAGTAGAAATATTTCGTTACCCAACCTGAATGGATGATTCCGGTATTTTTTTTCTTTACTTGGATCGCCCTTCAACGGCTCCGCCGGAGTCTCACCGGATGGAGAGGAACTTGTCCGCCTTCATCGCTTCACGCCTTGACCGTGATCTTTGGTTGGTAAGAGAAGAGGTCGACTATTGGAAGTGATGAAGAGGGGTGCTCGGGTTTTGGGGAGGAGAGGAAAATGAGAATAGAGAGGGGGAGAAGGTTGGTCGGCAGCCAAAGAGAGGTGGAGGAAGGAGAAGGCCGAAACTTGCCTTAGAGGGAAAGAGGAAAGAGGGGGAAAGTTCAAATCTTGAATTTTTAGGATTTCTTTTTTTCATTCTCTAATTATTCTTTCATAACATGGCTATATATAGCATACACCACTCAATCTCCCTCCATTCAAAATTCAAAATGGAAGTTATGATGGTTATATGCACCCATCATAACATTAATTATTTAAATGCAATAAAAATAAAAAATCTTAAAATAAAATAAAACATGAAAATGACTTAATAATTAATAATAGTTCTTAATAAATTATTATTAATTATTAATATATTGGTTTGCGTTTAGGACGGATATTATGGCGACGCTCCACATGGCCATCCGTAAGCACACCATCACCGTCTTTAAAGTGTTGCGGGCCATCGTCTCCATCAACCTGAGATCAACGAACTCTCTATGTGTGAAGTTCTATTCGTCGAACGGAGATCGACGATATTGCTTTAGAAAATTTTTGTCAAACTGAGCACGATGAAAACTTTTCCCTTCTTCAGACTGAGATCGACGAACTCTTTTGTCAATAAAATATTTCGTCAAACTCAGATCGAAGAATTTTATTTTATTTTCGCAGGACGGAGTCTGCCGCTTCATATTCTGAAAACCATATAACTAGGTTTTCTTCGATCTCCATCCTGTGCTTTTTATTCCCCTTTGCACTTGATCTTTCTATTTCCTTTTGCAGGCAATCAATAGAGATTCCAGCGAGCTCTCTAGAGGCAATGAAATTCGACATGGGATTCGATATAGACTTCGAATCATTTCAACATTCTGATCAAATTTTTCTGAACATAATGAAATTATTTGAGGAATAATAGCAGAAGAACTTCATGTCAACCAGGATAAAGATAGCTGCTACTGAAATCATAGAATGGGTGTTCACCTCCTCTACTCCAGACGCCGACACGATGGCAGGCACAATATCTGGTAACCAGGTTTCTTTAACCCCCGCAGTCTTAACTGAAATTTTTGGTTTGATAAATGGTGAAAAAGATTTAGAGATTGATAGCTCTGAGTTTGATGACATGTTGAATAAAATGGGTCATATTGGAGAGAACCCTAATAAGTTATTAAAGAAAAATTTATCTTATGAATATAAATTTTTAGCTGATGTGGTGGGCAAAGTATTGCTAGGAAAGCATACTGCCCATAATTATATTACCAGGCAACAGTTTCTGGTAATGTATGCAGTAGTGAATAAGAAACCAGTGAATTAGGCTAAAATCCTGTTTGACTTGATAAAGAAGAAGAACAGTAAGCAAGAAGTGTGTTTTGGAAGAATTCTTGGCATTTTCCTACAGGAAACGTCTGTTGAATCCCTGGTCTCTCAGACCATCTTCATTAATGCTTCTAAAAGGCTAACATGTGCCTTGTTTGGATGGTGGGAGAGGACAATCCCAAAGCCATCCAAGGCTTCAACCTCTTCTAGAGCATCTGAGGATACAAGAGCTGTAACAGCTGATCCCCCACCCCCCAAAAGTTGTCCCCTCCATTAGAATTTCATCCACCCAGATTCCAACACCTCCATCTCAACAACCTACACCTCCATCTCAACAACCTACACATCCAAAAATTTCAATTCCTTCATCAACCCTCCAACAACCATCCTCATCTCCAGCTCATACTCCAACACCACCAATTCAATCTCCTGAACATCAACCAACACCAGTTCAATCTCCAGAGCATACCACACCACCCCAATCCCGACTTCTTCATCTTCTAGCTGACATTCCCCTCAATAACCTCTCATACATTCCATCCTTTGATCTGCTATCATCTCCCATCAATACTCCATCACCTCATGATGAGCCCATGACAGACACCACTCCTTTCCCTTCATCATCCATCCTCCATCCTTCTATATCAACTCAGACACCCTCTGCGTTTATGCAAATGGATTCCCCTTCCTTTCCCTCCCTTCTGGAACTCATCACTCCCCTTCTCTCAAAGCTTATAGCAGAGACAATTAAACCTCTTGCTGATTCTATTTCATCCCTATCTGCCCTCATATCTGCTGCCCACACTATCCCTTCTTCTAGGGGTCTGGCTTCAGGACCCTCTGAAACCAGGCAGGGGGAGATATCCAGTGAAGAAGCTCCAGTCTCCTCTCCTCCAGCAGTAGCAGAAGCAACAGAAATTTTGCAGTAAGATGAGCTAGCAGATACAGATGCAGATGCAAATGTAAATATGATTACAGAAGTTGAGACAACAGTTGCTTTTGATATGCTTTATACAAATAAACAAGTTGACTTTCCAGAAGTTTTGACTGTTGGTGATTGCCTTGTCAATCACACAATAGATATATTCAATTTGTTAAATTCTTTTGATACAACTTATTTGAATTACCTTCCAGAAGTTTGCCCAGAGCAATCTATGGCTATAGTTTGCTACACATCACCAATAAGCCCTGAAACTGTTAAGCAACTTAAGGCAAGTTTTGTAGTTATTGAGCCTCTTATAGAATCAGCTCCCAAGGTTGTCTCCCCTCCAACCTACCAAATAGATGATAGTCCTATACCAGACCTGGATGACATCATTCTTGCAGATATAGAGGAAGAGAATCAAGCAGTTACTGAATGTATTGTAGAGACGAAACTTCCAGTTCAACCTCAAGCTAAAAAGCAAATCTCAAAGGAAGCCTTGAAGGAAATTGTTGTTATGTATGGCAAACCTCTAGAATCCTCTAATGAAGATAATGATAATGAAGATTCTGATGAATCTGATGATCCTAAAGCCATGAAGAAGATTGCTAAGAAAATGAAAGTTGTTCCAAAAGCTACTCCCAAGCCAAATCCTACACATGACACTCCCTACTATATTCTACAAAAGATTACTCCTTACCCTGGGACGTCACAATGGATGTGGTTATCAAAAAATGAGCAAAAAAGAAAGGAAGAAGAGAAGAAGGTATAGGTCTCCTCCTAAGCACTTCAGGAAAGACCCTCCTCCTCCTCCTCCATCAGCTGGGTCCTCTGGAAGTGTGACTTAAGGATCAGCGCCTATTACCAAGACCTATCAGAGACACTCCAAGCCAAAACTCCAAAGCAGCAGTCAACATCAATCCTCTCAGAGCAAGCCTCCTCCTGCTACAGATAAGAAAAGTACATCGGCTTCTCCTAATAATTCAAAGAAGGACTCTAGTCATAAAAGGCCAGAATCTCCACCTATCCCTTTTGTAGATCCAGAACAGGAAACAACTGCAAAAATGGCCATGTTTCAAGAGCTGGTTGGACTTTCTATGATCAACAAAGCAAAAGTAGAAGGAAATGATTCATCACAGTGCACCACAATGTCATCTTATAGAAAAGAAGAGCTCAAGAAGTATGCTAAAGCTAATAAATTTTTCAATGTACATGACTATATGAATCTGCATCCTGAAGTATTAGTACCAAGGGCCACCTCATGTAATATAATTAGAGTATCAGATATGGCAATATCAAAAAGAGAAGCTGCAAATCCAAATAGAGAGATTATATTCAGACAGCCCTCTAAAAATCGGACAAAGCTGATAAAGAGAAGCCAAAGAAGAACAAATGACTGTTGTGTTTAGTTTTTATTTTCTGAACTCTATTTGTTAATCATGAAGCACCTTGTACATATCTGCTGGATGTTTTATTTTCTGCTAGATATATTTTATTATGCTTTGTGATTGTTTTCTTTTGTTTGTATTAGTGACCTCACCCAAATAGGGGGACATTGTTGGATCCCTAGTTTGGATTTGGTCTAGGTTCACTAATTAGGATGAGTTTGACCCACATTGTATAGCCAGGGTCAAGTCTATGAGTCCTAGAGTTTAGGCTAGTCATTAGGTTTAACCTTCATGGACCAGCCAGCAGAGGACTTCAGTAGACTAAGAATTAGAATAATTTAGAGTTCAAAATTATCAATTCAAAATTCTTCGAACTCAGCTCGACGATCGTCGATCGCAGATCGATGAAGTCAGAGTTATTTCTCTTAGTTGAGCTCGATGATATTTGAGCTCAGGTCGACGATCTCTTCATTTAGATAGATTCTCTACTCGATGAACTTAGGGCGCAGATTTGGCAAGTTATTTCCAGAATGCAGTTCGCTGAGCTTAGGTCGACGAACAGGAATTATCAGCTCGACGAACTTGGAACTCCAGTCGACGAATTATGTTCAGAGCTCGACGAATTCTGTCCCGAGACAAACTTAGAAGTTTTCCTTATATCTGTCCTTATTTATTATATTATTTAGCAGTGATTTCCTGAGTAATTAATGCTCATATTCTCCTTAATATAACCGTTATTGGTAGCATTAAGTATGGTCTTCATCAGGGTTAATTACTTGCTTATTTTAATGGGACAGCTGGGGAAACTCATTAAAGAATATTTTCCAGCCGTTTCATTGTCTAGAATCAGTTTGCAATTAATGCTTGGAATTCAAAATTCAAGAGGAGAATTCGACAGCAGAATATGTAAAAGAGAATTTTCTTTCAGACAACAGAGTAGATGTGATACAGAGAAGAGATACAGTAATATACAAAAGAATATTTGCTTCTTCTCTGTGCTGAAAACATTCTATTTTCTCCTTGTTCTTTCTGAAAACTTAAGAAGAACAACCATCAAATATCAAGAATCTTCTTCTACTTCTACTACAGGAATATTCAAGGACAACAATTTTGAATCAGTCAGAAAGTTCCCGGATCTCTTCAAGACAAGGCTGAAGGCCTACACCCTGAGCAAGGCTCCAAGCTTTCTGAACCATTCATTATTTCAGAAGGAGATTTGTCAACAGAAATCCACAAGTCTTCTCTGTTGTATAGAGGAAAGATAATACACCATCAACTCTCTCAATCTCTTGTAAAAGGGTTTATTAACTCCCTTCAAAAGTTTATTCTTGATGGACACCTGATCAAAAGCCTAAAGGGTTGTAAGATCTCCCTGTAAATATTTCTTGTGGTGGAAGTCGCCTAATCAAAAACCTGATAGTGGATTCCTACCAGGGTGGTAGAAGAGTGGATGTACCCAGTTTGGGGAACCACTATAAAATTCTTATGTTGTCTGGTTGTTCATTTTCTTTTTGTTCTTGTTGTACTGTGATAGATTAGCTTAGACTGTTTCCATTTTCTGTTACTACTATTGATATCTCCTATTTTACTCTGATAAAATTCTAAAACAGCCAAAAGTTTTAAATTACTCTATTCACCCCCCCCCCCCTCTAGAGTAATCAGATCTATCCACTATCTTTCACGACCTCCAACCACAGAGTTAACCTACAGTCCTGCCAGCTAGGTGAGATCCTAGTCAGCGGGTCTGCTCGGGGTCTCCTCTCCAAATAACCTCCAACCAGCAAGTGAGCCTACAATCCTGTCAGCTAGGTGAGAGCCTGGTTAGCGGGTCTGCTCGGGGTCTTGCCCTCCATCCATTTCACTCTCATGCCATGAAAGAAGACACCTGGGATTCCATTATATCAAAAGGTCAACACAAATTTACAAGTATTTAAAGACGAAAGAAGGTTATGGATAGAATCTTTTTAAGTCGTCCCCGCTTCGGGCACGATCGAGGGGTACCCCGTCCACATCCTGGAGTTGGTACCCTCCAGACTTTATGACCTCCTTCGCCACAAAGGGGCCTTCCCAATTGGGATTGATTTCCCTACCGAGGCCCCTCTGCCCGCTACGTCTACGTTTTTGAGGACCAAGTCTCCCTTCTGAAACTGTTTGACCCTTATAGGTTTATCAAAGTATCTCGCCATCTGGTGCTTGATTTCTTCCTGATGGATCAATGCCAAATCCCTAAGTTCTTCCACCAGATCAAGAGAGAGTTTTTGCTCTTCCTCGTTCTCTTCCCTCCATCCTTCATCTCCATTCCATGCAGTGGCTACTTTTGGAGATGTGACCTCAAACTCTATCGGTATGATGACCTCTGAGCCATGAGAGATTTTAAATGGAGTTTCCCCCGTGGTGGTAGTTGGTGTTGTCCTCAAGGCCCAGAGAACTGAAGGGAGCTGTTCCACTCAACTTCGCCTCAAGTTCTACACTTTCTTCTTCAGGAGTTCACGATAATCTTGTTTGCCGCTTCCACCTACCCATTGCTCCGAGGATGATGAACCGAGGCGAAATAGAGTCCTATGCCCAGCCGGATATAGAAATCCACGGATTCCCTGCTAGCGAATTGCGGTCCATTATTAGTGACAATGGCTAGTGGAAGCCCATACCTGCAGATGATCTATCCCCATATGAAAGTTTTGACCACTTGCGATGTCACCTTAGCCAATACATTCACCTCCAGCCACTTTAAAAAGTAATCGACCATGACCAGCAGAAATTTCCTTTGACCACTAGCTTGGGAAAAAGGACCCACTAAATCTAGCCCCTATATTGCGAAGGGCCAGGGGGTCGTGATCGTGTGTAATCTTTGGGCGTTAAGGAGTTGGGGAGGGGAGAACTCCTGGCACTTTTGGAATCTCTTTGTGAATTCCTCTGCATCTTTCCTGAGGGTATGACAGAAGTAGCCTTGCCTTAGCACTCTCCACTACAAGGTCGGGCTCCCCGAGTGACTCCCGCATTCTCCTGAATAAATTTCTTCTAGAACCCTTGGAACCTCCCCCTCAGATACGCATCGAGCCAATAAACTTAATAGCGTCTTACGGTATAATGCCCCATCCTTCAGCAGGTAGTATGTCGATTTATACCTGACCTGCTTCTTATCTAGATCCTTCTCGAGAAGTTGCCCCGAGGAAAACAAGATGATGAAGGTGCCCATCCAAGACCCTTGTTGGTCTACCTTAATTAATTATCCTTCTTCCATGGACGGCCTGAAGAGTTCCGTCACCGTTCCTCTGGCCCGAGGGCCGTATTTGGCGAGTAGGTCCACCTGAGCACTTTCATCCCTTGGGATGTGTTGAATCAAAAAGCTGCGGAATTGCCCGATGATGTCTTTGATCTTTACCAGATACAACTGGAGGGTGGGTTCCCTCGCTTCAAATTCTCCTCTGATTTGCCCTGTGACCACCATAGAGTCCGTGGAGACATTAATGTCCTGTATGCCCAGCTCCCGGGGTAACCTGAGTCCCGCGATAATCGCCTCATATTCTGCTTGGTTGTTAGTGATTGTGAAGTGGATCTTTTGAGCATGCTCAATTCTGGTCCCTTCTGGACTTACCAAGATCATCCCTCCCCCAAAAGAATTCTTTCCCGACCTCCATCCACCAGTATCTCCTAAGAAACTTGAGAGGGTGCCTCCACCTCTCGGACCTCGACTACATAATATGCCAGGAAATCGGCAACTGTCTGTGCTTTGATGGCTAGCCGAGGGGTAAAAGTGAGATCGAACTCACTGAGCTCTATTGACCATTTGGCCAACCTCCCAAAATGCTCCACCCCATCCAGGATGTGGCGAAGGGGGGGGGGGATTCATCACTACCTGAATCGTGTAGGCCTAAAAGTATAGCCTAAGCTTTTTGGCTGATATGATGAGAGCGAATGCTAGCTTTTCAAGGATAGGGTACCCGAGTTCGGCCTTCTTTAGGACCCTGCTCACGTAATAGATTGGGAAATTCTTTTTTCCTTCCTCTCGTACAAGAACCGAACTCACAGCTCTGGTCCCCACTCCTAGGTACAAGAACAAACCCTCCCCTTCTCTTGGCCCTTAGAGTAGAGGCATCCGGGTGAGTTGTTGTTTAAGAGCCTGAAAAGCCTTTTCGCATTCAGGGGTCCATTCGAATTTATTGCCCCTGCTCAGTGTTCGGAAGAAAGGCGAGCATTCTCCCCAGCCCAAGAGAGAAACTTGCTTAATCCGACCAGCTTGTCGGTGAGATATTGGATTTCTTTGGCGCTTTTTGGAGATTCCAATTCTAGGATTGCCTTCACTTTATCTGGATTGGGTTCTACTCCTGATGGGGTAAGGAGGTGCCCTAAAAATTTTCTCATGTTGGCTCTGAAGACACATTTTAAAGTGTTAAGTCTCATCTTGTATTTTCTTAAGGTTCTAAAGGTCTCCTCCAGATTTAAGATATGAGACCTGAGATCTCAACTCTTGATCATCAGATCATCCACAAAAACATTGAGGTTCCGCCCCTTCTGTTCCTTGAAGATTCGATCCATCATTCTTTGATATGTCACCCCCACATTCTTCAATCCAAAGGTCATCATGTTAAAACAAAAACACCCATCTTTCGTGACGAAGGTGACATCTTTAACGTCCAGCGGGTGCATGTGTATTTAATGATACCCTGAAAATGCATCTAGAAAGCTCATTAGTGAAAAACCGACGGCTGAGTCAACCAGCGTGTCGATTCGAGGCAGAGGATAACAATCCTTAGGGAATGCTTTATTCAGGAGAGAAAACTCCACACACATCCTCCATTTCCCCTCCCTCTTTTTCACCATTACAACGCTACTCACCCACCCCGGATATTTACATGTAGATACGAACCCCGCCTTAAGCAGCTTCACTACTTCTTCTCTGATGGGTCCGACCATCTTAGTGGCGATGGCTCTCTTCTTCTGTTGTACAGGATGAGCGTTGGGGTCGAGGTTTAGATGGTGCACGCCACGTCCGCATCAACCCCCGACATGTCGGCTGCGCTCCAAGTGAAGATGTCAATGTCCCTCTGTACGCATGCCCTGATCTCTTCCTGGTCCTCGGGACTGAACTCACCACTGATTTTTACCTTTTCTTTTTTACCTTCTTTGGTGAGGATCTCCATCTCCAGCACCTCTACCACCGCCTTTATCCTCGACGGCTCATCCTCTTTCTCCTGCTCCCCAATGTATCCTCGTATTCCCTGGCTTCACAGTCTACTGCCTCATGCTCCACAATGGCCACAACCATTTCCTTCAGAAACTTCCCTATCTCTTCCTCACTTGGGATTCCTTCTTCCAACAGTGAAATTCCCCTCTTCTTCAGTCAGGCTTCCCCCATGGAGGAATCCCCCATTTCCTCCATCTTCCTTTTTTCTTTCCTCCCCTCCTCCTTCCTTCGACTCCACCTCTCCGCCTTTATCTCATATCGTTTCCGGCTCGGCCACAATGCCTCTCACCATCTCTACTTCTCCATCCCCATCGACCTCCCTTTCTCCTTTCTCCTCCTCTACCCTCATCTTTCCTTCTTTCTCTCCTGCCATTTCTGGCTCCACCGCAATGTCTCTCTCCCTCTCTACTTCTCCTCCCCCTTCGACCTCCCTTTCTTCGTTCTCCTCCTCTATCGTCATCTCTCCTTCTTTCTCTCCTACCGTTTTCGGCTCCACTGTAATGCCTCTCTCCCTCTTTACTTCTCATTCCCCTTCGACCTCCCTTTATCCTTTCTCCTCCTCTACTTCTCCTCCGAACTCCTGTTCCCATCATTCCATCCTCTTCTCTATTTCCTCGGCCTCTCCTTGCCAAGAAATGGTATTCACTACTATCACATAGCACTCCCGGGAGGCCTTTGGATCTCCTCGTACTCAGATATGGGTTCTGTTGGGTACATTGGTCAAATGTACCTGATTTGAAGAAGCCTCACCCAACTCAATGATATACATCATAATGTATTTGATGTATGTTTGAGTTACTTGTGCAGGTTAAGAAAGTACTGGACTGCAGCAAAAAGTTTCTAAGTCCATGTGTCGACACCCAGAGGGAAAGTGTTGACACTCAAGAAAGCTTGTGTCGACACCCAGACAAGCAGTGTCGACACTTGGAGTCATTGTGTCGACACCTGGGATGCAGAGTCGACACCAGACAGAAAGTGTCGACACTTGGAGCTGTGTCGACACTCAGTGAAGAAAAGTGCAGACAGAAAGTGTCGACACAAGGAGCTGTGTCGACACCCAGTGAAGCTGTGTCTACACCAGAAAGTGTCGACACTTGGAGCTGTGTCGACACTCAACAAAAGTCTGCAGAGTCTAAGTACAAGTGTCGACACTCAATACAATGTGTCGACACTATGCAGAAGAGTCAGCACTTGAAGTAAGTGTCGACACCCAGCACAATGTGTCGACACTCAATAGAAGAGTCAGCATTTGAAGTATGTGTCGACACCCAGAACAATGTGTCGACACACAGCTGAAGATTCAACACTGGAAGAAAGTGTCGACACATGAAGCTGTGTCGACACTTAGCAAAGAACAGAAATAACAACAAATTATTCTAAGAACAAGTGTCGACACTATGGGAATGTGTCGACACTCAGCTGAAGTCTCAACAAGAAGAATGTATGTCGACACAAGGAGCTGTGTCGACACTCAGTAAGATTCAACATAGAAGACTATGTGTCGACACCAAGAAACAGTGTCGACACTTGACAGATTCAACACAAGAAGATGTGTCGACACAAAGGAGATGTGTCGACACATAGAAGAATTCAGCAAAAGCTAGAAGAACAAGTACTTGTGTCGACACTCAATTTCAGTGTCGACACATGCAGAAGAATCTGTGTCGAGACATACAAGGAGTTGTGTCGACACCTTGTAGACTTGTGTCGACACTTACACAACATGTGTCGACACTTGGACTATAAGTGTCGACACTTAAAGACAGAAAGTCTCGACACTTACAGACAGTTAGAGATTTTCAAGAAGTGACTGGATGACTTGACAGCTGCCGTTCCAGCCGGTCTACAGCAACTGTCAGAGATGTCAGAAGTCAGTTATGAACCGGACTAGTCGGTTACCATGAAGAAGGCCTATAAATAGGCACCCACAGTTTACAGAAACTGTTGTTGAAGTTGTTGATCAGATTATTGTTAAGGTTGATCATCTTGTTGAAGTAATTATTAAAGTGGTACAAAGAGTATCAACACAAGAAGATCTAGCAGTTCAAGTGCACATCTAAGAAGTTGGAGAGAGAGGGCTCCATCCAAGAAATCAGCCTCTGGAACTAGGCTGAGAAGAAGGATTCAGATTCAATTCTGGATCTTAAGTGGCAGAGGTCAAGGAACAACTGCAGATGATTCAGTCTTATTCAGTTCTACTCAAGAAGCTTTGAAGAAAGCTAAGTCAGGGTGAATCCAGCTGAGTTCTTCCAAGAACTCATCAAGAATCTCTCAACTCCCCTCTTTTAATTCTGAGTTGTAGAGTTATTATTTGTAATACATTTTAACTTGTAGGATCCTTTGGATCTGAGTGAATTGTAAGCCTATATTTATAAAGGCTGAGGGTAGGGCTTGTGAGCCTGAGTGTAGGAGATTGAGATCTCTGAGTGTAGGCCTTGTTGGCTGAGTGTAGGCCTTGGTTGGCTGAGTGTAGGCCTTGATTGACTTAGTGTAGGCTTTGGGATAAAGCTGAGTTATAAGGCTTTGGGCCTGAGGTGTAGGAACCAATTTGGGTTCTGAGACAGTGGAGAAGTTTGGCCGAATCTAGTACACTGCTAGATAGGCGAAGGGGGAAAGTGGATGTACCCATATCTTGGGGAACCACTATAAAACACTGTGTGCTGTGCTGTGATTGTGCTGTGGATTAGCTGTGTATGTTTTGTTATTGCTGTTTGCTGTGCAAAAGTAGTTAGAAATCTGTGATATAACTGTTTGGCTGCCAACAAAGTTAGAAAAGGATTAGGTCACCTATTCACCCCCCCCCCCCTCTAGGTGTTTAGGTACCATATCTTTCAAGTGGTATCAGAGGGAGGTTCCTTAAAACAAGGACTAACAGTCTGAGGAGATCCTGTTTGGCAGATTCAGTGTAAGGGAAAACACAGATTCAAGAAATTCAAGAAAATCAAGAAACATGGGTTCCTATGAGAATCGCAAGTAATTGGGTTCCATGAAATTACCCATATGCAGGAAGGAGATCTTTGGGATCTGGAAAGAAAGGGTAAGGCTATTTATGGAGGCCTCAGACCCTAGAATCTACATCACAGTAAAGGAAGGGCCTTATGTGCCAGTGAAGATTTCAGTTTTGGATGCAAATCAGAGAACTCCAAAGGATTTCTCTGAGATGACTAAGGATGAGATTATCCTAGCTACCATGGACAAGAGGGCACAAAACATAATAGTGAGTGCCATTGATGATGCAACTTTTCAGAACTTAATTCACTGTAAAACAGCAAAAGAGATGTGGGATACTCTCATTGTCTATATGGAAGGTTCTGAAGAAGTTAGGCAAGATAGGAAGTCCTTGCTAAATCAGGAGTATGAAAGCTTTAGGCAAGGAAAGGGTGATAGCATCACTGAGTGCTATAAGAAATTTTACAGAATAGTTAATGAACTCATGTCTTATGGAAGAGAGTTCAGTAACTATGAACTAAATGACAAGTTCCTAAGGTCCCTAACCAAAGATTGGGACACCAAGATCTATGCCATAAGAGAAATGGCTAAGTTGGGGGAAATTCCTCCTCCCACACTGTTTGGCAAGCTATTGTCTTATGAAATGCAGTTAACAGTGAGAAAAGAGGAGGAGAAATCAACAAGGACTGAGCACAAAGAAAGAACTGTTGCTTTCAAGACAGAAGTTCCCAGAAAGTGCAGGAATAAGTCTTTAACTCCACCTCCAGAGGTAGTTGAATCAGAGTCTGATGAGTCTGTCAGCACAAAGTCTAAGAGCAGTGAAAGTGATGAAGACTTTGCTGCTTTCACTAGACACTTTCAGAAGTTTTTGAAAAAGAAACAGTGGAGGTCAAGGCCTTCTACATCACAAGGAAAGGAAGACTCTTATCAGAAAAAGAGGTCTTCAAAGAATGACAAGAAAAGGACAAAATCAAGCAAGGCAACTGGTTCGAAGATTGTTTGTTATTGCTGCAATAGACAGGGCCATGTTATTGCAGATTGTCCAGAGAAGAGAAAGGAATCTGGTGACAGGAAAAAGACTCACTTCAAAGGGAAGAAAGAAAAGTCTTTTGTTGCTAAGAAGGAGAAGACTCTATCAGATATCTCTTCTTCAGAAACTGAGTCTGAGGCTGAAGCCTACATAGGGCTGTTTGCTGAAGAAGAAGAGGAAGAATTCATGCAGTTCTTGGAGTCAATTTATGAACAAGAGGACAGTCATTGCCAAGGGCTAATGGCTTTGACAGAAAGTGCCAAAATCCTGGAGCAGCCAGGACCCAGTCAGGTACAAAGTTCAAGTTTAAATTCAGTTTCTTGTTCTAGTTCAGATTCAGATTCTTTTTCATCAAGTGATGAGAATGTATCTGAGTCTGAGGATGATATTCATCAACTTATAGATGAATATAGAGTGCTGTTGCAAGCTTACAAGAAAAGCAAGTCCCTTGTCAAAAGTCAGGCAAAGGAAATTGCTGATCTTAAAGCTGCTGCAACAGATTTTGAGAAGCAATTTGATCAAAAACTGAATGAGATAGCCAGGCTGAAACACATAACAGTGATTCAGATGGGAACTATCACTTTTAAGAATGATCAAATTAAGTGTCTGGAGAACAATCTTCAGAAGGAGAAGGACTTGGTTGCTAGGTTTTCTAAACCTAAGTCAGTGTTACCCATAATTGATGAATTTGTTCATCACAAGGGTAAAGCTGGACTGGGCTTTATTAGACCTGCAGGGACTGAGCAGTCCAAGTATAAGTCCAAGGGCAAAGCCCCAACATTCAACAAGCCTGCTGTAGTCAAGACAGCCAAGGCAGTACCTAAGCAAAGGTACAATAAATTTGAATGTTGGTGCTGTGGCAAAGTTGGCCATTTTGCAGTAGACTGTTGGCACAATGTGAGTGCCAAAATGAGTTCCAAACTACCTGTTGGAATGCCAGTAGGTAGGTTTGTCAAATTGCAAACTAACAATCACCAAGGACCCAAGAATACTTTGGGTTCTAAGGTTCATTAATTTGTTTTGCAGGTGAGTCCAAGTGACCATACCCCTACATGGTACTTGGACAGTGGATGTTCCAGACATATGACTGGAACTAGGGGACTACTGAAGGACTACATTCCAATCAAAAATGGTCCTAAAGTGATCTTTGGTGGTTCTGAAAAAGGAATCATCAAAGGGTTTGGTAACATTTCTTCAAACTTAGTTACCATTACTCAAGTGGCTTATGTTAAAGGGTTGAAACACAACCTAATAAGTATAAGTCAATTAAGTGATGTAGGGTATGACATCTCATTTGTTAAAAATGGTTGTCATATCAAGAGGTCAAGTGATCAAGAGATCATTTTGACTGGTTATAGGAAGAGGAATGTCTACTGCCTAGACATTATGGTTGAGAACAATGGTTCTCCAGTTTGTCTTGTAGCTGATGAGATAGTCTCTCATTGTGTCAAATGGCACAAGAGGCTTGCCCATCTTAACTACAAGACTATTAGCAAACTTTTTAGCAAAGAGTTAGTGAGGAATGGTCCTCAAGTTAAGTGTGTTAAAGATGACATTTGCTCAGCTTGTCAAAAGGGTAAGCAGACCAAATCCACCTTTAGAAGCATAGAAAACAAAGATGCTGTGAGGTGTCTATACCTTTTGCATATAGATCTCTTTGGTTCAATGCCAGTTCACAGCTTGGGTAGGAAGGTCTATACCCTTGTAGTTGTAGATGACTACTCAAGGTTTTCCTGGGTGTTCTTCTTAAGACAGAAATCTGAAACACCTAGTGTCTTCTACAGCTTTGTCAAGCAAATTCAGAATGAACTAAATAGTACTGTGGTCAAAATTAGAAGTGACCATGGTACTGAGTTTCAGTCTGAAAGCATGACAAAACTATATGAAGACTTTGGGTTATTTCAAGAATTCTCTTCACCTAGAACACCTTAGCAAAATGACATTGCTGAGAGGAAGAATAGGACCTTGATAGAGGCTGGTAGAACCCTACTAAGTGATACATCACTGCCTGAGTATTTCTAGGCTGAAGTAGTTAACACTGCATGCCATGTTGTAAATAGGGCTACCATCACTAAAAGGCTTAACAAGACCCCCTATGAAGTTGTGAAAGGCAGGAAACCAAACCTATCCTATTTTAGGATATTTGGTTGCAAATGCTTCATACTTAACAATGGGAAGTCTTACTTAACTAAGTTTACTGCCAAGTACCAAGAGGGAATTTTTGTTGGGTACATCAATAATAGTAAGGCTTATAGAGTCTACAACTTGACTACACAATTTGTAGAAGAATCAGTGCATGTAGTTTTTGATGAGACTAAACTTATTAATAATGAGTTGTCTAGCAATGTATGCAGCCCCACAGGTTTAACAAAGAAAATGGACAAGCTTACTCTAGAAGAAGTACCTGCTACAAGACAGCAAGGAGAGGAGAGTAGTTGTTGTCCAGGGGGAGAACTACATGTGCCAGTTGCTGAAGAAATACAAGGAGTACAGCAAGATGCAGATGCTGAAGTGGTTCAACCAGAAGTTAGGATGCCTCCAGCTCACAGGCATCTTAGAGATCATCCAGTAGAGCTGATTATTGGAGATCCAAGACAAGGAGTTCAAACCAGGAGTAGAAACATGAATGCAGCAATCTATTCCAGCTTTCTGTCACAAGTTGAACCTAAGAAATTTGAAGAAGCTATACTGGATCCACAATGGACTGAAGCAATGCAAGAAGAGCTTAATCGGTTCAAAAGGTGCAAGGTTTGGAAACTTGTTCCTAAACCTAAAGACCACAATGTAATAGGAGTTAAGTGGATCTACAGGAATAAGATGGATGAACAAGGGGTCATCATTAAGAATAAAGCTAGACTGGTTGCTAAAGGATATAGGCAAGAAGAAGGTATTGATTTTGATCAAACCTTTGCTCCAGTAGCCAGACTGGAAGCCATAAGGATGTTCTTAGCCTATGCAACCTATCAAGGATTCAAGGTATACCAAATGGATGTCAAGTCAGCATTCCTAAATGGTAATCTTAAGGAAGAAGTCTATGTGGAACAGCCTTCAGGTTTTGTTGATCCAACTCTACCTCATTATGTCTATAGACTTAGGAAAGCTTTATATGGGTTAAAGCAAGCCCCTAGGGCTTGGTATGAAACCCTATCTAGTTTCGTCATTGAGAACAAATTCTCAAGGGGGAAAATAGATAAGACTCTATTCCTTAGGGAATCTAGAGGCAAAATCATACTAGTCCAAATATATGTAGATGACATTATATTTGGGTCTACTGAAAGCAGCCTTTGCAAAAGTTTGCAAAACTTATGCAAGGTCAGTTTGAGATGAGTAGTATGGGAGAGCTGAAGTTTTTCTTGGGTCTCCAAGTTAAACAGACTGAGAGTGGTTTGTCCATTTGTCAGTCAAAGTTCACCCTAGAACTCATAAGGAAGTATGGTATGGATTCATCCAGTACCATGAAGACTCCTATGGGGTCAAGTATGTCTCTTAGCAAGGATGATGCAGGGAAACCTGTAGATGAAACCTTGTATAGAGGGATAGTTGGCTCCCTACTATACTTGACTGCTAGTAGACCAGACATCATGTATGCTACATGTGTTTGTGCAAGGTATCAAGCCTGCCCTAAAGAGTCTCACTTGACTGCAGTCAAGAGAATTTTGAGATATCTAAAGGGCACTCCCTATCTAGGCCTCTGGTACCCTAGGAATGGAGATTTTGATCTAACAGGTTATTCAGATGCAGACTTTGCAGGATGCAAAGAGGATAGAAAGAGTACTACTGGAACCTGTCAATTCCTAGGTGGGAGACTAATTTCATGGAGTAGCAAGAAGCAAACCAGTGTGGCTATCTCCACAGCTGAGTCAGAGTATGTGGCTGTAGGAAGTTGCTGTGCTCAACTTCTGTGGATTCAACATCAGCTAGAGGACTATGGATTTCAGGTAAGTAGAACTCCACTTTTCTGTGATTCTACAAGTGCTATTTCAATAGCTAATAACCCTGTATCCCATAGTAGGACAAAACATATTGAGATTAAATATCATTTTCTTAGGGAGCATGTAGAAAGAGAAGATATTTTATTAGAATATGTTAAAACAGATGAACAAGTAGCTGATATGTTTACTAAGCCACTAGAAGAAGCTAAGTTCAATAGATTCAAAATTAAACTAGGAATGATAAACTTAGAGTAAGTTTATAGATTTGAAAATGACTAAGTCAAAAGGTGTCGACACATAGACAAGTCTATGTCGACACAGAATAGTGGTGTCGACACTTCAGGAAAAAGGTGTCGACACATCTAGGATGTTGGTGTCGACACTTCAGAATGTTAGTGTCGACACATGTCAAGTAGGTGTCGACACATCCAATGTGGTGTCGACACTTATGTTTTACTCAGAATTTTTCTAAGTAAAGTCTCGACAATGTGTCGAGTTATGTTGTGTCGACACATAACCAAGTGTCGACACATAGAATCTGTTAACTAAACTTGTGTCGACACATGTGTGTCGAGACATTATAAGTCTATGTCGACACTTATTGCCAGTGTCGACACATTTTAAGCTAGTTGTCCCGCCTGTTCATCTTCAAAATTAGACAGGTATAAATAGGGTTCTGTCTTTGTTTGTCGACACGCTTTCAAAGTTTCGAGACCAAAACTATTGTGTCGACACTTCTCTTTTCTAAAGACAAATTCTCCAAACCCTAATGGCTCCTAAGCTTGAGGAGAACGTTAACGAGGGCTATGAGCTAGTACGTGGCGCATTCGACGATGCAGATGCAGAAATTCAGGCGTAGTAACCCTAGTCGCCGATTCTGGTCTAGAATTTCTCTTGTCTGAACCTACAAAGATTTGGAAGAAGGAAGTTCTCGAATTCCTTAATGGAGCTGCAGTCGATGAATCTGGAGTCAGAATCAAATCCAGAGTTCATGGAACTAAGATCAAGATTTCACCTAAGAGTCTGAGGAAGGTACTCCAGCTACCCAAAATTCAAGATGAAGAAGAAGTTACTGCTTCAAAGACCAGGGAAGCTTTAACCTGGTGTGGTCTTGATCCTAAGATGAAGATAGGATCTGTATTCAACAAGAAAGACATGAATAACCAAGGAAAGTTCATGTCTGAGATTGTAGGAAAAGTCTTACTCAGCAAGACTGGAGGGCATGACAGAGTGTCTGCCTACATGTTTGAAATCATGACAAGAATAATCTTCACTCTGAAAACAGATTGGTCTTAAGTGGTGTATGAGAAAATTAAGGAAAGTCTGAAGAAGCCCAATCTGGGCAGGATCATTAGTCTCTACCTAGCTGGTACCATACCAGAGGTAATGAATACAGTTGCAGGAAGTAAGATCAACCACATGAGGAAGATGGATCAAAGGATATTTTCCAGATGGGACAGGGTGTTGTCCAAGGAAATGCCTACCCCAGAGAAGACAGTTACTAAGAAAGATTCTCCTCCAAGGAAGAAAAGGAAGACAGCTCCTGTGGCACAGGAGTCCTCCAGCAGTTCAGAGAGTGAAGAATAAGTTGTTTTCACTCCTGATGACCAAGAGGAAGTGGCTGCAGAGAAGACCCCTGCTACTGAAGATATTGCTGAGATCCAGGGGGAGCTACCATAGGCTAGCCCCATCCACAGGGATCAAAGCCAGGGGGAGCCTCCAGTAGTAGAAGAACCCTCTACTCTGGACAGTGAGCAAGCCACCATCATCATCCAAGAGGTACTCACTGACCTAAAAACTTTAGAATATCTTATAGAAGATGCTGATTTGTCTGATGTTCCTCAGCAAACTCAGTTGCCTAGCCAAGAACCAGATGTTGTTATCAAAGACACATCTGCTATTCCAGTGGTTGAAGAGCACAGAATATCTCCAGCTCAATCACCTCAAGAGTTCACCATGGAAGATCTATTTCTCAATCTAGATCAAGTTGATTTTGATATGGACAAAGAGGCTGCTGGAAAAGATACTGCTGCTGCTGAGGGGAAGCAAATGCAAGTTCTGGAAGAGCCTTTAAGGCAAGAAACTGAGAAAGCACTTGATGTGCAAGCTGAAAAACCTCAAAGCCCTAAGGATAGGGTTGAGATAGCCAGCACTTCTGCCTCTGAAGATGAGGAGAGTGCTAGGGCAAAGAAGATGAAATTATATGTTTTAAAAAGGAGAAGCCAGAGTTACAAGAAAGCTCTGCAATCTATAGCCCCACAGCCTATAATTCAACAAGCCCCAACTCTTGATTATATTGCCTTAATGATAGCCATGCAGATAAAACTTGATGAACAAATAAAGGCTATAAAGGCTTATGTGGATGAAGGGCAGAAGACTTTACAATTTGATATGACCCAAGATATAAAGTCTATAAGGTTTGAGATGAACCTTAACAAAAAGGAAATGACTGACTGCTTCCACAAGGGTGGGAATGCAGTAGTCTATCTGGCAACACATCAGGAGAAGATCAAAGCACAGGTAGATGATATAGCATTGAAGCAAG
This sequence comes from Platanthera guangdongensis, assembly GCA_039583875.1. Taxonomy (NCBI): domain Eukaryota; kingdom Viridiplantae; phylum Streptophyta; class Magnoliopsida; order Asparagales; family Orchidaceae; genus Platanthera; species Platanthera guangdongensis. Next base: position 18,312,656 of record CM077160.1, on the reverse strand, counting down.
GGTATGTACTGGAAAATCAGTTAAGGATGAATGATAACTTGACTGCTTCACACAATGCTATTGTCACTGAAATAAAGAACAAGGCTGCTGAACCTTCAACATCTACTGCTGCTGCCAAAGCTGATTTTGATAAAGTATTCCAGGAAGAACTTACTGTTGTTAAGTATGCCATTAAAGATTCCCAGAAAGTCATCTCTGAACAACTTACAAAGCTGAAACCATTCTTTAAAGAGGGAATCAGGTATTTGGATAGTCAAATAAGATTTTAAAAGGATGATGTCAGAGACCATATGACTAGAGAAGTCATAAAGGGGGAGAGAGTATTAGTCAAAGCTAGCTCTGACCATGCCAAATGGATATCTAACTCCATCAGAGCTACACTGGGCTATCCTCCACTCTGTGATGATGATAATGTTGCTGAATCAGGGATTCAAACTGCATATCTTGGAGGTGAGCAACCAGAGGTAGCTCAAGTGATTTATCCACCTCCAGATTTTGACATGGTTCAAGCAGATGTAAGCACAATGTATAGCCCACCTGAGGGCAAGGACACAGTTCATATTGAGAAAGTAGTTCAACCTATTTCTGAAGCTCTGCAAGAGGCTATGAACAAAGAAGAAGAGACAAGGTTGTCCAAGAAGAGGTTTAGGGAACAAGCAGAACAAAAGCCAGATTTTGAATAGTGGAGCCCTACCTCTAGGAATATAATTTTAACTGCCTGGAAAGCTGCCAAGGACAATGCTCATGAAAGGAACAAGTGGTTCTCTGAAGCAGAATGGAGGAAACATGAAATAAGACAGGAGGCCATTGTTCAATATAGAAGAAAGGCAAAGATGGGAAAGCTACCTCCTACTGCAGTGGAGCCTAGCAAGTACTTCCCCAAGCCATATCACTACTTTGAGAGGCAGAAGATCAAGGCAGAAGCACTCCAACAGAAAGATCTAAAAGGCAAGAAGCCTGCTGTTGCTGAAACTGCTGAAGCCACAGTCAAAGCTCAAGTCCAACCTGACAAAGGAATTGTTATCAAGGAACCTGATCAGAAATAGATTAAGAGTTTACTTGAAGTTTTTATTGTAATCTTTTGATGTAACACATTTAGTAAACTTCTGAAAATGTATAAGAAAAATGTTAGAACAATATATGATCAATATATTTCATGATTGTTCTGAGAATATGTCTATTTCTTGTTTGTTGTGCAATGTTGAATGTGTATACATGTGTGAAATATTACATGTTTATGTTTACCCTGCTGTTTATAATCTGCTTTACATCATTCTGTAATTTTTAATTATGAATGGTGTATATCATTGACTAAGGGTTATGACTTCTCCAAATAGGGGGAGATTGTTGGGTACATTGGTCAAATGTACCTGATTTGAAGAAGCCTCACCCAACTCAATGATATACATCATAATGTATTTGATGTATGTTTGAGTTACTTGTGTAGGTTAAGAAAGTACTGGACTGAAGCAAAAAGTTTCTAAGTCCATGTGTCGACACCCAGAGGGAAAGTGTCGACACTCAAGAAAGCTTGTGTCGACACCCAGACAAGCAGTGTCGACACTTGGAGTCATTGTGTCGACACCTGGGATGCAGAGTCGACACCAGACAGAAAGTGTCAACACTTGGAGCTGTGTCGACACTCAGTGAAGAAAAGTGCAGACAGAAAGTGTCGACACAAGGAGCTGTGTCGACACCCAGTGAAGCTGTGTCTACACCAGAAAGTGTCGACACTTGGAGCTGTGTCGACACTCATCAAAAGTCTGCAGAGTCTAAGTACAAGTGTCGACACTCAACACAATATGTCGACACTATGCAGAAGAGTCAGCACTTGAAGTAAGTGTCGACACCTAGCACAATGTGTCGACACTCAATAGAAGAGTCAGCATTTGAAGTATGTGTCGACACCCAGAACAATGTGTCGACACACATCTGAAGATTCAACACTGGAAGAAAGTGTCGACACATGAAGCTGTGTCGACACTTAGCAAAGAACAGAAAGAACAACAAATTATTCTAAGTACAAGTGTCGACACTATGGGAATGTGTCGACACTCAGCTGAAGTCTCAACAAGAAGAAGGTGTGTCGACACAAGGAGCTGTGTCGACACTCAGCAAGATTCAACATAGAAGACTATGTGTCGACACCAAGAAGCAGTGTCGACACTTGACAGATTCAACACAAGAAGATGTGTCAACACAAAGGAGATGTGTCGACACATAGAAGAATTCAGCAAAAGCTAGAAGAACAAGTACTTGTGTCGACACTCAATTTCAGTGTCGACACATGCAGAAGAATCTGTGTCGAGACATACAAGGAGTTGTGTCGACACCTTGTAGACTTGTGTCGACACTTACACAACATGTGTCGACACTTGAACTATAAGTGTCGACACTTAAAGACAGAAAGTCTCGACACTTACAGACAGTTAGAGATTTTCAAGAAGTGACTGGATGACTTGATAGCTGCCATTCCAGCCGGTCTACAACAACTGTCAGAGATGTCAGAAGTCAGTTATGAACCGGACCAGCCGGTTACCATGAAGAAGGCCTACAAATAGGCACCCACAGTTTACAGAAACTGTTGTTGAAGTTGTTGATCAGATTATTGTTAAGGTTGATCACCTTGTTGAAGTAATTATTAAAGTGGTACAAAGAGTATCAACACAAGAAGATCTAGCAGTTCAAGTGCAGATCTAAGAAGTTGGAGAGAGAGGGCTCCATCCAAGAAATCAGCCTCTGGAACTAGGCTGAGAAGAAGGATTCAGATTCAATTCTGGATCTTAAGTGGCAGAGGTCAAGGAACAACTGCAGAGGATTCAGTCTTATTCAGTTCTACTCAAGAAGCTTTGAAGAAAGCTAAGTCAGGGTGAATCCAGCTGAGTTCTTCCAAGAACTCATCAAGAATCTCTCAACTCCCCTCCTTTAATTCTGAGTTGTAGAGTTATTATTTGTAATACATTTTAACTTGTAGGATCCTTTGGATCTGTGTGAATTGTAAGCCTATATTTATAAAGGCTGAGGGTAGGGCTTGTGAGCCTGAGTGTAGGAGATTGAGATCTCTGAGTGTAGGCCTTGTTGGCTGAGTGTAGGCCTTGGTTGGCTGAGTGTAGGCCTTGATTGGCTGAGTGTAGGCTTTGGGATAAAGCTGAGTTGTAAGGCTTTGGGCCTGAGGTGTAGGAACCAATTTGGGTTCTGAGACAGTGGAGAAGTTTGGCCGAATCTAGTACACTGCTAGATAGGCGAAGGGGGAAAGTGGATGTACCCATATCTTGGGGAACCACTATAAAACATTGTGTGCTGTGCTGTGATTGTGCTGTGGATTAGCTGTGTATGTTTTGTTATTGCTGTTTGCTGTGCAAAAGTAGTTAGAAATCTGTGATATAACTGTTTGGCTGCCAACAAAGTTAGAAAAGGATTAGGTCACCTATTCACCCCCCCCCCCTCTAGGTGTTTAGGTACCATATCTTTCAGGTTCCCTCGACATTGAGCTTCAAGCATTAATGGAAAGATGACAAGACACACCTAAAGGCACTGATCAAGGGGTGCCCAAAAATGGCATCGTAACTGCTGGGGGCATCCACTATGACAAAATGGCAATTCCTGAACAGCCCCCCAGAGTCACTTGAAGTCCTACTCTCCCCTCAACTTCCTTCCTTTCCCCCGAGAACCCGAACAATGGCCCATCTGCTGCCAACACTCTTCAAGCCTCCACCCTCATCTCATTGGATGCCATTTTGAAGATGACATCTACCGAACTCCAATTATTGCCCAAAATCCATGACACCATGAAGTTTTTGATGGCAGTCCGGATCACCAGCGCATCACAAAAAGTGAAAGTGGTGGTAAGGAGGATAACACCAGAGGGGTTAGACTATTTTACTCTAGAGGGGTGGTGAATAAAGCATTTTAAAATCCTTTAGATTTTTATTTCAGAGTTGAAAATAGTGGTACTAATAAGACTATTTAGAGAGTGCAGAAATAAAACTAAGCTATCCACAATCAGCACACAGAAATAAAATAAAATAGCATCACAGATGACACAAGAATTTTTTAGTGGTTCTCCTAAAACTTAGGTACATCCACTCTTCTACCACCCTGGTAGGAATCCACTCAAGTTTTTGATCAGGTGCCCTATCACCAATCAGGTTTTTGTTCAGGTGCCTGTCACCCCAAGATCTGCTTCAGGTAGATCAGGAAACCCTTCAAGCTTTTGATCAGGTGCCTAAAAGCCAAGTCAAGTCTTTTGATCAGGAGACTTGCAACCAAGTGATTAACTTTTGAAGGGAGCTAGAAACCTGTGTACAGTGGGTGAAATAAATGAAATATGATGTTATCTTCTTTTTCTCAAAGCAACAGAGAAGATTAGTGGATCCTTGAGGGTGTCAAAGCTCCCCCTGAGATGAAGATTTGTTCAGGAAGAATGGAAGCTTTGCAGGGTGAGTAGGTCTTCTTGAAACGATCTCCAGGAAGTTGTAGACTGATTGAAGTTGGTTGTCTCTTGGCAGCTTGCTGGAGGAAGAATACTTTGATGAAGACATAGAGATTTCTTCTTGAATGTTTTCTGATGTCTGTCTTGTTCTCTATGTGTGTTCTTCTTTCTTGCTTTTTCTTCCCGTTTCTTTTTTCTTGTTGTTGTTGTTAACTACCAGAGAAGAAAAAACTTTTTTTGTATTTCTCTGTACATTTCTCCTCTGAATTTGAATTGACTGCATTGAATGTTGAGTGCCTGGAGAATGAAAATCCGGTTGGAGAGAATATTACATTAATGTATTTCCCCAACTGTCCTATTAAAAACGACAAATAATAATATTGATTAATACCATAATCAATGCTGCCACTAACGGGTATAATCAGAGAATAAAAACATTGATTATTCAGGAATTACTGCAATAAAATAAGGACAAAAGATGGAAAAAACCAAGTCTGGATCTGCACAGAATTCGTCGAGCAAAGAATAGATTTCGTCGACCTGAGTCCAGAGTTCGTCAACCAGAGAAATCATGTTTGTTGACCAGATAATTCCTGTTCGTCGATCTGAGCACCAAATTCGTCGACCTGAGAACAACTAACTGCTTTCTGATAAATCTTGCCAATTTTGTGTTCTAAGTTCGTCGAGCTGATAACAAAACTTTGTCGACTAGAGTTCAGAGAACGGATTCTGGACTTAGAATGTTGAAGTTGAACTTCCAGAAATCATCGACCTGAGCTCGAAAATCATTGAGCTCAACTCAGAGAATTGTCTCTGAGTTCGTCGAGCTGAGCACGACTTTCGTCGAGCTGAGTTCGACGAACGTCGAGCTGAGTTCGATGAACGTCGAACTCACTTTCCTGAAACTTGATTTTTCTCGAAGTCTGAAGTCTTCCACAGTCTTTTGTTGGCTGGTCCATGCAATGTTAACTCTAAGGACATAGCCTAAACTCTAGGACACAGACATGACCCTGGCTATATTTGGTGGGTCAAATATCCTAGTTAGTGAACCTAGCCCAAATAAAAATAGGGATCCAACAATCTCCCCCTATTTAAGTGAGGTCACTAATACAAATAAAAATAGTCACAAAGCAAAAGAAAAGTATATCTGGCAGAAAAAATTAAAACATGTAGCAGATATATATACAATGTAACTTTGTGTCTGTGAAAACAAAGGTTTAAGACATACAGAAACCTGAACAGCATATACTCATTTCTTCTTCTTCATTGTCTCCTTTTGCTTTTCCTCCTTTTCTTTGACACTAGGCTGGGTAAATTTGATCTCTCTCTTAGGATTAGCTTCTTGACTCTTTGTCATAGTCCTATCAGCAGCACCAATGATGTTGAGAGATATAACGTCCCCTGGGCCGTCCGTGGGCCTCAGCCCACTAGGCCTCTGTTAGACCGTTACCGGGCTACAACCCAAGCACCCCAACCACTCTCCCTCCACAGGCAGGTTGTTGGTGGCCACAGCCTCCCTTTGATGAGTGAAATTCTCCCGTTAAGCGGACAACACGGGGACTTCCCAGGAGGTCACTCATCCCAGGACTTCTCCAGCCCAAGTACGCTTAACTATGGAGTTCTTTCAACTCTCATCACCAATTGAGCAGCTCAATTGGTGATAAGAGTTGAAAGAACTCCATAGTTAAGGGTGCTCGTGCTGGAGAAGTCCTGGGATGGGTGACCTCCTGGGAATTCCCCGTGCTGTCCGCTTAACGGGAGCATTTCACTCATCAAAGGGAGGCTGTGGCCACCAACAACCCGCTTTTGGAGGGAGAGGGGTTGGGGCGCTTGGCTGCAGCCCGGTAACGGTCTAACGGAGGCCTAGTGAGCTGAGGCCCACATACAGCCCATGGGACGTTACAATAAAAAGTGCACTTTTTTTGTAACGGCCCGACCCCTGCCCCACAGGGACTTACCAGGACACCATGGCACCGTTACACATATCTGCCCGGCCCCTGCCCCGAAGGGACTTACCAGGACACCATGACACCGATACCGAGCTGCAGCCCAAGCACCCCAACCGCTCTCCCTCCACAGGAGGGTTGTTGGTGGACACAATCTCCCTTTGATGAGTGAAATTCTTCGGTTAAGCGAACAACACGGGTACTTCCCAGTAGGTCACCCATCCCAGTACTTCTCCGGCCCGAGCACGCTTAACTATTGAGTTCTATCAACTCTCATCACCAATTGAGTTGCAGCTCAATTGGTGATGAGAGTTGAAAGAACTCCATAGTTAAGCGTGCTCGAGCTGGAGAAGTCCTGAGATGGGTGACCTCCTAGGAAGTCCACATGTTGTCTGCTTAACGGGAGAATTTCACTCATCAAAGGGAGGCTGTGGCCACCAACAACCCGCCTATGGAGGGAGAGGGGTTGGGGTGCTTGGACTACAGCCCGGTAACAGTCTAACGGAGGCCTGGTGGGCTGAGGATCACGGACGGCCCAGGGGACGTTACAATAAAAAGTGCACTTTTTTTGTAACGGCCCAGCCCCTGCCTCGTAGGGACTTACTAGGACACCATGGCACTGCTACACATATCGGCCCGACCCCTGCCCCGAAGGGACTTACCAGGACACCTTGGCACCAATAGCGGGCTGCAGCCCAAGCACCCCAACCCCTCTCCCTCCACAGGCGGGTTGTTGGTGGCCACAGCCTCCCTTTGATGAGTGAAATTCTCCGGTTAAGCGGACATCACGGGGACTTCCTAGGAGGTCACCCATCCCAGTACTTCTCTGGCCCGAGCACGCTTAACTATGGAGTTCTTTCAAGTCTCATCACCAATTGAGCAGCTCAATTGGTGATGAGAGTTGAAAGAACTCCATAGTTAAGCGTGCTCGGGCCGGAGAAGTACTGGGATGGGTGAACTCCTGGGAAGTCCCCGCGATGTCCGCTTAACCGGAGAATTTCACTCATCAAAGGGAGGATGTCGCCACCAACAACCCGCCTGTGGAGGGAGAGGGGTTGGGGTGCTTGGGTTGCAGCCCGCTATCGGTGCCAAGGTGTCCTGGTAAGTCCCTTCGGGGCAGGGGCCAGGCCGATATGTGTAGCGGTGCCATGGTGTCCTGGTAAGTCACTGCGGGGCAGGGGCCAGGCCATTACAAGAGATATGACCCTTGGCACAACATCCTCTGGATATAATTTCATATAATCATTTACATTAAAGAACTTATTAGCCTTTGCATACCTGCTCAATTCTTCTTTCCTGTATTTTGAAATTGTTGAAAACTGTGAGGGATCCTTTCCTTCAGCTTTAGCCTTGTTTATCATGAATAATCCAACCAGTTCTTGGAACCTGGCCATTCTAGCAGTAATAACTGTTTCAGGATCCTCAAATGGAACAAGAGGAGACTTAAGCTTCTTTATACTATTAACTTTCTGAGATTCATGAGCTTGTTGTAGATATTACTGAGGTTGTTGATGTTGATGTTGTTGATGTTGCCTGCTTGAGGAGTACCGATGCTGGCTTCTTCCAGAATATGAGGATCTACCTTGTTGTCTCTAATATGTTTGATATTGGGTAGATCTCTGAGAAGAAGTTCCTGAAGCACCAGTAGTAGGTGGAGGAGGAGGAGGGTCTTTCTTGTATCTTTGAGAACGAGGAGGAGGAGAGTATCTCTTGCTTTTCTTCTTGGCTTTCTGCTCATTCTTTGACAGCCACATCCAAGCTGGCATGCCCTTGTAAGGAGTAATATTTTGAAGAATGTAGTATGTGGTATCATGAGTGGGATTATGTTTAGGAGCAGCAGCTGGAGGGGCTTTCCTTTTCTTAGAAATATTCTTTTTCTTTGCAGAAGGACTGTCATCGAAATCATCTTCATCATCATCATCATCTAAAGATCCCTGAGGATTATCATATAATGCATTAATTTTCTTTAGGGCTTCTATAGATATCAACAACGTTTCAGCTTGAGGAGGAGCAGGAGGTAGAACAACTGATTCTGTAGCTTTTTCAACAGGTAATAGATTTTCTTGTTTTATATCTGTAATTATTAACTCATCTAAATCTGGAAGAGGACTTTCATCCATAATGTAAGTTGGAGCAGAGACAGCCTCTGGAGAATGAATATCATTGGGAGCAGATGTAGTTGGAGTTTTTGAAACAACAAAACTATGCTTGAGTTGCTTAGCAACTGATGGACTGATGGGTGCAGTGTAGGGAACAATAACCAAAGATGGCTTTATGCAAAGATAAGGCAGATAGTTCAAATGAACTATATCAAAGGAATTTAATAAATTGAATAAATCTATTATGGGATTGACAAAACAATCACCAATAGTTATTAGTTATGCATCCTGTATAACTGTGTCTGTAACTTGAACCGTATACATATTTGAATCTGAATCTGAATCTGCTGTAACTGCTGCTGCTGCTGCAGCTGGAGAAGCTTCTTCATTGAGCATCTCCCCCTGCCTGATTTCAGTGAGAACTAGAAGCAGGCCCCTAACAGAAGAGGGAGGGACAGAGGAGGCAGCAAGGAGAGCAGCAAGAGAAGAAATAGAATTAGCAAGAGGGGTAATGGAATCTGCTATAAGAGATCTGATCACTGGAGTGATGTGCTCCATGATGGTAGATAGAGAAGGGGAAACTGTATCCAGAAACTCTGGTGGAGTTTGGGTGGATACAGAGAGGGAAGCAGGAGTGACATCAAGGAGGATGTCATCCTGAGGAGATGACGGTAAATGAGATGGTGAGTGGCTGGGAATGTTATGAACTGGAGATGTGGGTGTATATGGTAGAGAGGTGAGTAGATTTAATGTGGGGGATGAGAAGAATGTTTCATTGTTGATGTCTTGGAGGTGGGATGGAAGAGGAGATTGAGGAGGAGTTGTATGAATTGGAGAGTGAGGTGGTGTTGTCACTGATAACTATAAATTTTATCCATATTTTTATATAAATTTTATTTAATAATTAATTAGTTTATAAATACATTTTATAATTTTAATATCTAATTTCCTTAATTTCTCATTTTCAGGTCAATCTGGGCAGCAAATCTCAATTTGGAGTTTACAGGATTAATCAGGAGACAAATCTGGACAAAGCCGAAAAATTGCAAAGAACACGCCCGGGTCACGGGCGTGACCACCAGGTCACGGGCGTGACCACCAGGTCACGGGCGTGACATCTTGGCATGACCCCGCGCGTGCTCCAGATCTCAATGCCACGATATTTAAAAGTACACGCCCATTGGGCATGGGCGTGACCATGCTAACACGGGCGTGGTCGTCAGGCGTGACACGGTGATGATGATCGAACACTCCAATCCACGTCGGATTAAAGTTACACACCCTAACACGGGCGTGATAGATTTGTCACGGGTGTGAAGCCTAGTCGTGACATCCCGGCGTGCCAAATTAAAGTTACAGTTTCAAGATCTGGCGGTTTTGCAAGACACGCCCTTGGTCACGGGCGTGACCATGGGCATGACCATTCCAACAACGGCCGATGTTACTCCCACCGTTTTCAGCTTCCCGCCGTTTTCCATAAACAGCCTTGACATGCCCTAGGTCACGGGCGTGACCTAGGGGCGTGACCCGTCATTTAATAAATTTTGGCAGTTTCTTCTCCAATGTTCCCGAGGTTTCAAGACGACGGTTCCGAACCTGACACGCCCTAGGTCACGGGCGTGACTAAGAGCGTGACCAATCAGAAAATTTTATATAAATTCCAGACAACTTCAGAAGCTGGGGAGGAGAATTTTGGGGAGTTGGAGTCTTGTAGTTTGCTTTTCTATTCTGCTGTATTTCCCTTTTCTTAGCTTAGTCTTGTTTTAAGTTTCAATTCAAGTTACTTTTTATTTTTTCTTCCCCTACCTTAGATTGTATTTCCCTAATGATGATGAGTAGCTAATTCTCATTTAGCGCTTGATCACGATGAAGCTTGGGATAAAATAAGCTCTTACTTTTTTTATCAAATGTCTTGTTCTTAATCTTGCTCACTTACGATTTATCTTTGATTTATATTTTGTCGGATTCATATTTTGCGGATATGTTTTCGATCTAAGATCTGTATCCTAAATGACCGAGAGGATGCGGATACGAGAAGATCACTCAAAGATAGAAAGGTTGCATGCACTCCTCGAGAGAGGACGACATAAATCCTCCGGATTGGAGTCAAATCCAATAGCGTGGTTCACCTCCTAAAGCAAGCTTAGGGGTTTCGACTGGCCGAGAGGTCTTAATCGATCAACCTAAGGTTAGTAAAAAGCATGAGCTCGAGAGAGACGCTTTTGTACTTAGGAACCTCCACAGCCGAGTGAGTAATTTTAGAGCTCGCATTACTTTATTCCCAAGAAGGTTTATTTTAGTCCAAGTGGATTCTAGATCAAGTGCTAGCTTCCCAAAAATCGAACTTCTCTTTCTTAGTGTAACGTCTCTTTTTTCGTTTTAAGCAAAAAACCAACTTTCCGTCCGATAAGATAATAGCTTTTTCTTATGAGTACAGGTACTCGACAAGCCCCGAGTCGATATACGACACTTGATTTTATACTCTGAACGATAGGCGTTTATTTTTGATGAAAAGTATTTACGTGTGTTTTCTATTATAAAAGAAAAATTAATAAACACACCTATCGTAATAGCTCCCAATTGGGATCTACCATTTGAAATCATGTGCGATGCTAGTAGTTTTGTCATTGGTGCGGTCTTAGGACAACGCATCAATAAAAATTTTCATCCTATCTATTATGCGAGCAAAACACTAACCACCACACAAGAAAATTACACAACCACCAAAAAAGAACTTCTTGTCATTATTTTCTCTTTTGATAAATTTTGTTCTTATCTCACTTTGTCCAAAGTCATTGTTTTTACCGATCATTCGACCTTGCGTTATTTACTAACCAAAACAGATGCAAAGCCTAGATTGATTAGGTGGATATTGCTTCTTCAAGAATTTGACTTGGAGATCTGGGACAAAAGAGGAGCGGAGAATTTGGCGGCGGATCACCTTTCTCGGTTGGAGAATCCTAACTTGGAGGAGCTTATCAAAGAGGACATCGATGATACATTTCACGAGGAGCGCCTCCTTGCTTTATATAAGGTAATGACTCTCCCCACCCCTTGGTTCGCCGATTTCGCAAACTTTCGTGCCGCAAGATTTCTCCCAAAAGGTTTTTCTTACCAAGAAAAGAAGAAATTTTTTTCTGATTTGAAAAATTATTTTTGGGAGGATCCGTTTCTTTTTCGAGTTTGCGCGGACCAAGTAGTGCGGAGGTGTGTTTCTCATGAGGAGGGCGCCCAAATATTGAAACATTGCCACGAGGGACCCGCCGGTGGGCACTATAAAGAAAATTGGACGGCGCAGAAAGTACTTGAGGCGGGCTTCTATTGGCCGAGTATCTTCAAAGACGCTCACGCACATGTAAGTCGTTGTGAACAATGCCAACACTCAGGTAATATTTCCCGCCATGATGAAATGCCAGTGAATTCATTTTTAGAAATTGAGGTTTTTGATTTATGGGGAATCGACTTTGTCGGCCCGCTACCCACTTCCTTTGGAAATCGTTATATTTTGGTAGCGGTTGACTACGTGTCACGGTGGGCGGAAGCACAAGCCTTTCCCACCAAAGATGCCCGAGTCGTGACCCAATTTCTCAAAAAAACTCTTTTCACGATTTGGAGTGTCGCTGGCAATAGTGAGTGATAGGGGAACTCACTTTTGTAACGCACAATTTGCCAAAGTTCTATCTAAATATGACGTTACACATAGGTTGGCCACCCCCTATCACCCTCAAACTAGTGGCCAAGCAGAAATAGTAAACCGTGAACTTAAAACGAATTTTAGAAAAAATAGTTTCTACAAATAGAAAGGATTGGTTGGTTAAGCTTGACGATGCACTTTGGGCTTATCGGACCGCGTACAAGACCGCAATCGGTTGTACGCCGTACCGATTGGTCTATGGGAAAGCATGTCACTTACTGGTTGAGCTTGAGCACCGCGCCTTTTGGGCGCTTAAATTTTTGAATTTAGATGAAAATTTGTCATCCGAGCTCCGGAAATTCCAAATTAACGAGCTCGATGAGTGGCGCTCCTTCGCCTACGAAAGTAATAAACTATATAAGAAGCGCACAAAATTTTATCATGATAAAAAAATTAAGCACCCCAAGGATTTTAAACCGGGAGACCAATTTCTCCTCTATAATTCACGTCTATGACTTTTTCCAGGCAAACTCAAGTCCCGTTGGTCCGACCCTTTTATTGTTAAAGAGGTTTGTCCCTGCGAGACGGTCCGTATCTCTCACCCGGAAAAAGGCGAATTCAAGGTGAACGGGCATCGGCTGAAAATATTCTTTGCCGACGATACTACTAATGAGCTCCAGGAGAAATAAACCTCCCGAACCCATAAAATAGTGCCCCACTTTGGTCGAGCTGAACGACCATAAACAAAGCGCTTGTGGGAGGCACCCCATGGTTATCATTCCATTTTTCTTTTTTTTATCATAAAGTTTTTGCAGGTTTGAAGAATCTTTGCGGCGTGACGATCGATCGGGTTCAAACTTCAACTTCACATGAGTCCTTCATGTTGGTAATTTTTATTCAGTTTCTTTTATTTCTGTGAAAACACAATTATATTTACAAAAAGAAATATAACGAAAAAAATATAAAAAAAAATTTTCTGTTCGTACACGCCTCTGTCACGGCCATGACCTATGGGTTACGGGCGTGACAGAGCCGTGTTTAGTTCGTCTTGCGCAACCCGAGAGTGGTTTCGTCGAGCGAAGTTTCTGGTTCGTCATCCGTTACGGACACGGGCGTGACCGTCAATGGTCACGTGTGTGACTAGCGCGGAACCTCATTCGACGAAATGAAAACACTTTCTCACCAGTCACACCTGTGAAAATTCATGTCACGCCCGTGACAAGATACAGTGACGGCCGTGACGTGCCCGGAACCCACAACCTCCTAAAAAAGACAACCTTTTTTTTAAATCGTTTTCAGTAACACGCCCCAGGGTCACGGACGTGACCTTGGGCTGTGTTGGAAAATCCAAGACGTGACCACGTGTCAATGCCTCATATTCCTTTCTTTTTCAAAGTTTATGTGACACGCCCCAGGTCACGGGCGTGACCAGGGGCGTGACCATGGAATCCAAGGCCAGCACCTTGCATTCCCGCGTGGTTCCCTAGGATTCCCCTTACACGCCCCGAGTCATGGGCGTGCCTAGTGGCGTGACCATCGAATCCGACACCGGGAGCCTCAGATTGCTTCATTTTTTTCCAGTGCTTGTCACGCCCCATGTCACGGGCGTGACCGAGGCGCTTGACCGACCAAAAAACCCTATAAATAGGGATTTCTTCCCTATAAATAGAGATTTCTTCCCTTTCTTCCCCCCACACCATCCAACCCTACTCTTCTCCCATTGCCAACCCGAAAGCTCCTTTTTCCTCCCTTTTTCCACAATGCCTCGCCACCACCCTCGCACCACTGCTTCCTCCTCCGAGCACCCAGCGGATCCCACCGCGGCGGAAGGCATGTTGCTCTTTGACAACAAAACGCAGCAAGACCGCAGCAATCGCCTTTGCGCCAAACTCCTTGGCGTGTTCCGCATCTTAGATTGGGCGATCCTCGGCACATTTGGAGCGGCAGATTTGGTTAGGGAATTTCTCTCCACCCCTTGATGGAGTTCGCTCTTCTCCATTTCCGAGCACGCCTTCCTTGAGCTCACCGTCGAGTTCTTGTCCTCCTTCGAGTTCTCTTGGGTGGCGAATGACGATTTCATCGTCTTTCGCATGGGTGGGGTGATGCATCAGCTCACCATCCGCCAAATCAATGTCGCCATGGGCTTTTGCTCGGAGGCCTTCTCCCAATCTCCCGCCTATCTCGTTCTCCTTACTGATTTCCCTCCCGATGTCAACCTTCCCACCTTTTGGGTGGAAATCAGTAATGACACCGCGCCCTGCACCCCAAAGAAATCCAAAGGCAGCCACCTCATTTCCCCCGCCTTGTGTATTATCCACAACCTCCTCACCTTTACTCTTTCTGCTCGCGGCGACAACCATGGAGTGGTGATACGGGTCGATTTACTATATTTATATAGTATGTTTTACCAGGTCCCGCTCAACCTTGGCTATGTGCTCGCAATTTTCTTTCGGCACCAAGCCAAAAATGTGAGGTTGGGAGCGGTACATGGCGGGAACTTCATCACTTTTCTCTCCAAGCAGATCAGCCTTTGGGATACTCTTTCGAGATTGAGTTGCGTCCAAACGCCGCAAGTCATCCAGTTCCAGACCCTTCAGGCCCTCAGCCTGGCGCGACGACGTGATGGAGAGTTTGAGGCTATCCCCCCAGCGGTCGGCGGCGGGGATCTTAATTTAGATTTCGGTGTCGGTCCCAGTGGCATTATTCCCTCTCCCCCCATTCCACCACCACCGCAGGATCCTTCTTCAGAGCCCGATCCTCAAAACTATTGGGATTGCCAATTTGGGTTGATTCACACTCGCCTAAATTAGATGGAGACCAATTTTGGAAACTGTTTTACTACTTTTGATGCTCGTTTTACCGCGCTGGAGTAGAGCCACACCACTTCCGTGGCGCATATTATTCGTGAGTTCGCGACTCTGCGCACGCATTATCCGCCTCGGGGGGATGATAGCGATGAGGAGTAGTTCTTCTCTTTGGGGTTGTCGTCCGTCATCATGTATCTTTTCTTTTGTTTGTTTTTTTCTTTTCACTTTTCATGTATCTTTTCTTTTTCTTAAAAAAATTTATATATAAAAAATATGTTTTGCTTCAGTCTTGTCTTTCAGGTACATTTTGGTGCTGATTGGACCGCTTCAGGGAAGTCTCCTATCTTTTTCTTTATTTATTTTTTCCATTGGGGACAATGTATTGTTTAAGTATAGGGGGATATTTCTCAAGCAAAACATACAAAAAAATCATAAAAAAAAATTTTTTTTCCAAAAAAACATAAAAACTTACTTTGTCAAGTTTTTAATTTTATTTTTACTTCATAAAACTATAAAAAAATCAAAAACATTAGGTTTAATTTTAAAATTAGAGAACTATTTATTTCTATATTTATTCATGTGCGACATCCATAGTATTCAACTTTTACATAGTGTTTAGGAGAATTTGATGCTTTAATTGAATTTTGAATTTTGAAGTAGAACTGTTGGTCATGCTGTGTTTCTAGTCAAGTGCACGTGTTTGTAGAATTTAAGTAGAATTAAATATTCAGCATAGAATTAGATTTTTATTTTTCTAAATGGGTAGAAATAGTTTATTTTACTTCTAGTTTGAAACCGGTAAAATCTAAGAATAGTTTAGGCGAGTGTGTAGAAGTTTACTAGAGAGATATTTCGCGGATCAAGAAAGAGGTATTCTTTCTCGATGTCTAGAACTTGCCCTCTAGCTATTCTCAAGACTTTGCATTGGTTAAAATCATTAGCATAAATATGATTTAGGCACTTCTTTTAGCAAGTTTGAGCCTTTGCACCCTTACCTAACGTTTTATCTTTGCTAAGTCAATTTGAGTCTATACTGTTCCTTTTGTTTTAGCTCCACCAGCACGTTACCAAAGCCTAAAAAGCGCCCTAATTACACACCCAAGACCGAGCTTGAAATTAAATAAACAAAACCGGTTTATGAGTGATTAGGAGCCATTTTATTTTGGTGGCTAATTGAAAAAAAAGAATTGTTTTATTTTTCATTGCTCCTCTAAAAAGAGAGAAAAAAAGAAAAAAATATATAGAAAAAAAATGAAAATAAATAGAGGAAGTTGAAAAAAAAAATTCAACTTGTTAAAAAAAGAAACAAAGGAATTTAGGATTTCACAGAGTTCTTAAATTTATTTCTTTTGTGCAAGCTCTCATTAGGTATTAGTGTGTTTACCCATTTTTTTTTATCTCTGGTCTTCCAAACCAAAACCTAAGCCTACATTTCAACCTAGTTAAGCCCTACTGATTTGTGCTTATAAGTTAAACTAGTGTCGTGGCGAGAGTATGAAAGGGCAAGCCTATGACCATCGACGTTGATGGATTTCTTTGGAGGGTATCCCGATCTTTGATTTATGCAATGTTATCATAGTAAGCACGCTACTTTCTCTCTAAATGAGATTTTAAGATTTACCGGGTTTTCATCTTCAAAGTAAGAATAATAAGTGAAAACACATTTTAGAAATGTAAAAACAAATTTGTATGTTGAGTGGGTTTTTCTACAAAAATAACTACGCACATAGGCATAAGAATTCGCATTCTACTACTTAGGTTCAATTTTCATTTCTAGTGTTAAAATTTTTCTACTCTCCATGAAAAGTTCTTTGCTCGGGACGAGCAAACGAGTAAGTATGGGGTTATTTGATAACTCTAATTTTTTCCATATTTTTATATTTTTTACTTAATAATTAATTAGTTTATAAATAAATTTTATGATTTTATTATCTAATCACCTTAATTTCTTATTTTAGGATCAATCCAGGCTGCAAATATCAATATGGAGTTTACAGGATCGATCAGGAGATAAATCTGGACAAAAGCCGTAAAAAGTGCAAAGTACACGCCCCGGTCACGGGCGTGACCAGCAGGTCACGAGCGTGACATCAAGCCATGACCCGGCACGTGTTCCAGAATTCATTGCCACATCAATTAAAAGTACACGCCCATCGATCACAGGCATGATCAGGCTTACACGGGCATGTCCTCCAGGCATGACACGCAGATAACGGTCCAGTTCTTCCATCCACGTCAGATTAAAATTACACGCCTTGACACAGGCATGACATGTTAGTCACGGGCGTGACCGCATGCCGTGACATCCCAGCGTGCCAAGTTAATGCAGCAGTTTCAAGATCTGGCCGTTTCTGCCTTACACGCCCTTGGTAACGGGTGTGACCATGGGCTTGACCCTTCCAACAATGGCCGGAATTATTCCCGCCGTTTCTGCTTCCCCCCGTTTTCAGCAACTGTCAAGACACGCCCTAGGTCACGGGCGTGACCTAGGGGCATGACCCGCCAATTAACGATTTTTGGCGGTTTCACGCCAACGTTCTGAAGACTTGAAGACGACGGTTCCGAGCCCGACACGCCCTAGGTCACGGGCGTGACCTAGGGGCGTGACCATCTATCAACTTTGCCTATAAAATCCAGGCAATTCCAGAAGCTGAGGAGGAGATTTTTGGGAGCTTAGTTCTGTTTTGTTTACTATTCTTCTTGCATTCTAATTTCATAGTGTAGCCTTTACTTTCAACTCTATCTTTAATCATGTCTTTCTTTAAGCTTTCATGTAATTCTCCCATCATGATGAGTAGCTAATTTCCAATTAGCACTTAATCATGATGAACTTTGGAGTGGAATAAAATTCTTATTTTTGTCTCAAATTATCAAGCACTCTTTTTCATATACTACGATTTATCTTGATTTTCACTTCTTTGAATTCATAAGTTATAAATTATGTTTATTCGATTTTAGATTCGTATCCTAGATTTATCGAGAGGATGTGGATATGAGTAGATCTCTCAAGGATAAAGAGAGTTTCATGCACCCCTCGAGAGAGGAATGCAAAATTCTTCCGCATTGTTATCAATTCCATTAGTGATGTTCACTGCCTAAAGCAAGCTTAGGTTTTTCGACTAGGCCGAGAGGTATTAATCGATCAACCTAAGGTTAGTCGAATGCGTATTCTCGAGAGGGGCGCTTCGTAGCTTTGGAACCTTCGCGGTCGAAGTTGTAATTTAGATGCTTGTGCTTATTCTCATTTCTTGGAATTTTATTCTAACCCAAAGGGATTCTAGATCAAGTGCTAGCTTTCCTATTATCACATTTCTCCTCTTAAGTTTAACGTTTCCTTTTCCACAAAACCAACTTCCGGTCGATAAAATAATAGCTCTTCCTTGTGAGTACAAGTACTCAACGGTCCTCGAGTTTAAATACGATATTTCCTATACTAAATTTCGATAGATGCACTTGCCTATTTTGAGATTTTAGTTTGGATATTTTCAAAACTTATAAAATCTCCATCAGTTACATGAGTTGGTGAAGATGTGAAGATGGCTGGTTGATGCAGAGGAGGAAGTATATAGGGCTGGGTAGATGGAGGAGTTATTGTGGGTAGGGATGTGGTTGAAGGAGGATGTGAAATAAGAGCTTCTTCAGAACAAGGGTGGGGAGTGGCTGTATCAGCCCTTGTGCCCTCAAAAGGCCTGGAGGAGGAGGAAGCCTGGGATGTCTTGGAGATCCTCCTCTCCTATCTGCCAAACAAGGCAGAGGTTAGCCTCTTGGAGGCATTGAAGAACACTGGTGTGGAAACCAGATGTTCAGAAGCTTTCTCCTGCAAGAATATCCCCAGAACCCGGCCAAAACAAACTTTTTTCTTATTATTTTTCTTCTTAATCAGATCAAACAGTAATTTTCCCCAGTTAATTTTTTTCTTATCCACCAAAGTAGCCATCACTAGGAATTTATGCCTGGTTATATAATCATGTGTTGTATGCTTTCCTAACAGCACTTTTCCGATCACGTCAGCCAAGAACTTGTATTTAGCCGACAAGTCCTTCTTAAGCAGTTTGTTAGGGTTATCTCCACAATGACCCATTCTATTCAACATATTATTATACTCCTCAGAGTCCATTTAAATCTCATCAACACCATTTAATAGACCGAAAATGTCGGTTAGTATAGTCATAGAGAGGGAAATCTGGTAACCAGAGATAGTTCCAGTCATGCTATCTTCTGATGTGGAGGACAAAAATACCCATTCTTTAATTTCTATCATAGCAATCTTGATTCTTTGAGTCATAAACTATTTTAGATTCTAATCTTCAAATAGCTTCAGGATCTCCACAAATATTGCGTCGGAATGCTGGAATGAATCAAAATCAATGTCAAAGCCCATGTCATACTTCATGGAGGAGAGAGCAACTGCCGGAATCACCATGATTGCACCTGCAAAAGAAAAATAAAGATCAAGTGCAAAGGGAACTGAAAGCGCGGGACAAAGGTCGAAGAAAACCTAGATATATGACTTTCAGAATATGAACCGCCAATCTCCATTCGACAAAAAAGGAAAAGATCTTCGATCTGAGTTCGACGAAGTATTTCAATAGAAAATGAGTTCGTCGATCTCAGTCTGAAGAAGATGAATAAATCGTCGATCTCAATTCGACGTAAAATTCACTGAAGCAGGAATCATCGAGCTCTGTTCAACGAAAACTGCTTCGCCAAGAAGTGATCGTCGAACTCCATTCGATGAACTCTTCACGAGGTATTCACTGATCGTCGATCTCCGTTCGACAAACTGTCAACAAATCCTCGACTATAGACAGAATTCAAATTAACTCATCTCAATTAATCATTCCTAACTGATTTAAGAAAAACAAATGCTTCTTCTCATCCAATGGCTTGGTGAAGAAATCTGCCCTTTGTAGATCAGTGGAAATGAAAACAAGATTAATTTTCCTTTTGTCTACACAAGCTCTAATGAAATGATGTCTTATTTCTATATGCTTTGTCCTACTATGATGCACTGGATTTTGTGCTATGGATATAGCACTAGTACTATCACAATATATAGTTGAATTATTTAAGTTGTATTCATAATCCAGTAGTTGGTTTTGTATCCACAAGACCTGTAAGCAACAACTGCCAACATCTATATATTCTGCTTTTACAGTTGATGTACACAGAGAGGTTTGCTTTTTACCAAACCAGGACACTAGCCTATCACCAAGAAACTGGCACGTTCTAGTGGTGCTTTTTCTGTCCACTCTACATCCAGCATAGTCAACATCAAAAAATCCAATTAAATCAAATTCTGACTCTGATGGATATAGAAGTCCTAGATTTGGACAACCCTTTATATATCTCAATATTCTTTTTAGCAAAATATAGTGAGATTCTTTAGGGTTCCCTTGGAACCTAGCACAAATGCATGCATCAAACATAATATCTGGTCTACTTGTTGTGAGGTATAGTAAGGAACCAATAATAGCCCTATATAACTTCTGATCAACAAACTTTCCATGCTCATCAGAATTTATCACAGTATTTGCAACCATGGGTGTCATCATAGATGAGGCATCACACATCCCAAATCTATTAATAAGCTCCTTAGCATATTTAGATTGAGAGATGAAGATACCATCAGATGATTGTTTCACTTGGAGACCAAGGAAATAAGAAAGCTCACCCATGCTATTCATCTCAAACTTTGAATGCATAAGGTTAGAGAAACTTTTGCATAGTTTGAGATAAGTTGAGCCAAATATGTTATCATCTACATAAATTTGTACTAATAAAATTTTATCTTTATGATGCTTAACAAAAAAAGTCAAATCTACAATGCCTCTAGAAAATTTATGCTCTAATAAGAAGCTAGCTAAGGTCTCATACCAAGCTCTTAGAGTTGGCTTTAAACCATAGAAAGCTTTATGCAATCTAAAGACATGAGAAGGAAGTGTTGGAGAGATAAAACCTGGAGGTTGTTCAACATAAACCTCTTCTTTGAGATCTACATTTAGAGAAGCACTTTTGACATCCATCTGATAAACATTGAACTTCTTGAATGCGGCATATGCAAGGAAAATCCTTATAGCCTCAAGTCTTGTAATAGGAGCAAATGTTTGATCATAATCAATGCCTTCCTCCAGCCTATAGCCTTGAGCTACTAGCCTTGCCTTGTTCCTCATAATGTTGTCTTCTGTATTCAATTTATTTCTGAATACCCTTTTTGTTCCAATGACTGGGTAGTATTTGGGTCTAAGAACCAATTCCCAAACTCTACATCTCTCAAATTGATTAAGATCCTCTTGCATTACAATGATCCAGTGGGGATCTTGTTCCGCATCTTTAATGGATTGGGGCTCTAGTTGAGAGAGGAAACAAGCAAACATTAAGTCAGGGTTGATTTGATGCCTTGTTTGCACACCGCCTGAATTATCTCCAGTCACTTGAGATCTCTGGTGATCTCTAAGTGTGACAAGATCAGTGGGAGGAGCAGGTTGGGTAATAGCTTGGGGAATAAATTCCTCTTGTGAAATTTCATTAGCAGTTGTAAAGGGTTCAGTCACTTCTCTGCTTTCTTCTTCACTTTCTTCTTCAACTTGTGGAGAAGGATGTATTGGAACCTCTTGGGTGAGGCTTAGTTCATCCAATCTCTCACACAAGTGAGGTACCATCAAATTGCTATTGGTAGAAATTTCTTTCTCCTTATAAGAATGTTAGCTTCATCAAAAGTCACATGTACTGATTCCTCAATTTTTAAAGAATATTTATTAAATACCCTATAAGCTTTGCTAACTTGGGAATATCATAGAAAAATTCCCTCTTCAGCTTTGGGTTCAAACTTTCAAATATATTTCTTGTTATTATTATGAATATAACATATACAACCAAATATTTTAAAATAGGTGATTTTAGGTTTCTTTCTTTTAAGCAATTCATAGGGAGTCTTATTCTTGATTTTATATATTAAACTTCTGTTCAGTACATAGTTTGTTGTGCTCACAGCCTCTACCCAAAAGGATAGGGGCACGTAAGCATCTGCAAGTAATGTGACAACAACTTCAATTAAAGTTCTATTCTTCCTTTCAGCTACCCCATTTTGTTGAGGAGTTCTAGGAGCTAAGAAGCAATGCATGATACCTTCCTTCTCATAAAACTCATGCATAAGAAGAGACTCAAACTCGGTACCATGATCACTTTTGATCAATGCAACTGGAGTAGAGTACTCAATCTGTATGGTCATGAGAAAATCTGTAAGAACCTTGAATGTATCTGACTTAAATCTCAGAAAGAACACCCAAGTGAATTTTGAGAAGTGATCTATAATAACTAGAGTATAAAATTTACCTCCTAGGCTTTGTACAGCAATAGGGCCAAAAAGGTCCATGTGTAGCAAGTACAAGATCCTAGGTGAATCACTCTTATTAAATGATTTAAAACTATATTCAGTATGCTTACCTAGTTGACAAGCCTTGCATCGGCCTTCCTTCTTGTAGGGACCAGAAGGCAATCCTCTCACAAGGTTGTCTTTAGATAGCCTAGTAATGTTTTTCATATTAACATGTCCTAGTCTTTTATGTCATCGATCATTTTGATTGCAAACAATATTAAGTAAACAAATATTTGAAGTTGCAGAATGAAAATCAACTACATGTATGTTACCTTGTCTATTTACAATTAAAATAGTTTGGTTTTCTTTATTAGAAATAATACAAGAACTTGGGTTAAAATGTACCTGATAACCTTCATCACATAATTGACTTGTGGAGATGAGGTTATGCTTGAGTCCACTTACATATGTCACCTTTTTGAAAGTGACTGCTCCAATCTTTACTTCTCCAAAGCCTTCAGACTAACCATAATTTGAATCACCAAAGATCACCTTTGGTCCCAACTTGGACTTGTAGTTGTTTAAGTTGTCCTTGCTGCCAGTCATATGCTTGGAGCATCTACTATCCAGATACCATTATTGATAAATAGCTGGACAGCTCTTTACCTGTAAAGAAAACAATTAGTTGTTCTTGACCCAGATTACCTTGGGTCCTTTATTTTTCTGATAAGAAAAACTAGATATAACTGAAAATTCAGGTTGTGATTTATAATCTAAGGGATGATATCTCCTAGGTGGAATTTCCCAATCACCAAGTGGATTAAAAGGTTTTCTAGGAGGATTAAAGTTTATGTCAAAATTATGATTTTTGTTATGTCTGACTGGGTTCGACGAAAAGTTGTAAGTTCGTCAACCAGAGTTCAACGAAGTGGGATGAGATCATCGATCTTTACTCAGAGAATGAATATATTCATTTTCTGTGCCCCAAGTTCATTGTTCTCTGCTCGACGTACCATACACTGTTCATCGATCGCAGTAAGACGAATTATTATAGCTAATATCTGCGTTCATAGTTCGTCGATCAGAGTTAACGAACTAGCCACATTTTATCGACCTAAGTTCGACGAAATCTGTTGAACTTTGTTTTTACTTAGAGTTTTTTGGTTTTTGTTCTTTTGATTTTTAGAGTTAGGTAATTCTTCTGTGGGTTGTTTGTTGTTTATTATCTCTTTACCCTTAGCTGAAACAAATTTTATAGGGGTTGTTAATATGTTCTTATTAAGTATGGGGGTAAGCTTGATGATGCACCCAAGCCCAGTTTGCCATTCAGTCTGACATTGACTGTACTTGTGCTGTCCATCAGCTTAAGGCTTCTCCCATTGAGAGATTGCTCAAGTTTCTTAGCCTCACATAACTCTATTTTTAAAAGAAATAATTTGTTCATTAGCTAAAGCTAAATCATCCTTAAGCTTATTATTTTCAACAAACAAGTTATCAAATTCAGATTGCCCATCTCTTAGCATTTAAATTTCTTTTTCTGATTTTATTAAATCATTACATGAAGATTTGAATTCAATTTTAAAATCAACAGAATTAAAATCAAAAGATGAGATTACCTGATCCTCATCTGTCTCAGATTCTTCTTCTGATTCTTCAGAGTGACCTTCTGCATGATCTTCAGCATCAGGTCTGCTGCATGAGGCATTTATTGCCATGAGGCAGATCTCTTTTGCCCTTGCTTCTTCTTCATCTTCACTAGAGCTGGACGATGATGTCTCTTCATCAGTATCACTCCAGGTTTCAGCAATGAAACCTTTTTCTTTTCTTTTGTATTTGCTGGAGGAGTGTTTATTTGAATTCCTGCTGGAGTTCTTCTTGTTCTCTTTCTCCTTTCTCCTGTCCCTTTTCTGAGCTTCTGGGCATTCAGGAAGAATGTGCCCAGGCTTTCTGCATCAAAAACAGACAATCTCCTTTGTAGGAGTTCTGTCATACTTTGGTTTGTCATCATTCTTTGATGGTCTTCTTCTAAAATCCTTCTTGGCCAGCTTGTAAAACCTTTTGTCCAGCAAGCTCATCAGCTCTTCATTGGCTTTAAGGGTTTCAGATTCTTTAGTTGCTTTGAAAGCAATATTATGTTCTAATCGCCAGCGAACAGACTCTTATGTGTGTGGTTGGTTCGATGAGTCGAACGTCGTGGGATTGCTAAAGGAGGCAAGTGCACCTATCACAAGTAGTACTCGATATTCGGGGGAATACCGAGGTCGTATTATTCTCGGGGTCGGGTTGACTATTCTTACTCCTCCAAGAGGACTATTATTTTACTGAAAGTAAGGTGAAGATTTTAATTAACTAAAGACGGAAAGAAAAGAAAATGCGAAAACGATTTAAGAAAATTCGATGATGGGTTAACGCTCGGCACCGAATCAGATTAAGATGAAAATAACTTTTAATAATTATTGAACTTAGTTTTCAAATTAACAAAAGGCAACTTGGCCGTAGAGGTTTCACAAATATGAGTGCACTTATCTCTAGAAATATTGCTCACCTGAACACAAGTCTATTCAACCGAACATTAGTCCGTCGAAGGATTCCTCTTAACGCACGCTTTACGCTAAGAACCCCGCTATTGGGTGGGGAACCCAATCCAGAAGAATTATACTTGTCCTCTCTCGAGGGTATGCACGTAACTCCATTTACCCATGGGTGATCTGTCCATACGCACGGCCTCTCAGCTAGCTAGCGCATGGATAACGGAAATAGGGCCCACACATCGATATGTGGTCCTACGCGTCGTTAACCCTGGGTAAACCTTAAGTCCTAAAATTAAAGTGAAAATAAAGAACTTTATTTATTTCAAATCATTTTAAATGTCTCAATGCTCTTCAATATCGAGGCTAATAATGATTAGCCACTCATCGTTATGGGAACGACTTTATAATTTGATGAAGCGCGAGTTCGTAACTAAATGCTAAAGGATTATAAGAAGAAGACATGAAAATAACAAATATTTAGAAAGCTTAAAAAGTTTGCTAAAACGAGAACTCACACACACTTCAAATTATAAATAAAAAAAACTAAGTTACAAAAAAAGGGAAATTACAAGTCCTACTCAAACGAGTAGGCGGGAAATAAGGGCGTGTCATTTAACTCTTAACGAGTAGGCGTAAAAAAAGAAAATTACAAGTCCTACTCAAACGAGTTGGCGGGAAATAAAAGCACGCCATTTAACTCTTAATGAGTGGGCGGAAATAAATGCACACACACACACACTCTACACGAATTAAAAGAAAGCAATAAAACTATCTCCTACACACAACACACTCTACATAATTGAAGAAAGCGAAAAAAATAAAGCGTGAAAATTTATCTCCTACACACACACACTCTACATAATTAAAGAAAGCATTAAATAAAGCATGAAAATTATCTCCTACACTCACATACACAACATGAAATTTAAAAGAACAAAGTGAAAAACTAACTCATACACTCACACACACAAATTAAAAACAAAATGAAAGTTACCTAAAAATTAAAACATCTACTTTTTATACTTAGATTTTTTCAAATACAAATAAAAAGAATAAATTAAAAATAAAAAGAACAAAAGTTTTTCAAAACAAATCAAAAACTAAATCCTTTCAAAAATTAAAATAACAATTTTTTCATTCTTAGGTTTTCATAAAAATGGTTAAAAAGTGAATAGAAAGTGAAAAGAACAAAAAAAGATTTACAATCCTACAAAAAAACTAAGTAAAAAAACAAATTCGCTTTCAAACCTCTTTTATAAATTCATAAGAATGAAATTTAAAACTATAAAAAAAGAAATGGGAAAAAAGAGAATATAAACACACTTTTCATTTAGAGATAAAGTCTATATCAAAACCAAATATGGAGACATATCAAGAAAAGCATAAGAACTAAACAAGTTAAACTCATACACACACACACACTTTTCATAAAGGGAAGAACAAAGAGAAACTTAAGGATAAAAGGAGAAAGAGATATGCCACCCAAATGAATTTTCATGTCATGTAAAGACAGAAAATCTAACATTTTTATTATCATAATGAAATTATTACAAAGTTAAAGCTAAAACAAAAACAAACATGAAAGTAAGGGGGGGGGGGGAGAAATCTCCTTACATAGCAAGTGAATCCACAAGGGCAGACCACAAAACACACTAAAGTTGCTCAAAAATGTGAACCCTTGGTCATTACATAAATGGGCAATTTACAGTGAAAATTTCAGAAGAACACGCCCTCCGACACGGGCGTGTCGGGGGGGGGGGGGGTGAGGGGGGGTGTCACTACTGTTCATGAGGTGATCGTCGAATTGACGGGAAAGTTGACTTCGCAGCTGTACACGAGGATGTCATGCCCCCGGTCACGGGCGTGACTCTGGGCGTGTCGGAGAGGCAGAATTGGGCGCGGGTTGCGTCAAAAGTCACCGGCGGCGTCTTGTCGGCCATGTGGAGGAGTTACGCACCAGGTCATGGGCGTGACTCTGGGCGCGTCAGCTTGGTCGACGATTGTCGAACGAATTTCGTCGAGCTTGAGTGTCACGGCAATGGTCACGGGGCGTGTCAAATGACACGGGCATGACCACGGGTGTCTCAAACTTTTCTCATCAAATTCTTCTGATTCCACGGGAAATGAAGTGTCACGGGCGTGACCCAAAGTACATGGGCGTGTCAGGTCATTTTATTTGACTTTTTCCTGAAAAACAAAATTAAGCTAAGTTAGGTAAATATTTATAAAAAGGAGCAATTTATTAAATAAAACTAACTTAAAAAGGCAAAACTAAACTAAAATATCATAATAAAAACATAGAAAAATGTGTATAATTACAACTTATCAAATACCCCCATACTTAAGCTTTTGTTATTCCAGAGCAGAAGTTTGAGGTGAACTTATAAGGAATAAAATAAACTTTAAGTTTAGCTACCGCTTAATTAATTATAAGAGAGATCTAAATATACATACGGGGTGTAAGTGTTAAGTACTAAAATTATGTAGATGATTTAAATAACGCAAAAGTTTTGGCCAAAAGACTCCTTGATGTAATCAAATAGAAAGTAATAATTATAATGGTTAGATTAACGAAAATAATTTGGAATTATATGTGTTGGGTATTGTATCCACGATTACCTAGATTTGAGGAAGCCACCTATCAAGCTAAGATGAATTCACAATGTATTTGATGAAACATCTTAAGTTGTACTTGCAGCTCCTCCACGCTAAGTGCACACCAATATCAGGGTGCAGTAGGTCAATATACACGGGTCTGCAAGACGTAATCCCTCGTTGAGCAGATCAGTGTGTTGGCCTACGTGTACTCTCTCTATTAGAGTGCACTTACTTTCAAGTACAGGGCCGTTCATATGCAAGAGAAGACAAGGAGCATGGATGGGTCAAGGAGCAGCTCCAGGGTGGAAGACGAAAATTCGTCCAAGGAAAATTCGACGAGAATCACCAAGTGATTCTCGCCGATTCGACGAGAATCACCAAGTGATTCTCGCCGATTCGACGAGAATCACTAGTGATTCTCGCCGAATCGACGAGAATCATTAGTGATTCTCGCCGACTCCTTCTGGCTACCTCAAAATGGTGCCAAGTAAGATTCGGCAATAATCACTAGTGATTCTCGCCGAACCAGTGGCCAAGCAGCTCATGTATACAAAGTGAAATTCGTTGAGAATCAATAAGTGATTCGGCGAGAATCACTAACGATTCTCGACGAATCGTCGAGAATCACTTGGTGATTCTCGCCGATTCGTCGAGAATCGCTTGCGATTCTCGCCGATTTTCACTTAGCGTTTTCTCAGGATGCTGCTGGACCGGACTCTGCCTCAGGACTAGTTTGAACCGGACTTAGGGATTTCTAGTGTGGGTCCCACAAACGGTCATATTGGAATTATCTACAGTATATATATTCCAGTATTTTGAACAGTAAAAGTCCCGAAGAAAAGAAAAGGAAGCTGAGCCGCGACGTAACCCTAGATTCGCGATTTCTCTCCTCCGCCGCCGTCGCGCTCGGGCAAGTACGTCGCCGCCGCTGATCGTTCTTCTTCCCGATCTCCGGCGACAGAAGCCTAGCAAGACTTGAGTCTCACGCATCTATCCAGAGATCTCTTGTCTCTCGATTTGTTGACCGGGAAAAACTCCTCCGTCCGAATCGATCGAGACGACCGATCCTAGAGTGACCGTTGGTAGACCTAGTTTGCTTTGCTACGAAGTTTGGATCTCCAAGTTCAGCAGCCGCTCATCATCATAGCCACCGATCCCGAAGCTAGCCGCCGCTCGTGTGCCGCCGCCGGTTCCGGGGAGATCCTCTCCAAGAGAGACCGAGGTTGTAGACTCTTCATCGACTTCAAGAACACGTCGTCGAACGAAGAGGAACACCGTAGTCTCCAAAAGAAGTTTGTATCTCGTGTTCATTCTATATTTTCTTTTGTTGTAAAGGAACTTTTGTTCCGTGTTGTAAGGGTTGGGTGCAACCCGTTTTGTGGGAGTGTTGACTCTCACGTGTGGAAGGGTTCCTTCCGGTAGTGCAGGGATTGGATTTCAATCCCGTTGGAGAAGTGACCGAGTCGTCCCTTGTTGGGGAGATAGGTCGAAGGGGGAAAGTGGATGTACCCAAGTCGGGGAACCACTATAAATTGCCTGTGTATTCTGTGTGCTGTGCTTTTTATTTTTATTGTGCAGGTACGTTCGTAAATTCCGCAAAAGCGCTACTCGTCACCTATCCCCCCCCCATAGGTGCACATAGCTGACACTAGGTGGACTTTCAAGTGGTATCAAAGCCAGGTTACTCTTCAAAAAGGTTAACACCTTGAGTAGAATCCTGCCACCAGTGTCAGAAGCATGGATCTGGATTATGAGATTCCGCCACTCAAACTCCCCGCATGCACAAAGGATTATTATCCCATCTGGAGAATGAGAGTATCCTTTCACCTTGATGCTATCGATCCTCGAGCATCCTTCATCCTGGAAGAGGGTCCGTTTATCCCCATGAAGACCTCCGACTCTGGGATCCAAGTGCCCATGGGCATTGCTGAGATGTCAGAGACGGAACTATCACTATTTCACTTGGACGAGAGGATTCGACAAATTATCATGGATGTCTGGTCTGGAGCCTCTTGCTCTAGATTGGAAAAATATAGAACGGCTAAATCTCTGTGGATGATGATCTCAGAGCTGATGGGGGGGTCAGAGAAAGCTGGAATATGCTGTCAATCAGAGGATGAAGCGTATGTAGGAGTCCTCACTTCTGAAGATGAAGGCAAGGACCCTTCAGACTGCATCAGAGCTCCAGTGTCCGTGTCAGATACTGAAGAGGACAGTGAGGAAAGCAGCTCTGATGTGGATGAAACAATAGTCACTGGATCTAACGACAATCACACAGAAGTGCAGGTAACTTCCTCATCCTGCCCCGTATCTCTTGAAATTTCTGAAGACATGAACTGCCCTCCTTCAGAAAATGCTGATTCCCTGAAGAGAGCCCTTCAGTCAAGCAATCTACTTGCTGAGGAGCAAGCTTAAGAGATTGCTCGACTGAAGGTCTTGTTGGTTCTCCAATTGGCGTCCAACAAGGCCAAGGACTCTAAGATCTCAGCTCTAGAGAGTAGTCTGGAGAATGAGAAAAGAATAGTATCAAACTTCTCCAAGGTTGATGCCATTAAGAGAAAGCAAGAAAACGGGTGGATCTCCCGGATTGTCAATTCGTGGAGAAATGGGGAAACGGTATTCCGACCCCCCACTCCAAGCAGGAAGGCAACTCATCATGCCTTCAGGTATGACCACAGGAATAATCGTGGTCACTGCAAGGGTGATCTGTCCCCATGTGGAGACACCCGGAGTGCAAGAGCCGGCATGGCCACCCACGAGAGAATACCTAAGCCTCATTCTGAGCCCTTTGTATTCACTGCCACTGCCCCAACACAGTGTGGATCTGCATGTCCCAGCTCACAGAAGACTTCTCACCACTCGAGGACACGGGATAGAGAGGATAGAAGTCATGATGTCCGGGTCCATGGGGCCTCAGTAAGGGAGATGCCTGAAAGAATGACACCACCTTCCCGGCCTCATAACGCTCACACCATGTATTCTTTCCACCCTTCCACGTGTCTCGATGGAAGAGGAATTTGTGTGACAAGAAGATGCCCTATCCCGTTTAGACCTAGGACCGTGACTACATCAGTCACTAGATCAGGTCGAAAACGGTGATACAACATTCACCCTTGTTGGTGCTGCGGCAAAGTGGGGCACTTTGCCATCGACTGTTGGCACAACCCCTCTGTGCCCACAGCTAGGGCTTATCCACATTCTCGGGACAGAAGTAGTCTTCCAGACAGGTTTTCTGAAGGAAGGCAGTTGCGTGCTTATGCTAACAGGAACCTAGGACCCAAAATGATTTGGGTTCCTAAGGTAAAGTAATTCTTTCTTGCAGGGTAGTCTAGGTCCCCGTGAATATGATGGGAACTAGATAGTAGGTGGCTCAAGACTAAATTGGAACAAGCATCTGCAATACCAGATGTGCTATCTGTTTGAGCATACTCACACTGAGCCTCTAATGTGTTCTACCTGTGGGACTAAGATGATGACTCTCAAAATCCCAGGTAATTTTGATCAGTTCAAGGACTTGTGTCATGATGCATCCTCATTCAAAATATATATACATATATATATATTTCTATCCATGTGTATACATATACTTATGCTTATCATGTATGTGTGCACCTCTATGGAGAGATTAACTCGATGCATGCAAACCATTACACATCAATAAAGGGTTAACGAAGTTATGTCATCGTGAATCTCGACAACTCACAATTGACATCAAGAAGTCTTTGAAAAAGCCTCGTTAAAATCCAAATAGATTGACTGTAAAATATACATGTATTTATCATGTGTATATAGACGTGACATCAGAAAATCTCAAAAATGTTGCAAGCATTCTCAACGTGAAAATTTCTAGTCAGGGGACCTCTCAATTTCGAATTAAACAAATCTCCTGACAGACTAATCCCGCCGACCCTTGGCATTCACCCCGAATCCCGACGAATTAGAAAAATCCCGCCGAAAGAGTTCTTCCGCCTATTCGCCTTCTTCACGAGTCCCGCAAGAACTCTCCCGACGACCCGCAAGAGTTCTCCCGACGACCCGCAAGAGCTCTCACGAGTTCTTCCGCCGATTCGCCGCAACCCGCAAGAGCTCTCCCGCCGATTCGCCGCAACCCGCAGGAGCTCTCCCTCCGACTCGCCGAAACCCGCAGCAGCTCTCGTCGAATCGTGAAGTCTCCCTGTGACCGCAAGGTACTCGCAAGGTCCATCTCAAATCTAGAAGGTTCTCGCACCGTTCTAGCAAGGCCGAACCTCACAGGAAACTCTTCCATCCACCGAAGGTCCTTCCGAAGCTCCTCAACTCACTTCCATATAAGTCCTTAGGTAACCTCTCCCTCACCCGAAGCATCCACTAATGGAATTTTCTTTTTGAAAGTTCATTAACGTTTTGAGTAGGGCTTCTCTCTAGATCTACAATGGCTCCAAGGACTCCTGCAGGGTTGGTCTCTGGCTGCGAGCTGGTTCGAACTAGATTTTCTCATGCCTCGGACGAATTCCGCAATATCATTCTAATGCTGGAAGAGGCTGGGCTAACCTTCGTCCTGGAGCACCCTTGCAAAATTCTGGACAAAGAGGTGCTGGAGTTCTTCTCTACCGCAAGACTCCGAGATAGAGACTCCATAATCAAGTGCAAGGTGGCTGGGACAAAAGTAAAGATGTCTGCCAGCAAGCTGACTCGCTACCTGCAGCTTTCTAGTTCGGAGCAGGAGGACTATCTGGAGGACGAGGACAAAACCAGAACTCTCCTGTTCTGCGGTCTTCCTCGAGGAACTCGATCAATAAAAAGAAAGGAAATGAATGAAGAAGGGAAGCTCCTCTCTGACATTATTGGAAAAGTGCTCATCTGCAAGCCGAGCTCACATGACCATATCTCAGGTGATATGTTCAAGATTCTCATAGCTGTTGTCTGCCGCAAGAGGTTCAACTGGGGGGAGTTGCTATTCGAGAAGATCAAGGACACTCTGGGCACTCCTAGTTTCGGCCGCATCATAAGTCTATATCTCAACCAGCTCAACGGAGACAAGTTCGACATGAGCAAAGGAGTCCCTCTCCACTACTTGAAAAAGATGGATGCAAGTGTGTTTGATAGATGGGAGCGGCGTATCGGGCAGCCTGCTGTGGAAGAGCAACAGGAAGTATCTCCAGTAGTCTCCCCCGGTGAAATTCCTGATACCGTGACTGCAGGAATCGAGGGGGAGACTCTACCCCCTCATACGGATGTATTATCTGAAATCGCCCAAGTGGCCAGGAATGTTGTGGCCGACATTCAAGAAGAAAGTGACACTGTGCTGGAGACTGGTGATCAAGAATTAGAAGAAGCTGCTGATATCGATGATTTCTTGGATGAGGATGGTGAGGAAGATGAGAATGAGGGACATGAAGTATTTGAGACTCCGGATCCTGTTGAACCTCCATCTGACAAGTCTGCACCCGTGGAGGGGGAGTTAGATAAATTTACAGAGGCCGCCAACATTCCTCCTTTAGAGCCAGTGATTGTATCCAGTTCTACCAATGCGTCTGCTGAAGAGCAAGAGCAAGGCCAAGAAGTACCTCCGACTATACCGTTACGAGATGAGCTGGCCACTCACACGGTTAATGTCATTCAAGGTATCGTGAATGAACTTAAAGCTTCTTTTGATACAGCTCAGAAAATACTGCTGAAAAGGATTAAGACTTCTGAAAATCTCATGCTTAAGAATATGGTGGAAATCAACGATAAACTGGACGTAATGGAGAAGAAATTTGAAGAGAAGTATACCGCGGCCGACGAAGCTGTCACACTCTTAATGGCCGGCTTAAAAAAGAATACTGATACTCTGGCTGTCGTAAATCAGAACGCACACGTTGTAGCCAACAACATTCAGAAGTTTGATGGTAATATGGTCACTTTAAATGCCAATCAGCAGGCCCTGATCACTGAATTCACCAAGACCACGAAGCATATTGATGACTCCCTGCACTCATATGCCAACTGCATAGCTGTCGAAGCCAAAAAGGGGGAGAAAGAGTATATAGCCAAGTTGGCAGAGCTTCAAGAAAGCATGAGCACACACTTCGCCCAATCAAGCAAATATGTCTATGAGAGCTGCTGGTGGATGCTCCAACAGGCGCTGGTACGTTAGGCGTCGTTCTGCCTGACAATCCTGCCGGTATTCATGTCCCTGAGACATCTAAGGCCGCTGAGGAAGTAAGTGTTGCTGAGGATGTAAGTGCAAGTGCTGCTGCAGATATTCCCACAACTGACGCTGATGCTAGGGCTCTCTCCAAAGATAAACTGAGGAGCATGTTTGACCAAGAGGCCTTAGCAAAAGCCAGGGGAAAGAGAAAAGTTCACGAAGGGACCTCCAAGGAGACACAGGCTGCAAAGAGAACTCGAATGAATGAGGAGGATGTAAGAAACGAAAGGTGGAGTCCAGTTTCAAGGAATATCATCTTAGACACCTTCTGGCTGCAAGAAAGATGAGAGATCAATCGAAACGAAGTATATAGCCAGTATGAGTGGGAAACACACAAAACGTTTGAAGCGAAACACAACATCTTTTTCAGAAACAACAAGGATGCAGATAAAGTTGCTCCTCCTAGGTATTACCCAAAGCCCAAAGAATACATGGAGAGGCAAAGCAAGAAGTACTTGGCTCAAAATCCTAAGGGTGACTTAGCTAAGGAAAAATAGTCAAAAACTTATAGCTTGTCACTTTGTCTTAAGAACATTTAATGATTTTTGTTGTCATAGAAACAATTCTGGATTATATGTGTATATATTTGTATTGGTATATATATTTGAATTTGTGAATGACTCAAGTCCTGATCTGATTGTATATATTCTCTTGTGCTGCATGTTTAATTTCTGAATGCAATGTTTATTATTTGGTATGTGTTATTCATCTTAGCTAGTAGGGTTTTGGCTTCGTCAAATAGGGGGAGATTGTTGGGTATTGTATCCACGATTACCTAGATTTGAGGAAGTCACCTGTCAAGCTAAGATGAATTCACATTGTATTTGATGAAACATCTTAAGTTGTACTTGCAGCTCCTCCACGCTAAGTGCACACCAATGTCACGGTGCAGTAGGTCAATATACACGGGTCTGCAAGACGTAATCCCTCGTTGAGCAGATCAGTGTGTTGGCCTACGTGTACTCTCTCTATTGGAGTGCACTTACTTTCAAGTACAGGGTCGTTCATATGCAAGAGAAGACAAGGAGCATGGATGGGTCAAGGAGCAGCTCCAGGGTGGAAGACGAAAATTCGTCCAAGGAAAATTCGACGAGAATCACCAAGTGATTCTCGCCGATTCGACGAGAATCACCAAGTGATTCTCGCCGATTCGACGAGAATCACTATTCTCGCCGATTCGATCACCAAGTGATTCTCGCCGAATCGACGAGAATCATTAGTGATTCTCGCCGACTCCTTCTGGCTACCTCAAAACGGTGCCAAGTAAGATTCGGCGAGAATCACTAGTGATTCTCGCCGAACCAGTGGCCAAGCAGCTCATGTATACAAAGTGAAATTCGTTGAGAATCAATAAGTGATTCGGCGAGAATCACTAACGATTCTCGACGAATCGTCGAGAATCACTTGGTGATTCTCGCCGATTCGTCGAGAATCGCTTGCGATTCTCGCCGATTTTCACTTAGCGTTTTCTCAGGATGCTGCTGGACCGGACTCTGCCTCAGGACTAGTTTGAACCGGACTTAGGGATTTCTAGTGTGGGTCCCACAAACGGTCATATTGGAATTATCTACAGTATATATATTCCAGTATTTTGAACAGTAAAAGCCCCGAAGAAAAGAAAAGGAAGCTGAGCCGCGACGTAACCCTAGATTCGCGATTTCTCTCCTCCGCCGCCGTCGCGCTCGGGCAAGTACGTCGCCGCCGCTGATCGTTCTTCTTCCCGATCTCCGGCGACAGAAGCCTAGCAAGACTTGAGTCTCACGCGTCTATCCAGAGATCTCTTGTCTCTCGATTTATTGACCGGGAAAAACTCCTCCGTCCGAATCGATCGAGACGACCGATCCTAGAGTGACCGTTGGTAGACCTAGTTTGCTTTGCTACGAAGTTTGGATCTCCAAGTTCAGCAGCCGCTCATCATCGTAGCCGCCGATCCCGAAGCTAGCCGCCGCTCGTGTGCCGCCGCCGGTTCCGGGGAGATCCTCTCCAAGAGAGACCGAGGTTATAGACTCTTCATCGACTTCAAGAACACGTCGTCGAACGAAGAGGAACATCGTAGTCTCCAAAAGAAGTTTGTATCTCGTGTACATTCTATATTTTCTTTTGTTGTAAAGGAACTTTTGTTTCGTGTTGTAAGGGTTGGGTGCAACCCGTTTTGTGGGAGTGTTGACTCTCACGTGTGGAAGGGTTCCTTCCGGTAGTGCAGGGATTGGATTTCAATCCCGTTGGAGAAGTGACCGAGTCGTCCCTTGTTGGGGAGATAGGTCGAAGGGGGAAAGTGGATGTACCCAAGTCGGGGAACCACTATAAATTGCCTGTGTATTCTGTGTGCTGTGCTTTTTATTTTTATTGTGCAGGTACGTTCGTAAATTCCGCAAAAGCGCTACTCGTCACCTATCCCCCCCCCCCCATAGGTGCACATAGCTGACACTAGGTGGACTTTCAATATGAACTTTAGCTTATAGGAGTTTTACTGCAAATAATGCAATTTATAAATTATGCTCTCAAAAAGATTTTTGAATTAATTCTAGAATCGTGAAATTGGCTAAGGGGGTTGATGTTGGTTTATGAAGAGGGTTTGGATATTGAGGTGATGTGATTTTTTCTCGAACCTCTATTTTTTTTTCTTTTTGGATTATTAGGAAAATGAAATCTTATTTTCCTAATATCATTTTTTTCAAATTCATAATAATGAAATTAACTCAATGTATATGTGTAGGAGTAATGAATTTTATCCTCTTACTTCGTAACATATAATCTTTTTAAATTATTGGGTGCCTATATTTACGAAATGAAATCTTATTCCCATTGACATAGGATCTTTTTGTGGATAAAATTTTTTTTATCATGCCAAGTAAAGCATGATAAGGGGAGAAACGAAAACTAGATTTTTAATTAAAAAATTTTTGAAAGCAACCTTAACAAATTGTACGTTCCAATTTTTCAGAAATCTAAAAGTAAACATAATTGAATTTTATAGTCGTTATTTTCTAACATAATACACGTGCTCCTATCAATGAAAAATTAGAAGTAGTGCCTAAAACGAGTTCGCTATTTTTAACAAAGCATAATGAATTTTTTAAAACTTAACCCCGGCTATTTAAAATTTTCAATCAATAATTAACAAACGAATAACAAACAGAGAATTAATAAGATTCACATATAAATAAACTCAAAACAGAATTTTTGGATAGCAAGAAAATTAAGAATTTTATATTTGATTTATTTGTTTCAAAATATTTTTTTGGGATTTTTATAGTTTTTATCATCATTTTTTTGTTTGTTTTTAACTTATTATCTTTTTTTGAATTTTTGTTTTGTTTTACTCAATTTTTTTGAATTTTTGGCTTATTATCTTTTTTTTTAAAATTTGTTATTATATACATACGAAAAATGATAAGAAATATATATATATTTTTGAACTATATATTTTTTTCTAACTTTTTTGGATTTTTTTTTGCTTTTTATAATCAATTATTTACAAAAATAAGGAAAGAGAAAAATGATAATTACAAAGAAGAGAAAGAAGGAAGAGGAAAAAAGAGAGAAAAGAAAAAAATATTTACAAAATAAAACTAAAAATTTTTTGGAATTTTTTGTTTTATAATGTTTTTGGAATTTTTGTAATAAAAAGAAAGGAAAAGAAATTTTTTTTTTGGATTTTGTGTTTTATAATTTTTTTGAATTTTTATTTAAAAGAAAAGAAACATTTTTTTTGATTTTTCATTTTAAATTTTTTTTTGTTTTGTTTTGTTGTTATATATATATATATATATTTCTTTTTTGGTTTTTGAAATGCAGAAAATAAAGCACGAAAATATCCTAATACTTAAGTCCAATATTGTCCCCAATGTTGCAACGTATGTATGCGGAACAAAAGAGAAAAAGCCAATATTTACAAAGAGAATAAAGTGCGGGGTGGGGGTAGAAGCTTTCCTGAAACGCGTTTGGGGAGGCCCATCAGAAACCCTGTAGTTTATTAGAAAAACTAGCAAACAGAATAAATATAGAGCGAAAAAGATAAGCGAGGGGTGCCTCCCAGGAGCACTTTATTTATAGTCGTGTAGCTTGACTATTTTGGCGGAGTTATAAATAGAGAAGGGTTATGGTTTCGTAATGCTCGATCACTGGGTCGCCCACTATGTATAACTTTAGCCGATGGCCGTTTACTTTAAAAGAATCTTTTTTCAGGTGGGAGACGAGTACGATCACATATGGAAAAACTTCTTCAACTATGAAGGGACCGGACCATCTAAATTTTAGTTTTCCGGGAAAAAGCTTAAGACGTGAATTATAAAGAAGGACAAGATTGCCCGGAGAAAAAATTTTTGGGCACTTTATTTTTCAATCGTGATCTAACTTAGAATGCTCCTTATAAAACTTATTGCTCTCGTAAGCGTTTGCATGTCATTCATCGAGCTCGTTTAGTTGCAGTTTTCTATTCTAAGCGGCTAAGTTGGCATCGAGGTTTAAGAGTTTTAAAGCCCAAAGAGCGTGATGCTCTAGTTCTACAGGTAAATGGCACGCTTTTCCATAGACTAACCGGAACGGCATACAACCAATTGCGGTTTTGTCTGCCGTCCGATACGCCCACAACACATCGTCGAGTTTAACGGACCAATCTTTCCTATTTAGTGAAACAGTTTTTTCTAATATTCGTTTAATCTCTCGATTAACTATCTCAACTTGGCCACTAGTTTGCGGATGGTAAGGGGTGGCGAGTTTGTGCGTGACTCTGTATTTAGCTAACGTCTTAGCCATAAGAGCGTTACAGAATTGTGTTCCCCTATCACTAAC
The DNA here is from genome assembly GCA_039583875.1 of Platanthera guangdongensis. Classification (NCBI taxonomy): domain Eukaryota; kingdom Viridiplantae; phylum Streptophyta; class Magnoliopsida; order Asparagales; family Orchidaceae; genus Platanthera; species Platanthera guangdongensis. The sequence goes on along the minus strand of CM077160.1, from coordinate 18,274,325 downwards.
AATTGCGCGAGGCGTGCCGAAGCAAGAAAATAGTTTTTTAAGAAATGTAACGACGACTCGTACATCGTTGGTGGGGAGAGCTTGCGCTTCCACCTACCTCGATACGTAGTCTACCGCCACTAAAATATACATATTTTTGAAAGAGGGAGGTAGGGGCTTACAAAATCTATGCCCCATAAATCGAAGACTTCGCATTCTAAAAACATGTTTTGGGTAATCTCGTCGCAATGAGAGAAGTTACCCGACCGCTGACAGCTATCGCATGCGCGCACAAAAGTGTGCGCATCTTTAAAGAGAGTGAGCCAAAAGTAACCTGCCTCTAGCGCCTTCCGAGCGGTCTGGTTGGCTTGATAATGCCCACCGGCTGGACCCTCGTGGCATTGCTTAAGAATTTGCAAGCACTTCACACCCGCAACGCATCTTCGGGCCGCTTGGTCCGCATAGATACGAAAAAGAAATGCCTCCCAAAATAAAATTTTCAAGTCAGAAAAGAATTTCTTCTTGTGATGACTTGAAAACTCTTTTGGAAGCACTCGCGCTCTAAGTAATTTACTAAATCTGCGAACCAAGGCGAAGATGACGAAGAATTACGAATGGTTAGGAGGCTTTTCTCAGGGAATCTGTCATTTATTTCAGATTCGACGAGCGCTTATGCACCCGGATTTTCTAAACGGGAGAGGTGGTCTGCCGCTAGATTTTCTGCGCCCCTCTTATCTCGGATCCCCAAATCAAACTCTTGTAGAAGGAGAATCCATCGAAGAAGGCGGGACTTCACATCATTTTTAGCTAATAAATATTTAAGGGCGGAGTGATTGGTAAATATGATAATTTTAGAAAGCGTTATATACGAGCGAAACTTATCAAAAGCGAAAATGACGGCTAAGAGTTCCTTTTCCGTCGTCGTGTAATTTACTTGTGTGGAAGTGAGCGTCTTGATAGTGTAATAAATTGGATGAAAATATTTTTCTACGCGTTGGCCATGAATGGCACCTAAGGCAATATCACTAGCGTCGCACATAATTTCGAATGGAAGGGACCAATTAGGGGCCACTAAAATTGGTGGGGTAATAAGTTTTTGTTTTATTAAATTAAAGGCGGACTTGCATTCGCTACTAAAAATGAAACATGATTCCTTTTCCCAGAGGTGAGTTAGCGGCTTTGTTATTTTTGAAAAGTCTTGAATAAATCATCGGTAAAAGCCCGTATAGCCTCAGAAACTCCTAATAGATTTTACGTTTGTTGGTTGCAGAAGTTTTTCTATGATTTCTATCTTGGCCTTATCCACCTCCATCCCCTTAGATGAAATCATATGGCCGAGGTCCAAACCTCCTCTAACCATAAAGTTGCATTTTTCCCAATTTAAAACAAGTCTTGTGTCCTCGCACCGTTGGAGGACACGATCTAGATTGTGAAGGCAATCGGGAAAAGAGCGTTCGAAAATAGAAAAGTCATCCCTAAAAACTTTCATAATGACTTCTACTAGCTCGCCGGAGATCGCTAGCATACATCTTTGGAATGTAGTCGGCGTATTGTAGAGTCCAAATGGCATTCTTCGGTATGTGAAGGTGCCAAACGGGAAAGTAAAAGTTGTTTTCTCTTGATCATCGGGGGAAATGGGGATTTGGAAAAACCCCGATAAACAATCAAGAAAACAATAATATGGATGACCGGATAAACGTTCTAAAATCTGGTCCAGAAACGGGAGTGGGAAATGGTCCTTGCGGGTGGCATCATTAAGTTTTCTATAATCGATGCACACTCGCCAACCCGTAGCAGTACGAGTTGGGACGAGCTCGTTATGCTTATTCGCCACTACGGTTAGACCGCCCTTCTTGGGCACGACATGCACGGGACTAACCCATGCACTGTCCGAAATAGGGTAGATAATCCCCGCATCTAATAACTTAATAATCTCGACTTTAACGACGTCTTTCATGTTTCGGTTAAGATGACGTTGCAGCTTAATTGTTTTGCGGCAATTATCGTTAAGAAATATCTTATGGGTGCAAAAGGAGGGGTTAATCCCCTTTAAGTCAGAGATTTGACACGCAATTGCGTGGCGATGTTTGAGCAATACTTCCAATAAATCAGAAGTCTCTGAATCACTCAAGTCTGAAGAAATAATAACTGGAAGCGTATCGCCTTTTCCCAAAAAAATGTATTTGAGTGATTCGGGTAAGGGTTTGAGGTCTAGGATGGGCGGTTCTTCTAGGGAGGTTTTAATTCCTATGTCTTTCTTACCAATTGGTTCAAAAGGCAAGTCTATAGAGGTATCCTCATCGCGTGTAAATTTTTTGAGCGCATAAATATCGTCGGTTAAAAATACAGACTCGAAAATGGGAGAAGAACGATCTCCAAAAAAGGTATCTAAAGAATAGTAGAAATCGTCATTCGATGACAAATTGTCCATCGAGGGATTAATAGAGAAAGTAACTTGATCATCTCCTACCCGGAGGAGAAGACGACCATTACTAACATCTATTAGTGTGTGGGAGGTGGCGAGAAAAGGTCAACTGAGTTTTATTGGTACCTCGATGCCCTCCTCGATGTCCAAGATGACGAAGTCTACCGGAAAGGTAAACTTCTATACTCGGACAAGGACGTCCTCAACTACCCCGATAGGGAACTTAACCGAGCGATCCTCTAATTGGATGCACATATTCGTAGTACTAGGAGTACTCAAACCTAAACGTTGAAAGAGCGAGAACGACATCAGATTAATTCTAGCCCCTAAATCAGCTAAGGCGTATTTTACTAATATATTGCCAAAAAGGCACGGGATGGAAAACTGTCCCGGGTCATTTTGTTTTGTGGGCAATTTATTAGTAATGACCGCTGAGCAGACAACGTTGAGAGATACAATCGAAATATCCTCTAATTTACGTTTATTAGAAAGTAATTCTTTTAAAATTTTTGCATATTTGGGCATTTGCGAGATAGCCTCGAAAAATGGAACATTAATATGATTTTGTTTTAATAATAAAATAAAATTTTCGTATTGCGCATCCCTACGCTCGTTATCTAATTTATGCGGATACGGCAAGGCCTTGTTTAAAATAATTTTTTTATTTAAAATTGGTAAAGGCGGCGTAGTCGAGGAAGGGGGAAGAGGGGTCGGAGGTGAAATATGTACCTGCGGATCGATCCATTTTGGATCGATCACCTCCTTTTCACTACGGAGGGTTATAGCGTTGGCTTTCTCTCGAGGGTTGGGCTCCGTGTTTCCTGGCATTTCCCCGAGCGCACGCTCGGACATCATTCTCGCCAGCTGTCCAACCTGTTGTTCAAGGGTTTTTAGCGATCCGGTGATGTTCCAGATATTTGATTCGTTGGACGTTATGTATTTAAAAAACTTCTCCTCCATCGGGGAGGGTTTTGGAAGAGGGGGAGGCGGCAGAAATCCTGGCGCATAAGAAATAGGGGGGGGGGGACTTCATAGTGTTTGGGTTGCTCCAAGAAAAATTGGGCTGATTCCTACAACCTAGATTATAGTTATTACTACAAGGGTTGTTGTTGGGGTTGAAGGAAGGACGACCCGAATTTCCTACGAAGTCCACGAACTCTTCAGCCATTCAGACGTTAGGGGGAATATTACAAGGCAGAGTGGAGGAGGCAGCAGACATCTCTGCCACCTGCTTTGTTAACCTTTCAACTTGAAGGGTTAAGAGAGCAGTGGCATCCACTTCAAAAAGACCGGCCGCCGGCTTTGGGCGTCCCTGTGGGATATTCTGTTGGTAGGAGTTCATAGCCATCTCTTCGAATAAAGCCTGGGCGGGCTCGGGGGTTTGTTGTTAAGGGTACCCCCGACAGCCGCGTCAATCATTTGACGCGTCTGAAAGTTAAGGCCGTTATAAAACATTTGTACCTGCAACCACATTGGCAGTTCGTGGTGCGGGCACCGGCGGAGGAACTCCTTAAACCGTTCTCAAGTCTCATAAAGAGACTCAGGATCATTTTGCAAAAAACGAAGAAATGTCCACCCACAACTTTGCAGTTTTTGCGGGCAGAAAGTACTTCATCAAGAACTGCTCTGTCAACTCAGCCCGCGTGGTGATACATCCTCGCGGGAGGGAATTCAACCACGCCTTGGCTTTGGACTTAAGGGAAAAAGGAAATAGGCGCAAATGAATGGCGACATCAGTGAAGCCATTAATCTTGAAGGTGTCGCATATTTCCAAAAAGTTGGACAAGTGCACATTCGGGTCCTCATTCGGCACTCCATCAAACTGCATGACATTTTGGACCATTTGAATGAAACTTGATTTTATTTCGAAATTATTATTCGTCACCGTATGGTGAACAATACTAGACCCAGTATCATCCAAATTCGGCCGGGCATAATAAGACATTGTATGCTCGACGACCGCATTCGATCTAAGGGTCGAAGTAAAAATCTTTGGACTCGGAGGGTTGTCCGCGGGTCATACACCCTAAAAAAAATTAAAACGAAAGAAACATTTTTTGGTTTTTGTTTGCTTTTTTTAGAAAATAAGTAAAATTAATAGGCTCCAGAATTCGGAATAATAACTCAAGAGAGTCCCCGACAAAGGCGCCAAAAACTTGATCGCCCGAGAATAGACTCTTATGTTGTTGGTTGGTTCGATGAGTCGAACGCCGCGGGCTTGCTAAAGGAGGAAAGTGCACCTATCGCAAGTAGTACTCCATATTTGTGGGAATACCGAGGTCGTATTATTCTCGGGGTCGGGTTGATTCTTACTCCTCCAGGAAGACTATTATTTTCCTGAAAGTAAGGCGGAGATTTTAATTAACTAAAGACAGAAAGAAAAGAAAGTGCGAAAACGATTTAAGAAAATTCGATGATGGGTTAACGCTTGGCACCGAATCAGATTAAGACAAAAATAACTTTTAATAGTTATTGAACTTAGTTTTCAAATTAACAAAAGGCAACTTGGCCGTGGAGGTTCCACAAATATGAGCTCACTTATCTCTAGGAATATTCCTCACCTAAACGCTAAGACTATTCAACCGAACGTTAGTCCGACGAAGAATTCCTCTTAACGCCTGCTTTACGCTAAGTACCCCGCTATTAGGTGGGGAACCCAATCCGGAAGAATTACGCTTGTCCTCTCTCGAGGGTATGCACGCAACTCTCTGTACCTAGGGGTGATCTGTCAATACGCAAGGCCTCTCGGCTAGCTAGCGTACGGATTGCGAAAATAGGGGCCACACATCGATATGTGGTCCTACGCGTCGTTAACCCGGGGTAAACCTTAAGTCCTAAATTAAAGTGAAAATAAAGAACTTTAATTATTTCAAATCATTTTAAATGTACAAATGCTCTTCGATGACGAGGCTAATAACGATTAGCCACTCATCGGTATGGGGACGACTTTATAATTTGATGAGGCGCGAGTTCGTAACTAAACTCTAAAGGATTATAAGAAGAAGACATAAAAATAACAAACATTTAAAAAACTCAAAAAGTTAGCTAAAACGAGAACTCACACACACTTCAAATTATAAATAAAAAAAACTAGGTTACAAAAAAAAGTAAAATTACAAGTCCTACTCAAACGAGTAGGGGGGAAATATGGGTGCGTCATTTAACTCTTAACGAGTAGGCTGAAAAAAAAGAAAATTACAAGTCCTGCTAAAACGAGTAGGCAGGAAATAAAAGCACATCATTTAACTCTTAACGAGTGGGCGGAAATAAATGCGCACACACACACACACACTCTACACGAATTAAAAGAAAACAATAAAACTATCTCCTACACAAAACACACTCTACATAATTGAAGAAAGCGATAAAAATAAAGCGTGAAAATTTATCTCATACATACACGCACTCTACATAATTGAAGAAAGCATTAAATAAAGCATGAAAATTGTCTCCTACACTCACACACACAACATGAAATTTAAAAGAACAAAGTAAAAAACTAACTCATACACTCACACACAAATTAAAAACAAAATAAAAGTTACCTAAAAATTTAAACATCTACTTTTTTATACTTAGATTTTTCAAAACCAAATAAAAAGAACAAATTAAAAATAAAAAGAACAAATGTTTTTCAAAATAAATCAAAAACTAAAGCATTTCAAAAATTGAAATAACAACTTTTTCATTCTTAGGTTTTCATAAAAATGGTTAAAAAGTGAATAGAAAGTGAAAAAAAATAAAAAAGGTTTTACAATCCTACAAAAAAAAGCTAAGTAAGAAAAACAAATTCGCTTTCAAACCTCGTTTATAAATTCATAAGAATGAAATTTAAAACTTTAAAAAAAGACATGGGAAAAAAATAGAATCTGAACACACTTTTCATTTAGAGATAAAGTCTTTATCAAAACCTAATATGGAGACATATCAAGAAAAGCATAAGAACTAAACAAGTTAAACTCATGCACACACACACACACTTTTCATAAAGGGAAGAACAAAGCGAAAGTTAAGGATAAAAGGAGAAAGAGATAAGCCACCCAAATGAATTTTCATGCCACGTAGAGAGAGAAAATCAAACATTTTTATTATAATATTGAAACTATTACAAAGCTAAAGCTAAAGTAAAAACAAACATGAAAGGAAGGGGGAGAAATCTCCTTACATAGCAAGTGAATCCACGAGGGCAGCCCACAAAACACACTAAAGTGGCTAAAAAATGTGAACCCTTGATCATTACAGAAATGGGCAATTTATAGGGAAACTTTCCTAAGAACACACCCTCCGACACAGGCGTGTCGGGGGGGCGTGTCACTACTGTTCATAAGGTGATCGTCAAATTGAAGAGAAAGTTGACTTCGCGGTTGTACATGAGGATGTCACACCCCCGATCACGGGCGTGACTCTGGGCATGTCGGGGAGGTAAAACTGGGCACGGGTTGCGTCTAAAGTCGCTGACGGCGTTTGGTCGGCCAGGTGGAGGAGTCACGCCCCAGGTTATGGCCGTGACTCTGGACGTGTCGGCTTGGTCGACGATCGTCGAGCTTGAGTGCCACAGCCATGGTCACGGGGCATGTCAAATGACATGGGCGTGACCCTAGGCGTGTCAAACTTTTCTCATTAAATTCTTCTGATTCCACGAGAAATGAAGTGTCACGGCCTGGTCACGGGCGTGACCCAAAGTACACGGGTGTGTCGGGTCATTTTTTTTACTTTTTCCTGAAAAACAAAATTAAGCTAAGTTAGGTAAATATTTATAAAAGGAGCAATTTATTAAACAAAACTAACTAAAAAAAGGCAAAACAAAACTAAAATATCATAATAAAAACATAGAAAAATGCGTATAATTACAAATTATCATGTTCCTTCCTTGAAGAGGTTAAGGCCCTCATTTCAGTTGTCTCTCTAGTCTTGATCAATTGCTCATAGGATTTGAGCTTTCCCAAGAGAGACTTAGTGGATATCTCATTCATACTTCTGACTTCTTTGATTGACCAGATCCTAGAATTCAAAGTGCTAGGGAAGCACATTAAGATCTTGTCATTGATCTCAGTCAATGAGATATCTTTATCCAAGGTCTTCAGTTCATTGATGATAACACTAAGTCTGTTATACATCTCTGCCACTATTTCAGATTCTTCCTTCTTGAAGTTCTCATATTGAGATATTAGGAGGGATCTTCTATACTTTCTTTCATCTGCAGAGCCTGCCACCATCTGGTTTAGAGAATCCCAGATTTCTTTTGCAGAAGAGCATTCAGCCACCTTTTTGAAGATTTCATCTGACATTATTTAGGCCAATATATTCATGTCTTTAACATCAACAACTTTGGCATTCTTCTGTGCATCAGTCCACTCAGGTGGTGGAACTGTATGAGTGCTGGAAGTTGCTGTGGAAGTGGATGTTGATGGTTAAGGAGGACCTGTCAAAATAGAGTTGAAAATGTCCTCATCAATAGAGTTCATATATAGCTTGATTCTTGCCTTCCAGATTGAATATTTGTTTAAGTTGCAAACTTGAGGTCTGGTGCTAGCATAATCTTTATTTTATGTCATTGCTGTAAAAATAGAAACACTAAAGAAGAGAGAAACAATCTAACAAGGATCTTGGTTCAGATGTGAATCTGTGAAACCAAAGATAACCTGCTCTAGACTATTTTACTCTAGAGGGGGGTGAATAGAGTATTTTAAAATCCTTTAGATTTTTATTTCAAAGTTGAAAATAGTGGTACTAATAAGTGTATTCAGAGAGTGCAGAAATAAAACTAAGCTATCCAGCAATCAACACACAGAAAGAAAATAAAATAGCATCACAGAAGACACAAGAATTGTATAGTGGTTCCCCTAAAACTTGGGTACATCCACTCTTATACCACCCTGGTAGGAATCCACTCAGATTTTTGATCAGGTGCCCTGTCACCAATCAAGTTTTTGTTCAGGTGCCTGTCACCACAAGATCTGCTTCAAGTAGATCAAGAAACCCTTCAGGCTTTTGATCAAGTGCCTAAAAACCAAGTCAAGTCTTTTTAACAGGAGACTTACAACCAAGTGATTAACTTTTGAAGGGAGCTATAACCCTATGTACAGTGGGTGAAATAAATGAAACTTGATGTTATCTCCTCTTTCTCAAAGCAACAGAGAAGATTAGTGGATCCTTGATGGTATCAAAGCTCCTCCTGAGATGAAGATTTGTTCAGGAAGAATGGAAGCTTTATAGGGTGAGTAGGTTTTCTTGAAAAGATCTACAGGAAGCTGTAGACTGATTGAAGTTGGTTGTCTCTTGGCAGCTTGCTGGAGGAAGAACACATTGATGAAGACAGAGAGATTTCTTCTTGAATGTTTTCTGATGTCTGTCTTATTCTTTGTGTGTGTTCTTCTTTCTTGCTTTTTCTTCTCATTTCTTTTTTCTTGTTGTTGTTGTTAACTACCAGAGAAGAAAAAACCTTTTTTGTATTTCTCTGTATATTTCTCCTTTGAATTTGAATTGACTTCATTGAATGCTGACTGCTTGGAGAATGAAAATCCGGCTGGAGAGAATATTACATTAATGAATTTCCCCAACTGTCCTATTAAAAACAACAAGTAATAATCCTAATGAATAGCATAATCAATGCTGCCACTAATGACTATAATCAAAGAATGAAAGCATTGATTATTCAGGAATTACTGCAATAAAATAAGGACAAAAGAAGGAAAAAATCCAAGCCTAGATCTGCACAGAATTCGTCGAGCAAAGAACAGATTTCTTCAACCTGAGTCCAGAGTTCGTCGACCAGAGAAATCATGTTCGTTGACCAGATAATTCTTGTTCGTCGACCTGAGAACCAAGTTCGTCGACCTGAGAACAGCTAACTGCTTTCTGATAAATCTTGCCAATTTTGTGCTCTAAGTTCGTCGAGCTGATAACAAAACTTTGTCGACTGGAGTTCAGAGAAAGGATTCTGGACTTAGAATGTTGAAGTTGAACTTCCATAAATCGTCGACCTGAGCTCGAATATCATTGAGCTCAACTCAAAGAATTGTCTCTAAGTTCGTCGAGCTGAGCACGACTTTCGTCGAGCTGAGTTCGACAAACGTCGAACTCACTTTCCTGAAAACTTTATTTTTCTATAAGTCTGGAGTCTTCTGCAGTCTTTTGTTGGCTGGTCCATGTAATGTTAAATCTAAGGACATAGCCTAAACTATAGGACACAAACATGACCCTGGCTATACATGGTGGGTCAAATATCCTAGTTAGTGAACCTAGCCCAAATCAAACTAGATATCCAACAAAAAGGATCTTTGTGGTCTGGCATGTTCTTCTGGGAGAAGGTTATCTTCTCATCCAGGGGAGGGGATTGTGATGTCGATGCTACACTCTGATGGTATAAGTTATAAAGGCTCGCCTTATGGGCAGCCGCAATCCCAACTCCCCCATGGATCACTCAAATCCCCCTTTGATCCCATACATCGGTTCGATCCACGCACCGGTCCTCCTACCCGGTCCCAGTCACCTCCACTATTCGCACCAATAGTTGTTGTTCCCCTGCTCCCCTAGCTCTCTTAATCTCCAAAAATTCCGGGCAGGTAGCTGTTGCGTGACCTTCCTCCTCAAGGAAGTCACAATATGGTAACGCTACCTCCTCCCCTCGTCTCCCCTCCTATGGGTTCCTCCTTCTTCCCGCTCTGGCTCCTGCTCTTCCCTTTTCTCTACCTATACCTCTCCCTCGGCCGATGGTCATAGCTTGCTGAGGTGGAGGTAGGGGTTGTCTATGACCATATCGCCACACCGGCTGGTTGAACCTGCCTGGTCCTCCTTGATGGTTCCTTCCTCCCTGGGGGAGACGTCTTCCTTGCCCTTGGGCAGGGCCTCCTTGCTGCCTCCACTCCAATTCCTGATATGTCGGCGCCCTCGGCTCTTCCATCCTTCTCCCTTCTTGTTGTCTTCCCCCTCCTGGCTCCCTTGACTCGACCTCTGTCAATCTTGCTAATTTTCTTGCAAAGCCTATGTTTGTCGCCTCCATCGCTATCTCTTTTGTGGCCTTCTCCATCAGTCCCTCAAATGACAGCGATGTCTTCCTTGTTAGGCTCATCTTAAAGAAACCCTCCCTTAGTCCAACGGTGAAGGCCATCTGGAGAGAAAATCCATGCACTTACTGAATATCCAAAATCTCCTCCTGGAACCTGTCTACGTACTCCGCCAGGGACTCATCCGCCATCTACCAAATCAGAAAAATCGACTCCAGATTATTCTTTCTTTTCATTAAGGTTGAGAAGCGCAACTGGAAGCTTCTACTTAGGTCTTCAAAGCTATATATTGAGCCTGTCGGGAGTTGATGAAACCAATTCCTAGCTTTATCCTTCAAGGTGATGGTGAAAAGACGGAACTTGAACGCGTCCATCATCGGCCTGATGGAGACAGCATCTTCGAACCATTGCAGGTGCTGGAGTGGGTCGTCTTTTCCTACATAGTAGTTCATCTTGGGCTCTCTGAACCCTTCTGAGACCGGAGCTGAAAGGATCAAATCGTAGAATGGGGACCCTCTCACGACAGGTCTCGCTGCTCCCACTCGCACAACAACGTCTCCTGGCCAGACGGCACTCACAGGGATCAGGAACAACTCCCTTCCCGCCAGGACTCGCCCGCCTCCTTCTATCAGCACTTCCTTATCAGGCCGTCTCCTAGGGGAGTCCTCTCCAACTCTTGCCGAGATGAACTCATCCTATTGCACGAGAGCGGGCGTCTGAGGTAAAGGATTCGAGTAGTCGCCCTGCGGCGAGATCCCCTGTAACATGTTCACGATGCCCTTGATGGACACCATGAATTCCTCCCTTCCTACGAATCCTCCTGGGTTCTTAGACCCATCCCCGTCTCCTTCTCCATGACCTCCCGCCATGAGGTAGCTCAAGATTCTTCTGTCAAGGCTGCAGTCCACGCTCACCGCACCAACAATGTTAAAGCCAGCAACCCGACCTCGCCTAGAGTTCGGACTTGATGTTGCAGCTCACACCTACTCTTCTCAAACCACCCCATTGACGTGAGTCTTAGAATCAGAAACAGATTGATGGCCTCAGCTTGGAGGTCCCACCTCTTTCCCGGAAGAATCAGAAGCTCTTCCCCTCCCTAGCTAGTGCCGAGCTAGGTGCCTTGGAGGAAGAATAATGAAAGGTTTCCTCAACCTTTTCAATTCAACTTATCGGTCTATTTATAGGCCTCTGAATTTGACCTACCAATAACCAAACTGAACCGACCTGAAATTACCAAAATACCCTGGGATGGGTCTACCAATAGCCAAACTCCGCTATTCTGAAGGGTTATACGCAGACCGCAAAGGGCAAAAAGGTAAAATTATGTGGGGTAAAAGGGTAAAATCCTCCCTTGGGGGTAAGAAAGTAAAAACACCTTTTCCCCTATGGCGAGTGAGAAAATAGCCAGCGGGCGAGACGAGTCTATCTGCTCGTCTTGTGAGTCCCACACCTTGCGAGAGGCATCTCACTATAAAGGGCCAGCGTGCGTCGCGAGAGCCGTATCACCATCTCCGCTGCATCCCATCTCGCCTACAACGCTTTGTCTCTTTAAATTACCGGCGAGTGGACCCCGTGGTCCCACTCGCCCCTACAGTCCCTCTCGCCCCTAACACAACACTCTTACTCGAGTTGCCTCCAGCGAGCCCGAGGTTCTACAATATATATATATATATATATATATATATATATATATATATATATATATATATATATATATATATATATATATATATATATATATATATATATATATATATATATATATATATATATATATAATTTTCATAATTGTCTTGGATTGCGTGTTTTTGTTTATATTGTTTATCTTTTCAAGTTTTCATATTTTATTATTTATCATATGCAATTCACCTTAGCTTGTAGGATTCTGACTTCTTCAAATAGGAGTAGAATGTTGGGTATTGTATCCACAATAACCCTGATTTGAAGAAGAGTCCAGTCAAGCTAAGATGTATTGTGACTGTATTTAATATGATGGTTTTATTATTTACTTGCAGGTTTTCATTGCTAAGTACACACCAATATCATGTTATAGTGGGATAGTAAACACAGGACTATACATTGTATCCCCTCATTGTGTAGGCCAAATTGTTGACTCACGTGTAATCTCTCTATTGTGGTGTACTTCTATCCTAAGTACAAGAGAAGGCTCAAGAATGGTCAAGTCTTAGATTATAGAGAGAAATTCTCCTAAGTATAATTCATCGAGTATGGGTTGGAATACTCATAGAATTTGTCGAGTATCAGCATGATACTCGTCGAATTCGTCGTGTATACCTACCTATACCCGTCGAATTCATCTCTTATGCTTAGGGAAATTTTGTCAAAGGAGTGAAAAATCTATTAAGTAAAATTCACCGAGTATCATTGTGCATAATCGTCGAATTCGTCAAATGTATCTAACGATACTCACCGAATTCGTCGAATATGCTAAGTGATACAAGCCAAATTTGTCGAGTACAGTCGACGCTACTTCTCTAGATTTTTTCAAGTATAATTCGTCGAATATCAAAGCGTTGAGTGCGTTGAGTTAACTCGACAATATTCGCCGAATGCTACCTATGGCATTGAGTGAACTCAAGGCATCAAGTGTAATGGCGTTGAGTGAACTCAAGGCATCGAGTGTGACGACATTGAGTGCGTTGAGTCAGTTAACCACTTCTCAGCGAATTCATCGAGTATGCCAGGTGATAATCGACGAATTCGTCAAGTATGACTCCTTGTCATGGCGTTGAGTGACCAGCCGGCCTGGACGGCCTGGAATGATTTCGCTAAGTCCTTTTCGTCGTATATCAAGATGTATTCACGGGTTCGGTCGTCCATGCATAGTGTTTTTAGGTTTTATTTTTGGAAACTTTCTTTATACCGTTGGTAAGAAGATCTCTATAAATACTAAGAGATATTTTTCTTCCATACTAATCGTGTTATTGCTAATATTCTGAATTGACAAGAACTTTCCAAATCGAGAAACCATCGGCGGACTCCTCTCATTTCGCGAATTTCTATCGGGCGCCGACTAGTTGCTGTGCACAGATTCATCTTCTTCGACTTTCAAGACTAGATTGCTCTCTCTCTCTCTCAAGATATATACTCCTCCAGATCTAGTGGTTCGAAGATTCAAGGTCCAAGATTCAAGGTCTTCAAGGATTCATTTCGCCAAGTTCTCCAAAATTCAAGATATACCTTCTCGAAGAACGTTGGAGTGGAGACTTGTAATCATTTGTATTGTATAATATTCTTTTACTTATTATAGGAGATTATTTCTCCGAGTTTGTAGATCCGTTTGTGGATCGAGTGAGTAGATCCATTTGTGGATCGAGTGTGTAGACACGGTTGTGATCAAGTTGTATGTTAGGTTGTTCTCCGGGTGGTAACAGCTTCATATCTGAGTTGCAGGAGTTGCGACTCCGAGGTGTAAGATTCGTTGTAATATGAGGAAGGTAAAGTAGCCGAATTTGCCCCTTCGTGGGAGATAGGCGAGGCGTGAAAATGGACGTACCCAACTTGGGAACCACTATAAATCTCTGTGTTTGTGTGTTGTTTTAAGAAGTTTATATTCCGCAAAAAGACACAAACATCACTTATTCACCCCTCTCTAGGTGATTTAGGTAGACGCAAGATACTTTCACACATATGCTTGTCATAAAAGCAGTTCCCCGTCCAACTTCCTCAGCACTGCACTCAGCCTCCTCCTTTTCTGCAACATGCCCAGGTTGCAGCTTGACCTTGCAGTCTCTCCTGAAGTGTCCTGGCTGGTTGCATCAGTAGCACTTAAGACACTCCTTCTTCTAATCTCGCTTAGAAGCAACACTCTCCTCTTACTAAAATGAAGTAGAAGGACCCTCACCAGAATTAGACTTCTTCTTCTCCCACCTCTTGTTCTTCCCTGAAAAAAGCGCCTCACTGCCTCCTTCAGATACTGACTTCAGCCATCTGCCTTGCTAAGCTCTCTTGTGAAGCCAATACGTTTTCCAGCTCCAGCAAAGATGGCTGAGTGGCCCAGCCTTGAACTAAAGTGACGAAGGCCACATATTCCTTCCACAAGCTGCGGACTATGTGCCTCTTCAGCTTTGCCTCAGAGATGGGCTCATCAGGGTCTAGCACTGAAATCTCAGTGCACAAGTTCTTCATTTTCAAGAAGAACGTTGAAATGGGTAAATCACCTTGAGTGGCCATTGCCAACTCATTCTCAAGAAACTGTAGCCAAGATACATTCTTTTTGTTGAACAACCCATCAAGAGAAGTCCAAATTTCTACAACAGACCCACATCCAATGATGTGGTCAAAGAGCTCTTGTGAAATAGCCCACTTGAAAACAAACTCAGCTTTGGCATTAGTCTTCCTCTAAGATTTCACCGCATCAGCACCTGCACCCACAACAGTAGTAACCACCTGCTTTTCGTCTCCTCTGATGACTTCCCAAAGTTCCTCTCCTAACAGATAACTCTGCATACACGACTTCCACTTCTTGTAGTTAGTCGATGTAAGGAGTTCAATTCTAAGTCCTCTTGTATAACCTCCTTCCATGGCAGACAGCTTGGTTACTTAGACGCTCAGAAGTAAACAAGCAACTGATGGTTGATCACTACTCAACCTCTGATTCCTCTGATACCATGAAAAAATTTATGAAAACGGATAACGGGATGCCAGGAGCAGGAACACTCAACCACACTGAGTCCAAGCATGTCAAAAGACAACTAGAAGAGCAAGTGTCTTGTACTAATCAAAAAACATCTTTACACAGCGAAGCGTACATGGAGAATCTTGATTGCCAATGTATCTGATGGAGCAAGAAAATTACAAGCTAAAAACAAATTCTGCAGCCTCAAGAAGTAACCGCTCGCTCTGCTTCTTACCGCTAAGAAGTCCGCAGAAGCCGCATGATCGCAAGACCGCAAGAAGACATGCAGACTACCCGTTATTCCAGTGCTGCTGAAGAACTCTAACCGTTGAACTACAAGCCGCCTGACCGCGAGGTCGCCTAGCCGCTAGAATACATGATCTGCTACCACCGAACTGAACAAGCCGCCAAGAGACGGACAGCTTATTGAACAAGGAAGAAGTTGCAGAAGAGAAACCGCTTAGGCAACCTGTTGAAAATGGCTGGTTGTTACTCGCAGAGTCCGCACTCAGTCAGAACCAAATTCCTGGCTCTTCAGCACTATCCACACAACATGCACAGCACAAACCATTTAAACTTCTTCAAACCGCGTGGATAGAAAACCCTACCCGCAACAACTTTCCACGAGTTGACTTACTTCTCACTCGGTATATTCTGATGTGACAGGGGGTACTATTTATAGGCACAAAGAGGAGTGTGATCACCGCCTTAGACAATAGGATAACTGCCCTAACCAGCGCAACCACCAAGTTTATCCGCAAAGGCTGCGGATACACACCAGACCGCTGTGACTAGGCCAAGAGCAAGTCTGCCAAGGTAGAACATTATTGGGAATTGTGCCATACAATGTTCCTCAGGATTTGAAGAGGCATCACTAATCATGCTAACGAGCATAATGTATTGGATGTGTGCTTTAGTTCATGCATGCAAGTAGTCCCTAATTGGACAGGTGAAGAAAAATGAGTTCGGTAATAAACTCAAAATTCGTCGAGCTCAGTTCGCAGTTCATCGAGCTCAGCTCGCTGGTCGTCGAGCTCAGCTCCACATTCCTTGGGATAAGCTAAAGAGCTCAGGATTCAAAGTTCATCGAGCTCAGCTTGAAGTTTATCGAGCTCAATTTGCAGTTCGTCGAGCTCAGCTTACAGATTGTCGAGCTCAACTCAACACTTGTCGCGCTAAAGCCAGAAAAATTAACTAAGGCAAAAAGCGTTGAGACCTCTGAGAAGATCAGAGTTCGTCGAGCTCAGCCCACAGATCATCGAACACAGCTAAAGCCAAAAAAACTGACTAAGGAAAAAGGCGCTGAGACAGCTGATATAGCTGAGAAGAAAGCGCTGAGATAGCTGAGAAGAAAGCGTTGAGACCGCTGAGAAGAAAGCGCTGAGACAGAAGGTTGACTCAGCAGTTAAGAATAAAGCGTTGAGACCGATGAGAAAAAAGCGTTGATACAGAAGCTTGTCTCAGCTGCTAATAAGAAACTGTTGAGACCGCTGAGAGAAAAAGCGCTGAGACAGAAGCTTGTCTCAGCTATTAATAAGAAACCATTGAGACCGCTGAGACAGACACGCTAAGAAAAATCCAGAGAAAATTCACAAGTCCAGAGGCGCTAAGAGCCAAGACAGATGACGTTGAGTGACTTAACATCACTCAACGCTTTATGGATTTCTGTAATATTTTCTAAGTCCAGATAGTGATGACCATTGTTGACATCATCAAAGTCAACTTACATGTAGCCGTTGCGGGAAAGCTGTAGTGGCACCAAAAGCTGCTTTGTCCTTTTCTGAAGGAGGTGGGGCTCACCAATCCTTGGCTGGGCCCACATATAATTATGCCATTGATTCAAATCAATGAACATAAAATGGAAAAAGAAAACTGTATTAGGGCAACGAACGTAGAAAAAAATGTAAAAAATACAAAAAGAAAACTAGAGGAGGTTAGGCATCTTCTTCTCCATTACGCTTGAAAGCTCAAGTCCAATAGAGACAGCCTGAAAGGCAAAGGAAGATAGCTGAAACTATTCAAGTTCAGCAAGATAGTTCTCTCCAGAATAGAGAAGCTGATTCTTCCATTCAGCAAGCTTATAGATGTTCATCTGTGCAACAGAAACGTATTAGCTGTAGAAAATGACTAATTTCTTCTACAAGAAGAGTGCTGGGCTGATATCTGCTCAGCCCAGTAAGGTAGACTTAGAGATTTATCTCTGAGTCAGTTTTTTTATTTTTCTTAAACTTTTTGGATTCACTTCTAGTAGGATTCAGTTTATCTGAATCTGAGTGTAGGGAACTTTGTGCATGAGGTAGGTGACTAATTAGTCACTGAGCTAGGTGCACTGTTGGGGTATTGATGTAGGATCTAAGAGTGGATCTGAGCTGTAGGGCTTAATTGCCTGAGGTAGGAGTGTGCTGCTCTCTAAGGTAGGATCCAAGTGTGGATCTGAGGTAGGGCTGTCCTCCCAGCCTGAGTGTAGGGCCTTGTGCCTGAGGTAGGTGACTGGAGAGTCATTGAGATGTAGGTGATAAGTGTGTCACTGAGTTGTAGGCCTTGGAGGAGGCTGCGTTGTAAGAACCTCGAAGGGTACTGAGTTGTAGGACTGTTGTAACACTCTGAGAGTAGGGCTGTGTGTGTGAAGCTGTAGTGCTCAAGAGCCTGAGTTATAGGCCTTAGAAATAAGGTTGAGGTAGGTGATCAGTTGATCACTGAGCTGTAGAAGCTCTGCAGGGCTTTGAGGTAGGAACCCTTGTGGTTAATTCTGAGTTTGGATTCTGTGAATAATCTGTGTATAAGGCTGAGGGCCTGAGGTGTAAGCTCTGAGGAGCATATTGGTGGAGTTTTTGTCTAGTCCAACAAATCAATTGGATAGGTGGGAGGGAAATTGGATGTACCTAATTTGGAAACCACTATAAATCTTTGTGTGTTTGCTTTGTTGCTTGTTTTCTTTCTTATTGTAGGATCTAAGGACAAGCTCTAGATAGATTAATTTGAAATCTGCAAAAGAACTAATAAAACTTCAAAGACCTATTCAACACCCCCCCTCTAGGTGATTAGCTAACATTCAGTTAAGCAACTTTCAAACATCAAGACCTTAACAAACCTCTGACAAGTTGCCAAGCATAGCTAAGCAAGGCCACCAAACATGTGGACTCAGCGAGTACCACCTCAGTTTGCCCACTTATGGACTAAGCTCTAGACAGCAGAAAACAAGCTCGCAGTTAGGTCGCACAAGACAGACTGATGCGGAGCAAGGCAGATGAAGAAACCAACCCGCACAGGCCGCGCGACCTCTAGACTAAACCAACCTGGACTTGGTCCAAATCAAGACCAAGTTCATACCACCGGACATCCCTGGTGTGAACACAGTACCAGTTGATACAACGCCAGTCCACACAAGACCGACAAACTCCAAAGCCAGCTACTCAAATCGGCAACTGAGCAAATAACCATCCTATCCACCTAAAAGCAATCTGGGGAACAAGCCGCAGAACACTGGCCGACCTAGCTAGTCACCAGTTCAGTACGCACAGATCACCCGGTCTGACTACCGAAACCGCCAACAATAACAAGGCAGACCTTCCAGGCTGCCACCCCCTATACGCACAGGTCACCACCCTTTTTCCACGTAGGCCGTGCGAACAGACTGCCCAGGCCTCCCAGGTCACCCACTTCAACTTCAAAAAACTCAACATGGGCTTTTGGCCATCCGGCCTCGGCCTGGGCTCCGTGTGAACCGGGCAAGGCCAGGCTCGGGCTCCCTCTTAAAGAGGGGCCCCGGTGAGGCCCTTCATGCTGCGCCTGGCTTTAACCGGGCCGGCTTGAATAACTAGGCAGGATTAATCCCACCTATTAATCAGGTGGGATTCATCCAGCCTAAATTGGCGGGATTAATCCAGCCTAAATAGGCGGGATTAATCCCACCTAATCATAGGCAGGATTAATGCCACCTAATTTTAATCCCGCCTAAATAGGCGGGATTATAACCCCGCACCGGGCTTCTGCAAGCTAGGGTGTCGGGCTCAGGCTAACCCGATGCCAGGGCGTTGCCGGCCTGGCCAGGGCCGGGCAAACTGCAAAAAATGGGACCCGTTAAGGGCCCCAAGCCCGGCCCTGGTCCGGGCCGGGCCTAGCCAGGATTTTGTCAGGCCGGGGCCGGGCGCACTTTCCTGGTCTGGGCTTTTTGCCCATGACTGCCTATCACCCTTACAAATAATCGTGCTCTCAAATATTAACTAGTCAATTGTCTGAACTTGATCAGGTCCAGTGGTTTTTTTTATTTGGGGTATTCCACATAAAAATCATGCTGTCAATAATCTTTGATTGTTTGCACATTCGACTCACTCTCGAGCTAAAATGATCTATCTCGATAATCCAGTGAGAGCGCGGAGATATCCGCAACATTGGTTTATGTATAATAGCTTACTATTGAGAGAATTCAAAATATATCTGTTGAAGCAAGGAAAAATCCTAACCTTAGAATTCAGACCAAAGCCGCCTGAGGTTACTGGCTCAGAAGCTAGATCAGACGGCTAGGGTGACTAGGACGAAGAATCAGGTCAAACAGGACCCCAGATGTTACGACTGGAAGGTCCCATCACGTACCCGGATGCTCGAAAGGAGCAGCCCCTTCTCAACTAAAGATGGCCGAACTGGGTACGAAGGAAGCTAGCTGACAAAGTCGCAAGGTTGCGACTTGCTCTCTAAGGAAGAGGAATCCAAAGACTTATCTAATATCTTGAAAATGAAGCGCGCGAGTATCCTGCCGAGTATTTTAAGGTGCCTCACCTCGTACCCCTGTGGTACTATTTATAGGCAAATCCAAGGAGGGGGTGGGGGGTGGGGGTCATATTTATTCCCCACCCCCCTGGCGACTAGGTGACTTCCAAAGGAACACGCACGGGCTGGGCGAGTGTCTCGCCTAGTCGCCTACCTGGCGAGTATGCGAGGGGAGCTTGCCTATACTCGCACAGGTCTTCCACGATCTTGTATGTTGCCTTCAACTCCTGTCTTGACTTGTTGACCTTGACTTCTATTGACCTGGCTGTGGTAGGGCCCGTCCTCGACGAATACGGGTTGTACACAATCCCCGCTCTTTTCGAGCGACGTAGGAGCTTGGAAAGAATCATCCAACACTTATTCGGCGATCTGTTGTGCCGAGTATCTGGGTTGCTCGCGTTTGATAACTGCCTGCCGATCTCTATAAATAGGGGGCCCTGATTTTTTAGTCGGAATTTCAGAACTCGTGCATAATGTCGAACGTTGAGAAATTTCTTCACGACAGCCTAGCCGCGCCAACTGGTGCCCTCGGCATTGCTAAACCTAAAAGGCTGCGCTAGGAAGACGCCGCTTCTGATTTGCCCCCCTCAAGAAGAAAAGGTCAAAAGTCCAAGAAGAAACCCGCCTCCGGTGATGATAATCCGTCGCCATCTTCTGCGCAGGTCGCGGCCTCCACTACCATTCTCGCGCGGTCCGCTAGCATGCAGAAGCTGCTCAGCAACCTGGGGCTTGACGACATCCCCAATGTCGCCGCCTCTTACGCGAGCCTCCCCGGCTCGCTCGACATCCCGGAACTCGCCTCCACCCTGGCCCCGGAAACCGTCTCCACCCCGGCGCCGCGGCAAGTCGAAGTCATCAGCCTGTCTGGTCGCCAATTTGCTGAGATATTCTCTCCTACATCGTTGGTCATTGCTTCTTGCTAACTTTACTTTGATATTCGCATATTCCCCACCGGGGGGTGCTGGCGCTGTTCTGAATGTCTCCCTGCTGAGCTCCGCGGCGCTGGTCTCCCTTCCTGCCGGGAGACCAGTCAGGACCGCACACATGGTCGGTATCCATGTCGGCGTCAAGAGGACACCTGAGTCCTTGGTTCCTACTGCGGGAAAGGAAACGTCGATGAAGGGTCTGCCGCCAAAGAAAGCGGTGCCGACGAGCAAGGATCCGTTGCCGAGGGATCCTCTGCTGAAGAAGGTTCCGCCGGTGAGCAAGGTTCTTCCGGCGAGTAAGACCCCGCCCATCCTTGTGTGAGATACTGTGCTGGCCGTGGTGAGTTCTACGCTGCCCGTGGCGAGTTCTGCGCAGCTTGCGGCGAGCTCTGCGCTACCCCCGCCGCCGCCTCTTCTGAATGTCAAAACCATCCTGTCAGTAACTGCAATAATGCCGCTTCCTCCACCTCTTGTCACGCCCTCCCAAGTTGCCACTACGCGTCTTCCTCCGCCTCCTCCGCTGAATAACCCACAGCAACCGGCATGTTCGTCGCTGCCCCTTCCCCCTTCATCGCATCCCGCGGGCAGTAAGCCGGTCAAGTCGCGGCCGAGCTACTTCCCGCCGAGGGTGGGAGATCCCGGCCATGGAGGCAATGGACGAGGTAAGGCGGCCGAGCATGCTGACGGGCCATCTTCTGGTCGGCAAGATGAGCCAACTCGCGCATCTCCTCCTCACCGATCTAGGTCTCCTCGCTGATCTAGATCTACTCACCATGGTATGTTCTGCCACTGATGTTGCATATGTCAGCTAAGTGTCTAATCCCTAATTGTGGCGACTTTCTCGTTCTGACAGATCGGCCGGCAACTCTGGGGGCGGCATTTATTGACGTCCTTGTCTTATTGGGCATTGAGTATCTCCATGCCGCTTCTCGCGCCTACATGGAGCTGGAGAGCAAATTGAATCAGCTGGCGATCTGCGAAACTCATCGGTGAATATCATCCCTGGAAGTGCGGATGTCGAAGATGGAAGAGCTCCGGAATACTCTGGAGAGCTATGAAGCCCGCTTCCACATGGTGAAGGAGAATGATCGCCAGCTGGCGATTAACAACCATCGCCTCCAGCTTGTTCTCGGCGAGCTGGCCGGTATTCGTACAAGTATGGGCTCTGTTGGCTGGTTGACGAGGATGGAGGATCAATTGCGGCTGGGCGATGAAGCGATGGCGCTGGCGACCGAGCACTTTCGGCGAGCGCGCGAGATGGGCTGGGCTGGGTGACATCCCCACCCTCTAGAGAGACCTAGGCCTTAGAATTTTTCTTTCTTTTATTTGAAGCGCGCCTAGTGCGACTTGTGAACAATTATTGATTGTAGTAAGCGAGTTTTACATCTCGCTCTTTATTCATATTCTCTGCTTTGTTGTTGTTTTTAAGATATCCTGTCTGTGATGTGTCGGGTTTGTTCTGTAGGCTTCGATCATCATTGCGACATGCTTCATTTGCGTCGTGCGATCTACGCATCGGAGTCCACTTGCTTGATTAGAGCGCGACGTAGGCCGATATTCGCCATAATGAAGATATACCCCCCCCCCCCCCCCCCCCCCCGACGTCTATAACTAGAGGGGGTAGGTAGGACATAAGTATGCTATTGCGCTTTTCAACCCCTAGCTCGCGAGTATCTTTTTCTGCTATCGCGCTGCGACCTTTCTTTGTTCCTCGCTTTTCTCTCTTCTCGTTAAACTCACAAAAATTGTTGGAGACGATGTCGGTGCTCGCCACCAAGCCCATGCCGCCAACTTTGCGGACGCGGATTTCAAGAAATCGATCACAACAGAGCGCGACTTAGAGAATTTTAGGGAAAGACACTTGCCTGAGGGATACTCGGCCAGGCTCCCATGTCGCAGCGAGCGACTAAACACATACTTAGATGGCGTGCTGGTCCTCCCCCTTCGCCATTTCGACGCAGGCCTGCGACTTCCATTATGTCGGAGTATTGCGAGATATTGTGATACTTCACCATCGTCCCAGCGCAGATCAACCCCAACAGCGTTGCGATCATCATGGGGTTCCTCTGCTACTTGCACGAGGAGAGGGTCGCGTTTGACCTTTCAGTCTTCCGCAATATATTCGCCTTCGTCGTGACTGCCGAGGTCATGGTCTACTTCAGTAGCTGCGTTTGCACTCTGGTGGGGACGGCGAATAAGTTCCACCGCTGGAGCGAGCTATTAGTCGTCATCGAGGGCGACTTCGATGGCATCCTAGGAAGGCCGCACCAACCAGCCGATGTCGCCTTCCTCCCACCGATATTAGAGGGCGTCCGCGAGCATCTGGTGGAGTCGTTCTGTGGTCGCCGGTTCGACGTGATATTCTGGAGACTAAACGTCAACACCTTGCTGGAAATTCATCCCAAGGAGTGTAAGCTTGGGAGAGAATAACATTTTTATATACTCGTCGCGACATGAGAAGCCCGATACTGATTTACTCGCCATTTCTTTGTAGTGTCGTTTGAGCTCCCGGAGAATCCGCTTCCTCCGGCAATGGAAGTCGCAACATCGCTTCCTGAGACCAACCCACCGTCTGATGTTGGAGAGAAGAGAAGGCTCGCCAAGGGCAAGGGGAAAGTCAGGTCGCCGGGCCCTGCGACCAAAAATCCAAAGGTGTCATCGTCGCGACCTGACGACCTAGAATCGCCGCCGCTGGATGCTCGGCTTCCCCACTTCCACCCCAACTTCAGTTTGGGGCAAGGGGCAGTTGACGCCTATGGTCGCCCGCTAGTGACCTGGTCGGCGGACGAACACCTGGTGACGCTGAGCACTAACCTCCCCTCCTGGTTGGCGGATTGGGAGAACAAGGGGGAGGCCTTCGCCGCTCTCCACACGCTATATGGACGAGGTGATGCCGAGTCGATGCTGGAGCTCAGCGAGGAGGAACTCGCCCAGCAGGCATCTTGCTCACTAGAGCGAGCCATCGAGATCAATCACTACACAGCGAGGAAGTTGCTGGATACGACCATGGCCCTGAAGATCGTCAGCAAGAAGGCAATTGAACTTGGCATGGAGTCCGTCCGCTGGCGAGATTATGAGGTAAGTCGCCCCCTGCTAGCGATGTTGGCGTTTGTCGGACTTGGATTCTTTTTTGTTGATTCTGTTCTTTGCCGCAGGCTGCCGATATTGAAACCGCCAAGAAGCTTTTTGAGTACGAGGTGAAACTCGCCAAGTTTCAGGCTGACCTGGAGGCAGCCCAAATCCGCGCAGCCGAGATGGAATCTCGTCTGGCTATTCTAGAAGCCCACGCGAGTTCTTCTGCTCCTCAGCCGCGGCCGAAGGATGACCCTCACTATGCCATCAAGAGATCTCGCGTCTTGTGTGAGGAGAGGTCATCGGTTCGCCGCGAGATTGCATGTGCGGCCAGCAATATCGTGCTCGCGAGACTGAGGATTAGCGGGAAACTCGATGAGGGGGAGAAGTAGTTCACCGTGGACGATCTTATTCCTGAGCTGCTCACCGAGGCAACAACCTCGCCAGATCGCATACCTTCATCATTGTCAGGCTCCAACAGCAACGGCAGCGGTGGCAGTGGAAACGACGAGGAGGAGAGCGAGGAGAGTGGCGAGGAAGAGGATGCTGACATCGGAGATGAGGAATATCGGCCTGATACTGGCGACGATGACTCCTAGTTGCTCGCTGATATTTGTCATACTCGCTTATACCAGTTAGCGACATTTTTGTAACTTGTGACATTTTTGAAAAATATATATACAAGTGTGAATTACCATGCTGTCGTTTTCTGCTTTCATGTTTGTTTGCTGACGATACTCGCTAGGCTCATAGGCTCGCTTTACCCATATGTTGGCCTCATTCATAGTCGCGTAGCTTGTTATCGCACGACCATGATCGCTCTTCATATCTCGCATCCCAAAAATCGCCTGTGTTCTGCACGTATATTCGTCGTAGCGTACTTGCACGCTTGCCGTTTCGTACTCGCATACTCGCCCATACCTGCTCACATACTCGCCAGAGTCTGCTCGCTCCTACACGATTTATTTTGTTTTTCTTGAATTAATTCTGACGGGCTCGAAGGCCAGAGCCGACAACCTATGAGGAGCTGAGCTTGGTTTGCGGTTTGGAAAGAGTAGACACACAGCAGGAGTCGAAGCTCAACTGGGGGTGGGAATCAGTCGACTCGAGGAGGCAAGTAGTCGGTCTGCAGGATAGGAGCTCGTACGGAGTCAAAGGAGCAAGGTGACTCAAGACATCAGGAAGGAAGAAGGAAAGAGGAGCGGAGAGCTTAGGAGGGTCCAGAGCCAGGTTGGAGACAGCAGAGAGGACCCGTTCAGGGTCCGGGAAGAGGTTACATCCAAGATGGGGGGAATTTCCATGGGGGCCAAGGGAGGTTCAACTTCCAAAGGCAAGCCCCTAGGCAGCTCCTCCCCCCACCACAACAAGCGATGGAGATTGGTCGAAGGGAGAGGAGGAACTGCCAGGGAAGGAGAAGGGTCAGGGTAGAGTTACCCTACTATGACTTCCACCAGGTGGAGGGGCACGCCACGGCTACCTGCCCCGAGTTCTTGGAAGTGAGGGGGGCGAGAGGCCCTGCCCAGCCGCAGCCGCTAGTGTGGGTTGAAGAGGTTCTGCCCAGAGAAGGAGGGGATGATGTGTGTGAGGACCGGGTCGATGTCGGACCCCGAGGCGGTATAGCGGTGATCCATGGTGGAGTGGGGGTTGAGGTCACTCGGAAGGCAAGTCTCCATGTCATGTACCGAAGGAGCGTCGCTTCAACCTCCCAGACACCGCCCCAGGAGGAGAAGGCCACCTTCTCGGTGAAAGACCTGCCGGATCATGAGGATCCATTTTGCGATGTGCTGGTCATCCAGACGGCCATCGAGGGCTACTCCGTCTCCCGGATCTTGCTTGACAACGGGAGCTCCGTCAACGTCATTTTCAAGAAGGCGTTTGACGAGATGAAGGTAGAGTCAAGAAGGGTGTTGGCCTCGGACGGACCCCTGTTCGGATTTTCAGGGGAGAGGAAGGAGGTTGAGGGTGGAGTGGGACTCCAAGTTAAATTGGGGGGAGTCTCAAGGAACTGTCGGTTCGTCATTGTTGACGCCCCAAGCAGCTACAACGCCATCTTCGGAAGGCCCCCTCATCAGTGCCTTTCGTTGTGTGCCGTCTTCCTTCCACCAATGCCTCAAGTTCAGCTCAGGAGGCACACAGGTTAGAGTCAAGGGAGACTCCAGGATGGCAAGGCAGTGTTATGTCACGGCCGTCAACACCATCTCTTGGTTGGCCAAGGCAGAGGAGATGGAGAAGGTCATGGAGAGCTTGATCAAGATGGAGGTGTCCGAGGAGAAGGAAGCGAAAGACGGCCACCATGCCCGGGCCCCCTGAAGAAGCCTCGCCTTGAGGGAGTTCTTTCCTTTTTCTTGTCTTGTAACAAGCGCTACCCCTGACCAGCTGAGTCAGGGGATCATGTAACCCATCTATTTTTCCCGTTTGAGGATGTAGGATTTGGTAAGGTTTGATTGAGCTGCCGAGTCCTTTTGCTCCGAGACGGTCCCGCTGCCCAGGCTCTCACTAGCTGGCAGGGCCGGTGGTACCTCTCGTGGGTTCCTAGTTGTCTCACCTCGAGATGGATTCCGTTTCCAGGCTCTCACCTAGCTGGCAGGGCAGGTTGATCTCTCGGAGGGTGGGGTAGGTCTCACCTCGAGATGGATTCCGCTGTCAGGCTCTCACCTAGCTGACAGAGCAGGTTGATCTCTCGGAGGGTGGGAAGGTCTCGCCTCGAGATGGATTCCGCTGCCAGGCTCTCACCTAGCTGGCAGGGCAGGTTGATCTCTCGGAGGGTGGGAAGGTCTCAACTCGAGATGGATTCCGCTGCCAGACTCTCAACTAGCTGGCAGGGCAGGTTAATCTCTCGGAGGGTGGGGTAGGTCTCACCTCGAGATGGATTCCGCTGCCAGGCTCTCATCTAGCTGGCAGGGCTGGTTGATCTCTCGGAGGGTGGGGTAGGTCTCACCTCGAGATGGATTCCGCTGCCAGGCTCTCATCTAGCTGGCAGGGCAGGTTGATCTCTCGGAGGGTGGGAAGGTCTCACCTCAAGATGGATTCCGCTGCCAGGCTCTCATCTAGCTGGTAGGGCAGGTTGATCTCTCAGAGGTTGGGAAGGTCTCACCTCGAGAAGGATTCCGCTTCCAGGCTCTCACCTAGCTGGCAGGGCAGGTTGATCTCTCGGAGGGTGGGGTTGGTCTCACCTCGAGATAGATTCCGCTGTCAGGCTCTCACCTAGTTGGTAGGGCAGGTTGATCTCTCGGAGGGTGGGGTAGGTCTCACCTCGAGATGGATTCTGCTGCCAGGCTCTCATCTAGCTGGCAGGGCAGGTTGATTTCTCGGAGGGTGGGGTAGGTCTCACCTCGAATGGATTCCGCTGCCAGGCTCTCATCTAGCTGGCAGGGCCAGGCTCTCATCTAGCTGGCAGGGTAGGTTGATCTCTCGAAGGGTGGGAAGGTCTCACCTCGAGATGGATTCCTCTACTAGGATCTCATCTAGCTGGCAGGGCAGGTTGATCTCTCGGAGGGTGGGAAGGTCTCACCTCCATATGGATTCCGCTGCCAGGCTCTCACCTAGCTGGCAGGGAAGATTGATCTCTCAGAGGGTGGGGTAGGTCTCACCTCGAGATGTATTCCGCTGCCAGGCTCTCATCTAGCTGACAGGGCAGGTTGATCTCTCGGAGGGTGGGAAGGTCTCACCTCGAGATGGATTCCGCTGCCAGGCTCTCATCTAGCTGGCAGGGCAGGTTGATCTCTCGGAGGGTGGGAAGGTCTCGCCTCGAGATGGATTCCGCTGCCAGGCTCTCACCTAGCTGGAAGAGCAGGTTGATCTCTCGGAGGGTGGGAAGGTCTCACCTTGAGATGGATTCCGCTGCCAGGCTCTCATCTAGCTGGCAGGGCAGGTTGATCGCTCGGAGGGTGGGAAGGTCTCACCTCGAGATGGATTCCGCTACCAGGCTCTCACCTAGCTAGCAGGGCAGGTTGATCTCTCGGAGGGTGGGGTAGGTCTCACCTTGAGATGGATTCCGCTGCCAGCTATCACCTAGCTGGTAGAGCAGGTTGATCTCTCAGAGGGTGGGGTAGGTCTCACCTCGGGATGGATTTCGCTGTCAGGCTCTCACTAGCTGACATTGCTGGTTGATCTCTCGTGGAAGCCAAGTCCCTTGCCCGAAGGAGGTCTCGCCACCCAGGCTCCCATAGCTGGCATGGCGGGTTTACCCCTCTGGAGGGGTGAAGTATTTTTTACCCGGAGGGGGTCTCGTCACCCAGGCTCCCATTAGCTGGCATGACAGGTTGACTCCCCGGGGAGGCGTGCAAGGAAATTACACTCAGCGAATACGTTGGGTTGGACATTTCTTTCCGAGCTTGTGCCAACCTTGAAAAGAGCAGGGATTGTGTACAACCCCATATTCGCCCCTGTATAATTTTAAGCTTTTTGGTCATATGGGCACTCTCGGTGGCCAATTTTGGCTCTAGCTTGGAAACATACTAGTAGGGGGAGGAAAAATCTGCCTCCCCCCCAGTGGCCCCTTTTTTTTTAGGAGGAGCGAGTGCGCCAAGTTGGCAGGCACCCGCCCCGGCCCGGTGGACGCGGTTTGGCGAGGGCGAGACCGGCACGGGGCCGGGCTCTCGCCCAGCCTCGCGGGTAGGCGGGGGCGAGACCGGCCTGGCCCGGGTTCTCGCCCCGCCTCGCGGTTAGGCGGGGGCGAGACCGACCTGGCCCGAGTTCTTGCCCCGCCTCGCGGTTAGGCGGGGGCGGGACCGGCCTGGCCCGGGTTCTCGCCCCGCCTCGCGGTTAGGCGGGGGCGGGACCGGCCTGGCCCGGGTCCTCGCCCTGCCTCGCGGTTAGGCGGGGGCGGGACCGGCCTGGCCCGGGTTCTCGCCCCACCTCGCAGTTAGGTGGGGGAGAGACCGGCCTGGCCTGGGTTCTCGCCCCGCCTCACGGTTAGGCGGGGGCGAGACCGGCTTGGCCTGGGTTCTCGCCCCGCCTCGCGGTCTGGCGGGTCTCGCCCCTCCCCCCCTTGCGTTTTACCGTCTTGACCTCGGGGGGAGTTACCCCTTTGCCCCTCGGCGTGGATGTTTTCTATTGGCCCAAGGTATATTGGGCGTAGGGGTATTTTTGTTATTTTGGTCCATGGAATTTGGAAACTATAAATAGACCCCCTTGGGTGCCTTTGGAGAGGGATCTTTTTGGCTTCCTCCTCCCTTAGCTTCTTCTTGGTAGAGTAGAGAGAGCTCTCCAAGACGCCCTGCCTAGCTCTTTGGTAAGGGAGGGGAAGAGCTCAGGTAGCCTTCCGGGTGCGTGGTGGGACCTCCGCGCTAGAACCGAGGGTCTGTTCCTTGCTTCTTGATCCTTTGGTTCGTGACGTTCTCTTGAGTGTAGTAGGTGTGAGGTCACCCCTTTCCAGGGACCCCGAACTCCACAGAGGCCATTTTTGGCTTCAACACTATTTATACCTTTCTAAATAATGAAGGTGAAAAGGCACGACATAATTCTCTTAATGTGTCGATACTGTTGAAAAGTGTCGACACAAACTTCTAATGTCTCGACATCAGTTGATTGTTAGTGTCGACACAACTTCTGGATGTGTAGACACAACTTCTCTGAAAAGTCAACACCTATTCTCTAGATGTGTCGACACCACTTTTCTGGGATGTCGACACCACTTCTAGATGTGTCGACATCAGTTTCCTGCAATATCGACACCAACTACTATGTGTCGACACAGACAACTTCTTGTGTCGACACAATTTTACTTAAACAAATTTGTTAAATTAATTTATGTTCAAAATTCCTAATTCAATTTTGAAATTGTTGAATTTAGTTTCATCTAAAGGCTTAGTAAACATGTCAGCTAGTTGTAAATCAGTACTAACAAATTCTAGAGAGATATCTTCTTTCACTACATGATCTCTAAGAAAATTGTACCTTATTTCTATATGCTTTGTTCTACTATAAGAAACAGGATTATGAGCAATAGAAATAGCACTAGTAGAATCACATAATAATGAAGTTCTACTTACCTGAATACCATAATCTTCTAACTGATGCTGTATCCACAATAGTTGTGCACAGCAGCTCCCTGCAGCAACATACTCAGACTCAGGTGTGGAAATTGCCACACTGGTCTGCTTCTTACAGCTCCAAGACACCAATCTTCCTCCTAGAAATTAACAGGTGCCTGTTGTACTTTTCTTATCTACTTTGCAACCTGCAAAGTCTGCATCTGAATAGCCCATTAGTAGAAAATCTCTATTCTTAGCATACCAAAGGCCTAGATTAGGTGTGCCCTTAAAATATCTCAAAATACTTTTGACAGCAGTAAGATGAGATTCTTTAGGGCAGGATTGATACCTAGCACAGACACATGTAGCATACATGATATCTGGTCTACTAGCAGTCAGATATAGGAGGGAGCCAACTATTCCTCTATACAAAGTTTCATTTACAGGTTTCCCTGCATCGTCTTTGCTAAGAGATACACTTGTTGTAACACCCCCTATCCGTCGCATAGCATATAGCAATAGGTCCGGCCGGGGCCCGACGTCGTATGCCACAGACAGACCGGGTAGTTACTGTTGGGTATATTGGTTTAAATGTACCTGATTTGAATAAGCCTCACCCTACTCAATGATATACATCAAAATGTATTTGATGTGTTTTGAGTTTAGTTGTGCAGGTCAAGTATTTACAGGGAAAGCTTAAAAGATTCTAAGTCCATGTGTCGACACCCAGGAGCAAAGTGTCGACACTTAAGAAGACTTGTGTCGACACCCAGGCAAGTAGTGTCGACACTTGGAGTACTTGTGTCGACACCAGGGATGCAGAGTCGACACCAGACAGAAAGTGTCGACACATGAAGGCTGTGTCGATACTCAATGAATAAAAGTCCAGTGAAGCAGTGTCGACACTTAGAAGCAGTGTCGACACCCAGAGGAACTGTGTCTACATCAGAAAGTGTCGACACTTGGAGGTTGTGTCGACACTCAGCAAAAGTCAGCAGAGTCTAAGTATAAGTGTCGACATAATGAACAATGTGTCGAGACACAGCAGAAGACTCAACACATGTAGAAAGTGTCGACATAACAAAGAATATGTCGACACTCAGCAGAAGACTCAATACAAGAAGAAAGTGTCGACACTAGGAGGCTGTGTCGACACTCAGCAAAGTTCAACAAAAATTCTAAGTACAAGTGTCGACACAAAGGAGATGTGTCGACACTTAGTCAAAGTCTCAACAAAAGAAGAATGTGTCGACACAAGGAGCTGTATCGACACTCAGCAAGTATCAACACAGAAGGCATGTGTCGACACCAAGAAGATGTGTCGACACTGAACAAGTTCAACACATGAAGATGTGTCGACACAAAGGAGTTGTGTCGACACTTACAAGAATTCAACTAAGTACTGAAGAACAAGAAGTTGTGTCGACACACAATATCAGTGTCAACACATGATGAAGAAGCAGTGTCGAGATATAAATTCTACAACACAAGGAGTTGTGTCGACACCTTGAAGGCTAGTGTCGACACTTAGTCAACTTGTGTCGACACTTGGTTTATAAGTGTCGACACTTAAAGATAGACTGTCTCGACACTTTCAGACAGTTATAATTATTTCAAGAACTGACTGGATGACTTGACAGCTGCCATTCCAGCCGGTCTACTGCACCTGTCAGAGATGTCAGAAAGCTATTAGGAACCGGATCAGCCGGCCACCATGAAGAAGGCCTATATATAGGCTTATTCTGTCAACAGAAGAAGATGATTCAACACATGATCAACACATCAAGTGATACACAGAAGATCTAGCTATTCATTGAAGAATCAAGTGAAGATCTAAGAAGTTGGAGAGAGAGAGAGCTCCATCCAAGAAGACAGCCGTTGGAACCATGCTGTGAAGTAGGGTTCAGACCTAGTTCTGAATCTTAAGTTGCAGTGATTGAAGATCAGCTGCAGAGAATCAATCCTATTGTGTTCTACATTCAAGAAGCTTTGAAGAAAAGCCAAGTGAGATTGTTCTCAGCACAGTTCTTCCAAGAACTCATCAAGAACCTATCAACTCATCTCTCTTGTCTCTGAGTTGTAGGTATATTCTTTGTATTCTTATTTTCTTGTAGGATCCTTAGGGATCTGAGTTGTAAGCCTGTAATTATAAAGGCTGAGTGGTAGGGCCTGTGTGCCTGAGTGTAGGAGATCTAATTCTCTGAGTGTAGGCCTGTTGTGGCTGAGTATAGTCCTGTTGTGGCTGAGTGTAGGTCTTTGGAGAAGACTGAGTTGTAGGGCCTTGAGCCTGAGCTGTAGGAACCTGTTTGGGGTTCTGAGTGTAAGATCTGAGGATCTGAGATAGTGGAGGAGTTTGGCCGAATCTAGTACAGTACTAGATAGGTTAAGGGGGAAAGTGGATGTACCCAAACCTTGGGGAACCACTATAAATCTGTGTGTTCACTGTGTGCATGTTTGATTCTGTGATTACTGATTGATTGCTGTGAAGAATTAGTTATAACTCTGTGATATAATCTGAATTCTGCCTAAAAAATTAAAAAGATTTAAGTCACCTATTCACCTCCCCCCCCCCCCCTCTAGGTGATTAGGTACAATTTCTTTCAAGTGGTATCAGAGCCAGGTTACTCAAAAAGGACTTAACTGTCTGAGTAGATCCTGTTGGCAGATTCATTATAAGTAAAGTGCAGAATCAAGAAAATCAAGAAACATGGGTTCAACAGAGAATCATAAGGAACTTGGATCCATGAAGTTACCCATTTGCAGAAAAGAAATTTTTGGCATCTGGAAAGAAAGGGTGAGACTGTTTATGGAAGCCTCAGACCCTAGAATTTACATCACAGTGAAAGAAGGGCCATATGTGCCTATGAAGGTTTCAGTCCTGGATGCAAATCAGAGAATACCTAAAGACTTCTCTGAAATGATAAAAGATGAGATAATTCTAGCCACAATGGACAAGAGGGCTCAGAATATCATTGTGAGTGCCATAGATGATGCTACCTTTCAGAACTTGATACACTGTAAGACATCTAAGGAGATGTGGGATACTCTTATAGTGTACATGGAGGGTTCAGAAGAAGTGAGACAGGATAGAAAGTCATTGTTAAATAAAGAATATGAAAGTTTCAGGCAAGGTAGGTCTGATAGCATAACAGAATGCTATAAGAAGTTCTATAGGATTGTCAATAAGGTGATGTCCTATGGAAGAGAATTCAGTAATTATGAGCTAAATGATAAGTTCTTGAGCTCCCTAACAAAGGACTGGGACACCAAGATCTGTGTCATAAGGGAAATGACAAAGTTAGCAGATATCCCTCCTCCAACACTGTTTGGAAAACTGCTATCCTATGAGATGCAGTTGATGGTAAGGAAAGAAGAAGAGAAAACTACGAGAATTGAGAATAAGGAAATGACAGTGGCATTCAAGACAGAAGCCACCAGAAAATACAGAAGTAAGTCACCATCTCCACCTCCAAAAGTAGCTGAGACTGAGTCAGATGATTCAGAAAGCAGTGAAAGTGATGAGGACTTTGCAGTATTCACAAGACACTTTCAGAAGTTTCTACAGAAGAAACAGTGGAGGTCAAAGCCATCCACTTCACAGGGCAAAGATGACTATTATCAGAACAAGAAGTCATCAAAGAAAGACAGGAGAAAGATCAAGTCAAGCAAGGCAACTTTATCAAAAATTATTTGCTATTGCTGTAACAGACAAGGACATGTTATTGCTGACTGTCCTGAGAAAAGAAAAGAGTCTAATGATAAGAAAAAGACTCAATTCAAGAGCAAGAAGGAAAAGCCTTTTGTTGCCAAAAAGGATAAGAGCATGTCAGACATATCTTCTTCAGAAACTGAGTCAGAAGCTGAAGCATACATAGGACTGTTTGCTAAGGAAGAGGAAGAGGAGTTCATCCAGATAATGAACTACATATATGAGCAAGAGGACATTCAGAGCAAAGGACTGATGGCCTTAACAGAAGATGACAAAATCCAGGAGCAGCCTGGACCTAGTAAGGTACAAAATTATTCATTAAGTTCAATTTCTAGTGCTAGTTCAGATTCAGTTACATCAGCATCAAATGATGCAAGTGGATCTGAATCAGATGGGGATATTAATCAATTGATTGATGAATATAGAGTTCTGTTGCAAGCATTTAAGAAAAGCAAATCCTTGGCCAAGAGACAGACTAAGGAGATTGCAAGTCTCAAAATGGCTGCAACTGATTTTGATAAGCTGATTGATCAAAAATTAAATGAAATAGCCAGACTGAAGAATATAACAGTTATTCAGATGGGAACTATAACATTTAAGAATGATCAAATCAGAAATATGGAGATTAGTCTTCAGAAGGAGAGAGACATTGTTGCAAGGTTTTCTAAACCTAAGTCTGTTCTACCTTTGATTGATGAGTTTATACCTCACAAGGGTAAAACTGGATTGGGGTTTACTAACCCTGCTAGGACTGTCAAGTCCAAGTCTAAGGGCAAAGCCCCAGCTCTCAACAAGCCAGCTGTAGATAAAACAGCTAGGGATGTACCTAAGCAAAGGTACAATAGATTTGAGTGCTGGTGCTGTGGCAAGGTAGGCCACTTTGCCATGAACTGTTGGCACAATGCAAGTGCCATAGTGAGTAGCAAACTGCCTGTTGGAAAATCTGCAGGTAGCTTTGTTAGAAGGCAAACTAACCAGTACCAAGGACCCAAGAATTTTTTGGGTTCTAAGGTCAACTAATCTGTTTTGCAGGTAAGTCCAAGTGGCCATGCCCCAATATGGTACTTGGACAGTGGATGTTCCAGACACATGACTGGAACTAGGGGATTGCTAAAGGACTTCACACCAATCAAGGATGGTCCTAAAGTCACCTTTGGTGGTTCTGAAAAAGGAATCATCAAAGGTTTTGGTAACATTTCTAGCACCCATATAACTATTACTCAAGTGGCTTATGTTAAAGGTTTGAAACATAACCTTATTAGTATAAGTCAACTGAGTGATTTAGGATATGACATCTCTTTTGTCAAAGATGGTTGTCATATCAGGAGGTCAAATGATCAAGAGATCATTTTGACAAGTTATAGAAAGAGAAATGTCTATTGCCTAGACATTATATGTGAGAACAATGGTTCTCTAGTGTGTCTTGTAGCCGATGAGAAAGTCTCTCAATGTGTCAAATGGCATAAGAGGCTAGCCCATCTTAACTACAAGACAATTGGCCAACTCTATAGCAAAGAGTTAGTGAGGAATGGTCCTCAAGTTAAGTGTATTAAAGATGGAATATGCTCAGCTTGTCAAAAGGGCAAGCAGACTAGATCCACCTTTAATAGCATTGAAAACAAAGATACTGTGAGGTGTTTATACCTCTTGCATATGGATCTCTTTGGTCCTATGCCAGTTCACAGCCTAGGTAGGAAGGTCTATACCATTGTGGTTGTAGATGACTACTCAAGGTTTTCCTGGGTGTTCTTCCTTAGACAGAAATCTGAAACACCTAGTATTTTCTATAGCTTTGTCAAACAAATTCAGAATGAACTAGACAGTACAGTGGTCAAGATAAGAAGTGACCATGGTACTGAATTTCAGTCTGATAATATGACAAAACTATGTGAAGAATTTGGGATATTTCAGGAATTTTCTTCACCAAGAACACCTCAGCAAAATGACATTGCTGAGAGGAAAAATAGAACCTTGATTGAGGCTGGTAGAACCCTATTAAGTGACACATCTCTCCCAGAATATTTCTGGGCTGAGGCAGTTAATACTGCATGCCATGTAATTAATAGGGCTACCATTACTAAAAGCCACAATAAGACCCCCTATGAGATTGTTAAAGGCAGAAAACCAAACCTATCCTATTTCAGGATCTTTGGTTGTATGTGCTTTATACTTAACAATGGAAAGTCTTACTTGACTAAGTTTGCTGCCAAATCCCAAGAGAGGATATTTGTTGGGTACAACAACAATAGTAAGGCTTATAGGATCTACAACTTGACTACACAAGTTGTAGAGGAGTCAGTTCATGTAGTATTTGATGAAACTAGACTTATTAACAATGAGTTGTCTAGTAGTATTTGCAGCTCCAAAGGTGTGACTGAGAAGATGGACAAGCTCACTATAGAAGAAGGATCTACTGCAAGTCAGCATGTAGATGATAGTGGCTGCTGTCCAGGGGGAGTACTACATGTACCTAATACAGAAGAAGTCCAAGAAGTGCAGCAAGTTGAAGAAACTGAAGAAGTTCAACCTGAAGCCAGGATGCCTCCAGCTAATAAGCATCTAAGAGATTATCCAGCAGATCAAATCATTGGTGATCTAAGACAAGGGGTACAAACAAGGAGCAGAAATCTGAGTGCAGCACTCTACTCCAGTTTTCTATCCCAAGTAGAGCCAAAGAAGTTTGAAGAAGCCATCCTAGACCCTCATTGGATTGAGGCAATGCAAGAGGAGCTGAATCAGTTCAAGAGGTGCAAAGTCTGGGAGCTTGTTCCTAAACCAAAAGACCACAACATAATTGAGACCAAGTGGATCTTTAGGAACATGATGGATGAACATGGAGTAATTGTCAAGAACAAAGCAAGATTGGTTGCTAAAGGATATATGTAGGAAGAAGGTATTGATTTTGATCAAACCTTTACTCCAGTAGCCAGACTGGAAGCCATAAGGATGTTCCTGGCCTATGCAACCTATCAAGGATTTAAAGTCTACCAAATGGATGTTAAGTCAGCCTTTCTGAATGGTAATTTGAAAGAAGAGGTATATGTGGAACAGCCATTAGGTTTTGTTGATTCAACTCAACCTAATTATGTCTATAGACTTAGGAAGGCTTTGTATGTGTTAAAACAAGCCCCTAGGGCTCGGTATAAAACCCTGTCTAGTTTCCTCATTGAGAATAAATTCACAAGGGAGAAAATAGACAAGACTCTATTCCTTAGGGAATCCAGAGGCAAGATAATTCTAGTCCAAATATATGTAGATGACATCATATTTGGGTCTACTGAAAGTAGTCTTTGCAAAAAATTTGCAAAATTTATGCAAGGACAATTTGAGATGAGCAGTATGAGGGAACTTAAGTTCTTCTTGGTCCAAGTTAGACAGACTGAGAATGGTTTATCCATATGCCAGTCTAAGTTCACCCTAGAACTGATAAGGAAGTATGGTATGGATTCATCCAGTACCATGAAGACTCCTATGGGGTCAAGTATGTCTCTTAGCAAAGATGATGTAGGGAAACCTGTAGATGAGACTTTGTATAGAGGGATAGTTGGCTCCCTACTCTATTTGACTACAAGTAGACCAGATATCATGTATGCTACATGTGTCTGTGCTAGGTACCAAGCATGCCCTAAAGAGTCTCATTTGACAGCAGTCAAAAGGATACTGAGATATCTAAAGGGCACTCCTTATCTAGGCCTTTGATACCCTAGGAATGGGTACTTTGAACTGACAGGTTATTCAGATGCAGATTTTGTAGGTTGCAAGGAAGATAGGAAAAGTACAACTGGTACCTGTCAATTCCTAGGTGGAAGACTGATTTCATGGAGTAGCAAGAAGCAAACAAGTGTGGCTATCTCCACTGCATAATCAGAATATGTGGCTGCAGGAAGTTGTTGTGCTCAACTTCTATGGATACAACATCAGCTTGAGGATTATGGTATTCAAGTAAGTAGAACTCCACTATTTTTTGATTCTACTAGTGCGATATCTATTGCAAACAATCCTGTTTCCCATAGTAGAACTAAACATATTGAAATAAAATATCATTTTCTTAGGGAACATATAGAAAAAGAAGATATTTCACTAGAATATGTAAATACAGATAATCAACTAGCTGACATGTATACTAAGCCTTTAGAAGAAACCAAATTCAATAGGTTTAAAATTGAATTAGGTATGATAAACTTAGAATAAGTTTATAAAATTGGCTAAGTAAAATAGTGTCGACACACAGAGTTGTCTGTGTCGAGACAGAAAATTGGTGTCGACGCTTCAGAGAAAAGGTGTCGACACATCTAGGAAGTAGGTGTCGACACTTCAAAAAATTAGTGTCGACACATGATAAGTAGGTGTCGACACATCCAAGGTGGTGTCGACACTTAGGCTTTACTCAGAATTAGTGAAGTAAAGTCTCGACTATGTGTCGAGCTAAGTGGTGTCGACACATAAACAAGTGTCGACACATAAATTATGTTGACTAAACTTATGTCGACACATAGGTGTCGAGACATTATAAGTCGGTGTCGACACTTTTCAACAGTGTCGACACAATTTGAGTTTGTTAGCGCGCCCTTTCATCTTCAATCCTAGAAAGTTATAAATAGGATTTCACCATTGACTGTCGACACGCTCACTAAAGTTTCAAGACCAAACTTGTGTGTCGACACCTCTCTTCTCTCAATTCAAATTCTTCAAACCCTAATGGCGCCCAAGCTCGAGGAGAACGTAAATGAAGGCTATGAACTAGTGCGGCACGCATTTGATGACGCAGATTCAGAGATCAAGGATGTGGTAACCCTAGTTGCAAACTCAGGGTTAGATTTTCTTGTTTCAGAGCCAACCAAAATCTGGAAGAAAGAAGTTCTAGAATTTCTGAATGGAGCAACCCTAGACGAATCTGGATTCAAGATAAAGTCAAGGGTTCATGGAGAAAAGGTGAAGATCTCACCTAAAAATCTGAGAAAGATACTTCAGTTACCAAGGACTAAGGAAGAAGAGAATGTTTCTGCTTCTAAAACTAGGGACGCATTAACTTGGTGTGGTTTGGATTCCAATATGAAAATTGGATCAGTGTTCAATAGAAAGGGGATGCACTGCCAAGGCAAATTTCTCTCAGAAATTGTTGGCAAGGTGATCTTGAGTAAGCCTGGAGGGCATGACAGGGTATCAGCCCATATGTTCAGTCTCATGACAAGGATTATCTTCACATTGAAAACTGATTGGTCTGTAGTAGTCTTTAATAAGATTAAAGAGAGCATGAAGAAGCCCAATTTGGGTAGGATACTAAGTCTTTACTTGACCGGTAGTATACCAGAAGTAATGAGCCAAGCTGTTGGATCTAAAATAAATCACATGAGGAAGATGGACATGAGACTCTTCTCAAGATGGGATAGGGTCTTGACCAAGAAATTGCCAACACCTGAAAAGGTAACACCTCAAAAGAAGAAGAAGAAGACAGCCCCAGTGGCTCAAGTATCATCCAGCAGTTCAGAAGAACAAGTTGTCTTCACTCCTGATGAAGAAGACACTGGAGATGCTGGAAAGTCTCCAGCTCAACAAGATGATGCAGACAGGCAGGGGGAGCTACCACAGGCTAGCCCTCTTCACCAGGATTCTATCCAGGGGGAGCCTCTAATAGTGGAAGAGCTAACTCCACTAGAAAGTGAACAAGCCACTCAAATCATTCTTGAGGTACTCACTGAAATCAATAACTCAGTTTTCCCTATAAAGGATAATGTTTTGTCTGATTCATTAAATAATGTTAATCAGCAACCTCAAACACTTAGCCAACCCCCAGATGTTATCATGGAGGACACATCTGTTGCAGCTCAAGTTGTATCTGATCAAGTGGTTGATGAGACAAGAGAATCTCCATCACAACCTCAACAAGAGTTTACAATGGAAGATCTCTTCCTTAATCTGGATCAAACAGACTTTGAGAAAGCAAGTGCTGCTACTGAGGGGGAGAATGCTCATGTTGAGGGGGATCAAGTAGTAATTGTTGAAGAACCTGCAAGGAAAGAGCCTGAGAAGCCAAAGAATGTTGAGGAGCTACCTAGGGAGAGGGTAGACATAGCAAGCACATCAGCATCTGAAGATGAGGAGGCTGTCAGAGATAAAAAGAGAAAGTTTCAAGTCTTCAAGAGGAGAAGCCAAAATTATAAGAAAGCTCTGCAAACCATTGCACCACAGCCTCTATCACAGCCAGCACCATCTGTAGATTACAGTTCTCTGATGGTTACAATGCAAATCAAGCTTGATGAGCACAGGAAAGCTATAGAAACATATATGGATGAGGGTCATAAGTATCTACAATTTGACCTGGCCCAAGACATTAAGTCTATTAGATTTGTGTTGGGTACATTGGTCTAAATGTACCTGATTTGAAGAAGCCTCACCCAAATCAATGATATACATCAAAATGTATTTGATGTGTTTTGAGTTTACTTGTGCAGGCTAAGTATTTGCATGAAAGAAGAAAAAGTTTCTAAGTCCATGTGTCGACACCCAGAGGGAAAGTGTCGACACTTAAGAAGACTTGTGTCGACACCCAGGCAAGCAGTGTCGACACTTGAAGTATTTGTGTCGACACCAGGGATGCTGAGTCGACACCAGACAGAAAGTGTCGACACAAGGAGTTGTGTCGACACTCAATGAAGAAGAGTGCTGTGAAGCTGTGTCGACACTTAGCAGTTGTGTCGACACCCAGTGAAACTGTGTCTACACCAGAAAGTGTCGACACTTGGAGGCTGTGTCGACACTCAGCAAAAGTCAGCAGAAACTAAGTACAAGTGTCGACACCCAGAACAATATGTCGACACTCAACAGAAGAGTCAACACTTGAAGTAAGTGTCGACACCCAGAACAATGTGTCGACACTTAGCAGAAGAGTCAACACTTGAAGTAAGTGTCGACACCCAGAACAATGTGTCGACACTCACCTGAAGACTCAACACTTGAAGAAAGTGTCGACACAAGGAGCTGTGTCGACACTTAGTAAAGATCAGCAAAGTTCAACAAAAATATTCTAAGTACAAGTGTCGACACTAAGGGAATGTGTCGACACTCAGCCAGAGTCTCGACAGAAGAAGAATGTGTCGACACCCAGAGCAATGTGTCGACACTCAGCAAGTATCAACACTGAAGACATGTGTCGACACCAAGAAGAAGTGTCGACACTCAGCGAGTTCAACACATGAAGATGTGTCGACACAAAGGTGTTGTATCGACACTTAGAAGAATTCAGCAAAATACTGAAGTACAAGTACTTATGTCGACACTCAATTTCAGTGTCGACACATGAAGAAGAAGTAGTGTCGAGACATAAAATCTATAACACAAGAAGTTGTGTCGACACCTTGTAGGCTAGTGTCGACACTTAGACAACATGTGTCGACACTTGATCTATAAGTGTCGACACTTAAAGACAGATAGTTTCGACACTTCTAGATAGTTACAGAATTTTCAAGAACTGACTGGATGACTTGACAGCTGCCATTGCAGCCGATCTACAGCACCTGTTAGAGTTGTCAGAAATCAGTTATGGACCGGACCAGCCGGTTACCATGAAGAAGGCCTATAAATTGGCTTACACTGTTTACAGAACAGGTTGTTGAGACAGATCAAGTGGCTGTTCAGACAAGTAATACAAAGAAGATCTAGCTATCAAGTGAAAATCTAAGAAGTTGGAGAGAGAGAGCTCCATCCAAGAAATCAGCCGTTGGAACTAGGCTGAGAAGAAGGGTTCAAATTTATTCTGGATCTTAAGTAGCAGAGATTAAGGATCAACTGCAGAAGGGGTCAATCTAATTGAGTTCTACATTCAAGAAGCTTTGAAGAAAGCTAAGTCAGATTGATTTCAGCTGATTTCTTCCAAGAACTCATCAAGAATCTCACAACTCTTCTAACTTGTCACTGAGTTGTTGAGTTATAATTTTTGTATTCATTTTATCTTGTAGGATCTTTTGGATCTGAGTCTTGTAAGCCTTTAATTATAAAGGCTGAGTGTAGGGCTTGAGAGCCTGAGTGTAGGAGATTGAAATCTCTGAGTGTAGGCCTTGGTGGCTGAGTGTAGGCCTTGGTGGCTGAGTGTAGGCCTTTGTGGTTGAGTGTAGTCTTTGTGAAGAAGCTGAGTTGTAGGGCCTTGGGCCTGAGGTGTAGAAACCAGTTTTGGGTTTTGAGATAGTGGAGGAGTTTGGCTGAATCTAGTACACTGCTATATAGGCGAAGGGGGAAAGTGGATGTACCCAAACCTTGGGGAACCACTATAAAACTGTGTGTCTTCTGTGTGCTGTGGTTTGCTGTGAATACTGTGTGATTGCTGTGCAATAGTAGATATAAATCTGTGTTAAAAACTGATTGCTGCCATACAAAGTTAAAAAGAATTTGGTCACCTATTCACCCCCCCCCCCCTCTAGGTGTTTAGGTACTATATCTTTCAAGTGGTATCAGAGGGAGGTTACTCAAAAAGGGACATAACTGTCTGAGTAGATCCTGATTAGCAGATTCAGTCTAAGTGAATTATAGAATCAAGAAAATCAAGAACCATGAGTTCCACTGAAAATCACAAGGAATTGGGATCCATGAAGTTACCCATATGTAGGAAAGAGATCTTTGGGATCTGGAAGGAAAGGGTGAGACTCTTTATGGAAGCCTCAGATCCTAGGATTTATATCACAGTAAAAGAAGGGTCATATGTGCCCATGAAGGTGTCAGTATTAGATGCAAATAAGAGAACTCCAAAGGATTTCTCTGAAATGACAAAGAATGAAATTGTTCTAGCCACCATGGACAAAAGGGCTCAAAACATTATAGTGAGTGCTATAGATGCTGCAACTTTTCAGAATCTGATACACTGTAAGACAGCTAAAGAAATGTGGGATACACTTATTGTGTATATGGAGGGTTCTGAAGAAGTCAGGCAAGACATAAAATCCTTGCTCAATCAAGAATATGAAAGTTTTAGACAAGGAAAAGCTGATAGCATAACTGAGTGTTATAAGAAGTTTTACAGGATTGTGAATGAGCTCATGTCCTATGGAAGAGAGTTCAGTAATTATGAACTCAATGATAAGTTTCTAAGGTCCCTAACAAAATATTGGGACACCAAGATCTGTGCCATTAGAGAAATGGCAAAGTTGGGAGAAATTCCTCCACCAACACTATTTGGTAAACTGCTGTCCTATGAAATGCAGTTAATGGTGAGGAAAGAAGAGGAGAAATTCACAAGAAGTGAACACAAAGAAAGGACAGTGGCCTTCAAGACAGAAGCCCCCAGAAAGTATATAAGTAAGTCACCTTCTCCACCACCAAAAGCAGCTGAATCTGAGTCAGATGAGTCAGTCAGCAGAAAATCTGAAAGCAGTGAAAGTGATGAGGACTTTGCTGCCTTCACAAGACATTTTCAGAAATTCTTAAAAAAGAAACAGTGGAGGACAAGGCCATCTACTTCACAGAAAAAAGAAGACTATTATCAGGATAAAAAGTCTTCAAAGAAAGACAGGAAAAAGACTAAGTCTGGCAAGTCAACTCTTTCAAAAATAGTTTGCTATTGCTGTAATAGACAAGGTCATGTTGTTGCAGATTGTCCAGAAAAAAGGAAGGAGTCTAGTGACAAGAAAAAGACTCAATACAAGGGCAAGAAGGAGAAGTCTTTTGTTGCCAAAAAGGACAAGAGCCTGTCAGATATCTCTTCTTCAGAAACTGAGTCAGATGCTGAGGCATATATAGGGCTGTTTGCTGAGGAAGAAGAAGAAGAGTTCATGCAGATTATGAATTCTATATATGAACAAGAAGACTGTCAGTGCCAAGGACTAATGACATTGATAGAAAGTGACAAAATCCTGGAGCA
This sequence comes from Platanthera guangdongensis, assembly GCA_039583875.1. NCBI lineage: Eukaryota > Viridiplantae > Streptophyta > Magnoliopsida > Asparagales > Orchidaceae > Platanthera > Platanthera guangdongensis. The sequence goes on along the minus strand of CM077160.1, from coordinate 18,230,980 downwards.
GCCAGGACCTAGTAAGGTACAAAGTTGAACTTTAAGTTCAGTTTCTTGTGCCAGTACAGAATCATATTCATCCTCATCAAATGATGAGAGTGCATCTGAGTCTGAAGAAGATATTCATCAGTTAATAGATGAATATAGAGTTCTGTTGCAAGCTTATAAGAAGAGCAAGTCCCTAGTCAAAAGTCAGGCAAAGGAAATTGCTATTCTCAAAGCTGCTGCAACTGATTTTGAGAAGTTGTTTGATCAAAAGCTTAATGAGATAGCCAGATTGAAGCACATAACTGTGATTCAAATGGGAACTATATCATTTAAGAATGATGAAATCAAGAGTCTGGAGATTAATCTTCAGAAGGAGAAGGACTTAGTTGCTAGGTTTTCTAAACCAAAGTCTGTTTTACCCATAATTGATGAATTTATTCATCACAAAGGTAAAGCTGGACTGGGGTTTACTAGACCTACAAGGATTGTTCAGTCCAAGTCCAAGTCCAAGGGCAAAGCCCCAACTCTCAACAAGTCTGTTGTAGATAAAACAGCAAAGATAGTACCTAAGCAAAGGTACAATAAGTTTGAGTGTTGGTGCTGTGGCAAGGTAGGTCACTATGCAATGGAATGTTGGCACAATGCTTGTGCCAAAGTGAGTAGCAATCTGCCTGTTGGAAAACCAGCAGGTAGCCTTGTCAGGATGCAAACTAACAAGTATCAAGGACCCAAGAATTCTTTGGGTTCTAAGGTTCATTAATCTGTTTTGCAGGTGAGTCCAAGTGGCCATGCCCCAATATGGTACTTGGACAGTGGATGTTCCAAACATATGACTGGAACAAGGGAATTACTAAAGGACTACACACCAATAAAGGATGGTCCAAAAGTCACCTTTGGTGGTTCTGAAAAAGGAATCATCAAATGGTTTGGTAACATTTCTAGTAACTTAGTTACCATTACTCAAGTGGCTTATGTTAAAGGTTTGAAACACAACCTAATTAGTATAAGTCAATTAAGTGATGTAGGATATGACATCTCATTTGTCTAAGATGGTTGTCATATCAGGAGGTCAAATGATCAAGAGATCATTTTGACAGGCTATAGAAAGAGGAATGTCTACTGCCTAGACATTATGTGTGAGACCAATGGTTCTCAAGTGTGTCTTGTAGCTGATGAGAAAGTCTCTCATTGTGTCAAATGGCACAAGAGGCTAGCCCATCTAAACTACAAGACAATTGGCAAACTCTTTAGCAAAGAGTTAGTGAGGAATGGTCCTCAAGTTAAGTGTATTAAAGATGGTATTTGCTCAGCTTGTCAAAAGGGCAAGCAGACTAGATCCACCTTTAGAAGCATAGAAAACAAAGATGTTGTGAGGTGCTTATACCTCTTGCATATGGATCTTTTTGGTCCAATGTCAGTTCACAGCCTAGGTAGGAAGGTCTATACCTTTATAGTTATAGATGACTACTCAAGGTTTTCCTGGGTGTTCTTTCTTAGACAGAAATCTGAAACACACAATGTCTTCTATAGCTTTGTTAGACAAATTCAGAATGAACTAAATAGTACAGTGGTCAAAATAAGACGTGACCATGGTACTGAGTTTCAGTCTGATAGCATGACAAAACTATGTGAAGACTTTGGGATATTTCAAGAGTTTTCTTCACCAAGAACACCTCAGCAAAATGGCATTGCTGAAAGGAAGAATAGAACCTTGATTGAGGCTGGTAGGACCCTATTAAGTGATACATCACTACCAGAATACTTCTGGGCTGAAGCAGTCAATACTGCATGCCATGTTATTAATAGGGCTACTATAACTAAAAGCCTCAACAAGACCCCCTATGAGGTTGTGAAAGGCAGGAAACCAAACCTATCCTACTTCAGGATCTTTGGTTGTAAGTGCTTTATACTTAACAATGGAAAGTTTTACTTGACTATGTTTGCTGCCAAGTCCCAAGAGGGAATTTTTGTTGGGTACAACAACAATAGTAAGGCTTATAGTGTCTACAACTTGTCTACTCAAGTTGTAGAAGAGACTGTACATGTAGTATTTGATGAAACTAGGCTTATTAACAATGAGTTATCTAGTAGTGTATGCAACCCCACAGGTTTAACAAAGAAGATGAACAAGCTCACTATAGAAGAAGAACCTACTGCAAGACAGTAAGTAGAAGACAGTGGCTGTTGTCTAGGGGAAGTACTACATGTACCAACTGCAGATGAAGTACAAGGAGTACAGCAAGATGATGAAGTTGAAGCAGTTCAACCTGAAGTAAGGATGCCTCCAGCCAATAGGCATCTTAGAGATCATCCAGGTGAGCAAATCATTGGTGATCCAAGACAAGGGGTACAAACAAGGAGAAGAAACCTGAATGCAGCAATCTACTCCACTTTCCTATCCCAAGTTGAACCTAAGAAGTTTGAAGAAGTTATCCTAAACCCACATTGGATTGAAGCAATGCAAGAAGAGCTGAATCAGTTCAAGAGGTGCAAGGTCTGGGAGCTTGTTCCTAAACCAAAAGACCACAACATAATTGGAACCAAGTGGATCTATAGGAACAAGATGGATGAACATGGAGTCATCATTAAGAACAAAGCAAGATTGGTTGCTAAAGGATATAGGCAGGAAGAAGGTATTGATTTTGATCAAACCTTTGCTCCAGTAGCCAGACTGGAAGCCATAAGGATGTTCCTGGCCTATACAACCTTTCAAGATTTTAAAGTTTACCAAATGGATGTCAAGTCAGCATTTCTGAATAGTAATCTTAAAGAGGAAGTCTATGTGGAACAGCCATCAGGTTTTGTTGATTCAACTCTACCTAATCATGTCTATAGACTTAGGAAAGCTTTATATGGGTTAAAGCAAGCCCCTAGGGCTTGGTATGAAACATTGTCAAGTTTCCTCATTGAGAATAAGTTCACAAGGGGGAAAATAGACAAGACTCTATTTCTTAGGGACTCTAGAGGCAAAGTAATACTAGTCCAAATATATGTAGATGACATTATATTTGGGTCTACTGAAAGTAGCCTTTGCAAAAAGTTTGCAAAACTAATGCAAGGTCAATTTGAGATGAGTAGTATGGGAGAGCTAAAGTTCTTCTTGGGTCTCCAAGTAAGACAGACTGAGAATGGATTATCCATCTGCCAGTCCAAGTTCACCCTAGAACTCATAAGGAAGTATGGTATGGATTCATCCAGCACCATGAATACTCCTATGGGGTCAAGTATGTCTCTTAGCAAGGATGATGCAGGGAAACATGTAGATGAAACCTTGTATAGAGGGATAGTTGGCTCCCTATTATACTTGACTGCAAGTAGACCAGATATAATGTATGCTACATGTGTATGTGCAAGGTATCAAGCCTGCCCTAAAGAGTCTCATTTGACAGCAGTCAAAAGGATATTGAGATATCTAAAGGGCACTCCTTATCTAGGCCTCTGGTACCCTAGGAATGGGGATTTTGAACTAACAGGTTATTCAGATACAGACTTTGCAGGATGCAAAGAAGACAGAAAAAGCACAACTGGAACATGTCAATTCCTAGGTGGAAGACTGATTTCTTGGAGTAGCAAAAAGCAAACAAGTGTAGCTATCTCCACTGCAGAATCAGAGTATGTGGCTGCAGGAAGTTGATGTGCTCAACTTCTGTGGATACAACATCAGCTTGAGGACTATGGATTTCAGGTAAGTAGAACTCCACTCTTCTGTGATTCTACAAGTACTATTTCAATTGCAAATAATCCTGCTTCCCATGGTAGAACTAAACATATTGAGATAAAATATCATTTTCTTATGGAGCATGTAGAGAAAGAAGATATTTTACTAGAATATGTTAAAACTGATAATCAACTAGCTGATATGTATACTAAGCCCCTAGAAGAAGCTAAGTTCAATAGGTTTAAAATTGAACTAGGAATGATAAACTTAGAGTAAGTTTATAGAATTGGAAATGGATAAGTAAAAAGGTGTCGACACACAAAGATCTATGTGTCGACACAGAATAGTGGTGTCGACACTTCAGGAAAAAGGTGTCGACACATCTAGGAAGTTGGTGTCGACACTTCAGAATATTAGTGTCGACACATGACAAGTTGGTGTCGACACAACCAAGGTGGTGTCGACACATAGTGTTTACTCAGAATTATCTAAGTAAAGTCTCGACTATGTGTCGAGTTAAGTGGTGTCGACACATAAACAAGTGTCGACACATATAATCTCTTGACTAAAATTGTGTCAACACATAGGTGTCGAGACATTATAAGTCAGTGTCGACACTTATTGCCAGTGTCGACACAATTTAAGTTAGCTGCCCGCCTTTTCATCTTCAAAACTAGAAAGGTATAAATAGGGTTTTGCCTTAGTCTGTCGACACGCTTTCAAACGTTTCGAGACCAAAACTTGTGTGTCGACACCTCTCTTCTCTCCAGTCAAATTCTTCAAACCCTAATGGCGCCAAAGCTTGAGGAGAACGTCAATGAAGGCTACGAGCTGGTGCGCAATGCTTTTGATGATGCCGACCAAGAAATCAAGACTGTAGTAACCCTAGTAGCAGACTCAGGGTTAGAATATCTTGTTTCAGAGCCAACAAAAATTTGGAAGAAGGAAGTCTTGGAATTCCTTAATGTAGCTAAGGTAGACGACACTGGATTGAAGATCAAGTCCAGGCTCCATGGTAAAAAGGTGAAGGTGTCACCAAAAAGTCTGAGAACAGTCCTTCAGTTGCCAAGAACTAAGGAAGCAGAAGAGATTACTGCTTCCAGGACCAGAGATGCATTGACATGGTGTGGTCTGGATTCTAAGATGAAGATTGGTTCAGTTTTCAATAGAAAAGGAATGAACAGTCAGGGGAAATTCCTGGCTGAAATTGTTGGGAAAGTGATATTGAGCAAGCCAGGAGGGCATGACAGAGTGTCTGCCCATATGTTCAGCATTATGACCAGAATAATCTTCAATCTGAAAACTGACTGGTCTATAGTAGTTTTTGAAAAGATCAAGGAAAGCCTGAAGAAGCCCAATTTGGGCAGGATCTTAAGTCTCTACCTTGCTGGAAGTATCCCAGAGGTAATGAGTCAAGCTACTGCTAGTAAAATCAACCACATGAGAAGAATGGACATGAGGATCTTCTCCAGATGGGACAGGGTGTTGTCTAAGGAGATGCCAACCCCTGAGAAGATAATTCCTGAGAAAGTATCACCTCCAAAGAAGAAGAGGAAAACTACTCCAGTGGCACAGGTTTCCACTAGCAGCTCTGGTAGTGAAGAGCAAGTGGTCTTCACACCTGATGAGAATGAGGAAGGAACTGCTGTAAAGTCTCCAGCTCCTCAAGATGTTGCTGAAATCCAGGGGGAGCCATTAGTTGTGGAAGAACCCACTCCTCTTGAGAGTGAGCAAGCTACAAAAACAATTCTTGAGGTAATCACTGAGCTTAATGCTTTAGTTTTTCCTATAGAGGATACTGATTTGTCTGATGTTTATCAGCAACCACAGACAGATAGTCAAGTTCCAGAAGTTGTCATGGAAGACACTTCTGTTATAGCTCAAGTTGTTTCTGATCCAGTGGTAGATGAGCACAGAATTTCTCCTGCTCATTCTCCACAAGAGTATACCATGGAAGATTTATTTCTAAATCTGGATCAAGAAGATTTTGACAAGGAAACTGCTGCTGCTGAGGGGGAGAATGCTCCACTTGAGGGGGAGCAAGTGCCAATTCATGAAGAACCTGCAAGGCAAGAGACTGAGAAGGCACCAGATGTGCAGAAGGAGATTCCCCCAAGCCCTAAGGAGAGGGTAGAAATTGCTAGCTCCTCAGCTTCTGAAGATGAGGAGGCAGCAAGAGCTAAGAAGAAGAAATTTCAGGTGTTCAGAAGAAAGAGCCAAAATTATAAGAAGGCTCTCCAAACTGTTACTCCACAGCCTATATCACAGCCAGCTCCAACTGTTGATTATAGTGCACTGATGGTTGCAATGCAAATTAAACTGGATGAACAAAGGCAAGCTATTGAGAAGTATGTTGATGAAGGGAAGAAATCTTTGCAATTTGATCTGGCCCAGGATATACAGTCAATAAGATTTGAGATGAATATTAATAAGAAGGAGATGACAGACTGCTTCCACAAGGGAGGGAATGCAGTGGTGTACTTGGCTACACACCAGGAGAAGATAAAAGCACAAGTTGATGACTTTGCAGTCAAGCAAGGATATGTCCTTGAAAATCAAATTAGGATGAATGATAATTTGACTGCATCTCACAATGCTATAGTCACAGAGCTGAAGAATCTAGCTGCAGGGCAGACTCCAACTACAGAAAAAGCAGATTTTGACAAAATATTCCAAGAAGAAATAACTGCTGTTAAGACTGCCATCCAAGATTCTCAAAAGTTGATAACTGACAAACTCCAAAGGTTAAAACCTTTCTTTAAAGATGGAGTTAATTATTTGGATATTCAAGTGAGATTTCAGAAAGATGATGTCAGGGATCATATAGAAAGAGAAGTCATAAAGGGGGAGAGAGTGTTAGTCAAGGCCAGCTCTGATCATGCTAAGTGGATATCTAATTCTATCAGAGCAACTCTTGGATATCCTCCTCTTTGTGATGATGATAATGTTGCTGAATCTGGAATTCATCCTGCATATCTTGGAGGGGAGCAACCTGAAGTGGCTCAAGTAATCTACCCTCCTCCAGATTTTGACATGATTCATGCTGACATACAGTCCATGTATAACCCACCTGGGGGTAAGGATAATGTCATCATAGAAAAGGTAGTCTAGCCAATCTCTGAAGCTATGCAGAAAGAAGAAGAGACTAGATTGTCTAAAAAGAGGTTCAGGGAGCAAGCTGAACAAAGACCTGACTTTGAGCAGTGGAGCCCCACCTCTAGGAACATTATTTTGACTGCATGGAAAGCTGCAAAAGATAACATTCAAGACAGGAACAAGTGGTTTTCTGAGGCTGAATGGAGAAAGCATGAGACAAGGCAGGAGGCAATAGTCCAATATAGAAGAAAGGCCAAGATGGGAAAGCTACCTCCTACTGCTCAGGAGCCTAACAAGTACTTTCCCAAGCCTTATCATTATTTTGAAAGGCAAAAGATTAAGGCTGAGGAACTAAAGAAGAAAGATCTGAAAGGCAAGAAGCCTGCTGATGCTGAAGTTGCTGAAGCTCCTGTTCAAGCCAAAGTACAAGCTGGAAAAGGAATAGTGATCAAGGAGCCTGAATAGAAATAGAATTAGAATTTTCTTAAAAGTTTACTATGTAATCTTTTTGATGTAAAACATTCTGTAAACTTTTGAAAATGAATATGACAGATATTAGAACAATGTGTTATATGTTAAATCTATTTCATATTTGTTCTGTGATGATGTCTATGTATACATGTTTAATTGATACATGTTTATGATTGCCCTGCTATATATAATCATGCTTTACATCATTGTGTAATTTTATTATAAATGGTGTATATCATTGACTAAGGGTTATGACTTCTCCAAATAGGGGGAGATTGTTGGGTACATTGGTCTAAATGTACCTGATTTGAAGAAGCCTCACCCAACTGAATGATATATATCAAAATGTATTTGATGTGTTTTGAGTTTACTTGTGCAGGCTAAGTATTTGCAGGAAAGAAGAAAAAGTTTCTAAGTCCATGTGTCGACACCCAGAGGGAAAGTGTCGACACTTAAGAAGACTTGTGTCGACACCCAGTCAAGCAGTGTCGACACTTGGAGTATTTGTGTCGACACCAGGGATGCTGAGTCGACACCAGACAGAAAGTGTCGACACAAGGAGCTGTGTCGACACTCAATGAAGAAGAGTGCAGTGAAGCTGTGTCGACACTTAGCAGTTGTGTCGACACCCAGTGAAATTGTGTCTACACCAGAAAGTGTCGACACTTGGAGGCTGTGTCGACACTCAGCAAAAGTCAGCAGAAACTAAGTACAAGTGTCGAAACCCAGAACAATGTGTCGACACTCAACAGAAGAGTCAACACTTGAAGTAAGTGTCGAGACCCAGAACAATGTGTCGACACTTAGCAGAAGATTCAACACTTGAAGTAAGTGTCGACACCCAGAACAATGAGTCGACACTCAACTGAAGACTCAACACTTGAAGAAAGTGTCGACACAAGGAGCTGTGTCGACACGTAGTAAAGATCAGCAAAGTTCAACAAAAATATTCTAAGTACAAGTGTCGACACTAAGGGAATGTGTCGACACTCAGCCAGAGTCTCGATAGTAGAAGAATGTGTCGACACCCAGAGCAATGTGTCGACACTCAGTAAGTATCAACACTGAAGACATGTGTCGACACCAAGAAGAAGTGTCGACACTCAGCGAGTTTAACACATGAAGATGTGTCGACATAAAGGTGTTGTGTCGACACTTAGAAGAATTCAGCAAAATACTGAAGTACAAGTACTTGTGTCGACACTCAATTTCAGTGTCGACACATGAAGAAGAAGTAGTGTCGAGACATAAAATCTATAACACAAGAAGTTATGTCGACACCTTGTAGGCTAGTGTCGACACTTAGACAACATGTGTCGACACTTGGTCTATAAGTGTCGACACTTAAAGACAGATAGTCTCGACACTTCTAGACAGTTACAGAATTTTCAAGAACTGACTGGATGACTTGACAGCTGTCATTCCAGCCTGTCTACAGCACCTGTCAGAGTTGTCAGAAATCAGTTATGGACCGGACCAGCCGATTCTTCCTTAGATGATTTTTCGTCTTACGCCTCTGAGCTCCTCTTTGACTCATCCTTGCTCCTTGTCTGCTCTTGCATAAACACAGCCCTGTACTTGAAAGTAAGTGCACTCCAATAGAGAGAGTACACGTAGGCCAACACACTGATCTGCTCAACGAGGGATTACGTCGTGCAAACCCGTGTATATTGACCTACCGCACCCTGACATTGGTGTGCACTTAGCGTGGAATAACTGCAAGCACAACTTAAGAGGTTTCATCAAATACATTGTGAATTCATCTTAGCTTGACAGGTGGCTTCCTCAAATCCAGGTAATTGTGGATACAATACCCAACAAAGGGTTCAGATTTATTTTGGATCTTAAGTAGCAGAGATCAAGGATCAACTGCAGAAGGGGTCAATCTAATTGAGTTCTACATTCAAGAAGCTTTGAAGAAAGCTAAGTCAGATTGATTTCAGCTGAGTTCTTCCAAGAACTCATCAAGAATCTCACAACTCTTCTCTCTTGTCACTGAGTTGTTGAGTTATAATTTTTGTATTCATTTTATCTTATAGGATCCTTTGGATCTAAGTCTTGTAAGCCTGTAATTATAAAGGCTGAGTGTAGGGCTTGAGAGCCTGAGTGTAGGAGATTGAAATCTCTGAGTGTAGGCCTTGGTGGCTGAGTGTAGGCCTTGGTGTCTGAGTGTAGGCCTTTGTGGCTGAGTGTAGGCTTTGTGAAGAAGCTGAATTGTAGGGCCTTGGGCCTGAGGTGTAGGAACCAGTTTTGGGTTCTGAGATAGTGGAGGAGTTTGGCTGAATCTAGTACACTGCTAGATAGGCGAAGGGGGAAAGTGGATGTACCCAAACCTTGGGGAGCCACTATAAAACTGTGTGTCTTCTGTGTGCTGTGGTTTGCTGTGAATACTGTGTGATTGTTGTGCAATAGTAGATATAAATCTGTGTTAAAAACTGATTGCTGCCATATAAAGTTAAAAAGAATTTGGTCACATATTCACGCCCCCCCCCCCCCCTCTAGGTGTTTAGGTACTATATCTTTCAATTTGAGATGAATCTAAATAAGAAGGAGATGACTGACTGCTTCCATAAGGGAGGGAATGCAGTAGTCTATCTAGCTACTCATCAAGAGAAAATTAAAGCTCAAGTGGATGAACTTGAAGTAAAGCAAGGATATGTAATAGAGAATCAAATCAGAATGAATGATAACTTGACAGCTTCTCACAATGCTATTGTCACTGAACTTAAGAGTATAGCAACTGCCCAGAATGTAGCCCTGACTACTGCCAAAGAGGAATTTAATAAAGAATTGCAAGAGAGCCTCATTGCTGTAACTTCTGCCATTCAAGATTCCCAGAAGCTCCTCACTGGAAAACTCCAAAGGTTAAAACCTTTCTACAAGGATGGAGTCAATTATCTAAATGCCCAAATCAGATTTCAGAAAGATGATTTAAGAGATCATATTGAAAGAGAAGTCATAAAGGGGGAGAGGGTGTTAGTCAAAGCAGGCTCTGATCATGCAAAATGGATTTCCAATTCCATCAGAGCCACTCTTGGTTATCCTCCTTTATGTGATGATGACAATGTAGCAGAATCTGGGATACATCCTGCATATCTAGGAGGGGAGCAACCTGAAGTGGCTTAAGTAATCTACCCTCCTCCAGATTTTGATATGGTACAAGCAGATATACAGTCTATGTATAGCCCACCTGAGGGACAGCAGAATGTCATCATAGAAAAGGTGGTTCAGCCAGTATCTGAGGCTATACAAGAAGCTATACTGAAAGAACAAGCTGAACAAGAAGCTAGATTGTCTAAGAGGAGGTTCAGAGAGCAAGCTGAACAAAGGCCTAATTTTGAACAGTGGAGCCCCACTTCAAGAAATATTATTTTGACTACTTGGAAGGCTGCCAAAGATAATATTCAAGACAGAAACAAGTGGTATTCTGAACTAGAATGGAGAAAGCATGAAAACAGGCAAGAAGCTATAGTGCAATATAGAAGAAAGGCAAAGATGGGAAAGCTACCTCCTACTGTCTAGGAGCCTAGTAAGTACTCTCCCAAGCCTTATCATTACTTTGAGAGGCAGAAGATTAAAGCTGAAGATCTAAAGAAGAAGGATCTGAAAGGGAAGAAGCCTGCTGATACTGAAGATGCTGAAGCCCCTGTGCAAGCAAAGATACAGACTGGGAAGGGCATAGTTATCAAGGAGGCTGAGCAGGAATAGAATAGAATTTATCTTTAGTTTACAGTTGTAATCTTTTGATGTTAAACATTCTGTAAACTTTTGTATAATGAATATGATAAAGTTGTAAGAACAATATGATGTGTTATAAATCTATTTCATAATTATTCTGAGATGATATCTGTGTATACATGTTTGTTTGATACATGTTTATGTACTTTCCCTGACTGCATAATCCTGCTTTACATTATGCTATGATTTTATTCTGTATGGTGTATATCATTGACTAAGGGTTATGACTTCTCCGAATAGGGGGAGATTGTTGGGTACATTGGTTTAAATGTACCTGCTTTGAAGAAGCCTCACCCTACTCAATGATATACATCAAAATGTATTTGATGTGTTTTGAGTTTAGTTGTGCAGGTTAAGTATTTACAGGGAAAGCTGAAAAGATTCTAAGTCCATGTGTCGACACCCAGGAGCAAAGCGTCGACACTTAAGAAGACTTGTGTCGACACCCAGGCAAGCAGTGTCGACACTTGGAGTACTTGTGTCGACACCAGGGATGCAGAGTCGACACCAGACAGAAAGTGTCGACACATGAAGGCTGTGTCGACACTCAATGAAGAAAAGTCCAGTGAAGCAGTGTCGACACTTAGAAGCAGTGTCAACACCCAGAGGAACTGTGTCTACATCAGAAAGTGTCGACACTTGGAGGCTGTGTCGACACTCAACAAAAGTCAGCAGAGTCTAAGTATAAGTGTCGACATAATGAACAATATGTCGATACACAGCAGAAGACTCAACACATGAAGAAAGTGTCGACATAATAAAGAATGTGTCGACGCTCAGCAGAAGACTCAATACAAGAAGAAAGTGTCAACACTAGGAGGCTGTGTCGACACTCAGCAAAGTTCAACAAAAATTCTAAGTACAAGTGTCGACACAAAGGAGATGTGTCGACACTTAGTCAAAGTCTCAACAAAAGAAGAATGTGTCGACACAAGGAGCTGTGTCGACACTCAGCAAGTATTAACACAGAAGGCATGTGTCGACACCAAGAAGATGTGTCGACACTGAACAAGTTCAACACATGAAGATGTGTCGACACAAAGGAGTTGTGTCGACACTTACAAGAATTCAAATAAGTACTGAAGAACAAGAAGTTGTGTCGACACACAATATCAGTGTCGACATATGATGAAGAAGCAGTGTCGAGATATAAATTCTACAACACAAGGAGTTGTGTCGACACCTTGAAGGCTAGTGTCGACACTTAGTCAACTTGTGTCGACACTTGGTCTATAAGTGTCGACACTTAAAGACAGACTGTCTCGACACTTTCAGACAGTTACAGTTATTTCAAGAACTGACTGGATGACTTGACAGCTGCCATTCCAGCCGGTCTACTGCACCTGTCAGAGATATCAGAAAGCTGTTAGGAACCGGATCAGCCGGTCACCATGAAGAAGGCCTATATATAGGCTTATTCTGTCAATAGAAGAAGATGATTCAACACATGATCAACACATCAAGTGATACACAGAAGATCTAGCTATTCATTGAAGAATCAAGTGAAGATCTAGGAAGTTGGAGAGAGAGAGCTCCATCCAAGAAGACAGCCGTTGGAACCAGGCTGTGAAGAAGGGTTCAGACCTAGTTCTGAATCTTAAGTTGTAGTGATTGAAGATCAGCTGCAGAGAATCAATCCTATTGTGTTCTAAATTCAAGAAGCTTTGAAGAAAAGCCAAGTGAGATTATTCTCAGCAGAGTTCTTCCAAGAACTCATCAAGAACCTATCAACTCATCTCTCTTGTCTCTGAGTTGTAGGTATATTCTTTGTATTCTTATTTTCTTGTAGGATCCTTAGAGATCTGAGTTGTAAGCCTGTAATTATAAAGGCTGAGTGGTAGGGCCTGTGTGCCTGAGTGTAGGAGATCTAATTCTCTGAGTGTAGGCCTGTTGTGGCTGAGTGTAGGACTGTTGTGGCTAAGTGTAGGTCTTTGGAGAAGACTGAGTTGTAGGTCCTTGGGCCTGAGCTGTAGGAACCTATTTGGGGTTCTGAGTGTAAGATCTGAGGATCTGAGATAGTGGAGGAGTTTGGCCGAATCTAGTACACTACTAGATAGGCGAAAGGGGAAAGTGGATGTACCCAAACCTTGGGGAACCACTATAAATCTGTGTGTTCACTGTGTGCATGTTTGATTCTGTGATTACTGATTGATTGCTGTGAAGAATTAGTTATAACTCTGTGATATAATCTGAATTCTGCCAAAAAATTAAAAAGATTTAAGTCACCTATTCACCCCCCCCCCTCTAGGTGATTAGGTACAATTTCTTTCAGTTACTCATGGAAACCATCCAACCAATCATAACGTCCTACACAGAGCATTCTAGCAGAAGCAGATTAATAAGTTGCAATAAAGAACCCAGCACTAAAGCATTAATGTCCACTAAAACCAAATAGGAATGTTACAAATACACCAGTACAAGCTTTAAGGCCTTACAAAAATTGTTCACTTCATATTACATGTTTTACAAACCGCGGCACGTAGGAAGGTCACACATGAAATAAAACAGTAAACACTCCAATTAGACCTTCGAGGGCAGGCTTCGCAAAAAGGGCTTTATCCCGCTATTGACCGCTTGGTCCAGCAGCACCTGCAAGCAACAAACCACCGCACGGTGGCAAAACAAGGCAACGGTCAGCAATGCTGACCAAATTATAACGATCCCGCCCCCAGCTCGGGGCAGCGATGATCCTTCCCTGCATTTCATTAGCATAAGCGAGCAATATAACAACTCATTGCTTCACATGCGTTGGCACGGATGGCCACACGCCCCATGCTCTCAGGGCACATTCTCGGTGATCGCAGTCTAAGCCGCTAACTCACCACCATCTCAAGGACGGCAATATCTCGTGAGCAAAATGGTCTTTTAGGCAGACGTTACGACACTTTAATGTCATCAACATCCTATGTCACAACACTTTAATGTTATCGACAGAAAGACCCGACCTCTATGCCCTCGGCATAAAGCAGGAACGGTTCCCACTCAACCCGTTGCTCACTTGCCACGACACTTAAATATCATCGGCACGAGTTAAGTTTCCCCGAAGCCCGTGAATCGAACGTACAATGTTACATAACCCAGTTATGTACTAGTTGGCACCTAGGCCCACAAGTTGGCAAGATCACGCATCCGCCCAGTTTTCCGGGTGTACCTTTGGGTTAATCCCCAAGGCTCCCTGTTGCAATCTACCACGTAGAAAACCCGAAAAACAACCAATCGCGCGGAGTCTTCTCCGGCATTTATGCAATACAACATCACCGATCCAGTCCAATATGTCTGGGTAGGCTTCACACATCATGCCTATGTCTGTTCTCTCTTACGGACTCTAAACAACGGGGACTTCACATATCTACCCGAAGGAACGCCTCCAACTCACCGCAAACTCGTGAGAGCGGGCTTCCTATGCAAAGAAGGAGAGCTACTCATGCTCAAGAAGAGAATCGTTACCCTAGCGTTCCTCTTTGGCGCCATGGAAAAGTAAGCGGATGAAAAGCACCGCACTAGCATTGCCTCCGTGGATCCGGAGTGGGCTCGCGATTTGGAGACTCGAAGCTCCTCCAATGGCCGGATCTAGCTTCTTCTTCCTTCCTTGGCTCTCCTCTCTTTCTAAGATTTAGAAAGACAACCACTCATGAAAAGTGAGGGTTTATAAGGACCAATCCCGGGTATATCCCTTCAGGAACAACCCCCAGCCGTTCGATCATCAATTAAAGAAACGAACGGCTTTGATTCGGGACTGACATGCCCAATCTGGACCGCATACGGCCTGGCACACGCCCGTGTCTAGGGCCGTGTGCCTCATTAGCCGTCAAAATCGGCTCGCCTGGAACAACACACAGGTATCGAACACGCTCGTGTTCGACCTGACACGCCCGTGTTCCACCTGATACGGCCGTGTGGCCGGCCGTGTACCCCCATCGTTTTTTCCCGAAAACAACCCGAGCACTGCACGGGTTCCAGGACACGCCTGTGTCCTTGCCCGTGTCACCTCAACACGCCTGGGCTCCAGGCCGTATACACGGTCTCAACACTCGACACTTCGTCGAGCGAAGATCGTTGACCTGACGACACGGCCTTGGACACGCCCGTATCCTAGGCCGTGTGCCTTGTCTCGACACAATGTCGAGAGCAAAGTGTCGACTTCCCGGGACGAGTGTTGACACGGGTCGACACGCCCTGCGACACGCCCGTGTCGCAGGCCGTGTGCCATGTCTCGACACTTCGTCGAATGCAGGGTGTCGACTTCGCGGGCTAAGTGTCGACACGGGTCGACACGCCCTGCGACACGCCCGTGTCGCAAGCCGTGTGCCCAGTCTCGACACAATGTCGAGATCAAAATGTCGACTTCCCGGCTGAGTGTCGACACAAGCTTGACACGCCCTGGGACACGCCCGTGTCCCAGGCCGTGTGCCTGCAGCCAGAACCGAAAACTGGCCCAAAACGTCCCCCGTCGCTCTTTTGAGTTTCGGGGCGTTACAACTCTCCCCCTCTTAAAAGAATTTCGTCCACGAAATTATGTAAAGGAAAGACATGTGCAAAACCAAAATTTGTACCTGAGCGGAACAACTCCGGATACTCGTCAATCATAGTCTGCTCTCGTTCCCAAGAGAGCTCCTCACGACCGCAATTGTCTCACCGGAACTTGACCATTTTGATCTCTTTATTGTGTAGCCGCTTGACTTCCGAGTCCTCAATCCGCACGGGCTTGACCTTTGTCGTCAGCCCACTAACCACCGACACTTGATCAACCGCGATCACTTGCGTAGGTTCTTGCATTGCCTTCCGAAGCACCGAAATATGGAATATATAATGTAAACCACTAAGCTCCACTGAAAGCTTCAACAGATAGGCTACTTCACCAACTCGCTCCAGAACCTCAAACGTCCCAAGGTACCTCGGGCTTAGCTTTTTCAATCGCCGCACCCGCGAGACACCCTTGAACGTCTTGATCTTTAAGTACACATAGTCGCCCACAGCGAACTCCACGTTCCTGTGCTTGACATTATAGTACTTCGCTTGCCGGTCCTGAGCGATAAGCAACATCTCCCGAATGGTTCTTACCAAAGAAGTAGCATCCTCCACTTCCAATCGCTTATATAACTTTGACTCACCAATTTCTAACCAAGACAACAGCGTGCGACATTTTCTACCATATAGGACCTCGAAAGGCGCCATCTGAATACTCGCTTGGTAGCTATTGTTGTATGCGAACTCCACCAAATAAAGGTGGTCTTCCCATTACTTTCCAAAATCCAAGACACACATGCGAAGCATGTCTTCCATGGTTCTATTGACCCTCTCGGTCTGCCCATCCATTTGCTGATGGAAGGCTGTGCTGAATTTCAACTTTGTTCCCAACATTTGTTGCACTAGCCTTCAATCATTGGACGTGAACCACCCATCTCGGTCACTCACGATGCTGCGGGGCACACCATGAAGCCGTACTATGTTATCCACATAAAGTTTTGCCAACTTAACCACCAGATCATCCTTCCTATGCGGAATGAAATGTGACACCTTCATTAACCGATCCACGACCACCCAAATGACGTCGTTCCCCTTTTGCGACCTTGGCAAACCGTGCACAAAGTCCATAGAGATGTCGTCGAATTTCCACTCCGGAATAGGCAAGGACTTAAGAAATCCTCCCGGCTTTTGGCACTCCGCCTTCACCAAGGCGCAAGTTTGACACTTTGCTACGTATAGCGCCACATCCTTTTTCAAACCCGGCCACCAAAATAGTTTCTTCACATCACGGTACATCTTCGTGCTCCCCGGGTGAATCAAGTACTTGGTATGGTGTGCCTCGTACAACAACTCCACCCGCAAATTACCCACACTTGGGACGCACAGACGACTGTCTTTCCAAAGTAATCCGTCCTCCACGACGAATTGGGAATTTGACCCATCAAGAGCCTCTAACATGAACTGCTTCATATGAGCATCCATATCCAAAGCCTGTCGAATACGATCAGCCAGGTCATATTGGACTTCATTCCAATTCAGAACTGCTTCAGCACTTGATTGCCTATCCACACAAACAATCTCCAACGCCTCCAACTCCCGCACCAACCGCTCATCATGCACCGATAGCCAATTGGCTTGTGCTGGGGCTCGGCGACTCAACGCGTCCGCAACCGCATTCCCTTTACCAGACACGTAGTGGATCTTAAATGTATAGTCCCCCAGGAACTCCATCCATCTACGCTGCCGCATATTCAGATCCTTCTGATCAATTAGATATTTCAGGCTCTTATGATCGGTGTAGATATCAATCTTCACACCGTACAAATAGTGTCTCCACAGCTTCAAGGCAAAAATCACGGCCGCTAACTCCAAGTCATGGACCGGATAGTTCCTTTCATGCACTTTCAGCTGTCTCGATCCATAAGCTATTACACTTCCGTGTTGCAGTAGCACGCAACCCAAACCGCTGCCCAAAGCATCACTGTAAATCTCATAGCCTTCGGTCCCACATGGCGAACTCAGCACAGGCGCCGTGGTCAACCGACACTTCAACTCCTCAAAATCTCGCGCGCACTCCGGCGTCCATACGAACTTATTCTCCTTCCTCGTCAAAGTAGTGAGAGGTAACGCTATCCGCGAGAAGTTCTCTACGAAGCACCTATAATAGCCGGCAAGCCCCAGAAAGCTTCGGACTTCCGCTACCGTAGCAAGCTCAGGCCACTCCCGTATCGCAACGATCTTCGCCGGATCCACAGCAATACCCTCTCCACTCACTATATGACCGAGGAACGCCAATAAGGATAGCCAAAACTCGCACTTCGAGAACTTGGCATACAACTGATTTCTCCTTAGCGTCTCGAGAACCAAATGAAGATGCTTGAAGTGATCTTCCTCACTTTGCGAGTACACCAAAATATCGTCGATGAAGACGATCACGAAATGGTCCAAGTACTCCCTGAAAGTCCTGTTCATCAAATCGATGAACACTGACGACACATTAGTCAGCCCAAACGGCATCACCGTAAACTCATAATGCTCGTATCTCATACTAAACGCTGTCTTCGGGATAACACTCTCCCTTATTCGCAGTTGATAGTACCCAGCCTTGAGATCCAACTTCGAGTACACCATTGACCCGACTAATTGATCAAAAAGATCATCAATCCGGGGGATCGGGTACTTGTTCTTCTCCGTCAACTAGTTGAGCTCCCGATAATCAATACATAGCCTCAAGCTTCCGTCCTTCTTCTTAACAAAGAGGACCGGTGCGCTCCAAGGCAAAGAACTCGGGCGCACATACCCTTGCTCCAACAACTCTTGCAGTTGAACTTTCAGCTCCGCCATTTCCTTAAGCGATAGCCGATAAGGAGATCGTGACACAGACTTTGCACCTGGCACTAGCTAAATCGTAAAATCTATCTCCCGTTGAGGCGGGGCTCCAGGAAGATCTGCGGGGAACACATCAGGGTATTCTGATACCACTGAAATACAATCCAACGCGGGCTTCGGCTTTGCAACCTCCACTAGCGTAAAGAACAGTTCTGCACCAGCACGAACCGCCTTCACCACCTGAAGAGCAGACATCAACGTCTTGATCGACCCCTTTAAGCCCGTAAAAGTCGTCTCACGACTAGCTCCCAGCTTGACTTCCTTGCTACCGTAATCTATATGGGCCTGCTGCTCCGAGAGCCAGTCCATGCCAAATATGACGTCGAACTCCACCAACGGAAGTAACGATGCCTGCAGATCGAACTCCAGATTCCCAATACGAATCTTAACATCGCAGATCCTATCCGCGCGCATCGAACACCCATTGGGCAACAACACATCCAACTTATCCTTCGCCATCGAAGAAGGGACTCCGATGCGTGATATAAATCCCTCGGAAAAGAAGGAGTGTGAAGCTCCCGTATCGAAGAGTGCTCTTGCCGGATTTTCATAAATCAAAACAAATCCTAAACAAGCAGTGGTAAGGTAACATGTGCATAACAAGTATTTAAAGAAATTGACTTGCTATAAATTAAACTGTACCTGTCACCACATCAGCCTGTTTGATGGCCTCCTGTTGGCCAAGATTATACACCCTTAGTTGGGCCGGAGCATTGTGGGACGCGGTCGACTCCACCGCCTTGCCCTTCTCTTCATAAGTCGCTCCCGGCCTCCTTTCGGACTTGGGACGTCCGCTCGGCACTCACGGGCATAATGCCCCAACTTCCCACAGTTGTAACATGCGCCCGGTGTCCGACCCGTAGTCGCCCCAGAAGCACCTGCAGAGAGGGCTAGACTCGAAGTCTTAGCTTTCTTGTTCCACTTTCGGAACACAGATTTTGAGGTGTTCGGCCCTCTGAACTCCGACCTCTTCACGCCCAAGCTTTTCTTTGCCTGCACATTCTTCATGTCCTTCTCCAAGGATCGGGCAGTGTTGACCAAGGTTAAGAAACCCTGCATCATCGGCCCCGAGAGTAGTAATCTCAACTCATCTCTCAAGCCTTCGTAGAATCGATTCGTTTTGCGCTCCTCATCCACGATGGTGGAGCTAGCATAACGAATCAGATGAGTAAACTAGTGGAGATATTCATCCACGCTCCTATCACCATGACCCAACTTCAGAAACTCATTCTCCAACGCTATCTTCTGCGTCGAAGGAAGTTATCTAGCCAAGAACAATCTCGAGAACTCCTCCATCGAGACATCAACAAGTTGCCTACCTCTCAATAGGTGTAGCACCAAACCTTCCCACCACATTCTCGCTTCACCGTCCAAAAGGAATATAGCTATGGTGGTCATTTGCCACTCCACCGTCTCCGTTGCTATCATGACTCTCTTCACCCTGGAGAGCCAGTCTTCAGCTTGAAATGGGGTTCCCAAACCCGAGAATACTGGAGGGTTAAATCTCATTACATGCTTAAGCTACCTCTCGGTTGCCCTCCTTGGCACCAACGGTTCCACTACCACTTGATCCACTCTCCTCGGCTCAGCCTCTTGCAGCGGTACCTGCTCCATCGCAGGAGCGGGCTGCTGTGTTTGCCTTGCAGGTTGCACATTAATCACGGCCAACACTGCTTCGGCCACCAATCGTATGTTCTCAGCCGATAGAGGTGTTGCAGGAGAAACATCTGGTGCACTGCTAGCCTCAGAAACTCGACGTTCCGATGGCCCAACACCACTTATGGTCACCTATAGTGGTACAAAACACCGTTAAGCGACCAAATAAAATTGCAAACAGCAATTATAGGAACACGCAGGTTCCTCAAACACATGTATTTTCATTCCTAAGTGGACATTCATGGGTTCTTTTATTGTTATAACGATGACGCACACAATGTGCTCACCACCCCTTAAAACGAATTCGCCCACGAATTCATCTTAAGCCCGACCAAAACCAGTAGTCTGATACCAAATTGTAACACCCCCTATCCGTCGCATAGCATATAGCAGTAGGTCCAGTCGGGGCCTGACGTCGTATGCCACAGACAGACCGGGTGGTTACTCATGGAAACCATCCAACCAATCATAACGTCCTACACAGAGCATTCTAGCGGAAGCAGATTAATAAGTTGCAATAAAGAACCAAGCACTAAACATGAATGTCCACTAAAACCAAATAGGAATGTTACAAATACACCAGTACAAGCCTTCGAGGGCCGGCTTCGCAAAAAGGGCTTTAGCCCGCTATTGACCGCTTGGTCCAGCAGCACCTGCAAGCAACAAACCACCGAACGGTGGCAAAACAAGGCAACGGTCAGCAATGCTGACCAAATTATAACGATCCCGCCCCCAGCTCGGGGCGGAGATGCTCCTTCACTGCATTTCATTAGCATAAGCGAGCAATATAACAACTCATTGCATCATAGGCGTTGGCACGGATGGCCACACGCCCCGTGCTCTCAGGGCACATTCTCGGTGATCGCAGTCTAAGCCGCTAACTCACCACCATCTCCAGGATGGCAATATCTCGTGAGCAAAATGGTCTTTTAGGCAGACGTTATGACACTTTAATGTCATCAACAGCCTATGTCATGACACTTTAATGTCATCGACAGAAAGACCCGACCTCTATGACCTCGGCATAAAGCAGGAACGGTTTCCACTCAACCCGTTGCTCACTTGCCACGACACTTAAATATCATCGGCACGAGTTAAGTTTCCCCAAAGCCCGTGAATCGAACGTACAATGTTACATAACTCAGGTATGTACTAGTTGGCACCTAGGCCCACAAGTTGGCAAGATCACGCATCCGCCCAGTTTTTCGGGTGCACCTTTGGGTTAATCCCCAAGGCTCTCTGTTGCAATCTACCACGTAGAAAACCCGAAAAACAACCAATCGTGCGGAATCTTCTCCGGCATTTATGCAATGCAACATCACCGATCCACACCAACATGTCCGGGTAGGCTTCACACATCATGCCTATGTCCGTTCTCGCTTACGGACTCTAAACAATGGGGACTTCACATATCTACCCGAAGGAACGCCTCCAACTCACCACAAACTCACGAGAGCGGGCTTCCTATGCAAAGAAGGAGAGCTACTCATGCTTAAGAAGAGAATCGTTACCCTAGCGTTCCTCTTTGGTGCCATGGAAAAGTAAGCGGATGAAAAGCACCGCACTAGCTTTGCCTCCGTGGATCCGGAGTCGGCTCGCGATTTGGAGCCTCGAAGCTCCTCCAATGGCCGGATCTAGCTTCTTCTTCCTTCCTTGGCTCTCCTCTCTTTATAAGATTTAGAAAGACAACCACTCATGAAAAGTGAGGGTTTCTAAGGCCCAATCCCGGGTATATCCCTTCAGGAACAACCCCCAGCCATTGGATCATCAATTAAAGAAACGAACGGCATTGATTCGGGACTGACATGCCCAATCTGGACTGCACACGGCCTGGCACATGCCCGTGTCTAGGGCCGTGTGCCTCATTCGCCGTCAAAATCGGCTCGCCTGGAACAACACACGGGTATCGAACATGCCCGTGTTCGACCTGACACGCCCGTGTTCCACCTGACATGGCCGTGTGGCCGGCCGTGTACCCCCATCGTTTTTCCCCGAAAACAACCCGAGCACTGCACGGGTTCCAGGACACGCCCGTGTCCTTGCCCGTGTCACCTCAACACGCCTGGGCTCCAGGCCATGTACACGGTCTCGACACTCGACACTTCGTCGAGCGAAGATCGTCGACCTGACGACACGGCCTTGGACACGCCCGTGTCCTAGGCCGTGTGCCTTGTCTCGACACAATGTCGAGAGCAAAGTGTCGACTTCCCGGGACGAGTGTCGACATGAGTCGACACGCCCTGCGACACACCCGTGTCGCAGGCCGTGTGCCATGTCTCGACAGTTCGTCGAACGCAGGGTGTCGACTTCGCGGGCTAAGTGTCGACACAGGTCGACATGCCCTGCGACACGCCCGTGTCGCAGGCCGTGTGCCCAGTCTCGACACAATGTCGAGATCAAAATGTCAACTTCCTGGCTGAGTGTCGACACAAGCTTGACATGCCCTGGGACACGCCCGTGTCCCAGGCCGTGTGCCTGCAGCCAGAACCCAAAACTGGCCCAAAACGTCCCCCGTCGCTCTTTTGAGTTTCAGGGCGTTACACTTGTCCCCATTGGAGTTCTCATGGTAGTGGATGACTCCATACCATACTTCTTAATTAACTCCTGGGTGAACTTAGACTGGGATATGGACAAGCCATCATCAGTCTGTCTTACTTGGAGACCCAAGAAGAACTTAAGTTCTCCCATACTGCTCATTTCAAATTTCTCTTGCATAAGTTTTGCAAACTTTCTACAAAGGTTACTTTCAGTAGAACCAAATATTATGTCATCAACATATATTTGGACTAGGATTATCTTTCCTTTGGATTCCCTAAGGAATAGAGTCTTATATATTTTCCCCCTTGAGAATTTGTTCTCAATGAGGAAAGTAGACAGAGTTTCATACCAAGCCCTTGGGGCTTGTTTCAACCCATACAAAGCTTTCCTAAGTCTATAGACATAAGTAGGATTTAGTGGATCAACAAAACCTGAGGGCTGCTCTACATAGACCTCCTCTTTTAAGTCTCCATTTAAGAAAGCAGACTTCACATCCATCTGAAACACTTTGAAGCCTTGATATGTTGCATAGGCTAGGAATAGTCTGATAGCTTCCAACCTAGCCACTGGAGCAAAAGTCTGATCAAAATCTATGCCCTCCTCCTGTCTGTATCCTTTGGCAACAAGTCTTGCCTTGTTCTTCACTATGATCCCAATCTCATCAACCTTGTTTCTATAAATCCACGTTGTCCCAATGACATTGTGGCCCTTTGGTTTTGGAGCCAAATCTCAGACCTTGCACCTTCTGAATTGATTTAACTCCTCCTACATGGCATCAATCCAGTGTGGGTCCTTAATAGCTTCTTCAAATCTCTTGGGTTCCACTTGAGATAAGAAGCTAGAGCAAAGAACTGTGTTCAAGTTCCTGCTCCTTGTTTATACTCATTATCTTGGATCACCAATGATCTGGTGTGCAGGATGATCCTTCAACTATCTAACTGCTGGAGGTAATCTATCAGCAGTTTGACCTTCTCCAATCTCTTCATTATGCTGCACCTCATGGTCTTCATCAGCATCTTGAGTTTCTTGTACTCCCCCTGGACAACAACTACCATTTTCCTCATCCAGCTTTGTAGTTGGATCTTCTCTGATAGTAAGCTGGTCCATCTTCTGCTGTATACCTGTGGAGCTACAAGAACAACTTGTCAACTCACTGTTAATAAGTCTAATTTCATCAAAAATGACATGAACTGACTCTTCTACAACTTGAGTAGCCAAATTGTAGACCCTATAAGCCTTACTATTGTTGTTGTACCCAATAAATATCCCATCTTGGGATTTGGTAGCAAACTTAGTTTGGTGAGATTTGCCATTGTTAAGTACATAGCACTTGCAACCAAAGATCCTAAAGTAGGATAAATTTTGTTTTCTTCCTTTCATAACCTCATAAGGTGTCTTTTTGTGGATTTTGGAGATGGAAGCCCTATTGAGCACATGGCATGCAGTATTCACTGCCTCAACCCAGAAATATTCTGGGAGAGAAGTATCACTCAATAGTGTTCTTCCAGCCTCAATCAATGTCATATTCTTTCTCTCAGCAATGCCATTTTGCTGAGGTGTTCTAGGTGAGGAGAATTCCTGAAGAATCCCAAATTCTTCACACAGCCTTGTCATACTTTCAGATTGGAATTCAGTTCCATGATCACTTCTGATTTTGACCACTAAACTATTTAATTCATTCTGAATCTGTTTGACAAAATTGTAGAAGACCTTTGGGGTTTCAGATTTCTGTCTCAGAAAGAATACCCATGAGAATCTAGAATAGTCATCTACAACCACAAAAGTGTAGACCTTCGTACCTACGCTATGAACTAGCATAGGACCAAATAAGTCCATATGCAAGAGGTATTAGCACCTCACTAAATCTTTGGTTTCAAGGCTATGAAAGGAGGATCTAGTTTGCTTGCCTTTTTGACAAGCTGAACATATTCCATCCTTATAACACTTAACTTGAGGACTATTCCTCACTAACTCTTTAATAAAGAGTTGGCCAATTGTCTTGTAGTTAAGATGGGCTAGCCTCTTATGCCATTTGAAATAATGAGAGACTTTCTCATCAGCCACAAGACAGATAGGAGAATTTTTATTCTCACACACAAAATTTAGGCAGTATACATTTCTTTTCCTATATCCAGTCAATATGATTTTTTGATCACTTGACCTCTTGATATGACACTCATTCTTGACAAATGAAATGTCATATCCTAGATCACTCAGCTGGCTTGTGCTTATTAGGTTATGTTTCAAACCCTTTACATAGGCCACTTGAGTGATTGTAATTGAGTTGTTAGAAATGTTACCAAAACCTTTGATAATTCCCTTTTCAGAACTACCAAAGATTACTTTAGGCTCATTCAGCATAGGTGAGTAGTCCTTCAGCAATCCCCCTGTTCCAGTCATGTGCCTGGAACATCTATTGTCCAAGTACCATATAGGGGCATGGTAACTTGGACTCTCCTGCAACAAAGAATACTTAACCTTGGAACCCAAATAACTTTTGGGTCCTTGGTTCATGTTAGTCTGAAACTTAACAAATCTACCTGCAGCTCTTCTAACAGGCAAACTGATATTCTCCTTGACACTGGTATTGTGCCAACAGTGTAAGGCATAATGGCCTATCTTGCCACAGCACCAGCACTCAAACTTATTATACCTCTTTTTAGGTATAACCTTAGCTGTATTGTTTGCAGCAGGTCTTTTATTTTGTGCTGGGGCTTTGCCTTTCTTATTGGACTGTGCATCCCATGCAGTTTTCTTAAATCCTATTCCTGCCTTACCCTTTTTAGTCACAAACTCATCAATCAAGGGTAATACAGATTTTGGCTTAGAAAAACTAGCCACAATCTCCTTCTCTTTCTGAAGTCTATTTTCTATACTTTTAATCTGATCATTTTTGAAAGTGATTGTTCCCATTTGAATAACAGTTATGTTCTTCAATTTGGCAATCTCATTCATCTTTTGATCTAGCAGCTTCTCTGAATCAGATGCAGCCAACTTAAAAGCTGTAATTTCCTTAGCCTGATTTTTGGCTAGGTTTTTGCTTCTCTTAAGTGCTTGTAATAAATCTCAATATTCATCTATCAGCTGATGAATATCTCCTTCAGATTCAGACTCATCTTCATCTCTTGATGGAGATGCATCTGATTCTGACCCAATGAAGTAATCAAAATCTAAATATACACATTTTACCTTACTGGGGCCAGGCTGATCCTGGCACTGGTCTTCTTCAGACATAGCCATCAGTCCTTTGCACTAATGGTCTTCCTGCTCATATATAGAGTCCAGTAAGTGCATGAACTCATCCTCTTCTTCTGCAAACAGACCAATATATGCCTCAGCCTCAGATTCTGACTCTGAAGTTGATTGATCTGTCAAACTTTTCTCTTTCTCAGCAACTAAGGATTTCTCCTTTTTGCTCTTGTGCTGAGACTTCTTTCTATTAGCAGACTCCTTCCTCTTGTCTGGATAGTCAGCCACAACATGTCCAGCTTTATTGCAGCAATGGCATATAATCTTGGATGTAGTTGACTTGCTAGGCTTTGTCTCATTCCTGTCCTTCCTGGATGATTTCCTCTTCTGATAATAATCAACCTTGGTCTGAGATGTGGAAGACTTAGATTTCCACTGCTTCTTCTTTAAGAATCTCTGGAACTGCCTAGTGAATGCTGCAAAGTCTTCATCAGAATTACTGCTGTCTGAACTAGGATTATCTGAATTTTCTAAGATCATTTTTGCATCTCTCTTAGGAAAAGATGGAGACATTCTCCTATTCTTCCTTGTGGATTCTACCTTGAAAGCCACTGACTTTTCTTTATAGTCACCCTTTGTATTTTTCTCTTCCTCCTTTCTGTCCAACAGCTGCATCTCATAAGACAGTAATTTGCCAAACAGTGTTGAAGGAGAAATCTCAGCCAGTCTGGCCACTTCCCTTATGGCACAGATCTTAGTATCCCAATTCTTAGTCAAAGACCTAAGGAATTTGTCATTCAGCTCATAAGTACTGAATATTCTTCCATAAGGCATTAGTTCATTGACAATCCTATAGAACTTCTTATAATATTCAGTTATACTTTCAGACTTGGCTTGTCTGAAACTCTCATATTCTTGATTAAACGTACACTTTCTATCTTGTCTAAGCTCTTCAGAACCCTCCATGTAGACAATCAATGTGTCCCACATCTCCTTGAAGGTTTTGCAGTGAATTAGATTCTGGAATGTTGAATCATCAATGGGACTTACTATAATATTCTGGGCTCTTTTATCCATTGTAGCTAAGATGATCTCATCCTTAGTCATCTCTGAAAAATCCTTTGGAATTCTTTGATTGGCATCAAGAACATAAATCTTCATAGGAACATATTGTCCTTCCTTAACTGTTATGTAAATTCTAGGATCAGAGGCCTCCATAAATAATCTGACCCTTTCCTTCCATATTCCAAATATCTCCTTCCTGCAAATAGGAAATTTCATTGCACCAAGTTCTTTATGATTTTCTCCTGAACCCATTTTCTTGAACTTATTTCTGCCTTACAGATCTCACTCAGACTGTTAAGTCTAACTTTGAGGAACCTCCCTCTGATACCACTTGAAAGAATTAGTTCCTAAACACCTAGAGGGGGGGTGAATAGTTGTAATTCCTTTTTCTTCTAAGGCAGAATATTTATTCAGTTAATTAATCAGAAACAGCTAATTTAATAGCTAACACAGTACAAAATTCACAGAATCACACAATCACAGATTTCACATAGTTTTATAGTGGTTCCCCAAGGTCTGGGTACATCCACTTTCACCCTTCGCCTATCTAGCAGTGTGCTAGATTCGGCCTAACTTCTTTCCTTTACCTCAGATCCGCAGATCTTACAACAGCTCAGAACCCACACAAGGATCCTACAACTCAGAGTGAGTCCACACTCCTACATCTCAGGCAATCTGCCCTACCTCATCCTTCAATAAGGCCTACAACTCAGAGATAATAATCTCCTACAGCTGAGGCTCACAACCCTACCTCAGCCTTCAACAAGGCCTACCACACAGAGATCTAAATCTCCTATAACTCAGCATTTTATAAATCAGGCTTACAGCTCAGATCTTAAAAAGATCCTACAAAAAATAGATTTAACAATGTACTTTACCACCACCCTGATAGAGAGAGAAAGGATGGATGGCTTCTTGATCAGTTCTTCGAAGAATCTGATGGCAGAGAACAACCACTTTTAGCTTTCTTCAAAGCTTCTTGAATTTGAACTCAGTAGGGTTAAACTCCTTTGAAGTTTATCTTCAATCAACTTCTTTCTGAAATTCAGATCTCAATCTGAATCCTTCTTGGCAGACTGGTTCAGAATCTGCACTTGAGGGACTTGTTGAGATAAGTCCCTTTCTTCACTTCAATAGATGGAGCTCTCTCTCCAACTTCTTCTTAGATCTTCTGACGAAAATCTTCTTCTGTATCTGTATATTCTTTCCTCTATCTGTATTTCTATATTAGTATATGTGTCTCCTTCTTTTTTTGTTGAAGGAGAATGTCTTTATATAGACTTTCTCCATGGTAACCGGCTGATCCGTTTTCTAACGAACTTCTGACAGCTCTGACAGTTGCAGTAGACCGGTTGGTAATGGCAGCTGTCATGTCATCCAGTCACTTCTTGAAACTCTGTCTCTGTTAGTAAAGTGTTGAGACTGAACTTCATCATGTGTCGACACAAGTAGACTAAGTGTAGACACAAGCCTTGATGTTGTCGACACAGCTCCTTTGGTGTTGACACATCTTCTCGACACAGCTTCTGTAGAATATGTCGACATTAATTCTGTGTGTCGACACAATCACTTCTTCTCTTTAACTTTGTTGAAACTCTGTTGTATGTCGACACAAGTCCTGTATGTCGACACAGTTGATGTCGACAAAGTCTTCTGTGTGTCGACACTGCCTCAGTGTGTCGACACAATTGATGTCGACTAAGCTTTTTTGTGTGTCGACACTGCCTTTGTTATGTCGACATAGTTTCTTCAGGTGTCGACACAACCTTTCCAAGTGTCGACACAATTGTCTCCCAATGTCGACACAGCTTTTTTCAAGTGTCGACACAAGCCTTCATAAGTGTCGACACAGCCTTCTTCTGGTGTCGACACATGAACTTAGAAACTTTTTCCTGCATTCCTGCATTTACTTAACCTGCACATATAAACTCAAAACAACATCAAATACACCTTGATGCATATCATTGAGTAAGGTGAGGCTTCTTCAAATCTGGTACACATTTTCCAATGTACCCAACACAATCTTCATTTCTGATGAGCCATCACCTGAGCCAGTTGAAGCTCCTCTCAGGAACTTACATTTCTCCATCCCCACAGTCACTGATGAAGGGGATGCCATGGTAACAACTACAAGAGCTCAGAGCTCTGTTACCCTCACAGAAATAGCTCCATGGGTAGCTCCTCCTATTCCTTCTGCTCCATCTACTTCTGCTTCTCTTGCTGCTACAGCTCCTGCCTCCTCAGATTTGATCACTCAGACTGTACTTCTTCTTCAAGAACAGAAATCATACTTTGATACTTGTATCAAAAATGTCTCTGATAAGGTAACTGCTCTAGAAAATGAGATGAGCAGAGGATTTGCTGAAATACAACATAATACTGATCAGCTCAGACATCTGTTCCAAATTGGTGGCAAAGCCTTAGACCACACCATAACCAGTGTTGGACAAAAGAGCTGAAGATACTAAGATGAAAATATGTGAAGAACTTGGCACTTTCAAAGATGATGTCATCTCCCAGCTATCTGTTGAAGTCAGAAAGGGAGAGAAGTTGGTGAAAGAATATTTAGAAAAATCTGATGCCCTCAGGAAAGAATTATGTGAAGCAAAAGTTAAAGTGATCCATGATGATGTCCTAGCTCAGATAGAGAGTGTCAAATTCCACACATATGACACTGCTGTATGGATACACAACCATATCCTTCCAGAATTTGATGCTGATCCAACCATTATCCTTCATCATTTGAACCCACTAGCTACTGATGTTCCTCCTCAAGATCCTCAATCTACTTTTTCTCCTAGGCCTGGTGATTCACTTGCCCCTCCTGATACCTATACTCAGGGTTGGGCTGAAGATCCTGCAGATATTTTCTTCAAGGCTCCTCCTGAAATTCAGACCTACAAGAAGAAAAGAAAGTATGAGGAAGGTCCTTCTACCAGCAAGTCTGTTCCTACTCCAGCTCCTGAACATACTGAGGTTTGGTCTCCCACTTCTAAGTCCCTCATCCTGGAAACACTCAAATTAGTTTTGGATTTCCATGAGAAAAGAAATATTCACTACAGTTCCCAGGAATGGGAGTTATATGAGAAGTCCATGACCAAGAGAAGGATATATGACAGAGAATATGGAAGAAACAATCCTGCTGCTCCTCCAAGGCCACCCAAGTATTATCCCAAGCCTTATAGCTATCAAAGGAGACAACAGGAGAAACAAGATAGACAATATCATCAGAACTAGACAAAAAGACTCATGAGTTGTGGAAAAGGATTTTTTTTGTTAATGACATTTCTGGATAATCATATTTATATAATTCAAAGTTTTTGATCTCATTATCTTTTTCTTAGTCTTATGCTTGCTTGCACTACTTTATTACTTAGCATTCTTTTTATGTCCATAATTCACCTTAGTGTAAAGGGTTCTGACTTCTACAAATAGTGGGAGATTGTTGGGTATTGTATCCATACTAACCCTTGAACTAAGATGAATTAAGTTGTATTTGATGCTTTGTTTGAGTTATGTGTTTGCAGGAATTCTTATGGGAAGTGTAGACCAATGTCAGTCTACAATGGGTCACCAAACAAAGGACCATACAATGTAATCCCTCATTGTGTGTTCCAAAGTGTTGACTCATGTGTAGCCTCTCTATTGGGATACACTTCATATTTAAGCTATAGGACTAAGAGAAGAGACTTGATGCTGATTTCCCTTGGAAGAAGAAAAATTTCTGTCAGAAAATTTTCCTAAGTAAAGTACTCGAGTAGTTCTTTACTTACTCTAGTAAGTTACAGAATTCATACTCGAGTAATAATACTCTTACTCAAGTAGATAAGATGTATCTCGAGTAGTTACATCAACTACTCGAGTAGTTCCCTTTCTTCTCTCGAGTTTACAGAAATTCTCTTATCACATTTTTCTAAGTTAAATACACAAGTAGTACTATATAGTACTCGAGTAGTTCTATCTTCTGTCTCGAGTAATTAGACTCTGACTCTCGTGTAGTTCTCACTTACTCGAGTAGTCTAAGTCATGTACTTGAGTACTTCATATACTACTCGAGTAGTCCAGTGCTCATACTCGTGTAATCCAGATTTCCTTTCCAGAAAATTTCTCTAAGTGAATTACTCGAGTAGTTCATGTTACATACTC
This sequence comes from Platanthera guangdongensis, assembly GCA_039583875.1. NCBI lineage: Eukaryota > Viridiplantae > Streptophyta > Magnoliopsida > Asparagales > Orchidaceae > Platanthera > Platanthera guangdongensis. Next base: position 18,200,088 of record CM077160.1, on the reverse strand, counting down.
GAGTAGTTCTATTTATCTCGAGTACTTTATCTCATATACTTGAGTAGTTCTTTATGTCTTGAGTAGTTCAACTTCTATACTCGAGTAGTCAGTTTTCCCTGTTCCAGAAATTTTCAAAGTGTATGACTCGAGTAGTCTCTTATATACTCGAGTAGTTCATTCTTATATACTCGAGTAGTATTTCTTTTACTCGAGTAATATACTCCACCTCTCGTGTAAGTACTTAAGTACTCGAGTAAGTCACTCTTGTTACTCCAGTAGCTGATTCATTTTCATTCTTATTTACCCGAGTAGTTGACTCAATGTACTCGAGTAATGATCTCTCTTTCTCTCAAGTAGTTTTTTCTCATGTACTCGAGTAGTCATCTTCTACCTACTCGAGTAGTACTGCATATACTCGAGTAGTCTGCTGCATCTCGTGTATTTTACTTGACTTTTCTAAAAATTCTTCAAGTCTAGAATAATGGTCTTATTCTTAAACTCTGACATGATTGGTCCACGTGTCTTTCTCATAATGAATCATTTAAGTCTAATCTTCTCCTCTCCTATAAAAGGTCTTGTCTAAACCGACAAACCATAATCTAATTATTCAAAGATTATTCTAAGAGATTTTGTAGCCGTACACTCTCGAAAGAATTTTGTCTCCTCCTTCTCTCTCCAAGAACGAAACTCGCCGCCGCCATCGCAGATTTCTGACCGGCTAGGGTTTCACCTTTTTGAAGGTTTAGATCAAGAAAGTTTTACAGATCGAGATCTCCGCTCAGCGCTTCATCTTCTAATTCGATCGTGTAAAGTCAAGAAGTCCAGATCTAATATTGCCAAGGTTTTCTCCATCATTCTGATAAAGCCGAAAAGTCTAGAAGAAGAAGATCCAGGCCGATTTCTTGAAGATCTGACAAGGATTTACTGTTTGTATTTCTTTACAAGTTTATTCCATTATTGTAGGAGAAGTTTTCTCCGAGTGTAGGAGTTTTTCAACTCCGAGATTGTAGGAAGTTTTGCCTTCCGAGTGTAGATCCGTCTTGTGGATCGAGTTTGTAGGAACGTTGTTCCGAGGGTAGGATTGTATTCCAATCCGAGATAGTGGAGTAGCCGAGTCTAGAGTATTGCTAGATTGGTGAGGGAAAGTGGATGTACCCAAGGTTGGGGAACCACTATAAATCTTGCCTCGTCTGTGTTTGATTGGTAGATAGATCTGTGCTTTGGTTTATAATTTTTTATTCCGCAAAAAAAGACGCACATCTCACCTATTCACCCCCTCTAGGTGATTTAGGTTGACAACTATTAACTTTCAGTATATATGTAAAAGCAAGTATAAGTAAAATACATCATTGACCACTAAGGATAGAACCTTTTCAAGTCATTCCCGCTCCAAGTACCTCCCAGCTGCTCTCCAACCTGATCCTGGAGATAATACCCTCCGGTGGACAAGGCTTCCTGGATAATGAAGGGACCTTCCCAATTTGGATGTAGCTTGCCAACGGTTGCTCCTCTTCCTGCGGCGTCCACCTTCTTCATAACTAGATCTCCTACGAGGAAATGCTTCAGGCGGACATTTTTGTCAAAGTGTTTCGCCATGCGCCGCTTGATCTCCTCTTGGCGGATGGAGGCCAAGTCACGAAACTCTTCTACAAAATCCAGCGAGAGGCTTTGGGCATCTTCATTATCCAAGCACCATTTTTCGCTGCCATCTCCAGCTGCTATGACTGTCGGGCTCCAAACCTCGAACTCCACTGGGATGAACGCCTCAGACCCGTGGGGCAACTTGAAGGGGGTTTCCCCTGTAGCCGAGTTTGGAGTTGTTCTCAGAGCCCATAGAACTGAGGGGAGCTGTTCTGCCCAATTGTCTTTCAAGTTGGTGAATTTTTTCTTAAGGAGGTTGATGATCAGCTTGTTGCCGGCTTCCACCAGTCCGTCGCTGTGAGGATGATGCACGAAGGCGAATCGTAGATCTGTCCCTAGTTGCTTGCAGAAGTCCTCTAGCTCCAAGCTAGCAAACTGCGGACCATTGTCGGTGATGATGGCGAGAGGAATCCCGAACCTGCATACAATTTCTCCCCAAATGAAGTTCTTCACACTCTGTGACGTAGTTTTGGCTAAAGCTTTTGCCTCGATCCATTTAGAGAAGTAGTCGATCATGACAAGGATGAACTTCCTCTACCCGCTGTCCTAAGGGAAGAGGCCGATCAAGTCAATCACCCAGATGGTGAAGGGCCATGGATCAGTGATCGAGCAAAGGTGTTGAGCCGGCTATAGTTGAAGGGGCGCGAGGAACTGGCACTGGAGACACTTTTTGGGGAAGGCCTTTGCATCCTTCCGAATGGTGTGCCAGAAATATTCATGCCTTAGAATTCTTTGCTCAAGAGTGCGAGTCCTTGAGTGACTGTCGCACTCTCCTGAGTGAATCTCCTCTAGGATATGAGGTACTTCAATCTCTGACAGACACCGAGCCAGAGGTCCTGAGATGGTCTTGCGGTAGAGTTCACCTTCCTGAAGTAAATAGTAGGCGGCTTTGTAGCGAAACTTCCTCTGATCCCCCTCGATGGCAGGAATCTAACCTGTTGTCAAGAAAGAAACAAATGGATCCCTCCAGGATGCTCTCTGCTCGATCTCCATCATCTCTACTTCCTCGATGGACGGTCGGAAAAGTTCAGTCACGGTCCCCCCAGCCCGGGGACCGTACTTGGCGAGGTAGTTAGCTTCTGAATTCTCCTCTCGGGGTATGTGCTCGACGAATAAAGATTGAAACCCCCCGATCAGACCTTTCACTTTGATCAAGTATCTCTGCAGAATCGGATCATTCACCTCGAACCCACCTCTGATCTGAGACGCGACTACCATCGAGTCTGTGAAGGCCCTTATATATCGAATTGCCAACTCGTTGGCGAGACGCAAGCCGGCCACCAAGGCTTCGTACTCCGCCTGATTGTTGGTAACTGGGAAGAGGATCGCGACTCCTTGCTCGATCCTGGTTCCCTGAGGGCTTACGGGCATGACTCTGGCTCCCACGAAATATATGCCTGAAGCCCCATCCACGAAAATCTTCTATGATACTATGCTAGAAGATCCTTCCTCTCCTTCCACATCGGCCGAGAAGTCGGCAAGGAAATATGCCACCGCCTACGCCTTGATTACTACCCTTAGAGAGTAAGAAATGTCGAACTCGCTAAGCTCCACCGCCAACTTTGCCAGCCTGCCACAGTGCTCCACTCCATCCAGGATACTCTATAGAGGATGATCGGAGATGACCTTGATGGAGTGAGCTTGGAAATACGGACGGAGCCTACGAGCCGAAACCACCAAAGCGAACACCAGCTTCTCCAAAATAGGGTACCTCGTCTCCGCCTGCCGCAACACTCTACTAACATAGTAGATTGGAAGCTGCCTCTTACCTTCATCTCGGAGCAACACTGAGCTAACTGCTTCCGCCCCGACTCCCAGGTAGAGGAAGAGATCTTCATTACCCCGCAGGCCTTGGAGGAGAGGAGTTTTGGTTAGCTGTTGCTTGAGCTTTCCGAAGTCCTCCTCACACTTCGCCGTCCACTTGAACTTTTGATTCCCCCCGAAGGGTTTTGAAGAATGGAGAGCACTTCTCCCCTACTTTGGACAAGAAACGGCTGAGGCCTGCCAGCCTTCCAGTCAGCCTTTGAACTTCCTTGGGATCTCTTGGTGATGCCATATCCAGAATGACCCTCACCTTGTCTGGATTAGGTTCCACCCCCCCCCCCCCCCCCCCCCCCCCCGGGGGTGAGGAGGTGACCTAAAAACTTCCCTCTTCCTGCACTGAAGACGCACTTGGTCGGGTTAAGTCGCATCTTGTACTTCCTAAGAGTTGCGAAGGTCTCCACCAGATCCGTTATGTGCTCTGCGATACTTTTACTCTTGACGCGGAGGTCATCCACATAAACCTCCAAGTTCTGCCCCTTCTGCTCTTTGAAGATTTGATCCATCATCCTCTGGTAAGTCGCGCCTGCATTCTTGAGCCCGAAGGGCATCATCTTGTAGCTGTAGCATCCATCGCTGGTTATGAAGGAGATATCTCGGTAATTGGGGGGATGCATCCGGATCTGGTGATATCCTGAAAAAGCATCAAGAAAACTCATCACAGGAAACCCGACGACGGAATCAACTAGCGCATCAATTTGAGGCAAGGGGTAGCAATCCTTCGAGCAAGCATTATTCAACATTGAAAAATTGATACATACACGCCAGCCACCTCCGGGCTTCTTCACCATTACAACATTGGAGACCCAGCCTGGATACTGGATCTCCAAGACAAAACTTGCCTCCATCAGCTTCTCTACCACCTCCCTGATCGGCTCGGCCAGCATTGCGGTGCTCTTCCTCTGCTTCTGTCGAATTGGGGACACCGCGGAATCCAGGTTGAGGTGATGACAAGAAACATCGGCATCCACTCCTGGCATCTCCGCGGCGCTCCATGCAAAGACATCAACGTTGTCCTGTAGGCATGCAACCATCTTTATCTTCTCTCCAAGCGGCAGGGATCCTTCAACCTTCAGCAGTCCTGGCTCTCCTCCTCGAGAGATCACTTCTATCTCCTCTACCTCCTCAGCAGCACACGGTCCCTTCTCCTTATCTAATAACTCTTCCAGCTTCTCCGTATCACCCATCTAGCTGATGGTGCTGACGACATTCAAGTAGCATTCCCTGGAAGCCTTGGGATCTCCCCTAATCCTGATCTGAATATCTCCGTGGCAGTACTTCAGGCACTGGTGGTAAGACGACGGAACGGCCCTAAAGTAGTTAATGAGGGGCCGCCAGAAGATGACGTTGTAACTGCTCGGCGCGTCGTCGATGATGAAGCGGCATCGGATCGACGTCCCGCCGAGCGTGACCAGCAGCTCCACTGCTCCTTCCACCTCTTTCTTCTCTCCTGAGAAGCCAAAGAGTCGTCCATCTGTAGCTTGGACCCGGGACGCTTCCACCTGAAGCCCGACGAAGGTTCTCTTGAAAATGATATTCGCCGAGCTACTGTTGTCTGCGAGGATTTGATCAACGGTGAAATCTTCGATGGCAGCTTGAATGACCAAGGCGTCATGGAAGGGGTTTTCATTCCCTAGCATGTCTTCCTCCGAGAACGTGATCTCCTACAATGGAGGTGTGGTCTGTGACATCGAGGCGACATTCTTCCGATAGATCTGGTGGAGACTCCCCTTGCGTGAAGCTCCACGCCCGGCCCCTCAATTGATCATGCCTACATGCCCGCCTCCATGGCCATGTATCACTTCCCCGCGACCTCCCAGGTCGACTCGGTCTTCATTCCTCCTCCTTGTCGGAACTTGGAATGCCACCTGCCCCACCGGGGCCTCTTGCCTCTGCTATTCTCTCTCTGTTGCTCCTGCCTCCAGCCTCTTCCTTGATTCCCAGAACTCGGGGCAAGCCAAAGTCCTGTGCCCCTCTACCCGATGAATATCGCAGTAAAGGGGAATCTCTGCCTCTTGGCGCATCACTCGCTGCTCCCTCCGATGATGTTTGTTGTCTTGGAGAGCGATGGTCATTGTCTCCCTTCTTCCTTCTCCTTGGCATCCCTCCTGCCGGTTACCATTCCTCCTCTCTTCTTGGTAGCGCTGCCTTGCTGGTCTCCATTGGGGGCGATTCTCCGGATATTGGAATCGTCTTTCCCCCCTTCCTCCTTCCCGAGCTCCCGCCGGCCTCCTCTCTTCTTGTCTTTGAGGCCTCTCCTGCCTCCTCTCTTCAACCCTCCTGGGTTCCTCCTTCCTTCTCTGCTCTCTCCTTGGTTCTTCCTTCTTTTTTCGTCTCGCCTTTCCGGCGTCCTCCTTGACTTCGACCCTGAAGGTCCTGCTCTACCCCTCTCTATCGCTACCTCCTCATCCAGCCTTGCTAGGAAGTCCTTGTTCTTCTCCACCCCCCGAACAAAAGTGTTCGCCTTATCTATCATGTCTTCGAAAGATCTCGGGGGATTGGACCACATCTCCAGACTGAACAGTCCTTGCTTCAACCCGAACTTTAGGGCCACCATCAAGGTAAAACTGTCCACTTCTTTGACTTCCAAAATCTCCTCCAAGAAGTGGTCGATATAATGCCCCAAACTCTCGTGCTGCCCTTGGACGATTTTGAAGAGAGTGGTCGCTTCCTTCTTCCGCTTCTTTGATGTCGCGAACCTTGCCATGAGGCCCTGATGCAGATATGAGAAGTAGTACACGAACCCTGCTGGCAGATGATGGAACCAATCTCTGGCGTTGTCCTTGAGTGTGATGGAGAAGAACCTGCACTTGAAGTAATCACACTTGTTGCAAATGGAGATGACGACCTCAAACCACTGGAGGTGTCTGACAGGGTTGTCTCTGCTGGAGTAGTAGGTGAGGATGGGTTCCCTGAACACTTCTGGAACTGGGGCAGCGAGGATCTCGTCACAGAACGGCTCCTCCCTCCCTGACGGTGGAGAGTTTCATCCTCGCTGGAGACGTCGTACTCGCTGTTGTGCCGAGTATCTCTGCATCTTGCTGGCAACATTGGATCCCAAAAGCGAACTCCTTAGCTGCTCGCCGAGTAATGTCGCGACTGCATCAGTCGCTCTTCCCTTGCCAAGCGGGCTCCTTCCCAGCTCGCCTCGGCAACGCTTCCTCTTCTAGCGGTGTCAGGCGACGGGGAGAAGTCGTCGTGACCTCTGGACGATGAGCAAACCCGACGAGGTTGATCTGCTCGATCTTCTTCACAAACTCTTAAAACGCGGCTACCGTCACAAACTCGGCACCTCGCGCGGCGTCTCCCTCTATTGCCGAGTTGCCGACCAACTCTCCATGCTCGCAATCAATGGACATCTCACTCAACCTCCAAACTTTCCTCCTTAGCTGCGATCCACGCTCACCACACCAAGTGTTGAAGGCAGGAAAAATCCTAACCTCAGAATTCGGACCAAAGCCGCCTAAGGTTACCCGCTCAGAAGCTAGATCGGACGGCTAGGGTGACTAGGACGAAGAATCAGGTCAAACAGGACCCTAGATGTTGCGGCAGTAAGGTCCCACCACGTACCCGGATGCTCAAAAGGAGCAGCCCATTCTCAACCAAAGATGACTGAACTGGGTACGAGGGAAGCTAGTTGACAAAGTCGCAAGGTCGCGACTTGCTCTCTAAGGATGAGGAATTCAAAGACTTAACTAGTATCTCGAAAACGAAGCGCGCGAGTATCCTGCCGAGGATTTCAAGGTGCCTCATCTCGTACCCTTGGGGTCCTATTTATAGGCAAATCCAAGGAGGGGGGGGGGGGGGGGGGGCTCATTATATCCCACCCCCCCTCCCCTCCCCCCTCCCCCCCCCCCCCCTCCCCCGGCGACTAGCCGACTTCCAGAGGAACTCGCACGGGCTGGGCGAGTATCTCGCCTAGTCGCCTACCTGGCGAGTATGCGAGGGGAGCTCGCCTATACTCGCCCAGACCTTCCGCGATCTTGTATGCTGTATTCGACTCCTGTTTTGACTTGTTGACCTTGACTTCTGTTGACCTGCCTGTAGTAGGGCCCGTCCTCGCCGAATACGGGTTGTACAATATCAATTTCCAAATATTGTATTTATCCTCACATTTTCTTCATAATTGTCAGATTTAACAAACCATGAATGCCTACCATCAACAATACCTCCTTCTGTTAATCTGTTATCTAATGAGATAGTATCAAGACAAAATATGAATCGTCAAAAAATTGAACCGTTTGTCATGATAATAAATTAGGGCCGTCAAAATAAACTCAGACTTTGTTTGGCACGGAAGTGGCGGTCATAAATACATGAGTTAAACTGTTATTCGTTAACGATCACTTAACAAATATCATTCATACAAAACATAGAAGTGGATGAAGTTCCTTAGGTGGGCATTAATAAATGACAATTTAACCCCCCATGTTCATGACCGCCAACAACGTGCCAAACGGAGCCTCAATTATTCAATTTATCTAAAGATCTAATGGTGGGATCTCACAAGCAATTATAAATGTTGCAGCTGCGCACATGATCCCTTATGGGTGTAGAGTGAAGAAAAAATAATGCTCAACTGTTGTTCAACAGACAGTTGGATTGTCATCGTCCCATATTGCGCGATTGTGCATGACGGCTGGTGAATTTACGCAATATTTTGTTGCAATATCCGAAGAATTCAACAGGCTAAACAACAGGCATAATAGGGATCTTTAAAAATTTCTTTAAATGTTGCAATACAAAAATAAATTTCTTTAAATGCAAAAAATAATGAGAATTGGAATTCAGCCAATTACAAAACCAACAGAATTTCTGTCGTTTGGTTGTTGTGCAGAATTTCTTTATGGCAGGCTATGATTCCCGCGGCCTTCAAAAAATATTTGTTGAGTGTGCCATGTGGAATGGACGGTGATATCAGAGCGTGTTCTGCGACTTGCTAAAAAGGACGGTTTAGTCCCACACCGTCTAGCGTGCTCGTTAGACTTGGGTGTATAAGCGTGGTGACCACTCCTCCCCTAATCGCGTGATTTTGGGGCGTAACGCCACAATGGTTTACATGATTTCAGAGTAGGGAGGGCACGTGGCGAGGGGGGGTGTTGTGTGCGCCACATAGAATGGACTGTGATGTCCGAGCTTGTGTTGCGACTCGCTAAATGGGACGGTTTAGTCCCACACCGCCTAGCATGCTGGTTTGTCCTAGGTGTATATGCATGATCGTCACTCCTCAAACCGCGTGATTTTGGGAAGTAAGGCGCAATGCTTTACAACATTAACCATTCCAGTTGAGATTTCCGAGGGAAAAAAGCTGTTCTAAAAGAAATTTCAGATGGAAATATTAATTTCACTGGTGGAGCCATGAGCAGTAGTGAGAAGTAGTTATGCTCCAAAAACTGGTGTTCTGTGGTCCCTAAACCTTGAACCTGCCCATAGTTTTCATGAACGAAGACCTTGTTTACCATCAACAGTAGCAACTTTCTCTCACCAAAACGTTGGAACCCATACTGCGTTTCTGCCTTTCGGCCTACACGAATGGAGCTCCATCATGTGTTAGTATGACCTCAGCTCGACATTTGTCTTTTTTCTTCTTATATTTTATCTTTAAATACTGAAGCCCTTATCTCCATTACAGATTCAATAATTTATTAATTATCTATTGTCTTGCAACCTGCCCTTCAACAGCCAAAACAACGGGGTTTTTTTTTTGAAAGATCAAATTTGACCAAGATGTTTGAACGGCGGCCAGATCCGACGGAACACTCGTGAAATTCTGGTCGGTTTTATCAAAAATGAAGAACCGATTCTTATATTCATTCTCGAATCAAAAAAGTTCAGTTCAGTTTGGGTTTGATTCTTGATTTTACCGGATCATATAATTATTACTACAAAATATTTTATATTTACCACATAATTATTACTAAAAAATATTTTATAAAATATATTAAAATAATATTTTCTTATAGCTTTTAGCACATTATATTTCACTATATGTTGTCTTTGTTCAACATTAAAAATATAAAATATTGTTATTGCGGGTTATCCGTTTTCCTCTAATCAGGAGTACCGGGGGGGCGCGGGGTTCCACTCCGGTATGAGGGGGAAAAAGGAGGGAGGGGGGAGGGAAGAGAGAAAAAAAGGGGAGGAGAAAGAAAGGGGGGGGGGGGGGGGGGGGGGAGGGGGAGAGGATCACACGATAACCTTTAACGCATACGACCAGATTTTTTAATAGTTTTTGCATCTTTTTAAAATGTCGAATATTATTCTGCGGTGTTTAATAAAACGCCGCAAAATCGTCGCAGATATCGTCATCGTTGTAGTCATTTGCGTTTAAAGGTGAATTGGTTGTTTTAGATGGAATGAACTTTAACCTTCAACAGGATACATCTACGAGACCTTTTAGCATTAGTCTACATGCTTGGAGTGTGTGCACAATGAAATCATGTTATCGACCATACCAGATTTTGTTGCGAGGTCCAATTGATCACCAATAGATGTTGATGTGCATTCTTAAATTATGTGTGATGGATTTTCACATGGTTTTTCTAACTCGATTAATTGGAAATTGAGAGGCTTTAAGTTGACTTTAGGCATAGATGATTTCTACTTCTTTAACTCATATTAATACAATAATGTCTTATGAGAGTGTACCGTGTTCTTCTGGATTTACTAAATCTCTTCGGATTCCTAAGGCTCTATTTGGCACAGTTGTAGCGGTTGTGAACGTGGTGGTTATGAACCGTCATTCGTGAACGCCCGATCTCACCTAAAGATCTTCATTCATTTTTATTTTTAAAACTAGTTTTTTCTTGTAGCGGTCGTAACCGTTGAAGAGGAGCTTTGACACACCAGTTACGGTGTCGTTGTGTGACCTTGATGTCACGGGTTTGAGTCCTGGAAACAGCCTCTTGCAAAAATGGATTGAGTGAGATTTACCTACATTTCACCCTTGTGGTGGGACCCTTCCCCGAACCCTCGTTGTGCGGGGATGCTTTGTGCACCGGGTTGCCCTTTTGCCCGTAGAGGTCATAACCTTTGTTATGCCAAATATACATTATTATATGATAATAATGTTTTTTGTCTAAACTCAATGGAATAAAAACTCTCTGCCAAACAGAGCCTAAAGCACGATAGATGACTTCTAATTTCTTCCGGTAATTCTAGATTTTACCCATCCGGATTTGCTAAATTACTTGAATCCTACTTGAATCAGATTCGAATTTATTAAATATTGCAGCCAAAAATGGCCAAAAAATAGTTCAAACTGAAGATAGTCTCCATATGAACAACTACAAATCCAAAGATGCAAAGGCAGCAAAAGGCAATAAGAAGAAATAAAAGTGCATACAAAAACATAATCTAACAACTAAGGCTCCATTTGGCATGGTGGTGGTTGTCGTAAACGCATGAGTTAAACCATCATTCGTTAAGTATCACCTAACAAACATCACCCGTTTGAACATAAAAGTGGACAAAGTTCCTTAAGCGGGCGTTAACGTATGACAATTTAACCTCTATGTTCATGACGGCCACCACCGCGCCAAACCGAGCGTAAATAAAAATTGACGGTGATGGTCAAACTAAGGGTGAAACATGATCACTTGCAGGAATTGGGATGCAATGAACAAAGTAAATACTCCTCAAGTAGTTTGAGTAATAAACAAACCGCATACCATAACAGATCCAAAGAGGCAAATTAAATTTGCAAAATATGTCAAAATTTTCTATTTTTTCTCCTTATTATTGTGAACAAAACAACCCACTAATTGTATTATAAACTGCCTAAAACAATACAATATCATTGCAACTACAATAAGAGAGAACAGATCATCAAAACTGCAAAGAAAAATGCAGGTTGTAAGTATTAAAACATTAAAAAGCTGCTCCAAATCAGCCATATTGAAGCCTGCTCACATCAATAATTTCAAAAGACATAGGTTTGAACATGTAGTGCTCGCACAACTTCGACTAAGAATGTTTCAAGAACTCAAAATCAGCTCGATGATGACTCCAAACAGCAGGTATGACAAACTGGACGGCTTATCAAAAGCTGGGCTCGATGACAAATAATTGCATGTGATACTCTCTGCTTCATTTCTGCGGTCAACATATTTCATCAATTCAAAATTATAAACACAAACCCAAAAATTATAATCTTGGAGGTATCGATCGAAGAAAATGTTTGTGTAAAAAATATACATGTCTGTGAAATGCATATGAGCATGTGAAATACATATGTGCATGTGACATACATATGTGCATGAATCGATCAAAATTTGAACTAGAAAATTTATTGTGTGGTGTGGGCATGTATGCGTGCATAATACATGTATGTGAATCAATCTAAGTTAGAACAACAAGCGCGTGGAGGTATATCATAGAAGTTTGTATATTTCATATTTTGTCATAGATTGTTTTTGTTATTTGGATGTATTTGTCATTTATATACATTTTTTTGCACAGTTTAAGAAATGTTCTTCAATGTATTACTAGAACAATGTCAGGTGTTGAATTGATATATGAATAACCAAAGTCTAGAAAAGTCAGTATACTTTAGTAAGTATAAACAATCCTAATTAGCAAAAACATGACAATATTAGATGAAATTACGAAAAATAACATATTAAGTTAGTATTTTACCTTAAAACGTGATCCAATGGAAATAACATACTCTAGTGAGTTCTTTTTTTTTGTTCGCTCAGTCATTAAGAACTTCTTTCTTTTTAACTAACACAATAATAGATAGAAACAACGCTCATAAGGAGTCCTATTTCAACCAAGAAAGATAGTCTTGTGTGGCATCCACACCAGAATAAATAGAGTACATGTGTGTGTGCGCGCGCACACGTGTGTGTGCGTGTGCATGCAGGGAGAGAGCCTAAACAGTGCTACACAATGTGTGACAAAACTATATACAAGAATAAGACATTTAGTGGGCCTTCATGATGACATTCTTCATTGGGTTTCAACAGTTTCAACCAACTGAATGATGGAGTGTTCTGTTCACTGTTTCTAGATAGTAATATTATGTACATGATAATATCTGTGTTTGGTTCAATGCTATCTAGAAAAATCAATGGTGTTTATGATAATTTGTTGTTGCTGTTGTTGCCATTTCTTTTAACTAACAGATACTGGCGCATGCAGATGTCAATAGATTTGACATGTCATTGAAGAAGTCATTATAAAATTAGTATATAAAAAGACAGCCAACCAAACAAACTATGAACTCTGACTGTTATCTCCACACCATCATGCACATCTGAGCAGATGATAAAATGGGATGCCAAAAAAAAAGGATTGTGAGTAACCAGAAAGTATCACCTTAGTCCATGAGTAAGGATTAACAACTAAATTGGGCATGTTTCCATCAAAATAGTCCATGGTAAATTTTACAGGACCTGTACAGATCGAGTAAGAAAACACACAGAATAAGGAACAGAAGCAATCGGCTTCAGATAATCATATCATGAAGCAACAAGGAAAGAAAACATGCCTATGTACCCATATCCATAGCAAATCCGCTGAAGGCGGAGCATCCGGGGACACCCGTGAGCCAAATTAAGACAGGATCCTTGCTAAGGTTTCTTTCAGATGGGACGAAGTAGTAAAATAGCTCCGCTCCGCTCACCTCATTCACAGTGGTATACCTGACATCGAGAGCAAGTACTGGTCTTGTTTACTCGTGAAATGCAAGCAAAATATAAACCAGCAAGTAACTGACATCGAGATTTGATGGCTAGTTTGACTTTGCGGCTGTACATGTGGATGTCACGGGCGTGACTCTATTTTTCATGGACGCGTAGGGGGGGCGTGTCGGGAAGGTCGATCTGGGGACGGCGTCGTGTCAATTTCTGGGCCAGGTGGAGAAGTCACGACCGTGTCTCATCTTGACACGGGTGTGTCGGTCAGTTCGATGATCTTCGAGCGCAGAATTGTCGAGGGTGTGACACGGGGCTTGGTCACGACCGTGTCACATTGGACACGGGAGTGTACTTGGGCGTGACTTGACTTTTTTTGTGGGCCGCTGATTTCACTGGAATCAAAGGTACACGCCCAGGTCACGGGCGTGACCTGAAGTACACCAGCATGTCATTGAAGAAGTCATTATTGAATTTCCGTGAAGGTAAAAAGAATGAATGACTAAAATAACTTGGAGGTAATGTTCGAGATAAGTTTATTAACTATAGATAGCATTTTAATCAATCTCCAAAGATGGGATATACTAACTATGTTGACATAAATCCAACAACTTAGACATGATTGAGTTATAAATGTGATGTACTTGCTTCAAAGAAAGAGTATTTTGTGTTACTAATAACAAAAATTGAAGGAAAACAAGAAAAGTTTTGATATTGTAATTGTCAATGTATTTTATCACCCTGTAGAACAAATTTCCTCCGAGCTAATTTTTGCACAATTTTGATCCGTAATGTTTTCAAACCAACTACCTTTTTCATGCCTGAAGGTACTTCTGTCACTTGATTTGCAAAATTGAGGGGCTAAAATCATGCAAAAGACAGATTTTTAAACCGTCTCAAGTTAAAGGACTAAATTATACACTTTTGCCTTGTTTGCTTATGTAACGCCCCGAAACTCAAAGGAGCAAAGGGGGACGTTTTGGGCCAGTTTTGGTTTCTGGCTGAAGGCACACGGCCTGGGACACGGGCGTGTCCCAGGGCGTGTCAAGCGTGTGTCGGCACTTAGCCGCGAAGTCGTCGAGGTATTCTCGACGATTCGCCGAGAATGGGCACACGGCCTGCGACACGGGCGTGTCGCAGGGCGTGTCGACCCGTGTCGACACTTAGCCGTGAAGTCGTCGAGTTATACTCGACGATTTGTCGAGAATGGGCACACGGCCTGCGACACGGGCGTGTCGCAGGGCGTGTCGACCCGTGTCGACGATCGTCAAGGTGAAATCGTCGAGATTCACTCGACGATCGTCGAGTCAAGGCACACGGCCTAGGACACGGGCGTGTCCAAGGCCGTGTCATCGAGTCGTCGATCTTCCCTCGACGAAATGTCCCGTGTACACGGCCTGGGGGCCCAGGCGTGTCAAAGTGACACGGGCAAGGACACGGGCGTGTCCTAGAACCCGTGCAGTGCTCGGGTTGGAAACAGGAGAAAATCATGGGGTACACGGCCGGCTTCACGGCCGTGTCAGCTGGAACACGGGCGTGTCAGCTCGAACACGGGCGTGTTCGATACCCGTGTGCGTGTTCAGAAGATTCGATTTTGACGGCAAATGCGGCACACGGCCCTGGACACGGGCGTGTGCCAGGCCGTGTTCGGCCCAGATTGGGCATTTCAGCCCCGAATCAAAGCCGTTCGTTTCCTTAGGTTGAGATCCGACGGCTGGGGGATGTTCCTGCAGGGATATACCCGTGAGTTGACTTGGAAAACTTCACTTTTCATGCCTTATCCTCTCTCCAAATCCTTGGAGAAAGTGGAGAGCCATTGGAGGAAGAAGAACTAGATCCCGCCATTGGAGGAGCTTCGAAGCTCCGAATCGCGAGCCGACTCCGGATCCGCGGAGGCAACGCTAGTGCGGTGATTTCTATCCGATTACATCTCGATGGCGCCAAAGAGGAATCCAAGGGTAACGATCCTCATCTTGAGCTTGAATCGCTCCTTTTATTAGCATAGGAAGCCCCCTCTCGCGAGTTTGCGGAGAGTTGGAGGCGTTCCTTCGGGTAGATATGTAAAGTCCCAGTTATTTAGAGTCCGTATGCGAGAACGGACGTAGGCATTTTGTGTGAAGCCTACCCGGACATGTTAGTCCGGATCGGTGATGTTGCATTGCATAAGGCCGGAGAAGACTCCGTGCTATTGGGTGTTTTTCGGGTTTTCTACGCGGTAGATTGCAGCAGGGAGCCTTGGGGACTAACCCAAAGGTGCACCCGGAAAACTGGGCGGACACGAGGTCTTGCCAACTTGGTGGCCTGAGTGCCAACTTGAACATAACGGGGTTATGTGTATTGTGGTAGAATGGGACTCGGTGAAAGTTTGACCCGCGCAAATGGCTTAAATTGCCGTATCGATGTGAGCACGGGTTAGATGGAGCCGTACCCGCTTTATGTCGTTCGGGTTAGAGAGACCTAAAGTTACATGACACTCGCCGTTGACATAAATGGGGGTCTTCGGTGGTCAATGGCTTAAATTGACGTGACCAATACCATGAAGACGAATTGCTCATAGGAATGGCCGTCTAAGTGGCGGTGGTGAGTTCGGAATGTTAATGGCTTTAATTGACGTGACATCGACCGGTTCACCGAGAATGTGCCCTGAGTGCACGGGGCGTGTGGCCGTGCGAGCCAACGTCTGTGATGAAATGGCTATGGTTATATGCATTGCTCGCTTGTGCTAATGAAATGCAGGGAAGGAGCATCGCCGCCCCGAGTTGGGGGCGGGATCGTTATAATTTGGTCAGCATTGCTGACCGTTGCTTTGTTTGCCACCGTGCGGTGGTTTGTTGCTTGCAGGTGCAGCTGGACCAAGCGGTCAATAGCGGGCTAAAGCCCTTTTTGCGAAGCTGGCCCTCGAAGGCCCAAGTGGAAATGTTTTCTGTTTTACTCATGTATGACCGGCCTGCGTGCCGAGGTTTGTAAATCATGTATTAGTCAAGAGAAACATTCTGTAAGGCCTTAAGGCCGAATATTTGGGTATTTTTGTAATAACATTCCTATTATCATGTTAGTGGACATTCGTGCTCTTATGCTGGGTTCTTGTTTACAACTTATACAAACTGCTTCCGCTAGAATGCTCTGTGTAGGACGTTGAGATTGGTTGGATGGTTTTCATAAGTAACCACCCGTTCTGTCTGTGGCATATGGCGTCGGGCCCCGGCCGGACCTACTGTTATATGCTATGCGATGGATAGGGGGTGTTACAATTTGGTATCAGACTACTGGTTTTGGTCGGGCTTGAATGGAATTCGTGGGCGAATTCTTTTTAAGGGGTGGTGAGCACATTGTGTGCGTCATCGTTATAACAGTAAAAAGAACCCATGAATGTCCACTTAGGAATGAAAATACTCGTGTTTGAGGAACCTGCGTGTTCCTATAATTGCTGTTTGCAATTTATTTGGTCGCTTAACGGTGTTTTGTACCACTATAGGTGACCCGAAGTGGTATTGGGCCGTCAGAATGCCGAGTTTCTGAGGCAAGTAGTGCACCGGAAGTTGCTCCCGCAACACCTTTGTCGGCTGAAAATATAAGATTGGTGGCTGAAGCGGTATTGGCCGTGATCAATGCGCAGCCTGGGAGGCAAGCGCAGCAGCCCGCTCCTGTGATGGAGCAAGTACCTCTGCAAGAGGCGGAGCCGAGGAGGATGGAGCAAGTGGTTGTAGAACCAATAGTGCCAAGGAGGGCGACTGAGAGGCAGTTGAAGCATGTAATGAGCTTTAACCCTCCGTTATTCTCGGGGTTGGGAACCCCATCGCAGGCTGAAGACTGGCTCTCTAGGGTGAAGAGAGTCATGACAGCGACGGAGACGGAGGAGTGGCAGATGACCACCATCGCTACGTTCCTGCTGGACGGTGAAGCGAGGATGTGGTGGGAAGGTTTGGAGCTGCATCACCTGAGAGGTAGACAACTGATAGACATTCCGATGGAAGAGTTCTCGGAATTGTTCTTGGCAAGATACCTCCCTTCGACTCAGAGGATTTCAATGGAGAATGAATTCCTGAAGTTGGTGCAGGGTGAGAGGAGCGTGGATGAATATCTCCACGAGTTTACACGGTTGAGTCGTTATGCTAGCTCCACCATCATGGATGAGGAGCGCAAGACTAATCGTTTTTATGAAGGCTTGAGGGATGAGCTGAGACTGTTACTGTCGGGGCCGATGACGCAAGGTTTCTTAACCTTGGTCAATACTGCCCGGTCCTTGGAGAAGGACATGAAGAGTGTACAAGCGAAGAAAGGCTTGGCTGATAAGAAATCTGAGTTCAGAGTGCCGACTACCTCAAAGTCAGGCTATCGGAGGACTTTCAAGAAGCATAGGACTTCGGGTCCAGCTCCTTCTGGCGCTTCTGGGGCGACTACGGGTCGGACCCCGGGTGCGTGCTTTACGTGTGGAAAGACGGGGCATTTCGCCCGTGACTGTTGGAGCGGACATCCTAAGTCCGAGAGGAGGCCAGGAGCTACTTATGAAGAGAAGGGAAAGGCGGTGGAGTCGACCGCATCCCACTATGCTCCGGCCCAACCAAGGGTCTACAATCTTGGCCAACAGGAGGCCATTAAACAAGCTGATATGGTGACAGGTACGATTTAATTTATAGCAAGTCAATTTCCTTTATATGCTTGTTATGCACATGTTACCTTACCACTGCTTGTTTAGGATTCGTATTGATTTGTGAAAATCCGGCACGAGCACTCTTCGATACGGGAGCTTCACACTCCTTCTTGTCCGAAGGATTTATATCACGCATCGGAGTCCCTTCTTCGATGGCGAAGGATAAGTTGGATGTGTTGTTGCCCAATGGGGGTTCGATGCGAGCGGTTAGGATCTGCGATGTTAAGATTCGTATTGGGGAGCAGGAGTTCGACCTGCGGGCGTCTTTACTTCCGTTAGTTGAGTTCGACGTCATATTTGGCATGGTCTGGCTCTCGGAGCAGCAGGCCCATATAGATTGCGGTAGCAAGGAAGTCAAGCTGGGAGCAAGTCGTGAGACGACTTTTACGGGCTTAAAGGGGTCGAGCAAGACGTTGATGTCTGCTCTTCAGGTGGTGAAGGCGGTTCGTGCCGGAGCAGAACTGTTCTTTACACTTGTGGAGGTTGCAAAGCCGAAGCCCGCTTTGGATTGTATTTCAGTGGTATCGGAATACCCTGATGTGTTCCCCGCGGATCTTCCTGGAGCCCCGCCTCAACGGGAGATAGATTTCACGATCGAGCTAGTGCCAGGTGCAAAGCCTGTGTCACGATCTCCGTATCGGCTAGCGCCTAAGGAAATGGCGGAGCTGAAAGTTCAATTGCAAGAGTTGTTGGAGCAAGGTTATGTGCGCCCGAGTTCTTCGCCTTGGAGCGCACCGGTCCTCTTTGTTAAGAAGAAGGACGAAAGCTTGAGATTATGTATTGATTATCGGGAGCTAAACAAGCTGACTGAGAAGAATAAGTACCCGATCCCTAGGATTGATGATCTCTTTGATCAGTTAGTCGGATCGACGGTGTACTCGAAGTTAGATCTCAAGTCTGGGTACTATCAGCTGCGGATAAGGGAGAGTGATATCCCGAAGACAGCGTTTAGTACGAGATACGGGCATTATGAGTTTACGGTCATGCCGTTTGGGCTGACTAATGCGCCGTCAGTATTCATGGATTTGATGAACAGGACGTTCAGGGAGTACTTGGACCATTTCGTGATCGTCTTCATCGACGATATTTTGGTGTACTCGCAAAGTGAGGAAGATCACTTCAAGCATCTTCATTTAGTGTTGGAGACGCTAAGGAGAAACCAGTTGTATGCCAAGTTCTCGAAGTGCGAGTTTTGGCTATCCTCAGTGGCGTTCCTCGGGCATATAGTGAGTGGAGAGGGTATTGCTGTGGATCCGGCGAAGATTGTTGCGATACGGGAGTGGCCTGAGCTTGCTACGGTAGCAGAAGTCCGGAGCTTTTTGGGGCTTGCCGGCTATTATAGGCGCTTCGTAGAGAACTTCTCGCGGTTAGCGTTACCTCTCACTACTTTGACGAGGAAGGATCATAAGTTCGTTTGGACGCCGGAGTACGCGCGAGCTTTTGAGGAACTGAAGTGTCGGTTGACCACGGCGCCTGTGCTGAGTTCGCCGGTTGGAACCGAAGGCTATGAGATATATAGCGATGCTTCGGGCAGCGGTTTGGGTTGCGTGCTATTGCAGCACGGCAGCGTGATAGCTTATGGCTCGAGACAACTAAAAGTGCACGAGAGGAATTATCCGGTCCACGACTTGGAGTTGGCGGCCGTGATTTTTGCCTTGAAGCTGTGGAGACACTATTTGTACGGTGTGAAGATTGATATCTACACCGATCACAAGAGTCTAAAGTACCTGATTGATCAGAAAGATCTGAATATGCGGCAGCGTAGATGGATGGAGTTCCTGGGGGACTATACATTCAAGATCCACTACGTGCCTGGTAAAGGGAATGCGGTTGCGGACGCGTTGAGTCGCCGAGCCCCAGCTCAAGCGAATTGGCTATCAGTGCATGATGAGCGGTTGGTGCAGGAGCTGGAGGCGTTGGAGATTGTTTGTGTGGATAGACAATCTAGTGCTGAAGCAGTGCTGAATTGGACTGAAGTCCAATATGACCTGGCTGATCGGATTCGGCAGGCTTTGGATATGGATGCTCATATGAAGCAGTTCATGATAGAGGCTCTGGATGGGTCAAATTCCCAATTCGTTGTGGAGGACGGATTGCTTTGGAAAGACGGTCGTTTGTGCGTCCCAAGTGTGGGCAATCTACGGGTGGAGTTGTTGTACGAGGCACACCATACCAAGTACTCGATTCACCCGGGGAGCACGAAGATGTACCGCGACGTCAAGAAGCTATTTTGGTGGCCGGGTTTGAAAAAGGATGTGGCGCTATACGTAGCGAAGTGCCAAACCTGCGCCTTAGTAAAGGCGGAGTGCCAAAAGCCGGGAGGATTTCTTAAGTCCTTGCCTATTCCGGAGTGGAAATTCGACGACATCTCTATGGACTTTGTGCATGGTTTGCCAAGGTCGCAAAAGGGGAACGACGCCATTTGGGTGGTGGTCGATCGATTAACAAAGGTGTCGCATTTTATTCCGCATAGGAAGGATGATCCGGTGGAGAAGCTGGCAAAGCTTTATGTGGATAATATAGTGCGGCTTCATGGTGTGCCCCGCAGCATCGTGAGTGACCGGGATGGGCGGTTCACGTCCAATGATTGGAGGCTGGTGCAGCAAATGTTGGGAACAAAGCTGAAGTTTAGCACAGCCTTCCATCCGCAAACGGATGGGCAGACCGAGAGGGTCAATAGAACCATGGAAGACATGCTTCGCATGTGTGTCTTGGACTTTGGAAAGCAATGGGAGGACCACCTTTATTTGGTGGAGTTCGCATACAACAACAGCTACCAAGCAAGTATTCAGATGGCGCCTTTCGAGGCCCTATATGGTAGAAGATGTCGCACGCCGTTGTCTTGGTTAGAAACGGGCGAGTCGAAGTTGTATAAGCGATCGGAAGTGGATGATGCTACTTCTTTGGTGAGAACCATTCGGGAGAGGTTGCTCATCGCTCAGGATCGGCAAGCAAAGTACTATAATGCCAAGCACAGGAACGTGGAGTTCGCTGTGGGTGATTATGTGTACCTAAAGATCAAGCCGTTCAAGGGTGTCTCGCGGGTGCGACGGTTGAAAAATCTAAGCCCGAGGTACCTTGGACCGTTTGAGGTTCTGGAGCGAGTTGGAGAAGCGGCCTATAGGTTGAAGCTTTCGGTGGAGCTAAGTGGTTTACACGATGTGTTCCACATTTCGGTGCTTCGGAAGGCGGTGCAAGAGCCTACGCAAGTGATCGCGGTCGATCAAGTGCCGGTGGATAGTGGGCTAACGACAAAGGTCAAGCCCGTGCGGATTGAGGACTCGGAGGTCAAGCGGCTACGCAATAAAGAGATCAGGATGGTCAAAGTCCGGTGGGACAATTGCGGTCGTGAGGAGCTCTCTTGGGAGCGAGAGCAGACGATGCTTGACGAGTATCCGGAGTTGTTCCGCTCAGGTACAATGTTGGTTTTTGTATATCTTTCCTTTATGTAATTTCGTGGGCGAAATTCTTTTAAGAGGGGGAGAGTTGTAACGCCCCGAAACTCAAAGGAACAAAGGGGGACGTTTTGGGCCAGTTTTGGTTTCTGGCTGAAGGCACACGGCCTGGGACACGGGCGTGTCCCAGGGCGTGTCAAGCGTGTGTCGGCACTTAGCCGCGAAGTCGTCGAGGTATTCTCGACGATTCGCCGAGAATGGGCACACGGCCTGCGACACGGGCGTGTCGCAGGGCGTGTCGACCCGTGTCGACACTTAGCCGTGAAGTCGTCGAGTTATACTCGACGATTCGTCGAGAATGGGCACACGGCCTGCGACACGGGCGTGTCGCAGGGCGTGTCGACCCGTGTCGACGATCGTCAAGGTGAAATCGTCGAGATTCACTCGACGATCGTCGAGTCAAGGCACACGGCCTAGGACACGGGCGTGTCCAAGGCCGTGTCATCGAGTCGTCGATCTTCCCTCGACGAAATGTCCCGTGTACACGGCCTGGGGGCCCAGGCGTGTCAAAGTGACACGGGCAAGGACACGGGCGTGTCCTAGAACCCGTGCAGTGCTCGGGTTGGAAACGGGAGAAAATCATGGGGTACACGGCCGGCTTCACGGCCGTGTCAGCTGGAACACGGGCGTGTCAGCTCGAACACGGGCGTGTTCGATACCCGTGTGCGTGTTCAGAAGATTCGATTTTGACGGCAAATGCGGCACACGGCCCTGGACACGGGCGTGTGCCAGGCCGTGTTCGGCCCAGATTGGGCATTTCAGCCCCGAATCAAAGCCGTTCGTTTCCTTAGGTTGAGATCCGACGGCTGGGGGATGTTCCTGCAGGGATATACCCGTGAGTTGACTTGGAAAACTTCACTTTTCATGCCTTATCCTCTCTCCAAATCCTTGGAGAAAGTGGAGAGCCATTGGAGGAAGAAGAACTAGATCCCGCCATTGGAGGAGCTTCGGAGCTCCGAATCGCGAGCCGACTCCGGATCCGCGGAGGCAACGCTAGTGCGGTGATTTCTATCCGATTACATCTCGATGGCGCCAAAGAGGAATCCAAGGGTAACGATCCTCATCTTGAGCTTGAATCGTTGCTTTTCTTAGCATAGGAAGCCCCCTCTCGCGAGTTTGCGGAGAGTTGGAGGCGTTCCTTCGAGTAGATATGTAAAGTCCCCGTTGTTTAGAGTCCGTATGCGAGAACGGACGTAGGCATTTTGTGTGAAGCCTACCCGGACATGTTAGTCCGGATTGGTGATGTTGCATTGCATAAGGCCGGAGAAGACTCCGTGCTATTGGGTGTTTTTCGGGTTTTCTACGCGGTAGATTGCAGCAGGGAGCCTTGGGGACTAACCCAAAGGTGCACCCGGAAAACTGGGCGGACACGAGGTCTTGCCAACTTGGTGGACTGAGTGCCAACTTGAACATAACGGGGTTATGTGTATTGCGGTAGAATGGGACTCGGTGAAAGTTTGACCCGCGCAAATGGCTTAAATTGCCGTTGCGATGTGAGCACGGGTTAGATGGAGCCGTACCCGCTTTATGTCATTCGGGTTAGAGAGACCTAAAGTTACATGGCACTCGCCGTTGGCATAAATGGGGGTCTTCGGTGGTCAATGGCTTAAATTGACGTGACCAATACCATGAAGACGAATTGCTCATAGGAATGGCCGTCTAAGTGGCGGTGGTGAGTCCGGAATGTTAATGGCTTTAATTGACGTGACATCGACCGGTTCACCGAGAATGTGCCCTGAGTGCACGGGGCGTGTGGCCGTGCGAGCCAACGTCTGTGATGAAATGGCTATGGTTATATGCATTGCTCGCTTGTGCTAATGAAATGCAGGGAAGGAGCATCGCCGCCCCGAGTTGGGGGCGGGATCGTTATAATTTGGTCAGCATTGCTGACCGTTGCTTTGTTTGCCACCGTGCGGTGGTTTGTTGCTTGCAGGTGCAGCTGGACCAAGCGGTCAATAGCGGGCTAAAGCCCTTTTTGCGAAGCTGGCCCTCGAAGGCCCAAGTGGAAATGTTTTCTGTTTTACTCATGTATGACCGGCCTGCGTGCCGAGGTTTGTAAATCATGTATTAGTCAAGAGAAACATTCTGTAAGGCCTTAAGGCCGAATATTTGGGTATTTTTGTAATAACATTCCTATTATCATGTTAGTGGACATTCGTGCTCTTATGCTGGGTTCTTGTTTACAACTTATACAAACTGCTTCCGCTAGAATGCTCTGTGTAGGACGTTGAGATTGGTTGGATGGTTTCCATAAGTAACCACCCGTTCTGTCTGTGGCATATGGCGTCGGGCCCCGGCCGGACCTACTGTTATATGCTATGCGACGGATAGGGGGTGTTACAGCTTATGACCCAAGTAACATGACACACAGTCCAGTGTGAAAAAAAGAGGAAACAAGCATTAAGATTCAAAATATAAAAGCAAAAAAAAACATTAGAGGCCTCGATCATTGCCCGGATCCGAGTTTATAATATCGCACAATTCGATATTAATCGCCCAATCAGGGTCAATTAGCATGCCACTCGTTGCCTTCTCCGCACATGCAGTCGCGCTCGTCATCCTTCTTGAGAGCAAAGCTCACTGTAAAAACTCAGTAACATCCAACAAAAACTCAGTAATTCGAAACTAAATAGATTTTTATTCAAATGAAATAAGCCGCGAAACCCTAACAAATTGACTGATTAAGAAATAAGGAGAAAAGTAATGGAAGAGCAAACCAGTCTGTTCTGAACCAGATCCCGAAATCTATGGAGGTAATGAAATCAAAAACATACCAGAGAAGATGCTGCAGAGTTGCTGCTTCAATGTGGAAGTGAACAGAAGCGATCGGACTTGGATTTTTGTGAGAAGGTAACAACTTCAGAGAAGAGGGGCCTCGGGGCCTCGCTTCAAAGTGGGGTGAATGGGGCTGGAAACAGACGTTGATGGACGCCAACGCTGTATGAAGAACACTGATATTTGTTGGTGGAGACCAACCATTCGGAGTTGGTGCGTGGCATACTGCTCTCTCTCTTTCCCCCCTTGCTCTCTCTCTCTTCCTCTCTCTCCCCCCTTGCTCTTGGAATTAGTCATCCGAGATGGTGATCAAGGCGGAGGAAGATGCGCGGCGATAGTGGCATTCGTCAGAAGGATTGTCAGAAAAGCCTACCACATCGTCATGGTCAAGGAGATCGAAGCCACAATCCTGCATCCATAATTTCTCCTTCCCCAGCCTCAGCTGGGGCAACCAGAAGCTTCTTCGGGGCAGCAACTCATCCGGAAGACCGGCGGATGAGGAATTGTAGAAATCGATGCGCTGCTGTAACAATATAACTACAGCTGCTCCTCTTCTTCTTCTCCTAATGAGCCACCACTCCCGCCGCCGCCGCGCCGGTTTCCTGTGCAGAAGCAAGGTGCGGAGGAAGACTAGGAGGAGAAGGAATCCAATCCTTCTGCTCGGCTGATTTTGCTTGCCGGCGGGGAGTTTGCCTGTGAGGAGGGCTAGCTGGAAGATTTACAAAAAATTTGAAATGGAAAAAAACTGCACCGCTTAACTTTGTGGTGGATCACCATCCATATGTCCTTCTTAACCTTTAGCGAATACTGAGACATATATTTGTGTTTTACTTCAAAATGCTTACTTTAAAAACAGTATTACTGAACATAGGTGAGCAGTAAAGAAGAGAAGATATACGGGGCACCGGAGAAGGAGAGTGCGACATTAGATGAATTTCCCAGAGATTAGCGGCCGCCGGAGAGCGAGGCTTTTCCTTGGCTGCCCGCGCCGCCTGCTCTTCACTTTCTGGCTCCGACGGCCGTCTCTTGCGCCTTTGCAATAAACACATTCAGGCTATCTGATGTCAAAATAAACTATCATTCTTAGAGATAACAAAGAAAAAAGATAACAAAGAAAAAGGGAAGAGTAAACATACAGCCAGGAAGATAAACTAATAGAAAAAATGGACAGACGATATTGCTATTGGCATTAATAATATTATCCTTCTCCTAGGCAAAAACACGAGCCATCTTGTATGAAAATTCAGGCTCGTTTGAATTCACAACTTTCTGGCACCATAAATGTACATACAATCTCTTCCACCAGCCTCGCAAACGGCGCATCTTAGCCCCCGTTGCAATAAATAATGGGTTAGGGGGTGCGGGGCAAAAATTCACAATGCGCATTTATTTTGCTCCTTATTTCATTTTTCATATAACCTTTCCTTTAAGATCTGTCGAAAGTCTATTATGAATGACTTGTCAAGGGTCATTCTTCGTCGTCTGCGAGGGCGGCGAATGAGAATGGCGTAAATTTATAGCCATCTCCATGGTGGAACTTGCCCATAAATTCGACCCAGTGAAGACGAAGAGCGTGAAGGAATGCGCTCAATGTTTCCATCATGAGCAGTATGAATGCTGTTGCAAACGCAAAAATAGCTACTCCAACTAATCGAATTATGATGCTGTTGTACCTGTCAATGTAAGGCGAGAGGAAGCAATAATTATTCAATCAAAAGAAATCAAATAAACTTATAAAGGAGTTGAACCAGACCAAATTTTAAGCCGCTTTTTAGGCCCTGTCATCCACTATTATAGAATGTTTTATTGTTTTTATTAGATTAATAATAGATAAGATTAATCACAGCCTTATTTTAGGGGAAAAAGACAATCTCATGCTGCTTAGAGCTTATTGCTCTTCATGTGCCCTCAACTTTCTTGCAGTAGCTTTAGAAGCAAGGGAGATAGCTCCTTTGAACTTGTGTGGATGAAAGAAAAATATAAGGATTTTAAAATTAAGTGATGTCTTCTAGTGTTGGAATTTATGAATCCAACCCAAAAACAATTGGCCTAAGATCTATATAATGTGCACGAGAATGCATAAATTTCCTGATGCGAGACTGTATTCTCTACACACCCACACATGTCGGATCTTCACTTCTAGCATGAAAACATTATTATTTTTAATTGGGTGATTTGGAAGTCAGTAGCTAGACCTTCTCTACTCTGATACCGTATCAAATCCCAAGCATCCAACTAAAATCAACTGCTTTTAAGCTGAATGAAAATACCATACCAAGCTCAGGCGGCATCGTTCTCCCTCACCACTCCATGTGTTTGGTCCCGTGAAAGGGAGGGATCTTGTTCCATTTGTTCCTACACGTTTGAGAATGTGTTGGGTATAGAGATTGTGTAGGGTCCCTAGCATACGCTAGCTTTGGGAACAATAACTATACCAGTTTAAGGATACATACATAGGCACGACAAATGTATCTTTAGGTTTTTTTCTACTTAGGTAAGCTTAAATATATCTAATGCTTTATAAAATATTGCAGCAACCATAACAACAAAGAATAAGTAGACATACACTCTAATAACTAAGAATCAAAACTTACCCAAAAGAAAGTAGAAGAATTTTGGAGTTCAATACATTTATACCGCATTATGTTTTTCGCTATTTTGGAGTTCAGTTTGATTGTAGCTAATCTTTAATATCATTTAGTATGTTTAATTATTGCAAGTTTAGTTCGTCAGCATAATGCTCAAGCTCATATAGTCGTCTTAGGATATTCCCTACATCTTATATTACCACTAAGTTCTATATGAATGATGGTCAACTTAAGTTTATTATTCCTATTATGTCAGAAAAGGTTGAGGGTTCATGTTAGGTTATTAATTTTTCTTAAAACTTATGTCAAAATAATTGAAATGACTGTCCCACAACAGTTGGAATAAGACTATTAATAATGATCAATATGATTATATGGTTGAATAACAATTATCCATTTTCCTTCAATTACCAAAGCACAAAGCAAAGAATGCTTGCTTTTGATGATCAGCTAAATGAATTGATGCATAAGATGACTATAGGGACCAACAATGACTTAGCTATATGAGAATGTAGACAGACATGTCACAGATGCATGTAGCTAATAGTCAAACTAAGCACTAATGTGATGCAGTTATGTGTCAACATGCAAATTTGCTATTGTGTCAACATGCAAATTTGCAATTCTTTGTCAATATGCAATTACTTGACGCAAGGGACTAAATAACAATATTTAAAAACTTGCATTAACTACCACAGTGGGTCACAAATAATTTGAATAAAGCTATCATGTAACAATTGCAAACAAATGAAACAACTATAAATTAGAGATAACCCTTGCAGCAACTACGGAGCATATTGCTTTAATATAACAGCCTTAGTGGCTCCCTTGGTTTTCCATTCGACGCCCAATTTCCATTTCAGATGTTTATTCTTCCATCAAGTCATTGTTATCAACACTGATTGCCCTTAATAAACATTTTTTTGTTTCTGCTGATGTTGCAAGTCTCTGCCACAAGCAGCAGTAATTGACATTTTAACAACATCACTCTGTTTTCTATAGATTAATTTCTTCTGCAAGAAAAAAAATTGTGGATGACTTGAGTGAAGGAAAAGAGTAGTTAAGCTAGCGATGGTGGCTCAAGTTATTTGATCACCGAAAACCAACTGTGGATAACTCATTTGGTTCATTTACCTTAGCCTTTCAGGAGCTTATGGATGAGAAAGACTCCACATGTTAACTCATTGTAGGTACTATTTCTATAGAATTACAATTTGCATTTATGTCCCTTTGAAATAAGTAGTTCGATATGCATATTGGTCTCCACACCCAGGGGACACCACGCTACTCTTGGGAACACCACCAAGAATGCACATCTATTCTTGTAGGTCCTTGAAGGATCATGTAGGGAAGGGTAATTTGGTGTTTTAGAATCTTGTACACTCATATAAAGTAGTTGGTGAAGAAGAAGGTATCTTGTGTCTTGTATCTTGTATCTTGATAGTTATTTTGTAAGCGCTACGCGTGGGATGATGTGGTAGCTCCATCATGGCTTATCTTCCGTTATTTCCATGCAATGTAATTTTCCTTGATAGGTACCATAGTTGGTAATTAGATTGTGTTATGGTCAATTAATCATAGTTTTTGAAGTATTTATCTCATGTTCAATTCAATTTTGTATTTGACTATTATCCATGACTTGTGCTCTCATTCTTATCAAATATCAACATGAATTCCATAATCACCTAACCTTTTAACCATTAGAAGTCTCTACAATTATGCTGCAACATAAAGATGCTCTTTAAGTTTTAATTCTTTAATTGTTCGGTGTTTCCTTGTTTCCTTCTGGCCATTTATGAAAATTATCCATAGATCTTTCTTTTATAATTTATTATCAGAATTGCTAATTGAGTTTACTTTAAAAAAACAAACATTGAAATGAAGATCTAAATAGTGATGCTCCGTCACCAAAGAAGCATTGCACTGAATCTAGAAATGTGTTAATGGAGCGCAGTTCCTTTGCATCTCCTGTCAAGGAACGAACACATTCTGCCAGCAGTCCCAAATCTAAACTACCTCCACTTCAGTCTGATTTTGCTAGGTTTTGAATTTTTTTCAAATTATTCATCAACATGTTCTCAACTTTCATTGCGAAGCTCTCTACTTAATTCAGTTTTACTATTTTTTTGTACAGTCCAACACGTCCCAACCCTTTGGGAGGTGGGGAAACTTGTGCTGAGATAGGCATTAATGTGTTCTTTAGTAAGGTGATAAAGTCCCTCTGTGGTACTTCAAAAATTTGAATGTTTATTAGATATTCTTGATTGTGTTGTTTAAATGATCTTCATTTCTGCTTGATAGATTGTAAAACTGAGTGCAATTAGAATCAGAAACTTGTGTGAAAGATTGCATTTGTCTCAGGAAACACAAGAGCGTGTCTATTGTCTCATCCAACAAATACTTAGTCAACGCACTCATCTTTTTTTTAATCGGCACATAGACCAAATCATACTCTGCAGTTTCTATGGCGTTGCTAAGGTAAGCCTGTCATCAGTACCTAATACTTTTCTTTCAAATTTGTTCAGAATTTCACTATTACAATTCTCAATAATTTTATTCTCCGGTTTCACAGATATCCCACTTAGACTTGACATTCAAGGAGATTATTTACAACTACAGAAAGCAGCCACAATGTAAACCACAAGTCTTTTGTAGTGTTTTTATTAATTGGCCATCAACAAGCCACAATGGGGTAATATTCTTGCCTTTTTTATGTCTATACATGTTAAAAAATATATATAACAAAGCTTAAGTTGAACCCGTTGCATACAGAAAAAAGGTGAAGAGCATGTTGCTACCTAACAATCAACAAGCAAGTAACAAAAGCAATTACAAATCAAAATATACGCAAAAATTAATAGCAGGTAGTAAATATACACGGTAAAGAGATCCTCACAAATTAGGGAGAAGAACAGATCTGAGGTTGGCGAAAAATGATGGTCGGCGGAGAATGATGGTCGGCAGAGGCCTTGTCGCCGGAGAACAACCATGGTCGCAGGATCCTCCCACAATCTGGAGCAACTATCGGGCGTGGAGATGAAGTCGACTGGCAACGCTGAGGGAATCTGGAGCTGCTGGAGAACTAGGGTTTTGGCTCGGGTGAGGACACAGAAGGAAGATTAAGGGGAGACATCCATGGGCGAAGTTCCTCCTACGGGAGAAAAATGGCGATTGAGAGAGAAAGAGAGGGCTGCGGGAGACAGAGAGAGAGGGATCGGAGTTCAAACCAAAGAGGAGATCGCCGCTCCATTCGCACTCTGTGGAGATCGTCTGGTAGGAGGAAGGAGGAGATCGTCGTCCCCTTCCATTCGCCATTTTCGCGATTCTTTTATGTGCAGGAGATGAATGCCGTGGATTTTACCAGTTATTGCAAACGTCACTTGCGGGAAGAAGACCGACGGGATGTGGGATTCATTCAGCAATGCAGGGGCAAAATGGGTATCGCCAAACTTCAGTCTGATTCAGTCGGACTGAAGTGAGGCCCGACCGAGGGGGGGGGGGGGGGGGCAAACATTCAAGTGAAAAACAAACAACAGTAGCAAGAGATTCTTTTAACGTGAAAAATATGGAAGAGGTAAAAAACTGCGTGGCCGGATCTGTGCAGAGCCAAAATCTACTATTTTTCTTGAATTTACAAATATTTGGAGTTCATCGGAGGGTGACAGATCACCTTAGCTTTACATAACAAGATTTGAGTACAAAGAGAAGAGAAAATGACCAAGTCAGTGGAGCTTCAACGATGCGTCCTTGAGAGCACTCGCGAGAGCGTTCTCTTGCGCTTTTTCTAGGGCTCACTGAAGCGTCCACGTAAAAGTTGAGCGTTGAGCAGACTAGAGAGGGAGCAGAGCGTATACTGAGCGAAGAAATGATTTAAGTACCACGTTATGGCAGAAAAATCTCAGAGCACTCTATAGTCTCTGTAGTTGCTTGTCTTCAAGAAGCCACGAGGGCCTTTTATAGCTTTATGTAGGGATGTGTTGGTAATTGTGGCAAACCAATTCTTGAGTTGGCGATAGACGTCACTCCCTTTTGGTCACCTGGATCTCTAATTTTCGCGAAATGACCGACATGCCCCCCAGACGGTTTGGGTTGCTCGGGCAGGTTGCCCGATGACGACAGGAGCCATAGGTGGGGGCGACTGCCAACGCGCACACACAATAGGATTATGCCCCCAGCATGCGCAATGGGGTTATGCCCCACGCTCGCCTTGGCACTGCATGCGCGCCCGTGGGCCAGGCATCCGTGCATGCCGAGGGGCATGAGTGCTCTGTGTTCCCATGCTTACTGGTGTTGTTTGGATGATTTTGGGTTCCTTCAAGCGAACCAGTTAGTGCATGCGGCTCTCTTGACCATGTTTGCATGATTGCATTTTGATTGAAGTTCTTCCAGTTTGACTTGGGAATCTTTAGGGCGAACCCCATGAAATATTCGTAAAGTTTCGTCGGACGTAAACCACAAAGCGTCAAAGCACCAAATTTGTTACGTAGATTATTTTGCCTCAGTTCAATTTGAATTTTAATTTGTGTGGGTATCAAAAGTTTCTTTTTGTTGGCGGTATGGAGTGTCCCTTTCGTTGGGTTTGGAGGTATATGCTGACCTCTTGACACCCAATCACGTCCTTATAAGCTGGAACTTTTGAGGTAGGTGTTTAAACAAAAGTCTTTGTAGCTAATTGCTCACACATCGCCCTTTCCTGCTATGTGGCCTTGGTGGAATTTTACCGGGATGTCCCCCTAGTTTGTTCTTTGTGTGTTGTGTCGGTGAGGAAGGCTAGTGGATCTGTTTTAGGTGATAGGTGCATATAAGGACTGGGTGTACTTCCTTCACGAGATTAAAGACATAGCCGTTCATGGAGGATGTCTAGCTGACACTACTAAAGGAGGAGGAAGCATCATTGTCCGACACGTTTTAGGACATAAAGTTGGTGCAAATTTCAATGATCGCCGGTCACAAGGAGTGGAGCAATGGCTAATGCTGACATTAATGAAGGGGATTGCCATAATTGTAATCTAGTTGGGCGCATGCTTTATATCCTTTGTTTGTGTTGTGCTTGGAGTGTTTTATCTTTTGCTCACCTTTTGCTTTTGTTGTTGTATTTGCGACTTAGCCCTGTAACCTGCCTTTTCTAGGGGGTGTTGCGGAGTGCTCTCTTGTTTGAGCCTTACACATCTTGTGAAGCATGAGTTCGACATATTGTGTTTAGTTTGTGACCCATTTGTATGTTAGTCCTGGGGGCTGACGCTCTGACATAATGTGAAGGATTGCTTGCCCTTTTTGTCCAAATGTTGCTAGAAGACTAAAACTTCATTTTTAGCTACGTGCTGTAGGAGGAATCGTGGTTTGTCCTCGCCGAGCTCTGTATAAAGGTTTAGAGCTTGCTCTTGCCTCGAGGTGTAGAGGGACCTTTGTCATTTTTTGCTCGAGCAGAAGGACTCGGGGTCCGTTTCATTATAGGTTGTGAAGTGACTCCTCTCGTTTGAGATTTTTGAGGGTTCAGGGTCCGTCTGATTGGATATGGAGAAGAAGTTTTGTTTTTTCGTGCCTTAGGAGGACTTGGGGTCCATCCTGGGGAGTTGTGAAGAAGCTTTGTTCATTCTTTCTTTGGCAGGACTCAGGGTTTGTCTAGTGGAGGTGGAGAATAACCTTTGTTCCTTTGTACATTAAGAGGACTTAGTGTCCATCCGGTGGAGGTGACAAAGAACATTTGTTTGTCTACGCCTTAGGAGGTCTTGGGTTTCGTATAGTTGAGGTTCTGAAGAACATTTATTTGTTCGCGCCTTAGGAGGAATCGTGGTCCGTCCGGTCGAGGTGGCAAATAACCTATATTCGTTTATGCCTTACGAGGACTCCGGGTCTGTCCGGTGGAGATGGAAAAGAGCCTTTGTTTGTTCATTCCCAAAGAGAACTCCAGATCTGTGCAGAGCCAAAATCTACTATTTTTCTTGAGTTTACAAATATTTGGAGTTCATCGGAGGGTGACAGATCACCTTAGCTTTACATAACAAGATTTGAGTACAAAGAGAAGAGAAAATGACTAAGTCAATGGAGCTTCGATGATGCGACCTTGAGAGCACTCGCGAGAGAGTTCTCTTGCGCGTTTTCTAGGGCTCACTGAAGCATCCACGTAAAGGTTGAGCATTCAGCAGACTAGAGAGGGAGCAGAGCGTTTCCTGAGCGAAGAAATGATTTAAGTACCACGTTCTGGCAGAAAAATCTCAGAGCACTCTATAGTCTCTGTAGTTTCTTGTCTTCAAGAAGCCATGAAGGCCTTTTATAGCTTTATGCAGGGATGTGTTGGTAATTGCGCCAAACCAATTCTTGAGTTGGAGATAGACGTCACTCCCTTTTGGTCACCTGGATCTCTAATTTTCGTGAAATGACCGACATGCCACCCAAACGGTTTGGGCTGCTCGGGCAGGTTGCCCAATGACGACAGGAGCCATAGGTGGGGGCGACCTCCAATGCGCACACACAATAGGATTATGACCCCAGCATGCGTAATGGGGTTATGCTCCGCGCTCGCCTTAGCACTGCATGCGCGCCCGTGGGCCAGGCATTCGTGCGTGCCGAGGGGCATGAGCGCTCTGTGTTCCCATGCTTGCTGGAGTTGTTTGGATGATTTTGGGTTCCTTTAAGCGAACACAGTTAGTGCATGCGGCTCTCTTGACCGTGTTTGCATGATTGCATTTTTATTGAAGTTCTTCCAGTTTGACTTGGGAGTCTTTAAGGGGAACCCCATGAAATATTCGTAAATTTTCGTCGGACGTAAACCGCAAAGCGTCAAAGCACCAAATTTTTTACCTAGATTATTTTGTCTCAGTTTGATTTGAATTTTAATTTGTGTGGGTATCAAAAGTTTCTTCTTGTTTGGCGGTATGGAGTGTCCCTTTCGTTGGGTTTGGAGGTGTATGGTGACCTCTTGACGCCCAATCACGTCCTTATAAGCTGAAACTTTTGAGGTAGGTGTTTAAACAAAAGTCTTTGTAGCTAATTGCTCACACATCGCTCTTTCCTGCTATGTGGCCTTGGTGGAATTTTACCGGGAAGTCCCCCCTAGTTTGTTCTTTGTGTGTTGTGTCTGTGAGGAAGGATAGTGGATCTATTTTAGGTGATAGGTGTATAGAAGGACTGGGTGTACTTCCTTCTCGAGATTAAAGACATAGCCGTTCACGGAGGATGTCTCGCTGACACTACTAAAGGAGGAGGAAGCATCATTGGCCGACACGTTTTAGGACATAAAGTTGGTGCGTATTTCAATGATCGCCGGTCACAAGGAGTGGAGCAATGGCTAATGCTGACATTAATGAAGGGGATTGCCATAATTGTAATCAAGTTGGGCGCATGCTTTATATCCTTTGTTTGTGTTGTGCTTGGAGTGTTTTATCTTTTGCTCACCTTTTGCTTTTGTTGTTGTTTTTGCGACTTAGCCCTGTAACCTGCCCTTTCTAGGGTTATTGCAGAGTGCTCTCCTGTTTGAGCCTTACACATCTTGTGAAGCATGAGTTCGATATATCGTGTTTAGTTTGTGACCCATTTGGATGTTAGTCCTGGGGCTGACGCTCTGACATAATGTGAAGGATTGCTTGCCCTTTTTGTCCAAATGTTGATAGAAGACTAAAACTTCATTTTAAGCTACGTGGTGTAGGAGGAATCGTGGTTTGTCCTCACCGAGCTCTGTAGAAAGGTTTAGAGCTTGCTCTTGCCTCGAGGTGTAGAGGGACCTTTGTCATTTTTTGCTCGAGCAGAAGGACTCGGGGTCCGTTTCATTGTAGGTTGTGAAGTGACTCATCTCGTTTGAGATTTTCGAGGGTTCAGGGTCCGTCTGATTGGAGATGGCGAAGAAGTTTTGTTTTTTCGTGCCTTAGGAGGACTTGGGGTCCATCCCGGGGAGTTGTGAAGAAGCTTTGTTCAATCTTTCTTTGGCATGACTCAGGGTTTATCTAATGGAGATGGAGAATAACCTTTGTTCCTTTGTACATTAAGAGGACTTAGTGTCCTTCCGGTGGAGGTGACAAATAACCTTTGTTTGTCTACGCCTTAGGAGGTCTTGGGTTTCGTATAGTTGAGGTTCTGAAGAACCTTTATTTGTTCGCGCCTTAGGAGGACTCGGGGTCCATCCGCTGGCGGTGGCAAATAACCTATATTCGTTTATGCCTTACGAGGACTCCGGGTTTGTCCAGTGGAGATGGCAAAGAGCCTTTGTTTGTTCATTCCCCAAGAGAACTCGGGGTCCATACCGTGGTGGTGACGAATAACCTTTTTTTGTTTTCGCCTTAGAATGACTCAGGGTCCATCCAGTTGAGGTGGAGAAGAATCTTTTTTCGTTCGTGCCTTTGGAGGACTCGGGTTCCATCTAGTGGAGGTAGAAATTAACCTTTGTTCGTTTGTGCCTCAGAAGGATAGCGGTCCGTCCGGTGGTGGTGGAAAAGATCCTTTGTTCGTTCGCGCCTTAGGAGGACTCGGGGTCTGTCCAGTAGATGTGGTGAAGAACCTTTATTTGTCAGCATTTTATGAAGACTTAGGGCCCATCCACTTTCAAGTGTAAATGGACATGTATAAATATCACCTTGATAGTAAAAGGACATAGGGTCCATTTTTTCGGAGGTACATAAGGATTTTTGTCCATCACACCTCGATAGTAGAAGGCCATATAGTTCGTTCTCTTTGCAATGTTCCAAATGTAGCGAAAGGAAAAATAGTTACTCTATTGCTGAAAGGAAGATATAGTTGCTCGTGAATTTCTACTTGGGGTTTATTTTTTGTGAAAGTGGGGAAAAGTAGTTGATAGCGCGAGGAGCATTTCATCCTTTCCCCGAGTCGAGCTCAAGCTCCATATGAATCTGTATGGTCTGAATCCTGACTGGGGTGTGAATGTTGTAGGTAGGAGAGTTATGTTTACTATCGACCAAAATCCTACGATGGAGGACAACATCAGACGATGGCAAAGAGCAATTCATCCAGACGGTCTCTCTGGGTGAATGCGGATGTTCTCTAGGAGGTCTCTCCAATTGCATGCAGTTGTTTTCCAAACAGTTTCTTAGGGTACCTACGGACACTCTCCAGTCAGAGGCCCATGAACTGCAATGGACGGCGTGTGGATGGGAGATCTCCTGGAAGGAAGTTTGGTGATCTAGCAAAGAGGTAGTGGTGGGAACTAGTCCTAGAGCCCGCACAAACTATTATAAATAGGGACCAATGGTGCTTGAGCGGAGAGAGAAAACTTAGCCCATAACCTGCCCTTATTGATGGTGCTGACACTAAGTCCCTTCAGTTTTCCTTCCTTTGCACATCTTGTATTTGCAAATATCCATGAGTAACCGTACACTTCTTGTAATCTTTTCCTGAGATAATACATAATCATGCCGCAAGAGAGGTATTTGCCACAGCGGGTCAGTATGTTGTTTATCGTTGCTAGCAACACTCCTTGTTTTTTGTGCTCTTCTTCTGATTGCCAAGCCCGCAAGAGGCTAAGTAACAAGTTATTTGTAGTCGGCGATCTCTCCATCGTATCCCTCTCCCGACTGGTGATTGAGTGTGGAGGAACTAAGTGACAAATTTTGCACCAATAGTTTGAAATCACAACCTTAATATCCAATTAGTTGGTGAAGTCACCTAACGCGCAGACATCACAAGCAGAGACCACCAGAAGCCTTCAAAGTAGATGCAATCAGGCACTCTCTAAAACAAGCATACTCTTACTGAAGATCGAAAGATCAGTGTGGATGCTCAGATTTGGTTTGCAGCCCGGGAAAGCCGGGCACACCTCGAGCCCATTCTTGAAGTTCAAGAAGTGCCAGTTCCGTGGGGAGATGGAAAAAGGACCGTTTTTTGTCAACGTTGAATTGGAAGGAGAGAGTGAAAGTCAAGGGTTGCTACTCACCTTGGGGAGGGGGGGGGGGAAGGGGGCTGAATAGGTGTTTTACTTATTTTATGATTTCTTGATATTTTCTTTGAGAGCACAATAAGAAAGTAAAATAAAATTATAAACCACAGTACACATCACAACATATAGAGCTTTATAGAGGTTCCCCAAGAATGAGTGTATCTACTTTCCCCTTCACCTATATAGCAGTGAGCTAGCTTAAGCCAAACTTCTCCATATCTTATACTTAGATCCTCAGATCTTCTAACTATGGAACACAAGTTCCCTACATCATACCTTCACATAGATCCTACAACTCAGATCTCCAAACACAAGATCCCATAGCTAAGATCTTCCACATATCCGACAACTCATGCTTATAACAAGCCCTGCAACTTAGGCTTACCAGTAGCCCTACCTCAATCTCTATTAATAAATATCTACACTAAGATTTATTATTGATTATACATCTTAAATTATCAAATGAATCCTACACTCAGATCTCCCAACAATCCTATAATGAAATAAGATACAGATTTTTGACTCAATACCCTAAAGATTGAGTCTTCAGATAGAAGCACACAATAAGCTTCCTCTTCTTTCCCTTGATTAACACTTGATATAATCTTCTTGGAATGGACTGTAGTTGATCAAGAGTACATGTACTAGAGAAAACAATCTTCAAAAATAAGATTGCTGAAGTAAGATCAGTAAGAACCTTTCTTTGATTCTTGCAGTTGTGGAGGATTAATTCCTTTTTGAATGAATGTGCACTGCTCTACACTTTCACAAAACTTGGACTAAAAAGAGTGAAGGATCTCAGTGAAATTTTCTCTGTGTTTATATGCTTTGAAAAACTTTTTGTCTCTTTTTGTGTGCTCAATTTTTCAAGTCCTCCTTTTATATGTAGAGAGCATAAGAAATAAAATGAAGTTCTTCAATGGCTAGATAATCCAGCTTAGGAAATTCTAGAAATGGAAATTCAAATGACTATTTTATTTAGCCTAAGAAAGGATTTCAGAAAAGGAAATATTCTGAGTTGAATTCTTCAATGACTAGCAGTTTCTATAGACAATAATCCAAAAATGGAAAATTCAAATGGCTATCGAAATCTGTCTAAGGAAGATTTTGAAATAAGGAATTATTCTTTAATAATCAAGAATATTTCTACTCGCTGGCAATCCTGAATGTATACAACAAATTCCCATCTTTTAATTTGATTAAATTCTCTACTCTACACATTTGGCCCTTAAATCAAGGATACAAATGTTGTACCATGTATCAACTTGGTGAAAATAATTCTAAGTGACCTGAATGATGTCATTGTCAAGGTCAAATAGCCCTCATGATTTAAATATAATCAGCTTAAAACTTATTAAGTTATATAAGGAACATAGATATTTAGTCATTTCATCCTGCAAGAAGTTTCTATTTCTATCACTATGCAATCGATGAAGTCAATATAGTCAAATTTTTTCCATAGCCATGAAGTCGATGAAGACAAACTTTTCCTTATCCATATAGTCAATGCAATCGAATTTTTTTCTTAGCCATGCAGTGGATGCAGTCAAACTTTTTCCTTAGCCATGCAGTCGATGCAGTCATTTTCTTAGCCATGAAGTCGATGCAGTCGAATGTTTCCTTAGAATTTTGCCTATTCACCCGATATTTTACTTAACCAAATTCCTGTTTCTACCTCTGATTTCTGCTAACCTTAGTGTCTTTTGTCCTTGATAGTGACATGTCTAATATTTGATTTGGATAAAGGTCAATATGAGTTTTGTTGCAGAATAGAGACCGGGCGGTTTGGCATTCTGACTTTTGGCGGGTTGCAGTCCGGGAAGTCTGTCGGTTTCTCCTATGGTTTGGTTGCAGACCTGTTGCTGATTGGTGCTCTGGCGGTTTGTCAATCAGTCCTTGATGACTTGGAGACCGGTCGACCTGGAGGTCTATTGTGGTGGCTTGGTGTCTCCATCTGGTGGTTGCCGGACGATTTGCCCATTAATCAAACCGCGCGGCTTGGCGGCTTGTATTTTTGTTTAACCGCATGTACATGATATTTTTTAGTTCCAAATTATTTATTTGTAATCTCTCACATCTCCTCTGATCTATAAAAGTGAGGTTATACCATGTAATTGATACCTTTTTTTGGAATACAAAAATTTCAGTTTGTCCAATTTTCAGACTCTCTTTTTCTGTTCGCACATGGTATCAGAGCCCGCGATCTTGTCCTCCAAAATTAGTGCCTTCCTCTGTCCGCACGACTTGATCTCCTTCTTGCCTCTTGTTTGCGCGGCCTCTCCTCCTTTGTCGCTGCTCTTTGTTTGCACGGCCTTCTTCTTCTCGCCCTTTTTCAGCGGACTGCTTTCGTGGCTTCTCGGTCTTCTATTCGTGCGGCATGCTTTCTTCCCGCGCGAATTCTTTCCTTTGTCTACTGTGGGTTATTGTTCTATCTGATGCAGGACCTTTAATTATGTCCGCTGCAGTCGTCTCTGAAAGATATGGTTCCTAAACACCTAGAGGGGGGGGGGGGGGTGAATAGGTGACCTAATCCTTTTCTAACTTTGTTGGCAGCCAAACAGTTATATCACAGATTTCTAACTAGTTTATTACAGCAATCAGCAATAATCAAACATACACAGCTAATCCACAGCACATTCACAGCACAGCACACAGTGATTTATAGTGGTTCCCCAAGATATGGGTACATCCACTTTCCCCCTTCGCCTATCTAGCAGTGTACTAGATTCGGCCAAACTTCTCCACTGTCTCAGAACCCAAATTGGTTCCTATCTCAGGCCCAAAGCCTTACAACTCAGCTTTATCCCAAAGCCTACACTCAGCCAATCAAGGCCTACACTCAGCCAATCCAAGGCCTACACTCAGAGATCTCAATCTCCTACACTCAGGCAAACAAGCCCTACCCTCAGCCTTTATAAATATAGGCTTACAATCACTCAGATCCAAAGGATCCTACAAGTTAAAAAGATATTACAAAATATAACTCTACAACTCAGAATAATAAGAGAGGAGTTGAGAGATTCTTGATGAGTTCTTGGAAGAACTCAGCTGGATTCACCCTGACTTAGCTTTCTTCAAAGCTTCTTGAGTAGAACTGAATAAGGCTGAATCCTCTGCAGTTGTTCCATGACCTCTGCCACTTAAGAATCAGAATTTAATCTGAATCCTTCTTCTCAGCCTAGTTCCAGAGACTGATTTCTTGGATGGAGCCCTCTCTCTCCAACTTCTTAGATCTGCAGTTGAACTGCAAGATCTTCTTGTGTTGATACCCTTGGTACCACTTCAACAATTTGATCAACCTTGACAGCAATCTGATCAATTACTTCAACTTATCTCAACCACTGTTTCTGTAAACTGTGGGTGCCTATTTATAGGCATTCTTTATGGTAACCGGCTGGTCCGGTCCATAACTGACTTCTGACATCTCTGACAGTTGCTGTAGACCGGCTGGAACGGCAGCTGTCATGTAAACCAGTCACTTCTTGAAAATCTCTATCTGTCTGATAGTGTCGAGACTTTCTGTCTTTAAGTATCGACACTTATAGACCAAGTGTCGACACAAGTTGTGTAAGTGTCGACACAAGACTACAAGGTGTCGACACAATTCCTTGTATGTCTCGACACAGATTCTTCTGCATGTGTCGACACTGAAATTGAGTGTCGACACAAGTACTTGTTCTTCAAGCTTTTGCTGAATTCTTCTATGTGTTGACACATCTCCTTTGTGTCGACACATCTTCTTGTGTATCTGTCAAGTGTCGACACTTCTTCTTGGTGTCGACACATAGTCTTCTATGTTGAAACTTGCTGAGTGTCGACACAGCTCCTTTGTGTCGACACACCTTCTTGTTGTTGAGACTTCAGCTGAGTGTCGACACATTCCCATAGTGTCGACACTTGTACTTAGAATAATTTGTAGTTCTTTCTGTTCTTTGCTAAGTGTCGACACAGCTCCTTGTGTCGACACTTTCTTCAAGTGTTGAGTCTTTAGCTGTGTGTCGACATATATATTCTGGGTGTCGACACATACTTCAAATGTGGACTCTTCTATTGAGTGTCGACACATGCTTCAAGTGCTGACTCTTCTGCTTAGTGTCGACACATTGTGTTGAGTGTCGATACTTGTACTTAGACTCTGCAGACTTTTGCTGAGTGTCGACACAGCTCCAAGTGTCGACACTTTCTGTCTGCACTTTTCTTCACTGAGTGTCGACACAGCTCCAAGTGTCGACACTTTCTGTCTGGTGTCGACTCTGCTTCCCAGGTGTCGACACAATGACTCCAAGTGTCGACACTGCTTGTCTGGGTGTCGACACAAGCTTTCTTAAGTGTCGACACTTTCCCTCTGGGTGTCGACACATGGACTTAGAAACTTTTTGCTTCAGTCCAATTCTTTCTTAACCTGCACAAGTAACTCAAACATACATCAAATACATTATGATGTTTATCATTGAGTTGAGTGAGGCTTCTTCAAATCAGGTACATTTGACCAATGTACCCAACAATCTCCCCCTATTTGGAGAAGTCATAACCCTTAGTCAATGATATACACCATTCATAATTGAAATTACAAAATGATGTACAGCAGATTATAAACAGCAGGGTAAACATAAACATGTAATAAATTCACACATGTATACACATTCAGCATTGCAGAACAAATAAGAAATAGACACATTTACAGAACAATCATGAAATATATTTATCATATATTGTTCTAACATTGTTCCTTATACATTTTCCAAGGTTTACAAAAATGTTTTTCATTTAACAGATTACAACAAGCTTCAAGTTTAATTCCTAATCTATTTCTGATCAGGTTCTTTGATAACTATTCCCTTTCCAGCTTGAACTTGAGCTTTGACGGGGGCTTCAGCATGTTCAGCAACAGCAGGCTTCTTTCCTTTTAAGTCCTTCTTTTCAGCTCTTCTGCTTTGATTTCTGCCTCTCAAAGTAGTGATATGGCTTGGGGAAGTACTTGCTAGGCTCCACAGCAGTTGGAGGTAGCTTTCCCATCTTAGCCTTCCTTCTGAATTGTACTACAGCCTCCTGCCTAATCTCATGCTTTCTCCATTCTGCCTCAGAGAACCATTTGTTCCTTTCATGAGCATTGTCCTTTGCAGCTTTCCAGGCAGTAAGAATTATATTCTAGAGGTAGGGCTCCATTGTTCAAAATCTGGCTTTTGTTCTGCTTGCTCCCTAAACCTCTTCTTTGACAACCTTGTCTCTTCTTCTTTGTTCATGGCCTCCTGCAGAGCTTCAGAAATAGGTTGAACAACCTTCTCAATATGAACATTGGCATTGCCCTCAGTTGGGCTATACATGGTGCTGACATCTGCTTGAACCATGTCAAAATCTGGAGGTGGATATATTACTTGAGCTACTTCTGTTGCTCACCTCCAAGATATGCAGTTTGTATTCCTGATTCAGCCACATTATCATCATCACAAAGTGGAGGATAGCCCAGTGTAGCTCTAATGGAGTTAGATATCCATTTGGCATGGTCAGAGCTAGCTTTGACTAATACCCTCTCCCCCTTTATGACTTCTCTGGCCATATGGTCTCTAACATCATCCTTTTGAAACCTTATCTGACTATCCAAATACCTAATTCCCTCTTTAAAGTAAGGTCTGAGCTTAGTGAGTTGTTCAGAGATGGCCTTCTGGGAATCTTTAATTGCAGTCTTGACAGCAGAAATCTCAGCTTGAAAGACCTTATCAAAGTCAGCCTTAGCAGCAGCAGTAGATGTTGAAGGTTCAGCAGTCTTATTCTTCAACTCAGTGACTATAGCATTATGGGAGGCAGTCAAATTATCATTCATTCTTAACTGATTCTCCAGCACATATCCTTGCTTTACTGCTATATCATCTACCTGAGCCTTGATCTTCTCCTGGTGAGTTGCCAAATAGACCACTGCATTCCCACCCTTGTGGAAGCAGTCAGTCATTTCCTTCTTGTTCAGATTCATCTCAAATCTTATAGATTTGATATCTTGTGCAAGATCAAACTGTAGGGACTTGTGCCCTTCATCCACATAAGCCTCTATTGCCTTCCTTTGCTCATCCAACTTGATCTGCATGGCAATCATCAAAGCACTATAATCAACCGTTGGAGCTTGTTGAACTATAGGCTGTGGGGCAATGGATTGCAAGGCTTTCTTGTAACTCTGACTTCTTCTTTTAAAAACATAAAGTTTCTTCTTCTTGGCCCTAGCACTCTCCTCATCCTCAGAGACAGAAGTGCTGGCAATATCAACCCTGTCCTTAGGGCTTTGAGGTTTGTCAGCTGGCACAGTAGTTGCCTTTTCAGTTTCCAGCCTAATAGGCTCTTCCAGAACTTCTATGTGCTCCCCCTCAGCAGCAGCACTCTTATCTTCAGCATCAATTTCTTTGTCAAAATCTGCCTGATCCAGATTTAGAAAAAATCTTCCATTGTATATTCATGAGGGGATGGAGCTGGAGACAGTCTTTGCTCTTCAACCACTGACTTAGGTACCACTTCTTGTTCAACAGATTTGTCTTCGAAAACAACATCTGGTACTTGACTGTTTAGCTGAGTTTGCTGATGGACATCAGACAAAAAGAATCTACTATAGAAAAATCTAAAGTGTTTAGTTCAGAGTAGAGTACCTCTTCTATAATGGAGGTGGCTTGTTCACTCTCCAGTGTAGAGGGTTCTGCTACACCTGGAAGCTCCCCCTGACTGTGATCCCTATGGATGGGGCTAGCTGGAGGCAGCTCCCCTGGATCTCAGCAGTCTCTTGAGGAGCAGGAGTCTTTACTACTGTCTCTTCCTCTTGCTCATCAGGTGTGAACAACACCTGTTCTTCACTCTCAGAACTGCTTGAGGACTCTTGTGCCACAACAGCAGAGTTTTCCTTTTCTTCCTGGGAGGAGTGACTTTCTCTGTAACTGGCTTCTCAGGTGTAGGCATGTCCTTTGACAACACCCTTTCCCATCTAGAAAAGATCCTTTGATCCATCTTCCTCATGTGATTGATCTTACTTCCAGCAGCAGAGCTCATTACCTCTGGTATGGTACCAGCTAGGTAGAGACTGATAATCCTGCCCAGGTTGGGCTTTTTCAGACTTTCCTTATTTTCTCATAAACTATCATAGACCAATCTGTTCTTAGGGTGAAGATTATTCTGGTAATGACATTGAACATGGAGGCTGACACCCTGTCATGCCCTCCTGGCTTACTGAGGATAACCTTTCCCACAATCTCTGACATGAACTTTCCTTGGTTGTTCATGCCTTTCCTATTAAACACAGAACCTATCTTCATTTTGGGATCAAGTCCACACCAACTAGGGCTTCCCTAATCTTGGAGGCAGTTACTTCTTCTTCATCTTGAGTCTTAGGTAGCTGGAGTACCTTACTCAGACTTTTTGGTGAAATCTTGACCTTGGATCCATGAACTCTGGATTTGATTCTGTATCCAGATTCATCAACTGCAGCTCCAGTAAGGAATTCGAGCACTTCCTTCTTCCAAATCTTTGTTGGTTCTGAAACCAAGTATTCTAGTCCAGAATTGGCGACTAGGGTTATCACCGATTTGAG
Organism: Platanthera guangdongensis; assembly: GCA_039583875.1. NCBI lineage: Eukaryota > Viridiplantae > Streptophyta > Magnoliopsida > Asparagales > Orchidaceae > Platanthera > Platanthera guangdongensis. The sequence continues at coordinate 18,156,093 of CM077160.1, read as the reverse complement.
TTCTTGATCTGCATCGTCGAACGCGCCGCGCACTAGCTCATAGCCCTCGTTCACGTTCTCCTCAAGCTTAGGAGCCATTAGGGTTTGGAGAATTAGTCTTGAGAAAAGAGAGGTGTCGACACAGGAATTATGGTCTCGAAACTTTGAAAGCGTGTCGACAAACAAAGACAGAACCCTATTTATACCTTTCTGATTTTGAAGATGAATAGGCGGGACAGCTAGCTAAACATGTGTCGACATTGGCAATAAGTGTCGACACTGACTTATAATGTCTCAACACACATGTGTCGACACAAGTTTAGTCAACAGATATTATGTGTCGACACATGGTTATGTGTCGACACAACATAACTCGACACATCGTCGAGACTTTACTTAGAAAATTCTGAGTAAAACATAAGTGTCGACACCATATTGGATGTGTCGACACCTACTTGACATGTGTCGACACTAACATTTGAAGCATGTCGACACCACATTCCTAGATATGTCGACACGTTTTTCCTGAAGTGTCGACACCACTATTCTGTGTCGACATAGACTTGTCTATGTGTCGACACCTTTTTACTTAGCCAATTTTCTATTCTGTAAACTTAGTCTAAGTTTATCATACCTAGTTCAATTTTGAATCTATTGAACTTAGCTTCTTCTAGTGGCTTAGTAAACATATCAGCTACTTGTTCATCTGTTTTAACATATTCTAGTGAAATATCTTCTCTTTCTACATGTTCTCTAAGAAAGTGATATTTAATCTCAATATGTTTTGTTCTAATATGAGATACAGGTTTATTAGCTATTGAAATAGCACTTGTAGAATCACAGTAAAGTGGAGTTCTACTTACCTGAAATCCATAGTCCTCTAGCTGATGTTGAATCCACAGAAGTTGAGCACAGCAACTTCCTGCAGCCACATATTCTGACTCAGCTGTGGAGATAGCCACACTAGTCTGCTTTTTGCTGCTCCATGAAATTAGTCTTCCACCTAGGAATTGACAGGTTCCAGTAGTGCTCTTTCTATCCTCTTTGCATCCTGCAAAGTCTGCATCTGAATAACCTGTTAGATCAAAGTCTCCATTCCTAGGGTACCAGAGGCCTAGATAGGGAGTGCCCTTTAGATATCTCAAAATTCTCTTGACAGCAGTCAAGTGAGACTCTTTAGGGCAGGCTTGATACCTTGCACAAACACATGTAGCATACATGATGTCTGGTCTACTAGCAGTCAAGTATAATAGGGAGCCAACTATCCCTCTATACAAGGTTTCATCTACAGGTTTCCCTGCATCATCCTTGCTAAGAGACATACTTGACCCCATAGGAGTCTTCATGGTACTGGATGAATCCATATCATACTTCCTTATGAGTTCTAGGGTGAACTTTGACTGACAAATGGACAAACCACTCTCAGTCTGTTTAACTTGAAGACCCAAGAAAAACTTCAGCTCTCCCATACTACTCATTTCAAGCTGACCTTGCATAAGTTTTGCAAACTTTTTGCAAAGGCTGCTTTCAGTAGACCCAAATATAATGTCATCTACATATATTGGACTAGTATGACTTTGCCTCTAGATTCCCTAAGGAATAGAGTCTTATCTATTTTCCCCCTTGAGAACTTGTTCTCAATGAGGAACTGGATAGGGTTTCATACCAAGCCCTAGGGGCTTGCTTTAACCCATATAAAGCTTTCCTAAGTCTATAGACATAATGAGGTAGAGTTGGATCAACAAAACCTGAAGGCTGCTCCACATAGACTTCTTCTTTCAAATTACCATTTAGGAATGCTGACTTGACATCCATTTGGTATACCTTGAATCCTTGATAGGTTGCATAGGCCAAGAACATTCTTATGGCTTCCAGTCTGGCTACTGGAGCAAAGGTTTGATCAAAATCAATACCTTCTTCTTGCCTATATCCTTTAGCAACCAGTCTAGCTTTATTCTTAATGATGACACCTTGTTCATCAATCTTATTCCTGTAGATCCACTTAACTCCTATTACATTGTGGTCTTTAGGTTTAGGAACAAGTTCCCAAACCTTGCACCTCTTGAACTGATTAAGCTCTTCTTGCATTGCTTCAGTCCATTGTGGATCCATTATTGCTTCTTCAAATCTTTTAGGTTCAACTTGAGACAAAAAGCTGGAATAGATTGCAGCATTCATGTTTCTACTCCTGGTTTGTACTCCTTGTCTTGGATCTCCAATAATCAGCTCTACTGGATGATCTCTAAGATGCCTGTGTGGGCTGGAGGCATCCTCACTTCAGGTTGAACCCCTTCAGCATCTGCATCATGCTGTATTCCTTGGATTTCTTCAGCAATTGGCACATGTAGTTCTCCCCCTGGACAGCAGCTACTCTCCTCTCCTTGCTGTCTTGCAGCAGGCACTTCTTCTATAGTCAGCTTGTCCATTGTCTTTGTCAAACCTGTGGGGCTGCATACATTGCTAGACAACTCATTATTAATAAGTTTAGTCTCATCAAAAACTACATGCACTGATTCTTCTACAACTTGTGTAGTCAAGTTGTAGACTCTATAAGCCTTACTATTATTGCTGTACCCAACAAAAATTCCCTCTTGGGACTTGGCAGCAAACTTAGTTATGTAAGACTTCCCATTGTTAAGTATGTAGCATTTACAACCAAAAATCCTAAATAGGATAGGTTTGGTTTCCTGCCTTTCACTACTTCATAGGGGGTCTTGTTTAGCCTTTAGTGATGGTAGCCCTATTTATAACATGGCATGCAGTGTTAACTAATTCAGCCCAGAAATACTCAGGCAGTGATGTATCACTTAGTAGGGTTCTACCAGCTTCTATCAAGGTCCTATTTTTCCTCTCAGCAATGCCATTTTGCTGAGGTGTTCTAGGTGAAGAGAATTCTTGAAATATCCCAAAATCTTCACATAGTTTTGTCATGCTTTCAGATTGAAACTCAGTACCATGGTCACTTCTAATCTTGACCACAGTACTATTAGTTCATTCTGAATTTGCTTGACAAAGCTGTAGAAGACACTAGGTGTTTCAGATTTCTGTCTTAAGAAGAACACCCAGGAAAACCTTGAGTAGTCATCTACAACTACAAGGGTATAGACCTTCCTACCTAAGCTGTGAACTGGCATTGGACCAAAGAGATCCAAATGCAAGAGAAACAAACATCTTACAGCATCTTTGTTTTCTATGCTCTTAAAGGTGGATTTAGTCTGCTTGCCTTTTTGACAAGCTGAGCAAATGCCATCTTTAACACACTTAACTTGAGGACCATTCCTCACTAACTCTTTACTAAAGAGTTTGCTAATTGTCTTGTAGTTAAGATGGGCAGCCTCTTGTGCCATTTGACACAATGAGAGACTGTCTCATCAGCTACAAGACAAACTGGAGAACCATTGTTCTCAATCATAATGTCTAGGCAGTAGACATTTCTCTTCCTATAACCTGTCAAGATGATCTCTTGATCACTTGACCTCTTGATATGACAACCATTTTTAACAAATGAGATGTCATACCCTACATCACTTAATTGACTTATACTTATTAGGTTGTGTTTCAACCCTTTAACATAAGCCACTTGAGTAATGGTAACTAAGTTTGAAGAAATGTTACCAAAACTTTGATGATTCCTTTTTCAGAACCACCAAAGGTCACTTTAGGACCATTTTTGATTGGAATGTAGTCCTTCAGTAGTCCCCTAGTTCCAGTCATATGTCTGGAACATCCACTGTCCAAGTACCATGTAGGGGTATGGCCACTTGGACTCACCTGCAAAACAGATTAATGGACCTTAGAACCCAAAGTAATCTTGGGTCCTTGGTACTTGTTAGTCTGTAACTTGACAAAGCTACCTACTGGCTTTCCACCAGGTAGCTTGCTACTTACCTTGGCACTGGCATTGTGCCAACAGTCCACTGCAAAATGGCCAACCTTGCCACAGCACCAGCATTCAAACTTGTTGTACCTTTGCTTAGGTACAACCTTTGTTGTTGATCTACAGCAGACTGTTGAATGTTGGGGCTTTGCCCTTGGACTTAAACTTGGACTGCTCAGTCCCTGCAGGTCTAACAAAGCCCAGTCCAGCCTTGCCTTTATGATGAACAAATTCATCAATTAAAGGTAGCACTGATTTAGGTTTTGAAAACCTAGCAACAAGCTCTCTTCTTTCTGAAGATTGATCTCCAGTCTCTTAATTTGATCATTCTTATAGGTGATAGTTCCCATCTGAATCACAGTAATGTGTTTCAGCCTGGCTACCTCATTCAATTTTTGATCAAATTGTTTCTCAAAATCTGTTGCAACAGCCTTGAGATCAGCAATCTCCTTTGCCTGACTTTTGGCTAGGGTCTTGCATTTCTTGTAGGCTTGCAACAGACCTTATATTCATCTATAGCTGATGAATATCTTCCTCAGACTCAGATATATCTCAACATGATGAAGAAGAATCTGATTCTGAATAGAACAAGAATCTGAATTTAAACTTGAACTTTGTACCTGACTGGGTCCTGGCTGCTCCAGGATTTGGCACTGTCTGTCAAAGCCATTAGCCCTTGGCAATGACTGTCTTCTTGTTCATAAATTGACTCCAAGATCTCCATGAATTCTTCCTCTTCTTCTTCTGCATACAGCCCTATGTAGGCTTCAGCCTCAGACTCAGTTCTGAAGAAGATATATCTGATAGAGTCTTTTCCTTCTTAGCAACAAAAGACTTTTCTTTCTTCCCTTTGAAGTGAGTCTTTTTCCTGTCACCAGAATCCTTTCTCTTCTCTGGACAATCTGCAATAACATGGCCTGTCTATTGCAGCAATAGCAAACAATCTTTGAACCAGTTGCCTTGCTTGAATTTGTCTCTCTTCTGTCTTTCTTTGAAGACTTCTTCTCCTGATGAAAGGTCTTCCTTTCCTTTGAAGAAGAAGGTCTTGACCTCCACTGTTTCTTCTCAGGAATTTCTGAAAATGTCTAGTGAAGGCAGCAAAGTCTTCATCACTTTCACTTGCTCTCACTCTTTGTGCTGATAGACTCATCAGATTCTGATTCAACTACCTCTGGAGGTGGAGTGAAGACTTATTCCTGCACTTTCTGGGGAACTTCTGTTTGAAAGCAACAGTTCTTTCTTTGTGCTCAGTCCTTGTGATTTCTCCTCCTCTTTTCTCACTGTTAACTACATCTCATATGACAATAGCTTGCCAAACAGTGTGGGAGGTGGAATTTCCCCCAACTTAGCCATTTCTCTTATGGCACAGATCTTGGTGTCCCAATCTTTGGTTAGGGACCTTAAGAAATTGTCATTTAGTTCATAGTTAGTGAACTTCTTCCATAAGACATGAGTTCATTTAACTATTCTGTAAAATTTCTTATAGCACTCAGTGATGCTATCACTCATTCCTTGCCTAAAGCTCTCATACTCCTGATTTAGCAAGGACTTCCTATCTTGCCTAACTTCTTCAGAACCTTCCATATAGACAATGAGAGTATCCCACATCTCTTTTGCTGTCTTACAGTGAATTAAGTTCTGAAAAGTGGCATCATCAATGGCACTCATATTATGTTTTGTGCCCTCTTGTCCATGGTGGCCAGGACAATTTCATCCTTAGTCATCTCAGAGAAATCCTTTGGAGTTCTTTGATTTGCATCCAATACTGAAATCTTCATTGGCACATAAGGCCTTCCCTTACTGTGATGTATATTCTAGGGTCAGAGGGCTTCCATAAATAGCCTTACCCTCTCTTTCCAGATCCCAAAGATCCTTTCTGCATATGGGTAATTCATGGAACCCAATTCTTGTGATTCTCTATAGGAACCCATGTTTTGATGTCTTGAATTCTTGAAATAAGTCCAGAAGCCTTACACGGAATCATGCCGACTCGACGCCAAAGATGAAGGCGTGGTTTTGAGGAGCCAAAGAGATTGAAAGATATGACCTAAAAAAAGGGGGGGGGGTCAAGCTTCAACTCGGACACTCTCAAAAGCTAGACAGAAAACGTTGAGTTCATGCCTGCTACAGTCAGAAGCCCAAAGAAAGAAGCAGAACAGCAGCT